>JAPDVR010000017.1:9911833-10624333 GCA_026230005.1 Gila orcuttii
GTCAATGTATGCAGAATAACACACTTCCTGTTTCCATTATTCGCCATAAATTTGTTTCCTCGCCACGGCCAAACCTTTCGAGATATCAAAAATCCCCTGGCAATTTTTCATCCTCAATGTTTTGACATCATGCACACCGAGTTTGGTGACGATCGGGTGAATTCCCTAGGAGAAGTGTTTCAAATCCCTTAGCCAAACAACCCATAATAGCCGACTTCCTGTTGGGCTGGCGTAAAAAGTAAGAGTACGAAGGATATATGAAACGATGAGATCTACATGTGTACCGATTTTCAAATTAATTCATGCAAGCATGTTTGATATATGGACATGTTTTCGAATCCCGTTCCAGGGGGCGCTGTCGAGCCCCCCTGCCACGCCCGGGTACCATCTTCAGCCCGGCCCTGATGGCCGCGGGTTCTGACCCGTGTGCAAAGTTTCAAGAGTTTTCGAGCACGTTAAGGGCCCCAAAAGTGCCCAAAAGGTAGTAAAATAATAATAAGAAGAATAATAAATAAATATATATATATATATATAAATATAGCTGCGAGCAGCGATTACGGGCCCAAGCCGGTGGCACCGCAACCCCGGTGCCTTTAGTTACCTAAAGGCACCGGGGTGGCGGTACCGCCGCCTTTGGCCCTTCATCGCTGCTCGCAGACTTCCTGTTGAGCTGTCGTTAAACTTAGAGCACGAAAGTTGTTCGGCCCGATGAGCTCTAAATATGTACCGAGTTTCATATTATTACATGCAAGCATGTTTGATATATGGACAAGTGTTTGAATCGCATTCCAGGGGGCGCTGTCGAGCCCCCCTGCCACGCCCGGGTACCAGCTTCAGCCCGGCCCTGATGGCCGCGGGTTCTGACCTGTGTGCAAAGTTTCAAGAGTTTTCAAGCACGTTAAGGGCCCCAAAACCTTGAAAAACAAAAATAAAAGCATTCTCACTCAGCAGACAAATCCCCCTCCCCTCAAACACACGGAGAGAGTAGGGTCAGAGAGAGAGGAAGAGAAAATTCTCCAAAACATCCACATTCAAACCAAAATATCTGACTTCCTGTTGGTCTGAGCTAATGACTTTAAATTAGAAAGTTGTCCGGCTTGAAGAGTACAATATACATACCGAGTTTTGTTACTGTAGATAAAACTAACCCCCCCACTTTTGTCAAAAGGGGGCGCTACTGAGCCCCTGCACCACGCCCGTTTCTGAAACTTTGCACATGTCTACTGGCTAATAAATGTGATGTGTCTGTCGAGTTTCATGCAATTTCAAGCATGCTAAGAGTCTCAAAAGCATCAAACAAGAATATTAAAGTTTGATGCGTTGCCATGGCAACATTATCTTAGATATTAAATAATCCTTTCACAGGTCTACATCTGGCGTGTGTTTACATTATACAGATGAAGTTTGAAGCAAATCGGGTAAAAATAAGAGGGTGATTTCAAAGCATTTTGAAAGTGACACACTTCCTGCTGCCAGTTGGTGGCGCTATAACTTTGACTCACAATAGTCACATCCATGTGATCGGCCTCTTACAGCGAACACACTGCTGAAGTTTCATCAAGATCAGTTAATGTATGCTGAAGTTATAACACACTTCCTGTTTCACGTTTCTCGCCATAATTTCGTTTCCTCGCCACGGCCAAACCGTTCGAGATATCAAAAATCCCCTGGCAATTTTTCATCCTCAATGTATTGACTTCATGCTGACCGAGTTTTGTGCCATTTCTTTGAATTCTCTAGGAGAAGTACTTTAAATTCCATTGCATGCATTTTACAAACAACCCTAAATAGCCGACTTCCTGTTGGGCTGGGGTAAAAAGTAAGAGTATGAAGTATATATGAACCGATGAGATCTATATGTTTACCGAGTTTCATATTCTTACATGCAAGCGTGTTTGATTTATGGACCAAGATTTCGGACCCCGTTCCAGGGGGCGCTGTCTAGCCCCCCTGCCATGCCCGGGTACCATCTTCAGCCCGACCCTGATGGCCGCGGGTTCTGACCCGCGTGCAAAGTTTCAAGAGTTTTCGGGCACGTTAAGGGCCCCAAAAGTGCCCGAATAGTCGTAAGAAAAAAAAATAAAAATAAAATAATAATAATCCTAAGGAAAACAATAGGGCTCTTCGCCCTTTCAGGGCTTGGGCCCTAATAATCCTAAGGAAAACAATAGGGCTCTGCGCCCTTTCAGGACTTGGGCCCTAATAATCCTTAGGAAAACAATAGGGCCTTCGCCTTTTCAAGGCTTGGGCCCTAATAAAGAATAATCCTTAGGAAAACAATAGGGCCTTCGCCTTTTCAAGGCTTGGGCCCTAATAATATGATTTTGAAGTACACATTCAATGCTGCACATTGAATATGAACTGGGTTTGGTGTTCGTTGATTTTGAATGATCTAGAGTACATATCTACCATATTCCGGCAGTTATTTGGCAACATAATAGCATAATGTAATAGCAGTGTTGTATTTTGAAACCATTTATCACATGTTAAACATGGTCTTAAAAATCTACAGAGAAGTCTGGAAAAGTATGGAATTTTAAAATGGAAAATCTGTAGGAACCCACTTTAGAGCTGAAGTTTTATTTTGAAAACGCAGGGCATTGGACTGGATGCACGCCGTACACTGGTACGACTCTGCCCTTAAGATGACAGACTATGACGAGGGCGGAGAGTTTGATGGGATGCAGGACGAGCCGCGCTACCTTCTGTTGGCACGATTGGCTGAGATGTACCAGGAGGGAGGGTTCAACCTGGATGCAGACCCTCAAAGAGCAGGTAAGTGTATCTCACGTTACATTCATCAACATCCAACACAGTGGTTCAGTACTTCATATTTAACATCAGAAAATATTACAACAGTATGATATCAGATTGACAATTTTAGTTTCTAAATGTGTCCTGAATTTGCTGTAATGTTTTCAATTGGAATTGTATGCATTTTGTAGGTGATCTTTTCACTGAGGCAGCTGATGTAGCTATGGAGGCCATGAAGGGTAGACTGGCCAATCAGTACTACATGAAAGCAGAGGAAGCATGGGCTATGATGGAAGAATGAAATAAAAAAATGAAAAAAAAAAGAAAAAATTTTTTTTGCATCCAGCCCGTTTACATGCTGTTTTCAATGGTCTATTTGACAAATGTTCCATTTTGGTCTTGATAATGTTGATCTTGGATCAAGTTTTTAATGAATGTGACAAGGGCATGCGCTGATTCTAGATCAGTGATATACTGAGGTGCTAAATACACACAATCTCATAATTCGTGTTTTTTTTTCATTAAGAATAGTTGCACAGTGTCTGCAGCCTGTTCTAGCTGCTTCATGGGAATTTGGGATATGCGCATTACCTGTCAGTAATTTTATTCTCTTTATTCTAAAAGGCCAACTGGACGTTTTATTAATAAACCTGTTGTGACTGTTAAAAAAAGGACATCATTGATGATTCAACATACTTCTGTAAAATTAATTTACTATCTTGATAGATCTGACGTGTAAGGATTTTAAGCATCAAAAGTTATTGCTGAGTTTTAACCTGTTTTTGCATTGATACTGTCAAAAATAACTTTCAGAATTCACCATAATCAAGGGGTGTACTAGTGTGTGATTGTTTTTGCTTTTTTTAATGAGTACTAAATAAAAAAGTCTCATTTCACAATATGCCTGTTTAACTAGAAAGTAATATGATCTGTTGTCTTTTAAGTTCATACCAAGATGTCATTGCAGATAAAGGAATGGTAGGAGATAATAAAGTATGTAATAAGATGGAATTTCAGATTGAAAAAAAAAAAAGATGGAATTTCAGGCATGACAAGGACATCCAGCAACTCTAGCTCTTCAATGCACACCACAAAGATAAAATACATCCCTTCAGGGTGGTATACGATTCTGATAACTCAGTCTGGAGTTTTACAATAATGTGTGCAACAATGACCTTTCTGATAGACAGTTGTAGGTTTTATTTATTGCCCATTATTATATATTTTATCAGCATTCATTTAAATTTCAGATACAGTTCTTGGACATAATTTAAATATTTAAAAATACTAATTATTTTATGTGATAATTATTTATGTATCGTATTTCAAGGGAAATGTATTGGTATTACTGACACATATGTGAGGCAAAAGAAGTTAGAAACTATTATATAAATAAAATTAAAAATAAATTAAAAGGGCGTGTTACCCTCATTAGTTCCATAAAACCACTTATCCCCATATACTTAGTATTATATTTCTAATTACAACAGCATCAACATGAACATTTATGTTAATAAATGGTTGAGCTACTGGTCTCTTATCCGGATAAAGGGGGTTCTTATCTGGGTCC
This sequence comes from Gila orcuttii, assembly GCA_026230005.1. Classification (NCBI taxonomy): domain Eukaryota; kingdom Metazoa; phylum Chordata; class Actinopteri; order Cypriniformes; family Leuciscidae; genus Gila; species Gila orcuttii. The sequence continues at coordinate 9,916,158 of JAPDVR010000017.1, forward strand.
TACAGGGGCAAAAACAGGTGGGTTCCCTATGTGGGTCCTAGTTGGGTCACTAATGGGAAATGAGTGCATGGGCTCAAAATGGGCAACACAAATGGTGCCCATTTGGGTTTATCAAATGGGTTAGACAATGGCAAACACCATCAGCCCCATATAGGCTGCCTACATGGGCCCAAGGTAGTTCCCACATAGGTAATCTCTATATGGGTTATGAATGGGTAAATACATATGGGGCCCGCTTGGCCAAACCATATGGGTCATACATGGGCACACACAATCAGACCCATATAGGCTGCCTACATGGGGCCAAGCTAGTACCCACATAGGTAATATCTATATGTGTTATGAATGGGAAAAACATATGGAATTTGTAATGATGGGATTACATCATTACAAACCATATGGGGCAAACATGGGCAAACATAATCAGTCCCATATAGACTGCCTACATGAGACCAAGGTGGTACCCACATAGATAATCTCTATATGGGTTATAAATGGGGAAAACATATGGGGCCCGCTTGACCAAACCATATGGGTCAGACATGGGCAAACACAATCAGTCCCATATAGGCTGCCTACATTGGCCCAAGGTAGTTCCCACATAGGTAATCTCTATATGGGTCCTGAATGGGGAAATACATACAAGTATAATTGTGAATAATGAATTATGTAATACATATAAATTGTGCATCTGTAAATTACATCATAAACTATACAGTTCTTTGTTATAATACCAACAACAGTTGACCGTGGAATATTTAGTAGTGAGGAAATTTCACAAATGGACTTATTACACTGGTGGAAACCTGGTATCATGGTTGAATTCACTGAGCTCCTGAAAGCGACATATTCTTTCACAAATGTTTGTAGAAGCAGTCTGCATGCATAGGTGCTTGATTTTATACAACTGTGGCCATGGAAGTGATTGAAACACCCGAATTCAATGATTTGGAGGGGTGTCCCAATACTTTTGGCAATATAGTGTATGTGGGTACAGTATAGGCCATGGCTCTTCAAGTCCAGTCCTGGAGTGTTAGTGTTGACCAGACATTAGTTCCAACCCTAATCATTGACGATAAATATTCAAAGTGTCAACTTTTTAGTGGTTTGATTTTGTGAGTTACTGCAAAATGCTTATCTCCATATAGTTATTTTAAAATCTATACAAATGGTTCAAAATATCCAGAAAATGCTCACTGTACAATATGAAGAACGGTTTACAGAAGCTAATTATCTATCAAAATAATGGAATTATAATGGCTTAGAGATGGGTAGAAGAAATCAACCCCTAGCAACAGCTGTATGCCCTTATTCAATGGAGATACTCCAGAGTTTTCTGGTCAGTCTATTAGTGACAATGTAATTCTAGAAATTTTGAATATTGGGGTTAGGTTTAGGGTTAGGGTTTTGATTATTAAAAGGGCCACATCAGTTCACATGATGAAATAGCCCAAGTAAAGAAAGATAGAATGGAAATTCATGGTTTGAAGGGAAAATCCAATGTAAATTCAGAAATCATATTTGCAGCATATACAGGAGTATAGAATAAAGTGTAGTTTCTTTCATTTAGCATACTGTGTTTTGTGTTCACTTTTCTTTTGAACCCAACAGTACAGATTTTTCCTTTCAGTCGTAGCTGGCACATGACTGACCCTCAAAGTTGAAATACGGTTGAAATAATGTCAGTTGCTTTTTAACGCGGACACACAATAACGTTTAATGCTAAACAGTTGAAAACGTTTTTTTTTTTTAATCTGTATGTTGAATCAATGTCATGCCTTCAAGAAATACAGGTCCTTCTCAAAAAATTAGCATATTGTGATAAAGTTCATTATTTTCCATAATGTAATGATAAAAATTAAACTTTCATATATTTTAGATTCATTGCACACCAACTGAAATATTTAAGGTCTTTTATTGTTTTAATACTGATGATTTTGGCATACAGCTCATGAAAACCCAAAATTCCTGTCTCAAAAAATTAGCATATCATGAAAAGGTTCTCTAAACGAGCTATTAACCTAATCATCTGAATCAACTAATTAACTCTAAACACCTGCAAAAGATTCCTGAGGCTTTTAAAAACTCCCAGCCTGTTTCATTACTCAAAACCGCAATCATGGGTAAGACTGCCGACCTGACTGCTGTCCAGAAGGCCATCATTGACACCCTCAAGCAAGAGGGTAAGACACAGAAAGAAATTTCTGAACAAATAGGCTGTTCCCAGAGTGCTGTATCAAGGCATCTCAGTGGGAAGTCTGTGGGAAGGAAAAAGTGTGGCAAAAAACGCTGCACAACGAGAAGAGGTGACCGGACCCTGAGGAAGATTGTGGAGAAGGACCGATTCCAGACCTTGGGGGACCTGTGGAAGCAGTGGACTGAGTCTGGAGTAGAAACATCCAGAGCCACCGTGCACAGGCGTGTGCAGGAAATGGGCTACAGGTGCCGCATTCCCCAGGTCAAGCCACTTTTGAACCAGAAACAGCGGCAGAAGCACCTGACCTGGGCTACAGAGAAGCAGCACTGAACTGTTGCTCAGTTTTGCATGTCATTCAGAAATCAAGGTGCCAGAGTCTGGAGGAAGACTGGGGAGAAGGAAATGCCAAAATGCCTGAAGTCCAGTGTCAAGTACCCACAATCAGTGATGGTCTGGAGTGCCATGTCAGCTGCTGGTGTTGGTCCACTGTGTTTTATCAAGGGCAGGGTCAATGCAGCTAGCTATCAGGAGATTTTGGAGCACTTCATGCTTCCACCTGCTGAAAAGCTTTATGGAGATGAAGATTTCATTTTTCAGCACGACCTGGCACCTGCTCACAGTGCCAAAACCACTGGTAAATGGTTTACTGACCATGGTATTACTGTGCTCAATTGGCCTGCCAACTCTCCTGACCTGAACCCCATAGAGAATCTGTGGGATATTGTGAAGAGAAAGTTGAGAGACGCAAGACCCAACACTCTGGATGAGCTTAAGGCCGCTATCGAAGCATCCTGGGCCTCCATAACACCTCAGCAGTGCCACAGGCTGATTGCCTCCATGCCACGTCGCATTGAAGCAGTCATTTCTGCAAAAGGATTCCCTACCAAGTATTGACTATTGAGTGCATAACTGAACATAATTATTTGAAGGTTGACTTTTTTTTTGTATTAAAAACACTTATTTTATTGGTCGGATGAAATATGCTAATTTTTTGAGACAGGAATTTTGGGTTTTCATGAGCTGTATGCCAAAATCATCAGTATTAAAACAATAAAAGACCTGAAATATTTCAGTTGGTGTGCAATGAATCTAAAATATATGAAAGTTTAATTTTTATCATTACATTATGGAAAATAATGAACTTTATCACAATATGCTAATTTTTTTAGAAGGACCTGTACATAACCTTTGAATTATTATTATTTTTAATTATTATTAAAATCTAAATTTATGTGAAAATATAATCATATTATTAACAATAATAATAATAACGGATATATTTTCAATCTCAAGAGAGAAGTGCAGCAGAAACTTTTTTGCTTTGTGTCATTTTGTTTGGACTTACAATTTTGTGTGTGTTCACACCGTCGCCGGCGAGAGCGGCAAAATTCGCCAGCGAAGCCAGTGAATGATTTTACTTCGTTTTTTGAAAGTAAACATCTTTAAATATATATATTATGTCTTATAATATACATTATAATATATCTTATAATATATATAACCCCACTGGGTGGGGTTGTTACAACAATTTGACGCTGGGAGAATGAAGGGAAATGTTTTTAAATTGACCAAATTAAGTTTGTTGATGTATCTTTCACGCTCTATGGCAGGCAGGATGGACATATAATTACTTGACATGTTTAATCTTAGTGATTTCTTAAGTTATTCACGACTACCGGCTGTGTACGGATGTTGTTTTGTGACGCTATTGTATTGTATTGAAGTCTATGGGAAGTCTATTTTCCCCTAAAAAGTAAAATAACTAGCTTCCGGCCAAACGCAGTCTACTTGCGTATAAAGCACAACTTACGCAACTTGTGACGTCAGAAGTAGCGAAGTGCATCATGGCATAGCATAAATATCAGCAGTACATCGCATTACTCGCATAAGTTGCGCTTTACCCTTAAGTGGAATCCATATGTTCGTTTGGCCAGAAGCTAGTTATTTTAATTTATAACGTTTTAAATTTGAATATTTTTCTTACACAAACTCATGGCTTTGCTTCAGAAGGCCTTTAATAACCCCCGGGAGCCGCGTGGAGTTCTTATATAATGGATGTTTTTTGAGCTTCAATCTGATGGTTGCAATCCACTGCCATTATGAAGCTCGGAAGCGTTAGGGTGTTTATTAATATAACTTCAACTGTATTTGTCAAGAAAGAAAGTCATATATACCTAGGATGGCTTGAGGGTGAGTAAATCATGGGCTAATTTTCATTTTAAAGTGAACTACTCCTTTAATACTATGTGTAGTTAGGATTCTGAATTAAGTGTAAGGTTTCTCTACATATTAGAAATATACAGAGCCTATAGGGCAGGGGTGCCGCTAGGGGGGTTAAGACGATTTTAAGGGCCCACACACTTTTGGGGCCCCCAGAGATCGATTTTATTAATGGAATGGGTGCGGTAGGGGGCCCAACCTCATATTCTGTCATAGGGCCCAAAATTTCTAGTGGCGCCCCTGGCCTAGGGTTGCCATCTGTCCCAGTTTTACCGGGATTGTCCTTCTTTTTAATAACCTGTCCTGTTCAATTTACTATTTTCTCTCCACTTGAAATAGCCTATGTGTCACCGGGTGAGACAAAGAGGAACCTTAAAACCGGGACTTGTTGCACTGGGGAGCGACTTCCGGTGTAACACCGGGCCAGTTCCTGTGGCATGTCATGGCCGTCAGTGTTGACGAGCGCCAGCTGTGGACACTAATCAGGCCGGTATCGGTGAACATATGCAGGAAGAGGCATATATAAGGAGAAGTTTGAAGACATAGATTGTTGGTTCTTGGGGGGTGGGGGAGTTTTCTCGGTGCTTGGGGTTTCCATGTCGGGTTCCCTTGGCGTTTTTGTCAGCAGACAGCAGCAAGCAGCAACCGCAGTGCATACAAGTGTGGGGATGTTTACACATTGAAGACTGATGAGTGCCCGACATATGGAACTGAGAGAACAGAGTGATTAAGGGCAGCGCTGAAGATCCATGCTGTTACCAAGGAGAGAAGTTAAGTACACTTTTTGCATCAACATACAAAAGGGGATGTTATGAAGATTTACCAAGAACATTCTGAATACTGATTTGCACTGGCTGGCAGCGTGTGTTGTCTCTCTTGTTGTGAGTCTTAGAGACCAAGGAAGGAGCTGGGCTTTATAGGATTGCTTTTGAAACCTGATACCCCCGTGTAGAAAGCCATCGGTGGATTGTCTGACCCTGCAAAGATGGAGTGAAGGCCTGTTATTCACGAGAGGTGATGTGGCATTGCAGTGTCTGAAAGTGTGAAGCGAGCACGTGTAAAGAGTTATACTATTGTTGCATGCACGAGTGTGGGAGACCAAATCATTACCATCATTCTATGTTTGGGGAAGCTGAACCAGTGGGGAATCAATCTAATCTGATCCGTTGATTGTAAAGTTGTGTCCAGGTTCCAACCACCTGATGTGATATTGGAGGAAGGAGAAGTTTAGCTCTGTGTGTTGTTGGGAAGAGCTGCATTCTGCTATTGCTGTCCTGTGGGAAGAGAAGACTCCGTTATTAACTGCTGGATTCTGTACTCACCATTGCTGTTCTGTGAACAGAGAGATTCTGCCGTCTGCCTCTGCATTCTGCTATTGCTGTCCTGTGGTGAGAGAAGACTCTGTTATTAACTGCTGGATTCTGTACTCACCATTGCTGTTCTGTGAACAGAGATTCTGCCGTCCGCCACTGCGCCTTCACCGTCTGTCCTGAGAAAGAGCCGAGAGTCTGCTGACTGCTGCGCCCTCACCGTCTGTCCTGAGAGGAGAAAGAGCCGGTTAGTAGTGGTTGGACTTCATACTCGGAAGGAGAGTCTGCTGACTGCTGTGTCTGCTCTGCTGCCGCTCTACGAGCTGAGAGATCCTGTGAACCATTACTTCGAAGGAGAGTCTGCTGACTGCCGTGTCTGATCTGCTGCCGCTCTACGAGCTGAGAGATCCTGTGAACCATTACTCCAAAGGAGAGTCTGCTGTCTGCTGCGTTCGATCTGCTGCTGCTCTGTGAGCTGAGAGATCTTGTGAACCATTGCTCTGAAGGAGAGATTGCTGACCGCTGTGCTCGATCTGTTACTGTCTGAGGAGCTGAGAAAGCTTGTTACTGTTGTCCTCCAGTGGACGGGAGAGATCTGGTCCTCGAGGCGGTGCTTCGCCTCCGCCGTCATGCAAGGAAAGGGAGTGCACGGCTGTGCCAACGTTACGAGCCAGAAATCATTCTCTGCTGCTTACCTTTCGCTGTCATCCGCCACAGACCTTCTTGACCTCCCGCCGGCCGGAGTTCCCCTCGTCGGAGGCCCATGCGGGACATCCTGGAGTGAAGTAAAGAACCTGGAGTCATTCTGATGCTGTTTTAAGTGCTATTAATTTATAAGTAAAAAGAAGAGATTTTATATGATTTGTTGTCTCGCCTGATTGGTGTCTTTGGTGTCGGCTCCTCCGGAGTGTGGTTATTGACCCTTGGCCTAGGGAAGATGGTTACATATGCGTTGTGCACAGAGTGGTCAGTGTCTCTTGTGTGTCGAATGTGCTATCATTGGCTCTGAAACGTGTGACGTAGGCTACGTTATCTAGCGCGTCTGTCTTGGCAGCTAGCCAGTTACTACAGGCGCCAATAAGAGAAGCAGTGAAGAAGGTTGTACATCAACGTCGTTTGTTAGCTTTAACGTTGACCCTTCAGGTCAGATTGAATTTCAAATTGTCATGCACTGAATTCAAGACATTCATTGAAGAACAGAAACCACTGATAGCTGCAGCAAAGGGAAACGTCAAGTATAGATGGAAGACTAGGTAAACTAAGGCTTATTTATGTATGATTTTCCATTGTTTCCATCGATGGAATAATGTTGCTGTGTTAATCACAACATTAACACAGTGATTTTAGTGAACACTGATTGATGAAACTGAACATCGTTTTTACATGAATGCTGAGTCATCGGGTTGATGTGCATTTATAAGTCACAAGCTTCTATCTTAAACTATTTCAAACTGAAAACATTCAAACTTTTAAAACTACTAAACTAAAACAAACTATTTCAAATTGAAAACATTCAAACTTTTAAAACTACTAAACTTAAACTAATTAACTAAAAACCTTCAAGCTTTTAAAACTTCATCAAACTTTGTGGCAAGGCTTTTTGACACAAACCTTGGCCATACCAACTTAAAGTTTATCTACAAACTTTTTAATCTAGTTTATTATATTCTTATATAATATTACAACAACATCAACTCGTAATTCAAATGATCACAGATGTACTGAGATAAAAGTTTATAGTTCAGATATAAACACGGTCTACAGTAGCAATCAAAACAGAGTAAATCAACTTTTGCAGAAACTTGACACTTAAAGATAAAGATTTCACATTGTTACACAAACAGATGGTTACAAGAGACTGGTAAACAAATGTTTTTGTCATTTTTTTGAATCATTCATTCTAGAGATTCGTTCAAAAACGCTGATTCATCCAGTAACAAAACAATTATTTTAGTCATTCAATTATTCATTCAAACCTTTTTTTTTTTTTCATTCAGATTAATCATTTTAAATTGACTGCAGAAATTAACATTTTGTCAGAACCTCTAATAAATTACATGTTATGTTAAGTTTTCTGTTCAGAATCGTGATCTCTGTCCGAAACACTAAAAGAATCGGGATTCTCATTTTAACATAATTCTAATTTAAGTTGTTAAAACTTTGACTCTTAAGTCGAGCCATCCTGGAAATTTAAGCATCATCCACACCTGTGATAACCTCAATTATTTTCCAAAGACAAAAGAATTATATTTTTATTTTTTTACTTTAAAAGCAATCATAAATCATAAAGACTGGGTCAAATACAGGTTCAAAATTTGTATTTTAACAATTAGTTATATAACTTTAAAAATATACTATTTAATCGGACATAAATCTGCTTCTTTAAATATTGTCTCTGGAATTTCAGACTATAGCATAATATGATGGGTAATTTCAATCAAATTGAAATTTGAAAAGATTTCAATCTCACTGTGTGCTCTAATGCTTTAAAACTTGTTTGTGTGGTGTTGCTACTCATTTAGATGGAACACAGATGATCCCTAGTTGGGCCACATACATATGATTCCTATGGGCCCCACCTAAAGTCCTGTGAAATCCTGCATAAAACCTAAATGAGTAAGTTGCTGGGGCCAACATGGAACCCGTGGACAAACCCACTTACAGCCCATGTAGTAACCTTGTATAACCACAAAAAATCTAAAGCTGGGACCAAGATGGGTCTTGTGCATGTAGCCCAGTTGGGGCCCACCTGTTTATAATTGCCATCCTATATGAAATCCATGTGGGCAGTTGGCATGGAACCCATGGAAAATCCCATACAGAGCCCATTTTTCAGCCTATTTCAAACCCACATGGGCCCCACATAAAAATATTAACAGTTGTGACCAAAATGGGTCTTGTGCATGTTGCACACTTGGGTCCCGCCTAGTACCAAGTGCAATCCTACATGAAATCCACCTGGGCAATTAACATGGGGCCATTATGGAACCCACGGACAATCCCATACAGAGCCCATTTTTCAGCCCATTTCAAACCCACATGGGCCCCACATAAAAATGTTGAATGGGTTAAAGCTGGGACGAGATGGGTCTTGTGCATGTTGCCCACTTGGGTCCCACCTAGTACCAAGTGCAATCCTATATGAAATCCAGCTGGGCAATTAACATGGGGCCATTATGGAACCCGCGGACAATCCCATACAGAGCCCATTTCAAACCCACATGGGCCCGACATACAAATGTCAACTGGGTTAAAGCTGGGACCGAGATGGGTCCTGTACATGTTGCCCACTTGTGTCCCACCTAGTACCAAGTGCAATCCTATATGACAGTACTTCTCAAAGTCCGGACCCGGAGGGAATTCAAAGGCAGAGAGGGAGAGAGCGACCTTACGTGTGTGTGCGCAAATGTGCGTGCCTCATGAAGCGCATACAAGCCCAAACCACCCCCCCCCCCCCCCCGGTCAACAAAAAGCGAACAATCCACCCCCCCCCCCCCATTGACATTGATGAAAATTCTGATTTGGACCTTTGAATATAGACTTTGAGAACCCCTGCTATATGAAATCCAGCTGGGCAATTAACATGGGGCCATTATGTAACCCGTGGGCAATCCTACATGGGGTCCATTTTTTTGAAAAGGCTGGGTTAGACAGAAAGACCAAACTCAGTAAACATCATACTAGCAAAGTACAAAAAAATCTGAAAAGCCCAGAACACAATGAAGCACTGTTTACTTGTAACCAGGGGCGGATCTACAGGGGGGCACCTGCCCCCCCACTCTAGATCCTTGCCCCCCCAGCTGCCCCCCTAACTTTGATGATCCAAAAACTGTACCTGTAAAAACAACCCGCAAGCTTCTCAAAACAGTGAACTAAACGATACATTTACCAAAAGTGAACAATTAAATTTTTATTAAAGCTCCTTCCCCCTCCCCCTCAAATACTTAGTACGTCCCTGATTCAAACGTAGAGCGCCGTTCGCTCAGTCTGGCTCACACACACACACACACACACACACACAGCGAGTCTGCTGCGGTGCGGTGGCCCTGCAACCCGACTGGAGAGACTGAGCTGCCCCAGAGCCTCTGAAGGTGAAGTGAGTTTCCCCAGGTGTAGTTAAACACACGTTTAACTTAAAGTTACATTTGTAATGAATGTATACATGCTGAAGACGATTCAGCATCAGCAAAAACAGCGAGTCTATTACGTTAGCCAAAATCAGCGGTCAAATCGCTCCCTCGTGATTTGTAAGGGCACTCTTCACTTTGATTAGCCTAATTTTGATTTTAGTAAAGACAAGAACAGCTTAATAAAAAATATAAATTGTTTGTATCCATAATGTTTACTGATGGTCGCCGTTACGCCGACGTTACGTTACAACACACAATACAGTGCCAGTTAGGAGATCGATCATTTGATTAGCTAAGCAAATCCAATTCCTCTCAGATATCACAGCAATGAAACCAGGTTACAACTGGGGAAATAACAAATACAATTAGGATTATTATATTAAGTAGTCTAAACATAACTGGTGTGTGTGCATGTGATAAATCTTTCTGATTTTATATTTGTTATATAGGCTATTATTAGCTACATGGCCCTACAGTGTAATGTAATACAAGGATAACCAGAGGTTTTCACATATTGACTTTTGCAGAAAAGAGTAGTTGAAGAAAGTAGCTGGAGCCTAACCATTAAGGCTAAAAGTCCTTGGACACAATTATTGTACTTTTTTTAATATTTTCATTTAGCTTTTTATACTTTCACTTTTTAAAAAAGATGCACAGTTTTGTTTTGTTTTGTTTGAACACTGCACTGGGCTTATTCCTGTTGTGAATTAAAAACCTTTGTAGTGTGTAAGGGCATGATTAAACAATAACTACTGTGTTTTTGTGTTTGTTTTGTTAAAGCAATTCACATAGGGATTCCCACCGTCTACCCCTGCCACCCTGCCAAGTCCTCTTGCCACCCCTTTGCCCCCCCATGTAAAATTTTCTAGATCCGTCACTGCTTGTAACTGATTTCGCAGATAATTTTTTTAATACTAAAAATGTTGACACAATGTGTAGAGTGCTCTGGGTGAAGGAATGGCTGAACCACGTGGAAAGAGAGGACGGACACGACTGTCTATGTGGGTTCATGAGATTTTGGGAGTGATAAAACATCTCGACCAGTACCATCGTTTGGTCCAAGAACTGAAGTTGGATGGTAGCCGGTTTAAGGAGTATTTTCGGATGAGCATGACACAGTTTGAAGTGTTGTACCGGAAAATTGGACCTTCTATTACAAGGAGAATTGAAGAAACATAAACTACCGGGAGACCATCAGCTTGGAAGAACATCTCTGCATTTGTCTGAGATGTGTGCAAATAGGTGAAAGAACTATTCAGAATTTATTTTAAGTGATATTTTGTGCACTATTGCAGTCTTTGTCTCTTGGATATAGTGGACCAGAAGTAAAGTAGTAGAAAATGAAAAAGCTCAAATAAAGTGCCTCACAATGGTACTCTATTACATGTTCTTAGTTACAGTCATCACTGTATCAATGTATCAACATCACACTACATCAATGTGGTGCGACATCGCTTATTTTACTCATTTACTTATTTTTAGGTATTTATGATTCAGTGACACAAGATATTTTACAACACATTTATCATTTGACAGAATTTAATAGATTTAAAGCATAATTTAAAGAGATGTTTTATTGAATTTATAAGTAATGAAAACATTTTTTAAATAGATGTTTTATTGAATTTATAACTACTGGCCCTTTGCAACTTTTTTCTAATTTATTTCAGGTATCTGTCAACAGGAGACTCATTCAGATCAATAGCTTTTAGCTATAGGGTGGGTTACAGCACAGTAGCAAGGGTGGTAAAAGATGTGTGTGAGGCAATATGGTCTGTCATGGTCCAGGAATACATGAACTACCCTGAACAACACCACTGGAAGAAGATTGCTAAAGACTTCCATAGAGGCTTTGGAACTTCCCCAACTGTCTTGGAGCAATCAATGGGAAGCATGTTGTAATAAAGGCCCCATCTTCAATAGGGTCCATGTATTTCTACTACAAAGGGAGCTTCTCTATTGTTCTCCAGTAGTTGATGCCCGGTAGCTTTTCCTGATGGTGGATGTGGGGGCATCCGGGAAAAGCAGTGATGGTGGGACCCTCTGTGCCTACGACTTTGGCATTGCCCTCCACCAGAGGACCCTCAACCTGCCAGAGGATGCACCTTTACCAGGAGCTGAAGACCTCCAGCCTGTGCCACGTGTTTGTGGGTGACGAGACTTTTCCTCTGAAGAGGCACCTTCTCCGACCCTACCCAGGAAAACACCTCGACAGAGAGAAGTGTGTGTTCAATTACCGTTTTTTTTGTGCAAGGAGGATGGTGGAGTGCACATTTGGGATCCTTTCTGCCCAATGGAGACTCTACCACAGAGTGCTTGGTGTCTCACCAAAAGTGGCAGATGCAGTGGTGAAGGCCACTTGCATCCTTCACAATTTCCTACGCTATGAGAATGCTGATGAAGAGGAAGGAAGTTGTGCCCCCCAGCCATCGGAGCCACAGTTTGCCATGCACCCCATCCAGCGAGTAGGCAGCAACAATGCCTCTTGGGAAGCACTGGAAATTAGGCAAAGGTACACCACCTATTTCTCCTCTACAGCAGGTGAAGTTGCATGGCAGCATTCTGTCATCTAATGCCTCATAATTACTCCCACCACCATCAGGACCACAGCCATCAGTAACATCAGGACCACCACCAATTGTATCAAAAAAGGCTCTTTTAAGAGCCACACATAACCTTAAAAAACTAGCATATTTCCTTTCACTAACAAGCTAGCCATTACTACTAAAATAAAATAGTAGTCTTAATCAAAAGAGGAAAATAAATGACTGGGAAAGATGAATGCTTTTAATTAATATTTTAATGAAACATTTTCATGTAATATACTAAATTAATTCTAAAATATAGCTGCAAGCAGCAATTATCGGGGCCAAGCAACATGCTCGGGAGTGAAAGACCAACTGCAGCAAGGAGCAATTGACCATTCGCAAAGACTCGCCCCCTTTAGTTACTGTTGCTATGTCCGACAAGCCACGCCGCTCTCACACCACACATCATGTTCTCACGCAGTGAAAAATACATCACGGAGCAAAGAGGACACTGACAACGCGCTGACAGACAGGACAGACCAGGTTACTTTTGATATGTAACAACGTCTCAACTTTGGTCATTTTTAAAAGAAATTTAAACAATAAATGCCGTTTTGTGGCTCTTTAATGTCTGCTGATGACACATACTGAGTTTCGTAATGTCACACCAATGCTTTCGTTAAGTATAACATTTTATATCACAATACTGTATTGAAGTCAATGGCAATTTCATGTTTTGTTCTATTATAGCACCAACAAGAGGCACAATCCTACCATTGTTTTTATGTATCCTCGTAATTTTTATAAAAACATAAAAAATGATCCACACCTGACTTTGTTTGCATTTTCTTGCCACTTACTATTAATATTTTGTCATTTGGGTATTAATGATTAGCCAACGATCTATGATTCCAAACTTCCTACGGTGTCTCGATTTAAGACAAAGATATTGGCAAATGTTTTTTAACCGCTAAATCACAACGCTACCCAAATCGTAAGGCGAAACCTATCATGTTTGGTATCATTGGACTCTGCAAGGATTCAGGAACCTAAGGAGATGACTCCCGTGAAAATAAGTCAACCACAAGCAGAGTTATAAGCATTTGAAAATTGTATTTTACCACTAGGTGGCACTGGTTCAAAACTTTTCAAGCTCCTTCAGGTCATCGTTCTGACGACCCATTCCGAGTTCCGTAACGATACGTTCATGCGTTCATAAAATACATAAATTTTGGTACAAAATTCAAAATGGCTAAAGCATAAAATGGTCGATATGGAACAATTGGAAATCAGTTGACTCGACACGAGACCACGTTTTTTTTTGGACAAACCGTTCAGAAGTTATAAGCAAAAATAGCCATTTATCGTATCTCCGGACCAGCAGGTGGCGCTGCGCCGAAACAGCATGTAGCCTCAAGGCATGCTTGTGATGACATGTACCAAGTTTGGTTTGAATACGATACAGCGTTACAGATACATAAAGATACAGCCTTACTTGTTTTTGCAAGCGCTACGTAAAATTAGTTTGCACAGTATTCGAGAACGTTTTGACGAATCGACATGAATTCCATTTGGACAGTTGGAGGCGCTAGAGGGATTGAGTTAGAGACTCCAAATTTGTTATGGTGACAGTTCAGACTGTCCTCTATCACTGTGCCAAATTTCATAACTTTCCCGCAAGTAGTTCTATGGGCTGCCATAGACTTCCAGAGCGGAAGAAGAAGAAGAAACGGAAGAAGAATAATAATAAGAACGCCAACGATTTCAATAGGTGCCTCTGCACCTTCGGTGCATGGCCCCTAAAAATAAAGTTATTGATTGTTACATATGTATTCATTTGTTGTGTCTATTTGAAAGTGAATTTTCGTGTGTGTGTCTGTCTGTATGTTTGTTTATGTATTCATGATACTGTTTTACTGATTGTTAAATTCTGCTTCATGTAAAATCTGTTGAAATTTGATTTTAACCTCGGATCGACGGCATGGAGGAAGGTGTCTCAATGCCCCAGCTAAACTTAAAAGAAAATGCTCTTCCTCATCTGGCTTGCTATTAATGCTGTTCAGGACAACGTGCTGATGGTCAGTCGTATCTGCCTCAGTCCTTCTCTTTAAAGCAAGAGTACGGCGAGAAGTTTTAGGTGTGCAGAGTGGTAGCACATTACGGGAGTCAGGAGATCCGGGCTGTGTGGTGTTTGCCTGGGTTTGGGTCAGGGACTGTGTGCTCTCATCTGATGTCTGTGGGGGACAAATCAGAAAATTAATAAAAAAATAAAACAAAGAATATATATATATATATATATATATATACAGATAAAGTATACTACTAATAATTATCATAATTCCATCCTTTGACAGAAATAATAACAATTGCCTTTCATTAAACATGCCATGTCATTCCTACAATTCTTTATACAGATATAGCAGCACTTATTACACAATTAAAACCGATGTAAAAGCACTTTACATTGAGGTTCATGTAGTATGCTACACTACCTCCACTGGTGTTATCATAGACTCAAGGAGAGCCACTACACTGACATCCTCATCACAAGATGTGTTCTGTCTAAAATTGCTAGAGGTGTCCCTGTCTGTGATGTATGGCTCCACCTCCAATGGCAGGTTACCAAATGAGAAAGCAATAGGGACTGACAAAATAATCACCACTGAAACTTTATTATGCTACCACAGATACACTTATACAAGTTATCAAACAAAACTATTTTAAAGACCATCAAAGCAAAACAGAAGAAGTAGCCTATATAATTAAAACAAACAAACAAACTCAGTGGCTGTTGGCTCAATGCTCGAAGTGTATCCTATAACGATAAGCAGTGGTGGAATGTAACGAAGTACAAATACTTCTTTACTTTACTTAAGTAAATTTTTCACGTATCTGAACTTTACTTAAAGCTCCAGTAGGTAGCTTTTGAAAACAAATATTTGTTAAAACTGTCATTATGTCCTCACAGTAGAACATGAGACAGATAATCTGTGGAAAAAATCAAGCTCCTCTGGCTCCTCCCTGTGGTCCTATTGCCATTTGCAGAAATACACCGCTCCCGGTCAGAAACAACCAATCAGAGCCAGGAGGAATGTCTTAGCAGTGTCAATCACGCTCGTGTACGCGCTGATCACCCCTCTCTTGCACAGCGCGAGCGCGTACTCTCGTTCGTGAGTCTCCTGTTCGAACTCGTTCATCCAAATGAACGAATCTTTTTTCGAGTCATTTCGTTCATTCAATGAACGAAATGACTCGAAAAAAGATTTGTTCATTTTGAACGAGTCTTTTTTGGAGTCATTTCGTTCATTCAACGAATGAAATGACTCGAAAAAAGATTTGTTCATTTTGATGAACGAGTTCGAACAGGATCACGAACGTGCATCTCTGCAGAACAGAGCAAGGCGAGCATTTGTGCTTATAAAACTTAAAGTTTTGTATTTATTTTTGAAATGACCGATCGTTTCGCTAGATAAGACCCTTATTCATCGTCTGGTATAGTTTAAAGCCCTTTGAAGCTGCACTGAAACTGTCATTTGGTCCTTGAAACGTTTGTGTCCTATTGAAGTCCATTATATGGAGAAAAAGCCTGGAATGTTTTCATCAAAAACCTTAATTTCTTTTCGACTGAAGAAAAAAAGACATGGACATCTTGGATGACATGGGGGTGAGTAAATTATCAGCAAATTTTTTTTTAAAGTGAACTAATCCTTTAACGTTATCTTACTAGCTATTTATAACTTATAGAAAAAGTGCAACGTTATAATGTTACATGTATTGCAAAATACATAATGATTTGAGGACCAAGTTTGTAGTCAAAGTATGGGCAGGCCATAGTCAATGTAAAGCATATTGTTGATGTTTCGTCCCTATTAGTGAATGTTCCATAACTGTTTATAATCCGCCGTCATCGGTGGTCCTGTTTACTAGCCTGCGCGTTCACGGCAGGCTCCGCTGTGGGGGAGGAGCTGTGGAGGGAGGGCTGTAGCGCAGCAGAGAGCAAGGGGGTTGGACCTGGAAGTTGTGCTTGTTCAAATTTTCAGGCTAAGTCAACATTTTCTCAAAACTCCCTACTGCAACTTTAAGTAGAATCAATAGTGCATAGCCTACTTTTGACTTTTACTTCGTTACATTTATCAATATACTTTCTACTCCACTACATTTCTACAACGTTCCGTTACATTTAGTTACATTTTCTGATCAGTTTTCCCACTGCCAAAACGTCTTCGTGACCGTCCTTCCATTGCACGTTTGTCACACCAAGTTTGGTTGCCATAGATATTAGTGATGTCCGGTTCGTGAACGAATCGTTCTTTTGAACCGGTTCTTTTTAGTGAACCGGTCGAACCAGTACACTAAATCGGACAGAATCGTTCGAAACAGTTCGTGTCTTGCGTCAGCGCTGATCCACAAGTTACTAAAGTTACTCACTTTCAGACATGTCTGACAGTCCCTCTGACTCGAAATAAACCAATATCCCGGAGTATATTTTACCCCAGTAAATCCAAAAGTTCACTGAACTGAGACTTGTTGTGCTGAGAGAAGTGATGAGCACGAGCAGCTGATACTGCGCATGCGCGCACAGGTACAGCAGTTCTCGGATCACCAGTACAGAACCGAGAACTGGTTATTTCGGACGTGTTAGACATAGAACCAAATGAGCTGAGCATGTTATGCAAGTACTTTTACTTTTAATACTTAAAGTACATTTAAAATAATATTTTTACTTAAGTAGGGTTGTCATTGTGGTACTTTTACTTTTACTAAAGTAAATTTGTCACTGGTTATTTGTACTTTTACTTAAGTACTGAGATTCAGTACTTCCTCCACCACTGACGATAAGTCACTAGAAAATCAGTGGCTGTAATTAAATCATATCACATGATACAATGTAGAAACTATCGAGCATACATAAACAGTTATTAAAAAAGAAACTTTATTCACTCTGAAAAATTGTTTCTGCGATCTGAGCAGCGTGCACTAACATTTTCAGTGGCGCTTTAAAGGAACAAGCCACCATTTTTTGAAATAGGGGTTATTCACCGTCTCCCCTACATTTAGATAGGTGGGCAAATGCATTTTTGTCTCAGTGCATGCATTGTCTTAGTCTGGCAGCGCCGCCTCTAGCTTAGCTTAGCATAATGAATGGAATCCTTTGTTGTCGGATAGCATGTCGTGAGTAAAAGTGAACAAAAAATTAAATAAATAATAAATAATTACTTCTTGTGGCCTGCGTATTCACAACGAGTACAAATAGCGAGTGGGGGTTCAATCTTCAGCTGGCTGGAAGGAGCACGTGACCTGTCAGTGGCTGGCTGGCAGTCTGCCTTGGCAAGTTTCACAAACCATTTATTTTTGGCAATTTGTTTGCGTTTTTTCTTCCTCCCTCTCTAGCTCATTTAATATGCATCTGTTGATGATTATGTTCTTTTGTATGATTGATGTTTTGGGGCCGGTTATCCTAATTAAAGCAGTCAAATGGCTGTGATCACGACTGGTATACATGAATATTCATGTAAGCTCTGCCCAGCGTCACCGAAAATCTCAGACACCGTAAATAACGACTTCCTGACCGTCCTACCGTTGCACGTTTGTCTCACCAAGTTTGGTTGCCATAGATATTAGTGATGACCGGTTCGTGAACGAATCGTTCTTTTGAACACCGGCCTCGCGCCGTTCTCTCACGGCCCTCGGCCTCATCCTGCTTGACATAGTATACAACTTGTATAAAAGGTTCATTTTTAACTTGTATCACAAAAATAAACTACAGAAATATTTTTTTTGTTTCATTGAGAAATTATAAGTGACATTAAAAATATATATATATATATAGAAAATTTTTACTGAACTTTTACTTTAACTTTAATTTTATTTATTAACCGTTCTCTCAATAAGAGAAAATAGTTGGTCCATTCTCTCCCTGCTTTCCTGTGCTCTCCTCTCCTCTCGTTGAAAATTGATGTATTCCCTAAGTACCTCGACCAGCTCATCGACATGGCCTCTTTTTCTCTTGGCTGGTGGTGGTCGTGGCTCCTCCTCATCTTCGTCATGCACCGCTGAACTTGGCCCTGGTGTGGCCTCAGGGAAGGAGGCGAGTTGGAAACGGGGTTTGGGGGAATGCCTCTGTCCCAACACCTCATCCATGAGGGCAAACCACTCCCAAGTTTCAGCACTCGCTTTCTTACACTTGCAATCCTACGACAGAGCAAATAAACCATGTCTGTTAACAAAAACAATAACAGCACAATACATATCAGCAAAGATGTACCAATTAACTTGCTTACTTTGTATTTTCTTTTTAAGTACTTCCATTTAGTTCTGGCCTCTGTGGGAGTGGCCTGCCCCAGCAGGCCCATTTTCTTCAGAACTGTCCTAAAACAAGAGAAAAAGGAAACACTTCTGAAAAACATTAAGACGGGCACAATCTTGACATAAGTGCAATCTTAATATTACAAAATATGACACAGCAGGACATGCATACAAAAGTCCTCAAGTTTGGTTAAAACATTTGTAAATATATCTTGCATGACAGTACTACAAAAAACCACAAAGTGAAAGACTATTTCCTTATCTACTGGTTGTCTTATTTTTTGTGGGCTTTGTATAGGGTGAGGACTATTTGTTATAATACACAAGAGACTGAAGAGAGCCTAGTGGAAATAGGCCTTACCTCCAAGCCACACTGACCAAGTTTTTGCTCCCGGTAAATAAATGGTCGTTGTCAGCCCTCATTTTAATAAATTCAGCTGTCCGCACCTGGAGCCCTAAAACAAAAGAAAATATTACAACAAGTTTGGCAAGCGAAAAAACTGTTTGTAAAGCTGTTGAAAAACAGAATAAAGACTGTCTCACCTTTGATCCTATAACTAGATTTTGCCTTAATCTCATGTGGACCACCTTGGACTTGAGACCTGCCAGCAGTTGATCTTATGGATGTTCTTGGTGACATTTTCACTTCAGTGAATATAGGAAAATAGGCACCCAATAGGCACTTCTTGCCTATTGGGCCTGGAGTCTGAGGCTGGCCCAAAGGCATTTGGAGATCAAGGCTCTGATCCTGTGATCCAACACTTCTCCTTTCTTCTGGGGATTTGGGAGTTTTCTCCTCAGGCTGAGGCTCTAAAAGAATTTGCTGGACAACCTCACCAGCACTGAACTTCTGAGGCGTTTTCAAGGGTGTTCTCTTCTTCTGGGAGACAGGATTTACACCTTTCTCTGTCAATGAGGGGGTGATGGACTCTACAGACGGCATATCATCAACAGTTTTCTCTTCCTGACTTGCAGGAAATGAGCTCTGAGGGATAGCTGGTCCAGTAATATATTCATCTATCAACAAGGAAATATCGAAATCCAGTTCTGGAGTTGTGACCGGTTCAGGGCTACTTTTAACATCTGCAGCGGGAGCTTCCTCGTGATCAACTTGAGGTCTTGCAAGAGTTGTTTTTGGTAGCTCAGATTTCCATGGTGATTTAGCAACAAGGTCCTTTTTGACCATTTGGAAGAGCTCAAAAAAAGGACCACTCTCAACAGATTGATCCACAGATGGTGGTAAATTTGACCCATCTTTTAAACAAGTGTCTGCAAGTATAGCACACATGACAATCATGGATATGAAATTATATTCTAGCAGAATTAGCAAAACTAGAAAAAAAACTTATAGTAAACATGTTGCAAAAATAAATGTATAGAATATTACAGAAAATAAATTTCATGATCACTAACCAAACGAATGCTTTGACTGCTGGTCTTGCAAAGCCTATAGGATGACAGAACCAAAATTTAACAAAAAAAAAAAAAAAAAGATAAATTAACAAAAAATACCCATCATCTGTTTCACAAGACTCACACCTGAACTGTTTTGTCTCTTCCAGCTGTCGGTGTCTTGGGAGGTGGGTACTCAAACCTAACAATGACAAGATGAAACCACACAAAACAAATTATTCTCAGAACAAGGATTCTCCAAGAAAGAAAACTTTCATTTTTTTTCATAATAATTATAATAAAAATCAGAATCACCTGAAAGAACGATCAATGATTGTAATAAGATCACCATGCTTTAACCGTTCAGATTGATTGAGAACTTGTCCATTAATACGTGTGGGGTTCCCAGAGCTTAAATTGGTCAAAATGAGCTTAAACAAGTGAGAGACAATAAATGAACAGCATGTCATGTGTTCTTATATGCAAAGAAATCATTTAAGGAAACAAAAGATAAAGTCAAACTTATAGTGCTATACCACAAAATAATTACCTCGTTTTTCTCATTCAGCTCTATTTTACAGTGCTCATCAGACACCTGCGGCAGCTGAATATGAATATCACAGTCCAGCTTCCTAAAAAGGTAGAGTCCACATTAAAACGGCTTCTTTGCCCATTTGCATTTTTGGTGAATGAGAAATATTACACTATGATGCATGTGGTGCATTTATTTGTTCAATGCCATATCAGCAGCAATGGCTATTCATGGCAAAAATCTAAAGTATTTCAACTTTTTGATTACAATATCATTTCTATGCATCATTTTTAATGTGGTGTAAGTTGATATGCAAAGATGCATCTCCTGTGTATTTCTCTTTCACCATAAATTATTCAAATATAATTCTATCAATAGCTTCTTGCATTAGTGCCTTTTTGTAGGTAACATTTTGTTTTTGTTCATTGATGTCTAGGACATTTCAAATAATTACAGTTAAAGCAAGACGAAAGATATATGCACCACACAATCAAGTACATTATTCAGTTGTTGTTCAAGATTTCCTTTTTTGAATTATACATATTAAACATGAGTATTTAATTGTTAATTGTTTAACTGCCATTGTTGTTTTGTATGGTTTCGCGGGCTATGTGACGTCAGAACTCTTAACTGGGAGTATATCGATCCAGACCCGTCGCCAGACCTCAGTCTTAAGGGGGGCATATGAAATGTATGGTGGGGGCACAATTATTATTAGCCTACAGTATGTATATTTATAATAATCAACTCTAGTCGCGCAGCACGTAATCATCACGTTGAACATATAACGTTAACCAACAGCAATATGACCAGGAAACGGTAGCCTATAGCCTACACCACATTACACAGAAGCTATGATATGAATATCCATAAAACACTTGACTATACAAAATATTAGATGTAACACCAGAAACATCTCTCAAACATTGCATTTTAAAGCAGTCAACAGAGGGATATGCATTGCCATGACACACACACACACACACACATACACACGCACGCAAATACACTCGTCTCGCACAGATACTTTGAGTGGAGGCAGCGCTGTCCTCTCTCCAGTCCCAGTACAGCGGGAGGAAGCGTTTCTCTAAGCAGAACCTCCAAAGTATCATTTCACTCGGAAGGAACTGAAGCGAGTAAGCCGGCGAAAACTCGTTTTGAAACAGCTTTCAAAAATGCGCGGTAACTGTTTCACGGCTTAAGTTGTACGTCACGTACGTAGCCAAACGTTCTTTCATAAGGCCGTGATAGGCTGTTGCAGTGTAGATTCCCATCAATCAAACTAAATCACACCATTGTTTCTTTAATTTTTTAATATTTTAATGATAAAGAATGCAACACAAAATTAGCAACTATGATAATATTAAAATTAAATTATCTGTGCCTCAAGTGGGGGGGGGGGGGGGGGGGGGCACAAGCATTTTTTGGGGCGGGCACAGCCCCCTATGGCCCGCCCACAGCGACGGGTCTGCCGCCCTCCTACTAGTGATGGGTCGTTCGCGAATGAGTCGGCTCTAAAGAGCCGGCTCTTGTAGGTGAATGACGGGAGCTGGCTCGCTTATCTGAAGAGCCGACTCTATTTTAAAAAATATAGCCTATAGAAATTAGAATATTTTATTTTAAATAATTGACTAATTCAAAGAACAAAAAAAATATTATAATAGGCCTAAAGGCGCACACATTCGTTTCAACTGTCTGATCAGCCTCACATTCTGTTCCTGTCAATCATACACGAGGTGTCAACCAATTATAGAGAAGACCATTCTTAATCTGAAGACCACGCCCACCGGGGGGAAAACCATCTGAAAGTCTAAAAGTCTAAAATGCCTAAAAGCTGCTGTGTGACAGATGTAGAGCAAACAAGCTAAATAACCATGAAATTTTTATAAGCTTCCGAACCATAAAAGCCAGCCTTTAAGGAGACAAAAGTGGATACAGGCAATAAGACGTGAAGCATCAGCAGGAAGAATGGGTAAATTGTGGGATCCTGACACTCAGTATGTCTCTCAGGTTCACATAGGGTGGTGAAATAAGCAATCGACATGGTTAAAATTATGAATGTTTTTTTTTTTTTTTTTTACAATAGCCTGTCATGTCGCGTTCCAGTGGGCGTAGTTCTCAGCGTAGTTCGAAAGCTAGTTGCGCTCTGTCTCAATTTATCCACTTTTATTTCCTGAAACAAACCGTTTTTTGGGGTCGATTTATTTATTTATTTCTGGGTTATTTAGCTTGTTTGCTGTACACCTTGTCACACATCAGCTTTTAGACATTGTTTTGTTTTTTGTTATAAGTCATAGGCATAGGCGGAGTTTGACATTCGAGCCAGGGGGGGCAAAAAATAAAATAAAAAAATAAATCATTGTAGCAGCTGGGACCTGCATGGCCTATCAATTGGGGAACTCAGCACTAGCACATATGGAAAAAACAAACATGCTAAATAAACACATATTTATTTTTAACCCAAGAAAAAAAAACAGTACAACAATACAATCATATTTGTAAACAGGTAGAACTTCGCATAAACAGCCACTTGACTTCGCATCACATCTTCGTTCGGACCAGTGCTCGAAGTCGGGGGGGTACACTTGTACATTTTACTCTTAAGCGTACCTGCACTTTTTCTTGCGTACCGCTACTTCTCGCATGTACTCTACCACTGACAGCAAAAGCGTCAGTGTCAAGCCCGTTTCATATATACTCCATTTGCAGTGCGCATGTGGTTCGTATTTTTTCCGCACCCGTGTTAACAGGTAGAGCTTTCACACTGCACGCGGATGCGCCCGTCAATGCGCATCCCGGTGCGGTGTGTGTGTGTATACAGCAGTGCAGAGATCGTTTCCACACAGAGTCTATTTCTGCTGCGCTGCACGCGCTGAATTAAAGATACAGCGCATGGTTCGTGTTCAAAATGAACACAGACTGACATGAAAATATAATAATCTTACCATAAATGCATTTAATTAAATAAAATGTAGGCTAGTAATCTCACCATAAATGTATTTTTGGACTTGCACACTTGGAGGAGTTCCGTTTTCACACACACACACACACACACACACACACACACACACACACACACACACACACACACACACACACACAAACACAAACACACACGACTTGTTTAAATACATTTATGTTGTTAATAAATAACAATAAACTGTTGTTGTACCAGCAATATCTCCAAGTTTTGTTTTTCATAGTAGAAATCTCAAATGTCATGATTTGCCAATGCAAGAGACAGTACCGGCACCTTTTTTTCCCCACTTCAAGCACTGGTTCGAACACAATTAGGATCAATGAAATGTGGAGCACTTTTGCATCGTTAAAATATTATCTTCAACCAAAACGAAAAGATTTTTTAAAGTTTTTCTTTCCTTTTTTCAAAACACACTCTGGCAATGAGAGGGATTAAAAAACAAGTTATATTTCGCATTTTGTTGTAGGCTAGGCCTACTTCATGAAACATTTAAAACATTTTGAGACACGGGAAAAATGAACAGTCACACAATACTCTCCACTTTTGAAAAACATTGTGGCAAAGTTATATTTCGCATTTTGTTGTAGCCTACTTCTTTGAGACACGGGAAAAATGAACAGTCACACAATATAGGCTACTCTCCACATTTGAAACACATTGTGGCAATGAGAGCGATTAAAAAACAAGTTATATTTCGCATTTTGTTGTAGCCTTTTTCATGAAACATTTAAAACATTTTGAGACACGAGAAAAATGAACAGTCACACAATACTCTCCACTTTTGAAACATATTACTGTTACTATTATATATTGTATACTATTATAATGTTACTGTTGTTTGTGTTGTATCCTTAGATCCCGACGACTGACTATTTGTGTCATTTGGAGCTCGACGTTTTAAAAATCTCCTTTTGTCCATATTTTGGTGTAACGAGTCCGACCAGATAACTAGGCTACAACGCTATTAAATGCTAGCTGAGAATCGCTGGACTTACGTTAGCCTGTCACTTGTCACATGACCCAGAGCCCTGATTTTTTTTTTTTTTTTACTAAAGCAGTATATAAAATCAGATGTATTACCTACCACCATTTAGTTGTTTTGTGTTATTTAAAATATTTATAATATATCTTTTTTTTTTTTTTTAAAAAATGCAATTACCCGTTTCAGCCACCGGGAGGACAATGCTCCCCCTGCCCCCCCCCCCCGCAAACTCCGCGCCTGGTCATAGGCTAAATGACAAGGAGGAAGCCTCTCGCAATTCAAAGTCAATGGAGACGGTTGGATTGTTTTCCCCCGGTGTGGGCGTGGCCTAAATACGCTCTGTCGTGTATTATAGTATTCTTTTTTCATAACAAACCAATGCATTTTTAAAGAAATTGTGAGACATTGTGAGTATGATTTCATTTAATAATTTAATTAGAATTGTTTTCACACCTATCATAGTCAAAACATAATTTTTTTTAAAGAGCCGTTTGTGAGCCAAAAGAGCCGGCTCATTTCAGTGAGCTGAGTCAAACGAGCCCGCTAACGAAAAAGAGCCGGAATGCCCATCACTACCTCCTACTGACTCTTATTCTGCCTGACAGAAAGCTTGAGCTGAAGGCGGAGCGGTCTGACCAATCAGATGAAAGGGGCGTGTCAGCGCCGCCCACGTGTGCAAAATAAAATATCGACCCCATAAACCGATTTGTAAACCACAAACGAAAAATTATAATTTAATTTTTCGTTTTTTAAACTAAACTAAAAAACGAATAAACGAGCTTGTTTTCATTTCTCGTTATTCCATTCCAAACAGGAAATGAAATGATCAAAAAACACACGGACCGATCACGCTCCATTTCTTTTTTTTGGCGAATTTGCCAAGTAGCTTCTCAGGCTTGTTTCACACTTGTGCCCTATGACAGACATGATCTGTGTGCTCTCCAGCCCTGCCTCCAGTAAGGCTAGAACTTGTCTGTCATTTTTTTTTCTTGTTATGAATTGTATCCTATTTTCCGTAATTAACGTTACAGTTAAATACACGAAGTGATATGGATTAATGCCGCGTTCCAGGCAACCTGTAACCCGTGTTTTTCCAACCTTATACCCGTGAAAGTGGACTGGAACGGCTGTCAAACCCGTGACTTCCCACCCGTGAACTCGTACTATCGATGCAGACCCGTCGCTATGGGCGGGCCATAGGGGGCCGTGCCCGCCCCAAAAAATGCTTGTGCCCCCCCACTTTAGGCACAGATAATTTAATTTTAATGTTATCATAGTTGCTAATTTTGTGTTGCATTCTTTATCATTAAAATATTAAAAATATAAAGAAACAATGGTGTGATTTAGTTTGATTGATGGGAATCTACACTGCAACAGCCTATCACGGCCTTACAAAAGAACGTTAGGCTACGTACGTGACGTAGGCTACAACTTAAGCCGTGAAACAGTTACCGCGCATTTTTGAAAGCTGTTTCAAAACGAGTTTTCGCCGGCTTACTCGCTTCAGTTCCTTCCGAGTGAAATGATACTTTGATGAGGAGGTTCTGCTTAGAGAAACGCTTCCTCCCGCTGTACTGGGACCAGGGGCGGCGCTAAGGGGGGGAAAGTTAGGACGATTCTAAGGGCCCACACACTTTTGGGGCCCCCAGAGATCAATTTTATTAATGGAAAGGGTGCGGTAGGGGGCCCAACTTCATATTCTTTCATAGGGCCCAAAATTTCTAACAGCGCCCCTGACTGGGACTGGAGAGAGGACAGCGCTGCCTCCACTCAAAGTATCTGTGCGAGACGAGTGTATTTGCGTGCGTGTGTATGTGTGTGTGTGTCATGGCAATGCATATCCCTCTGTTGACTGCTTTAAAATGCAATGTTTGAGAGATGTTTCTGGTGTTACATCTAATATTTTGTATAGTCAAGTGTTTTATGGATATTCATATCATTGCTTCTGTGTAATGTGGTGTAGGCTATAGGCTACCGTTTCCTGGTCATATTGCTGTTGGTTAACGTTATATGTTTAACGTGATGATTACGTGCTGCACGACTAGAGTTGATTATTATAAATATACATACTGTAGGCTAATAATAATTGTGCCCCCCCCCATACATTTCATATGCCCCTCTTAAGACTGAGGTCTGGCGACGGGTCTGGAGGGCGGTACTGACAAATGCACTTTAATAAAATAATGTCTGAAACCACCACTCATTACGCACAGTACTTGAAGCAGAAATATGTTGCCGGTCACGTAATTCGTGCTGCTGCGACTTACAAGCGACCCCATTATTGTGAGCCACAGTAGGCCTACATATGACAGATTATTTTAGCTAAATGTATTTCCCATTGATAAATACAGTTCAAATAGTTCCATCTCTTTGGATAAAAGGGAAGTGGAAATAAAAATCAATAGGCTGAACTGCACCACCACGATAATATGTCCGTAACATTAGATGTCCAGATGATACCCATAACTGTTACATTAGAGTTAGGGGATAACACCGTTTGTACATCATAAAAATCATTATGTCTAAAGTCAGCAACCCAATGGGAATATATCCTTGTTGTGTAAAACATCTGTTCATAATTTGTGATTACACCTGTAGGCATCTGGAATAACTGTGCAATGATCAATCCGCATTTTTAAGCCAGCTAATTTTACAGTAGGCTTATATTCAGAATGTCCTTCTCATAGAACGCCAACGATCGCACAAATGGGCTTCCTTTGTGAAATATAGCAGACCACCTTTTTTAAACTGTTATTTAAGCTATTCAAGTTCTGTTAGACAGACAGACAGACAGACAGACAGACAGACAGACAGATAGATAGACAGACAGATAGATAGATCAGATAGATAGATAGATAGATAGATAGATAGATAGATAGATAGATAGATAGATAGATAGATAGATAGATAGATAGATAGATAGATAGATAGATAGATAGAGGTGATGGCGCAGTGGATAAGACACATGCCTTTGGCGTGGGAGACCTGGGTTCGAATCCACTGTGAAACACCAATGTGTCCCTGAACAAGACACTTAACCCCTAGTTGCTCCAGAGGCGTGCAACCTCTGACATATATAGCAATTGTAAGTCGCTTTGGATAAAAGCGTCAGATAAATGTAAATGTAAAATGTAGATAGATAGATAAAATAGTTTAAATGTGTTAGGCCTATAAATTGAGGAACATAACAAGCATTATGAACTATTAGCCTAAACAGAACTGGAACCTTTGTAAGATATGCGCTCGTCTTCACAAAAACTACATGCAGCGTTTTTAAACATCTTGTGTGGATTGTGGTATTGTTTATTCTGTGCAGTATGGCAAACCACGGAAAAAAAGCAGGATAACTTGTAGGCTATAGCCTTGAAAGGAAAACAAATTTGCAGAGTAAAAACAGAGTTTGTGTTGTTGAATCATATTTTTTCTAGTACATCTTAAAATGTAGCTAGAGCTCATGACAAATAAAAGTTCCAGGTGGACAAACATTAAATGCAAAAACCACTCTGAATAACAATATCTTAAAAGAAACTAGAGAGTGGCAAACTTTGAAGTAGGGTTTTAATTAGTAAGTACAATTAAGTTTTAATTAGTTGTACAGCTTGAAGTGTAAAGCTTGTTCTCATACACAGATATGGCCTATTTATGAATGAAATTCATGCATTTATTTGTCATTTAAACTGATGCAAACAGGAAAAGAGAAAAGAAAAGACTTCTTATCCTATCGCCCTCTTTAGTGGACAGCATTATTATGTTGTAATAGTATTACGGCCTTCATTGCTCAGATAACGCAAGTCAGTGGATTTTTTGGGAAAGTAAGTTTGACCAGTTAGAAAAGATATAAGCGAGTCAGACCAGTCTGAAGGTCTGAGCCGAGTCAATTTCTCATTGATAACAATGCAAATAGTTCCGTCTCTTTGGATAAAAGGGAAGTGGAAATAAAAATCAATAATAGGTTGAACTCTGTACCATGATAATAGCCGTCACATTTACCACTCTCGTCTTTTATTTACATCAAAAGGCAGGTAGGCGGGTGTGGCACGTAAATCATTTTGAAAATGATTTATACATCTTGCTAAAATAGTCTGTCATATACTGTGGCTCACATTAATGGGGTCGCTTGCACGTCCCAGCAGCCCGAATTACGTGACCAGCAACATATTTCTGCTTCAAATACTGTGCGTTTAACAAAGGTATTGAATAGGCTACATTGTTAATTTATTTACTGTTAGCAAAATTTTATATCCATAAGCAAAAATATTTAAATTCATCCCCAATATTTAAGATGTTTAAATCAGAATTTGATTGCTTCATATCTTCTCTGAAATTGTTAAAAAACAAAAAGTCATTAACATGTGTAAAATATTTTATCATTTTTGCTTCCCCTGCTACCAATTAATGTTTCACCTTGTTTTGCAATATATGCTATGTTGGTTACTTGTTCTACCTGCAATAAAATAAAATAATAATAATAAAAATAAATACTGTGCGCAGTTAACAGTGAGTGGTGGTTCAGACATTATTTTATTAAAGTGCATTTGTCAGTGCCGCACTCGTACTGACTCTTATTCTGCCTGACAGAAAGAAAAGCTCGAACTGAAGGCGGAGCGGTTTGACCAATCAGATGAAAGGGGCGTTTCAGCGCCGCCCACGCGTGCAAAATAAAACATCGAACCCATAAACCGATTTGTAAACCACAAACGAAAAATGAAAAATCTACCCAAAATCTAATTTTTAACTAAAAAATAAAAAAATTACGAGCTGGTTTTCATTTCTTGTTAATCCATTCCAAACAGGAAACGAAAAGATCAAAAAGTACACAGACCGTGATCCTCTCAGAAAACAAATGTTCAAACGAAAATCAAGCCAAGGATCACCAGGGGAAAAAAATGCTAACATGCAGCCCCATGCGCTCAATCTGCCATTTTCGATGTCTAACTTCACAATCAATGGAAACGGTCGGTTTAATTTTAATAAACAAAGTAGGCCTCACATCGAGCGACTCAGCTCACTCTCGCTGCATGTCGCCAGTGGCTGGTGATGAGGTCGCTAGTGGGCGTTCCCACTACTGGTTGCCTTTATGAATGACATCCAATGATGTGGAGAAGGATCATGAGCGCTCCACTCCTATTGGTTGTCGCTCCCGAAAGTCGCTCTTCATTTGCATAAAGTTAAACAGATCTCAACTTTGTCGCGTCGCCAGACACGCCCCATCCGGTCGCTGTCGCGCGTGTCGCCGGAAATCGCCCGCTCCCCATTGAAATGAATGGTATCGTGTCGCTTTGTCGCTTGTAGTGTGAACGGGGAGTCACACAGCGAGCGACTCACTTTTATCACACAGCGAGCGACTCACTTTCATCACACAGCGAGCGACTCTTTACAGCGAGCGACTCACTTTCCTCACACAGCGAGCGACTTACTTTCCTCAGCTGGCGACTCACTCTCAACACGCAGCGAGCGACTCACTCACATCTAATCAGTGGCGGAACTAGAGTTTTATACATTGGGTGGCCAGGGGGTGGCCACTGCTACTTTCGGGGGTACACAGTACACACACACACACACAGTGGAAAAGCTTGTGGAAGGAATTGGGTCACTCTGTTTGTGTCTATAAGTGTTGAACATCCAAAATATTTGCAGAAAACAAAGCTGAAGCACCAAGTAGATAAGATACTCCATGTGTCTGTTATGAACTGCTGCATTTATTTACAAAAAAACTCACATTTACAAAAAAAAATATATATATTTTATTTTATCTTTTATTAGATATAGCAGGCATCAAGCAGACATGTCCTTGAAAAAGTTAAACAATTTTATTGCCCATCAATATAAAATAGTATCCTGGGAAGATTAAATACAACATAATTCTTTCTTTATAATAATTTATAATAATTCTAATTCTAATTATTTAATTTATAATAAAAAAAAAATTGTGTTCATTTTTGTGTGAACTATCCTTTTAATCTGGCAAAATCATCTCAACTTAAATTCCTGAATTGGGTATGTGATTGACTGCCTGTGTCTGGTAGATGCTCTGACCTGTTGCTGGTTCTGAAGTCTGACCACACTTACCCCTTTTCCACCAAAAAAGAACTGGTTCGGAACTGGTGCTGGTTCAAAGTTGGTTCGGAGTTGGTTCAACTTGTGAACCTTCTCAGAACCTGTTTGTTTTTCCACTGACTAGAGCGCCCAGCGAACGACGTCGTTACGTCAGTGTGTACGTCGCTGTACGTCTTAGCTAGAAACGCTTGCAAGTACAACATGACTTTGGGATTATCTCTAACTCGTGTACCAAGAAGGCTTTAAAAACAATTGAAATATGTAAGTCTTTTAATCTTTTCCTTTGATATGTAATCTTTTCTGATTAGTTATGTAGCCCTGTCTTGTGTCTTTTTTTATTTCCGTTAATTTGTTCTATATTGTGACTGTTTTCTTCTTTGCTTACATAATGTTTTAAATAAAATAATAAAAATAATAAAAAAAGCTAGAAACGCTTGCGCCAACTTCAAGCATAACAATTACAATGGCGGACTACATCGTGTTTCTGCAAATGTTTCTCCTGGCTTTGCGGTCAGAAAAGATGTTTAGAGCACATATAACCCTGCCCCCAGACCCCGACGTAAGCATGACGTTGTAAAAGAACGGTTCTCTGGTTCTAGTCCAGCAAAGAGTTGGTGCCGCTTTGGAACCAGTTTTCCTGGCCGAGAACCGGTTCTTTGGCTGTCGAAACACAAAGAACTGGTTCGCGAGTAGGCACCGGCTCCGAACAGGTGTGGTGCCGAATTCTGACCCCCGCCAAATTATTACCCCCCTAGTATGGTAGGTTTAGGATTAGATGTGGGGGAGGGGTTAGGATTAGGGGTGGGGTTAGGATTAGGCAATCAGATACTGATTTCAACGAGGGGGGTAATAATTTGGCAGGGAGTCGAAATTCGGCACAACACCGGCTCTCAAAATGCTTTGGTGGAAAAGGGGTAACTGACTCTGACTAGCCAGTGGTGATGCAAGGGCTGGGTGGTCTGTTTGCATCTGATCTGCCTGTTAGTCCAGTCATTTTAAGCCAAAATGGGGGTCAACCTTGAACAAATTGCAACAAGCAAACTCAACTGATTTTGTATCCTCAATATGTCCTGAGTAAGGAAAAAAAAGTCCCAAAGAATCCCATTAGGGAAAGTTTATATCACCATGAAAATTACTGAGTTGACAAACAAAAAATGTATTCCAAGTTTTTTTTAAATTGTTTGTTAACATGGACAAACGGTGCATAATCTAATTACGTATGTGCTAATTTGCATAAATACCACAGCAGATCTAAACATTGGGTCTAGCCAGGTGGAAATGTCTTGTTGAATCTTGTTGACACATAACAGTAAAATACTTAATGTTAAGGTCTGAATGGAACCCATTTAGGCTACCCATGAACATTAAGTACTTTAGAAACCAGCCTTTTTTAATTATTAAGAGATGGGGTTTGGGGCTGGGTCTGTGCGACTGTTTCTGGGGGATGAGTCTAAGGGAAGAACAGGAGACAAGGGTAAGGAGAATGCAGAAGACAAAAGGTAAGTAAAATAAAAAGTGAATCCCCAGAAACAGATTTCGAAACATTCCCCTAATGGGATTCTTAGGGACTTTGTTTCCTTACTCAGGACATAATGAGGATACAAAATTATTTGAGTTTGCTTCTGTTGCAATTTGTTCAACCTTTTTTTCATAAAATGACTGGACTATGTTTGTGCTTATTTTAAAATAACTCTGATATCTCTCCCTTTCTTTTCATGTTTAATTGACCCTGTTCAAAAATATGACAAATTTAAAATATCATTCCAATCATATTCATATTCTAATCATCATCCAATTACCAAAATTTAACTCTTTCTCACCAGTATAAAAAAAAGTGGTTTTGGTAATTTTCACAATTTCATGGCACCCCAGAATATTTTGTTGTATGAATATCTGAACATACCAAAAGAAAGAACAAACCCTGTGCTTTTAAAACAAAAACAAAAAAATAATGTTATTCTAGCTTCGTGCGTCTTTTTTTTTAATCAACACTTGAATGTTGGCAAGTTTCATAAAAAGCAACATGAGCAAAAAGCTGAGAAAATCGCTTTTTTTTTATCAAAGACTACATCTAGATAAGATTCATTATGATGATCAAAACACAGTAGATCGAGTCCATCAACAACCTACACCCATAAAGCTTCATAGTCCTATAGTGATCGCATTATGATATCGCTTGTTTCTGCTCTTCTTTGCCTGCGTTTTGATCTCCTATCCTCACATTAGCTAGAACATTATACGTATACTGTAACGTACACACGGCAAGGTACTGTATATGCGTGTATTAGGCCTAATGTAGGCTATCGGGAGCAAACCACCCTGATGCTAAACCTTAAAAGCTTACTTCAAATATGATGTTTTCTTATTCGG
Organism: Gila orcuttii; assembly: GCA_026230005.1. Classification (NCBI taxonomy): domain Eukaryota; kingdom Metazoa; phylum Chordata; class Actinopteri; order Cypriniformes; family Leuciscidae; genus Gila; species Gila orcuttii. The sequence goes on from JAPDVR010000017.1 coordinate 9,949,162, forward strand.
TGAAGTTCGGTATCTTGCAACCATCTCTCGTCCTCTGCTCGTCCATTTGAAAACTGCGCGCGCCGCGCTGCCGGCGAACGTAATATTTTTTTTTTAAAATCAGCATCAGCAACTGCCAGTAGCAAATAAAATTTTGGGGTGGCACCCGGGGTGGCCAGTCGCATGTCAGGGGTGTCCAGTGCCACCCCGGACCCCCCTCTGGCTCCGCCACTGCATCTAATATTATAATAAAATCTCTACCCTTTTCAAATACTGTGATGGTGCAATAACTAACTACATTCAGTAACGTTTCTAATTTTTGTGTTGTAAATGTCATTTATTCAGAACCAATATTCCCATCAGTGTTCTGTAGCCTAACCTGTTGCCTACTTAAATCAGCATATATGTAGCCTATATGCCCTCTTAAATTGATTTCATGCCATTTTTTTTACCTTTATAAAGGCATTTTCCCCCCAACTTTTATCCATCGTTTTTGTTTTTCTCGTTCCTCACTGTACATTATAGTTGAAAATATTCATAGCCATCATGACAAAAATGAGAATATATGAGAAAACTGGCATGGTGCCCCTGGGCACTTGCCCAATTGCCCATAAATATAATATAATATAATATAATATAATATAATATAATATAATATAATATAATATAATATATAAAAATACATAAATAATATACAATATGGCCCTATGCAGCCATAATTATAAAATGTGTTACTGACCTTCCGAAAAGACAGGATCCTGTGAAGAGAAATTCAGTGCCATCTTCCCCATGTCTTTCGATCACCACTATCTTCCCCAGAAAACGCATTTTAAAACAAATTACCTTGTTTAGCAAACACAAAATTTTAAAAGTCTATCCACTGTCACGGGTCAAAAATTTGACACATGCCAATGAAAACCGAATGTGCCAAGTTCTAGCAATGTGGTCTGTGAAGTTCAATTGATCATCAATTACAACTCCAAGGTTCCTGGCTGACCTTGATGAAGTTATGGATGATGAGCCTAGCTGAATGGTGAAGTTGTGATGAAGTGTTGTGTACCAACCCACCCGGGACCACAAGCAGGGGTTTTTGCAGGGTTTTTTTTTTGCAGGGATTTCAGGGTTTTTCCCGCTCAAAACGAGGTGAATGTCGAAAACCCCTGAATTTATTTTTTTGGTATTTTTTAAATAAGATAATTAAATGTTTATTTTTCGTAGACCATCATATAGCCTACTGTGTTTCCCACAATATTTTTTAAAAATAGAGGAACTCGCTACCTCTAGGCGGGTCCAGGGGCACTTTTATTTCAAAATCTTAATTTTTTTTTTATATACATATATATATATATATATATATTATTATTTTTTATTAGGACATTTGTCCGGTTGGGCAAGAACAATTCTTTCACTTGTCCCTTCAAAAAAAAAGCGTTAATGTCGAGCCCTGATATGTTTTCCTTGATTGGTTTTCCTTGAAGAGAATTACGTTGTTGAAAACGAAAGTAAAAGAGTGAAGCGCCCTTGTGGATAATCCGGCTCTGTCCTGTTGCACCACGGAGTCCATGGCCGTTTCTCAATACCAAGTTCGCAAACTTCGGACTTGCATCCTTGGTAGTTCAGACTTGCCAAGTTCGACTCAGGAGAACGAACTCCCGATGACGAGAGGACGCAAGTCCGGTTATTCTGCAAATGCAACAGCTGCGTTCTTGATCGCGTCACACTCAGCTCGCTCTGGCTACTCCGGTTATCTCTTTATGTATATTTTAGGCAACAATAAAACGAAATATGGTATAAAATACAACTTGCCTCTTTTCATCAACAATAAAACGAAATATGTAATAAAACACCACTCTGCCTCTTTTCATTTAAAAAAAAATCTTAAACATATTAATGACCACACAAATGTGGTTCAGGCTACGCAGATTATCTTCACTGCATATATTTATAACAACACGAAATATAAAACACAACCCTGCTTCTTTTTGTTTTAATTTTAATTTTTAAATATGAAGCATTTTTGATCGTTAAAACGGACTTAACAAACAGAGACAGTGTTGTGTCATTTTATTGTATTATACATGTACAGTGAAGAGAATGTATATAGTAAAATAATTATATATAAAAAAGTTTTAATGATCAATAATATCCAGTATAAAAGTATAAGTAGTCTAATAGGTATAAGAAGCTATACAATGAGAAATAAAGCAAACAATTCAGTCAAACATAAGTCAGCTCTCTAATAGGCTACAAAGTTAAAGTTTAATAGCCTAAATATATAAGGTTATTAAACTTCACTTTGCCCTCAGCCAAAACGATTTGCCATGGAACAAACTATAGATTAATGAGACCAAAGATCGATTTATACACAAGACAGATTATATTAGACGGTGGGGCGAACGCTGCTATCTGCTTTAGTTTTTGAAATGATAGATCCTCGAGGATAGAGTAGCTGCTTTTTTCACATAAACTAAATCATTTTTTTCTGAACACGTATCCGTTTGTTGGCAGTGTCAAGTCGATCATATTTTTTGAAAACTAAATTTACGTTTAATAAACAGACTAGGCAAACGTGAGGGAGTACTATACATCTAACCAATCAAAAAACGAATTCTATCGTCACGTGATTAACGTCTGCCAATAATATTCGTTCAAAATATAGTGCCACTACCACGACTGTAGCGTATCACATGTGTTCTCTAGCTAGCCAGCCACATCCATGAGTTTACTTCACACCATAAAATCTTCTCTAACGAAATCTACACAATCAAACATTGTCCAGCAGGAATCCTATCCGAAGTCGAGAAACATTAACAGCGGCATCCAAGATTCCAGGTGTAAGTTAATGGCTCCGGTAAATACTGCTGTTTATACCTGTCTTATAACGTTAGCTTAGTGCATGAACTATGTAAACCGTTAATATATAACGCTATGCCGTTTTATGTTTGTATTTACAGGTAACGTTACACTTGTTAGAAATGACATACAGCTCACAGAGAAGAAAACATTTGTTTTGAGGAGATACAGATCTAACGTGTTAGCATGTAAACGTTAGTTAAATGAAATTTTAGCAGTGCATGTTAACATTAACGTAAACAGTTATTCTATCAGGCTGTAGCCCCGTAAAATTAGGATATGAAAGACGATTACTAGACAGACAAAAAAGTGGAAAAGATAACATTTATCATATAAGTTTACATCTACTAGCTACATCACCTAATATCTATTCATGGAAGAGATAACATGTAACGTTATTATTTACCTAGCTACAAACGATTAAATCAACTACACACAACCTAACGTTACTAGCTAGGCATGGAAGAGATAACATGTATTAAATAGGTTTACATCAACAGCAGATATCCTAATAGCTAGTCATGGAAGAGATACCATGTATTAAATAACAATACATTACAATATTTATAATTAATATTATACATTTTATCATCACACAACAAAGTAATTAAAGGTTAAAAAAAAGTGTAAAAAATTAAAGTGTAGGCTTCTTCGTCTAATATATTGTACTGGAAAAGATCAGGGAAATGTGATGACTGCATGGATTGTAGTGGTAATGCTTCGACACTTGAGATTCAAATTCTTTAAATTGTCAAATAAAACAAACGACATATAATTGTTTACTGTAAAAAAGCTTTTTTTCCTTTTTAGTGTATTAATTACTCATGACAAATTTTCGAAAAATGTCAACCTTATTTTCAGTTTTAGCAAAGTTACTGCTGAGCCCTAATGGTACAGGTGAAACTCGAAAAATTAGAATATCGTGCAACAGTTCAGGTATTTCAGTAATTCAAATTAAAAGGTGAAACTAATACGTTTAGTAAATATATAACTATATACATATGCATGAATATACTTTTCAGAGGGGCGACATTTCTGTATTTAAAATTATTTTTTTTATTGATTTCATGTAATATTCTAATTTTCTGAGATATAGAATTTGTGTTTTTCATAAGCTGTAAGCCATAATCAACAAAATTATAACTTTTGCACGATTTTCTAATTTTTCGAGTTTCATCTGTATGCTTTTATTATTCATATTGACACAAGGTCAGATTACTGTATGCATTTTAATCTGGGCTCATCTAGTTACACTTTTTTTTTTTTAAGTGCCTCATAAATGTAAATCCTCATTGAACCAATAATTTTCAATAGGGGCTGGCTGCAGAGCTCCACTCGAAAGCGAAAATACGTCACTGCGCCGGAGCGCATATACGTTACCTGACCTAATCTTCACGCAAAATATCGAAGCAGTATACTAAGCTTTAACATTTTATTGCTTTTTTAATCAAATATTATAGTAAAAATAATTTCAGAATTTTGCATTTAAAGCTTTATGTGGAATGGAAAAACCCTGTGAATTTTCCCCCTAGTGTTCAACAAGGCACATCGCCAAACTCATAGATCACAGATGAACCCAAAATTACATTCAAATTACATATTTATGTTTTATAACCCTTTTTACACTCATTCAAAATAGTGTGAATATAGTGCTTTACATTTTTCACAGATTTCTGAATTTATAAAATACATTTTAATCTGTCACAATAACATCTATGCTCGTCAGAAATATCAATCCATTGTGTTTATTCATCCTTTTGTGCGTAATTTCACGCAAACTCTATGTGTTTTGCTTGCATTGCACGTTTCGACAGCGTCAGTCAGTCAATGACCTGAGTTATAATTCGAAGAGCTCACAGCGATGCCATCTTGGTCCTCCTTTATTAATTCAAGTGGAGGTGACGTATTTCCTGTTCGAAAGTGGAGCTCCACTAGCCCACGGTCAGCAGCCAGACCCTTCTCATAATTTTACTACACTGTTTACAACTCTGCTAATCTGTTTCCCCAGGTAATCCCAGATCCTCAGCCCTGCTGTGAGACATCTTCTTCATCATAAAACCCTTTCAATGTTTTGCTATTCTTTTCAGTCGCTATATGTTGAAAATTGTGTCCACTAGATATCGCTGTGTCTATAGAAGCCTTTTATCAGTTTACCTTGACTAAAATGCCAATTAAGACACAGGGCTATGCCTGGCCTTTCTCTTAATGCATCCATGGTCTGGCCTGGCAGGGTTTACATGGGCAGGGTTTATTTTTTTGTGTGCATAGTTTCGGACAGATCTATTTATTGTTGTTAATATGATATGTTAAATGTTCTACCATTATATATATTACTGCTATATATTAATACTAAAGCCTGCTTGACCAAACAGTTGAAGTGTCATTTAGTTTTAAAGATAGTCATGCTAAGATAATACATATTCAACTTTTATAAGAATAAATATATAGTAATTAACTTATTATATATAATATTACATTATATAATTATATCTGTATGTTTTTTTTACTATTTCTGAGATTTAAATATCAATAATTTATGTTTGGGGTTTAAAAGGATTCTAAGCATTTATACCATGATTTATCCAAACGCATGAGATCTAACAACTACACTTAACCACTATAAAGCTGCCTTACAAACCCTCAACTTTCTGTACTGTCTTTTCTTCTTGCTGGCTCTCTCAATATCTTTTGTTAGCATACTGCATGTAGCATTCTCTATGGTAGCCAACAAGAATTGGCACATCTGGAATGTGGCCGCCTGTGATTTTATTTTTTTCCACAGCTTTTTGGGCGATTTGGCTTTCTTTTGTATTTAAATTCACCCACTCTAAAAAACATTGTACTAACTTGATCCAACTTTTTAGTGAAAAGGATATGATGTTTGTTGATGTACAGCTAGTTACATGCACACAACACTCCATATCCAAGATAAAGTGTCTTATTTATGTCAGATATATACAGGTGAAACTCGAAAAATTAGAATATCGTGCAAAAGTTATAATTTTGTTGATTATGACTTACAGCTTATGAAAAACCCAAATTCAAAATCTCAGAAAATTAGAATATTACATGAAATCAGTTGTATGTATATATATATATATATATATATATATATATATATATATATATATATATAAAACGTGTTTTGTTATATAAAAATGTATATTGATATATTTACTAAATGTATTAGTTTGACCTTTTAATTTGAATTACTGAAATACATGAACTTTTGCACATTATTCTAATTTTTCGAGTTTCACTTGTAAATATCTTACTGTCTATGGTGAATATTGGCCTACAATATAACATTACCGCTATGTTACTCGATTACTCCCGCCCATTTCGGGGTCCTAGTCTGGCCGAATGCGATTGGTTAGTATTTTTAAGGACGTTAAAAACTACAATCCGATTGGTTCAGCTACTAGAGCTGTCCCGCGATTTGCCTAAGAAGATTGACAATCAAAACATACGTTTGTGAAAATATATGATCAAACCAGAATTGCCAACAAATTTTATTTGACTACATAGAATGACTTATATCGTACATAAAAGAAGCGTATACTCTATCGATGGAGATCGATCAACAACACGAAAAACGCGTTCGGCCCACCGGCGTCTATATCTCATATAACCACTAGACTAGAGACATCAGAGCCAGCGGCAAACATCAGAAGGACTAGCCGAGGGAAAGCTGTTCCAGTCGGGATTAATGAGCGCTGAACTCCCGGTGATCGCCTGGATCTCACAACTCCGAAAACGTCAGATACATTTTTCAAATAGGCGCTATCTTTATAAATAAACCACAGATTTGAGCTTTAAACAACTACATTCTCGCCTGAAACACTATTAAAATTAAATTTCGTGATACAATAACAGTAGTATTTTTATATTACGCGGGGTTTCTCCTCTGCTTGCTGCACACTTTTGGTGTGAGATGCATTCTGGGATACCTGGCTGTCTCAAGTCCGCACAAGGCTGCGTTCCAGTCCAAAATTGACATGCCCTTCACCAAAGAGTATAGAACAGTGTTTCTCAACCTCTCCTGCAGGGACCCCCTGACAGGACATGTTTTTGTTTTAACCCTAAAATGGCACACCTGATTCAATTAATTAAAGGCTCAAAGGCTTAATGTGTAGCTGACTAATTGAATCAGGTGTGCCATTTCAGGGTTAAAACAAAAACATGTCCTGTCAGGGGGTCCCTGCAGGAGAGGTTGATGAGAAACACTGGTATAGAAGAACAAGTGGCGAAACGCTGATGCTTTTTTGGAAACAGCCACTAGGTGGCGCTTCGGTAGCGCGGCCGCCATTTTGGGGTGAAAATTCCAACTGGAGTTACTGGACAACAGCACAGATAACAGTTAATCCAATCATTAAATACACATTTGAGGTAGTTTTTTCTTGCTTTATTGAGTATTTCCATTTTATGCAACTTTACACATTTATTACTATTATTAGTTACCAACTCCACTAGGCCTGAAATATATTTTGTACTTTTTACCCATACAAAAATTTAATAGTGCAGGGCCATATGTAGCAAAATAAAGTGTTTGGAACATTTCATATAGATTTTTGCAAATTATGTTTTTTGACCTCTTCAGACCCTATAGTTTGCAAAACTACCTGTTTCCGATTTTTTCCCGGATTGCACAGGCCCAAAATCCAAGATGGCGGATATATCACCAAAAATTGCAAATAATCACCTTTTTAAAATTTCAAATCCCTTCATATATTTCAAATGGATATATGTTAGGTATATCATTATATACATACATTTTCTAATTAATTGAATGACTTCGGTAATAAATATGACCATGGGTAACATGAATTATCATGATTATCAAGCAATGATGGGTGTAACCACCATTATGCTATTTATTGTGGGGAATTGTGTTATTTTAGGAACGGTTCATATAGATTTTTGCAACTGGTGTTTTTTTACTTGCTAGGACCCCACTGAATACAAAACAACCTGTTTCCAATTTCTTTCTTCATTTTTAGTGCCAAATTTCAAGATGGCAGACAATATATGCAGAAAAATCACATAAAATAAAATATATAATCTTTTCACTTCTATAAAGGCTTTAAAATGGTAAACTTTTTGATGAATGTACTAATAAGGCAGACAAGTGAGACAGACTATGTTCAAAATATTTATTGGATCATTTGCCAAAAAATTGGAAAAAAATAAGGAAAAAAAGCTGCATTTTGTTTCATTATTGAAGAGTTTAACAAAACAGTTAGTCATTGTCACTCAAGTATTTATCCTCATCACTCTCACTGTCACTGTCTGACTTTTCAATATTGGTGCATGTCTCCTCAGAGCCCTCACACCTGCAGAGTTGCGTGCATGGTTAGTTGTTGCTCTTGCAAGAACACCTTCTACTGCAATTGGCTGGCAAGACAAGAGCACTTCACAAGCTCCACAACAGCCTCTCGTGCTGGTGGAAGTTTTGACAGGACAGGAGCCCATTGCCCATCATCAATTTGCCTCCATCCCAGTGATAGTGCATCAAGAATCTTTGGAGCAGGCACTGTATCTTGTGCCCAAACATTTGCTTGCCAGTGTGCTCTCAGAATGTGCTCTGTAGCTGCTCCTGAAGTGGGACATAGTTTTTCCACTCCCTGGTTGGGTTTTAGATTTTTAAACATGTTCCAGCTAAGGGCTTTAGCCGTTTCATAACCAGGTTTGAAGAGCTGACACCTGAATTTCTCACATCCAGCTAACAAGTCTGGAGATGGATGAGGACCTACACCAAGCCTATAAAGTGCATTAATGACATCATCATCTGTCTCCATGAATGACTTGAAACAAGAAACCTTTCCTTTCCCACGGATATGGCCTGTGGTATCGCAACCTGTGAGTGCCTGGTAATGCTGCTGCACGCTCTGGGCCAAGAGCCACGTAAATAGGTTGGAGTTGTATCTTTCGTCGACGATCTCCAGTGCCCATGATAATCAGACTGTCTTTGTTGAGGTCTGGTACCCTGCGTAGGGCAAGCACCAAGACATCTGTGTCACATGTGTAGATACGTGGGGTTTTGCCAAAATGACTTACTGCTACTGCGTACATGATCAGTAGAGTGTCCGCCTCTTCTTGTGAGCTCCTCATGCTCACCATGTTAACTTTTGAGGCCATAACACCTTTGTGTGTGTAAACTGTGATTGGCAGTTTACATAGTTCAATAGCTTTATGAGCAAGGTAGAGAACGAGGTTGGCTTTGGTTTCCTTAGATCCCAGAAAAGCTTTAAAGTCTTTGATTGGTGTAGAATCTTGTATTTTGTATCCCTTAACCTGTGCTTTTCCCGCTGTACTCACCTGTCTTGTTCTGTGTTACATGGAGTGTGATGGTATAGTTGTCAAATAATAAGTATATGTCATAGTAGCCTTGTGCCTTACTTTCAACACTTTGAATGAAGCATTCTGCCAAATCTTGGCAACAGTTTATGTCACTTTTCCTGACAACCATCTCCTACACAACAGCCATGCCATCTATTAAGATGCTATCCAATGTCTGTGTTGATTGCACTGAGCTACTCTCTGTAGATTGTTCAGAGGATGCTGTTTCTGAAACCAGTCCCTCCAGTTCATGGATGAGGGCAGACTTAGCTGTAGTGGGCAGCAAAGAACCATCAGGCACCATTAGGCTTTATATTATAGGCGTTATAATCAGCAAATTCATATGTTCCCACAATGTCCTGCAAGTCCAGTTCTCTTGAGGACTTTGCAATGAGGAGCAAGCGAACAAACAGGGAGTTGGTTGCTTTCATCTGAACAACCTCAGAAGACGACTTCATTTGAGTATGTGCGCGGAGACTTCCGCACGTCTCGTGTGTGTAGAGTTTGCGTGTATCAAAAGTTAACATGGTGAGCATTACGCAGTAGCAGTAATTCATTTTGGCAAAACCCCACATATCTACACATGTGACACAGATGTCTTGGTGCTTGCCCTACGCAGGGTACCAGACCTCAACAAAGACAGTCTCATTATCATGGGCACTGGAGATCGTCGACGAAAGATACAACTCCAACCTATTTACGTGGCTATTGGCCCAGAGCGTGCAGCAGCATTACCAGGGTTCCATGCACTCACAGGTTGCGATACCACAGGCCATATCCGTGGGAAAGGAAAGGTTTCTTGTTTCAAGTCATTCATGGAGACAGATGATGATGTCATTAATGCACTTTGTAGGCTTGGTGTAGGTCCTCATCCATCTCCAGACGTGTTAGCTGGATGTGAGAAATTCATGTGTCAGCTCTTCAAACCTGGTTATGAAACGGCTAAAGCCCTTAGGTGGAACATGTTTAAAAATCTAAAACCCAACCAGGGAGTGGAAAAACTATGTCCCACTTCAGGAGCAGCTACAGAGCACATTCTGAGAGCACACTGGCAAGCAAATGTTTGGGCACAAGATACAGTGCCTGCTCCAAAGATTCTTGACGCACTATCACTGGGATGGAGGCAAATTGATGATGGGCAATGGGCTCCTGTCCTGTCAAAACTTCCACCAGCACCAGAGGCTGTTGTGGAGCTTGTGAAGTGCTCTTGTCTTGCCAGCCAATGCAGTAGAAGGTGTTCTTGCAAGAGCAACAACTTACCATGCACGCAACTCTGCAGGTGTGAGGGCTCTGAGGAGACATGCACCAATATTGAAAAGTCAGACAGTGACAGTGAGAGTGATGAGGATAAATACTTGAGAGACAATGACTGACTGTTTTGTTAAACTCTTCAATAATGAAACAAAATGCAGATTTTTTCCTTATTTTTTGGCAAATGATCTAATAAATATTTTGAAAATAGTCTGTCTCACTTGTCTGCCTTATTAGGAATACATTCATCAAAAAGTTGACCATTTTAAAGCCTTTATAGAAGTGAAAAGATTATATATCTTATTTTCTGTGATTTTTCTGCATACATTGTCTGCCATCTTGAATTTTGGCACTAAAAATGAAGAAAAAAATTGGAAACAGGTTGTTTTGTATTCAGTGGGGTCCTAGCAAGTAAAAAAACACCAGTTGCAAAAATCTATATGAACCGTTCCTAAAATAACACAATTCCCCACACTATAATGGCCATAGGCCTATATGTTATATTTTAAATAGCATGACATATATCTATACATATATTTGACTTATCTGAAAACACAATATAGCCTATGACTGCAACATATATGAACATTTATGTGTCCAAACATGTGTCCCAACTCAAAATATTTGAGTTAATCTACTGTATATATGATACCATATCTGCATATATTACAGAGTATAGTATTTCTAGCATATGTGGACAACATTAAGTATAAATATGTGACATATGTTTCCCACATATTTAATAAATGTATGTAAACATACATAACACGCATGTGATACTGATGCATTGAAATAAGTACATATATCCGTCTTAGGCTACATATATTTAACGTGCATATACGGGAAAATATATGGCACTTACATGAAAACGGGCATTTTTGGTATATTGTTTCATATATGTCTATGTGTTTTATATGAATTTTGCATATATTCTCATATAGGCAGCAGACATACATGGGCACTGATTAGGCTATATATGTAATTTACTTATATTGACATATAAGTAAGTCACTGCCCTGAGTAAGTACACTGCCCTGAGTGTGACGAAATGGATCTCCTCACAATGCGGGCTCGACTGGCTGTTTTCGCCGACGACGACCCCACGCTTCCCGCTCCCCTCTCTCCCTGACTGGTATCAGTCAGGAGTGAGTATGGGTGTGGTTACAAGGAGAAATATGATCTTGACATATGCCTTCAATCTAGGTTGAGGGGCCCTTTATGAGGGCAGGCCCATCTCTGGCCTATGGTCAGGCCTGGAGAAGCGCCTACATATAAACTGTCTAGAGATGAGAGCAGTCGATCTAATGCTGTAAGCTGTTCTCCCGTACTTAAAAGGCCACCATGTCTTGGTCCGGATGGACAACATGGCAGTGGTGTCCTATATAAATCGCCAGGGTGGTCTCAAGTCAAGTAACCTGCACACCATGGCCAAAAACCTCATCTTATGGGTTCAGCACATCCTGCACTCCCTAAGGGCAGTGCATGTGCCAGGCATTCTGAACCAGGGTGCGGATATGTTATCCAGAGACAATGTTCCCCCAGGGGAATGGTCTCTTCACCCACAGACGGTTCAGCTAATATGGAGCATCTTCGGCTAGGCAGAGGTCGACCTCTTCGCCTCGGAAGACAACGCTCATTGCCAAATATTTTTCTCAAAGAGCAGGGACGCGCTTGCCACAGTTGGCCGAGCCACCCGCTGTATGGTCACGATGTTACTACAGGTCATCGAACGAATCAAGGAGAACAAGTGTGCAGTGCTACTAATAGCACCTTTCTGGAAGACCCAATTATGGTTCTCTGGGCTGGCACAGGTGCTGGAAACAGCCCCATGGCAGGTTCCGCTGAGGAAAGACCTCCTCACGCAGGCAAACCGATTAATTTGCCATCCCTGTCCCGACTTGTGGGCCCTTCATGTATGGTCCCACTATCACTGAGGCAAGACTGCCGTCAACTAGACGCCTCTACGCTCAGAAATGGGTGGTATTTTCTGGCTGGTGCGCTGCACGGAGCCTGGACCCCTATTCATGCGAAGTATCGTGTGTACTCACCTTGGCGTGGGTCGTATCCCCTCCACGCTCAAAGTGTATGTGGCGGCCATAACAGCTTCTCACGCTCTTGTGTCCGGCCAATCGCTAGGAAGAAACTGCCTTGTTGTACGCTTCCTTAAAGGGGCAAGGAGGCTGTACCCTCCGCGACCTTCTGTGTCTATCTGGAACATCTCCACGGTCCTGGAAGCACTGAAAGGGGCCCCATTCGAGCCACTGCTGTCTGCGGACCTGAAGCATCTCTCGCTAAAAAACGCTCTCTTACGGGCGCTCGCCTCAGTCAAGAGTAGGCGATTTACAAGTGCTGTAAATAAGCGCTTCCTGCCTTGAGTTTGGGCCTAACGACTCCAGAGTCGTCCTTAAGCCAAGGCATGGTTATGTTCCAAAAGTGCTCTCGACTCTGTTCAGAGTGCAGGTTATTTCACTAGCAGCTCTTTTCTCACCAGAAGACGAAAGAGACGCGAGTTTACTCTGTCCTGTCAGGGCTATCAGAGTTTATGTGGAGCGTTCAGTCTCATCCAGACAGTCTGAACAGCTATTTATGCGGCCGCACCAAGGGGCTCTGTGTGACAAAGCAGAGATTATCGCGTTGGATAGTAGACGCTATCGCGCTGGCTTATGAGTCTAAGGGCCTCCATTGCCCCTTAGAGGTCAGAGCTCATTCCACAAAAGGCATGGGCTTGGTCAAGTGGAGCACCCATGGAAGATATTTGTGCGGCGGCCGGCTGGGCCTCGCCGTCCACATTTATCAGATTTTATAATCTGGAAGTTCCCGCTTTGCAAGCAAGAGGTCTTTCAGTGTAAGCACAAACCCCCCTAGGCCATAGGGTCCGATACATATCTGGTCCTGGCTAAACTCGGACTACGGTCCTTATATATATTTATATACAAACATTATAATGATTTGGCCCTGTTAGGCCCATTTCCTTGCTTTCCTATACGAGGCTCGTCAAATGACCGATTTCTATTTGGATTCATAACTTTACTCATCTATGGGCCTCAGGCATCTTGCTTCGGGCTACAGTATGGAGCGAAGTTAAGCACGCACGGCGTTTTGAAGTGGGTTCCCATAGCGTAAGCTAGTTTACGCAATACGAGAGACCTCTCGAAAGGGAACTACTTTGGTTGATAACGTAACCTCAGTTCCCTGAGAGGAGGGAACGAAGTATTGCGTAACCCGCCATGCAACTGTGCTGTGTTTGGGTATTGCTTCAGTTGATTAAACCTGGGCTCCCTAGGCGAGGCCTGGTCCTTTATGGATGCGGACCATGCCCATTTTGGCGGACTCCAACATGTCAGGGCGCAAAATGCCCTGATTGGTTCGAGCGTCTGAGCCATAGGTTCGAGCAGTTGCCGCAGCACAGCCAATGACCGCACTCGCGCTCATCTGTGTCTGCTGTGCAGCTACACTGCGTTTTAAAGTTTTGCCTTCAGTATTCTCGAGAAAAGGGTTTTTCCCATAGCGTAAGCTAGCTTACACAATACTTCGTTCCCTCCTCTCAGGGAACTGAGGTTCCGTTAGTAACCAAAGTAGTTTTTCGAAAAAGGTCACTGTTAACTGTCAGTTTGGCATTTGAGTTTTCGTCCTATTACAGCTGGACCTTTCAATTTGGTCGTTTTAAATGGTCACATAAGCTCTGTTCTTTTCAATTTTCTTCTCATTAGTCAGTTTTGACTTTTTGCCTTTGTTTTGATTCTTGTTAATAACTATTCTCTGTTGTTAATTTATTAATGTCTATATCGTTCATTTCTCTTAATGCCTGGGGATTAAAAAACAATGTGAAACGCAAATCCCTTTTTTTGTTTGTTAAAAACCACGGATCAGATTTTTGTTTTTTTCAAGGAACCCATTCCACGCAGGATGATGCTACATTTTGGAGGTCCCAGTGGGGCAGTGATATATGGATGTCTCACAGAGTGATCAACAGGTGTCGCTATTTTGAAAAATAAGTTTGCTGGTGAAATACTTCACCTCGTCAGTGACCCTAACTGGGTCATTTTCTTTTTTTAGTGACTTTACTTGGCCAGACCTCCACAGTTCTTATAAATATGTATGGATATAATTCTTCTAAGGAAAATACCACCTTAATGGATGTGATTAGTGATCATATACAGTACTGGATAAATAAATACCCAAATGGTCTTATTTTGGTTGGGGATTTTAATATGGTATTAAATAGTGATTTAGATAGCGTCGCTGCCCGATGAAACTCACGTATGTCCAAAACGGTTACTTTTCAGGAAGTGAAAATAACACCGTAATTCAAAAGCAGTTGAACGTAGCGGTGTCATACTTTGTATGGCATCTTTAAATGTAACCATAGTCTTGCCAGTGTAATGATATAATCCACATTTGACCAAAATCGAGTTTAAATGGACATACGTGCATATTTTACATTAACGGTGGTCGATACGCGTTCTTCCGATCATTAATTAGAATGGCCAAGTCGCGTTTCATATTGACAGATGAATAGGCTACGCTCAGTTTATTAAATAGCCTACGTCTCAGTTTATTAAATACGCTCAGTTTATTAAATGTCTCTTGCAAACTATGAAGGGACAATGAATCAATACACTCATTGCTGAACCCAGGGCCGGCGCGTGCTATGTAGCCTACAAAAAAATACAGCCATTTCTGTTTTTTTCTTTTAAACAAAAAAACAAGCAGCACCCTTTTTTTTACATTTCATCTTTCATTCCGAAACGAACGAAAAAGTACACCGACCCAACATGTATTAGCCTTTTTACCTGCAACGTTATCAATCTAAATTAATCTCGTTTTTCTTTATTTAAATTTCGTTTTTTTTTTCTTTATTTAATTTTCGTTTTTTCTTTATTTAAAATTTATTTAAAATATTAAATCTACCCTTTACTGTGTCAGTAATTTATTAGTCAGAAAAATATTAGACTACCTTAAAAGTAGACTATTAAATTATCAGACCCGTGCGTTAACATCTCCACAATAAACAGTGACAATTACTTCGTCTAGACCATTTACCGGTAAATAACAGGTGTGAATATATTGCTAATATATAATAAACTTTAACAGTTGTCAAAAACAAACATTTGCTGATACTTTACCTCACAGACAGAGTTATTCGGCTATACAATGCTGAGCTTCGGGAGACGCTTAGACCTGCGAGATGCCTCAGGGCGGGAGATACGCGGCGTGATTGACAGCTTTGACACCAAATGGATATACGTGAAAATCAGATGACATGATTTCACAAATTTTCATTGGTCATTTAGACATGTGAAGCATACTGTATACGGAAATGAACCTGGACATTCCATCCGTCGAAAAATCTCAAAATCGGCAAAATGGAAATAACGCGGTTTTCATCGGACAGCGACGACCAAGGTACGTTTTAACCGTCTGTTTTTTTGGTATAATTAACAAAGGAAAAAAACAGAAACAGGCCGTTTTTCCGTTTTTTGAATTTTGACCTGAAACGAAAAACCAACATTCAGTTTGATTTTTCGTTTTTTCGTTTTTTTAATCAAAACAAAAAAAACGAAATTCAGCGCAATGTCTTGTTTTTCCATTATTACTGACAAAACAAATTTATTGCTCAATATTTCCTTTCAGTGGTGGGTGGGACTTTATCAACCCCTCGCTTCTGATTGGATCGTGTTCTCCATCAGTTATGTCTGTGCTTCAGGCTACTTTTCAAAATTAAAGTTCTACCAAAGAATTTCCATTACTGCTGTGGAACTCTCTTTGCCTTAAGACGATGCAATGTCTCCGCAAAAATATACAATTAGATGACAGTTTATTAATGAAAACTAATTCAATAATGCAATAAATCCCCCATCAAGATTAAGAGATTAACAGTTTATGAGAGGAGGCGATTCAACAGTATGATCAGTTTGGAGCATGTTTGTGATGAATTAAACAAAGGTGTTTCTGTTATTTAGCATCACAGGTTAAGGCTTAATTTAGTAAATACTTTGGACAGTAAGGTGTTATCAATATTATAAAGATCGATGGCATCGAACCAACAGTAAGCACACCAAAAGGATTTACCAGCAGGTATCGCACTGCACCTCCCTCAGCTGTGATCACCTGGAGCTCCACTGAGTTAATTAAGAATTATTTTAAATATTTTTTTATTATTATTATGTTAATCTTATGATACGATTCCCTAGAGTCATTGCGTATGCAGTCTATAGCTCCAATCTCCACTGCTCTAGGGGAACATGAGGCAGATTATGTTAATTAGATTATAGCTATCCTATCACAGCCTTAATGTTCAGGTAGAGATGATGTTGTGAGATGATTATTTTCTGTGAGATGAATCTTTAAATTAATAGTTTTAACCGATATAACAATGATCTACTAAACATTTCATCTGCAGACGACTCATGAACGTATGATCACAAGTTTGGATGCCAAATGGACTGGCTCCAGAGCTTGACTCACGAATTTTATGTGAGTCTTTGTTGTGTCAGCGCTTTGAGGAAAGCAATTTAAATTTGGTACAGTACAAAACACTGTTAATTTGAACTGAGATAGAAACACCTACGCAATAACCCCCTATCATGACCCCCAGACAGGACCACAGCACCGCTTCATTATAGGGCCCTCAGTTACACCAGAGTGAAGATAGAGATGACCTTTGGCATCCTAAAGGCACGTTTCAACTGTGTTCGGCACTTCAGAGTCACTGGAGCAGACCACCCAGCTTCTACAAATGTAGATGCAATCACCATACAATATTACACTTAAAAAAGCACATTGAAACTGCTTATAGGTCTCAAACTGTTTTATTTGTTTTGTGGGATGGGAGGGAGAAAGAGAGCAAGACAAAGTTGCATTAATAAATATTCATACTAAAGTGTTACTTGGTTAAATAAGTTCACATACTGAGATCAGTTTTATCCAGCTGTTTGATCTCCAATTTTATTTTATTTTTTTGGAGCCTCCTCAGATCAGTCCAGCTCCTTTAGTGAACTTTATTCTTGTTCAAGACTCCTTTAGTGAACAGTCTAGTTCAAGACTCCTTTAGTACAGGGCCCTGACTGAGTCTGTTTCCACCTGAAACATAATTCCACCACAAACATGATCATTACAAGTTTTCTGGAGGCTCTGCAAATCACAAAAAGTTCATTGACTTCCTACAAACATAGGACTGATTGTAATTTTTGTCAAGGGTTTTAAATCCTTACACATTTCTTCTGTAGCCCATTGAGGTAGAGGCCTCAGTTTCTGGGGCAGATTATGAAAAGTCTTACAATAAAAGAGTTGTGTAAGGGCCAGTCCCTTTTTAATGCCACACATTCAAATGTTTGCCATAATAAAAAGCCCAGTGCATTCACCTCAGCAACTGTCTCAGAACACACAGACAGAGTGTCTTTTCTATCCATCCGTATCTGATGTGATTTTGAAAATTAGCCTTGATGGCAGGTGCTTAGTTTTGCTAAATTTGCTATTAATTTAAATACAAAAATTCGTTTTTAAATTTGCTATTAAAGCGGCCGCTGTCCAACATCAGTGATCAAAGGAGAACGTCAAGGCACACCACCTCTAATTGTAAATAATGTAATCATTATAATAATTGTAGTCTATAGCCTACTACGCTGTCATTTGTGTTTATTAAACTTGTGCCTTGGTTGAATAAGTAAGTGACCCGTATACTGAAATGTGTCAATCTGAGTTGATGTTATTTAAGATGTTCCAACACCATCTGTAAAATGTGATGTGATCAAATATCTCCTCCGCTGTGCCACAACAGGTGAAGACGAAGAAGTAACATTGCCCAATTTGAACGAAGTGCGTGGCGTGAAGCGCGTGCCATGTTTTGGGCACAACATGCAATAAACCAATCAGATGTGCGTGCGCTTGCACATTGGCGCATTGCTATCATAAAAGCGGATGAATGGCGCATTATAAAAACATCAACTGACTGAAAAGTAGATTCACAGCGATATAAAAACTCATGAAGTCTGATGTTCCTCTCCAGCTCTGTGGTTTATCAGTGAAGCAGACTGGAGTCTGTTAACAGACAGACAGACAGACTCTGTCTCCTCTGTGAAACGTCTGGATCCTCACTACCCATTATTAGAAAATATGATGAACCGGTCGTGGGTCACATCTCTCCCACACTGATTTCTTTATTTTGTGTTTTATTGATCTGTGAGTGTTTTAACGATTTACTTCATGATCAGAGATGCTGCTGTCAGTCATTATAAACGTCATGTGCGCAATAATGTCACAACAAATTTAGTGGGGTATTTCAGTTGTAAAAAATAAAAAAAAATAAAAAGCTGAAGTAATAAACTTGACATGATATGGAAGAGGAAACTCTGCAGAGTAACTAAAATTCAACTTTTAGCTTCTGAAATAATTTAGACGCTCTGATGGAGCTCAGGACTGATCAGGTGGACGGCTGCTTTACTCCACAGTTTCACTGGGTGAACCTGGACTGTGTGTGAGACCTTTTGGATGTGTAATGAACACAGGACATCAGTTAATAATGATCCTGACCGATCCTGTCACCTGTCAGGAGATTTTAACAATCAGCGAAGTTACGCTGCTGTGCCTCTTGCGTAAATGCGCACGGCATCATAGTAATGCGCCCCTAAAATAACAAAAACAGTGTAAGCCTTACAAGACCATATTAGGTGTGATGAATCTTTAAACATGGCAGAATTAACTCAGTGGAGCTCCAGATGTTTCACAGAGAAGACAGCATCTGTCTGACTGCTTTACGGATAAACCACAGAGCTGGAGAGGAACTCTTGGTTTCATGAGACCGTTTTTTTTTAAAACGTGTTTCTTGCTGAGAGACTCTCCCTGACTTTAATTGTCTTCATAATAAAAATTGATGGGAGAATTAAAAGGGACAAACACTTGAATTTGAATGTTGAAATCAAGTATCTGTACACTTTTGTCGGCTATTTGTGTTTAAACACACATTTAAATAGACAGACTTAAACAATTCATTTATTCAAAAGTAAGAAAATAGGTTTAAATGTGTGTTACAGAGAATCACATCAAAAACCCAAGCAAGAGACCAACAAAAAGAATTGTACAGAAACTGAACTTGAGATGCTTGTTGATGAGGTGCAGGTCTTAACTTATCACACTATGCACATACTGCTTTCTACACATGTCTTCTTACAATGTCTATAAGGTCCTTAATTCCGTTTTGAAAAGGCCTTGGTTCATGGTTAACGGCACTGTCAAAGAGTTTTGAAATGTCTGAATTGTGCAGTGCAAATTCTTGTTCAGCTGCTGCCTGGTGATCCACTGTGGAAAATGGGTTTCGGCCAAATAGTGACACTTGTGTCAAAGAGGACCCCACTTCATGGCCATAGCAGTCTGCAGCCTCCGCAGCCTCTGGCAAAAGATCTCCGGGCAGTTTTTTTGGGCATCCACCTAAAGCCAGTTGATTGGGGATACCCTTGCCTAAATAAAATAAGCAAATCAAAACTAATCACAAGACTTCAGTTACATATCATCATCATACAGTATATAATCAATGCACCTTGACAAGTATATCTTTAGGGAGCTTTTAAGGGAAATTATTAAATTAAACAACAAACCTTGGATCCTGTGTGCATTCCAGGACTGCACCATCCGGTCAAGTCCAATTGCAGCCACCTGACAAGTTAGTGTGGACACGCAGAACCGCGTCATGTTGTCTTCTAAATTCAGCTCCTCCTGGTCCACGAGATGGATGAGGGCCCCTTTCAGTGGGTAGTTTACTCTCTGGTTTACCTCTGGCCACATCCTTTCTACTATGTGATTCTGTCAGTTTGAAAGAGGAAACAACAATGACAAATGTTAAATTGTGATTTTAGTAACAGATCACCATAACTAATCTGCACCAAATAGTAACTACTCTCAGTAAATCCACGTTTGACCAAAAAGATCAAGAACCAGATGAGTTCTGTAAAGAGCACACTGTATGCATACAAAGCATATAAAACTAGCCATCTCCTTCCTTTTGAGTTGCAGCTTCGTGTTTTTACATCCATTGCTGGACCAGGTTGAAAAACACCATCTCACAATTTCAGAGGAAATAGTTGGTAATCTTCAAAAGTAGGTCAGTCAGCAGTATGGCTAAGACAGACATTGAGAGAACAGTGTTCTCAACTAGCGGCTGAGTGATTAAAGTGTAAATTGCAGGTTAACCACCACAACCAATTAATGTGTAAATTAAAGTGCTCAATGTGTATATATGTAAACATTTCTTAATTGTCTTAAAATGCGTTAAAATAACATTTATTGGGGTTTCTTCAAAGGCAGCATGTTTTTTACAGTAACTGGGTGATGACGTCATAAGAGGGAGCGCGGGCGGTAATGCACTCACTCTGTGTGTGCCGGTTGAGGGAGAATAAAACGATTCGCGGGACTCCCGCAAACTAGAAATATCTATGAATAAAACATAAAAACTAACACATTTTTATTCATCTGTTGCAGAAAAGCAATAAGAACAACTAAAACAAATTAGAAACGGTTTACAGGCAGAGTTTCTATTTCTAACATGTCTGCAGCGTTGAGCGATGTAGCCAATCACAGACATATGTGTGGATTTCTTAAACGCAATAATGGCCAATCAGAAGCATTTACGATGGACTCCCCTCACCGTCAAAACTGACTTTTTGTTCAGTGCTGAATTCTGTATGCTGGCAAATCCTCTAATTATAACATACATAGAGATTTCACTACCTCCAAATACTGGGGCGGCAGTGGCTCAGTGGTTCATGTAGGTTGTCTACTGGTGGTTCAATCCCCGGTTCCACCTGACCAAGTGTCGAGGTGTCCATGAGCAAGACAACTAACCCCAGCTGCTCCCGACGAGCTGGATGGCGCCTTGCATGGCTGCCGTCGCCGTCGGTGTATGAATGTGTGTGTGAATGGGTGAATGTGAGGCAAATTGTAAAGTGCTTTGGTGGCCATTGGGTCTATGAAAGCGCTACATAAATGCAGTCCATTTACCATTACCATTTAGAGATGTGTGAGATCACGATGAACTGATGTCAGCTTTTTAGGAATTATTATGGGAGCGCATTTTGCGCGCAGTCATGCCAAACCATGCACGCAGTAGCCCGCTTGCTTTTATGTTATAACAGTGGTTTGTGTGTTAATGCTTTATAACAAATAATTGATCAGGAGCATGTATGCTGATGTGTTTGGTGGCGACACATAGGGTAACTTGAAAGTATTTGGAGGTAGTGGTACAGAAAAAAGTCTTTTTGCGGGTGGGAGCGGGACAAAACATAAATGTTGCGGGGGCGGGAGAAAGTAATATAGAAAGTAGTTGAGAACGTCAGTTATAACGACCCACGTATTAAAAAATAGTCGGGTTTAAACCAGGCTCGGGCTCATAATTATAGTTAATGTGTCGGGCAGGGACGGACCGGGCTCGGACACAGCGGGCTCGGGTAGGGTCTTGCTTGATTTTTTTGGGCCCGATCTCTAAGCTCTACCTCGGGTAAGTTATGCTAACACTTACAGTCACGAATCAGCCGTTTGTCCTTGGGGAACTTGTGGAGCCTCTCCCCAGTTTTTGATGTATTCGTACATCCCGCACAAACACAATAGTTAACCATATTTGCTAGCTAGGTCTCCAATATAACGTAACTCCAGGCCTGGAGCATAGACAGTAAAAGCTTGGAGAACCTTTTATGACGTCACGCCCAGCCTAGTGGAAGGGAGGTGGCGTGTTTAAAACCACTGTAAAACGCATCAACTTTTCATATTATATTCAGCATTTTGGTATAAAAAACATACAAAAACAATGGTGAGTGGTTCTTATCTTTATGTTTAGTAAGCAATTTCATTATCTTCGTGAAAAATTTTACCTGCAATTTACACCTTAAGGGAAAGAGACAATAAACCAACTCACGTGTGTTGACCGTGTTTGCATGTATGGCTGCCTTTCTGTGTTATTCCTGTAGCCTGCCAATTTCTCCTGAATGAAAAGAGTTAAATAAAACTCTTTTCCATGATCTACCCTGATTTGGTCCCACATTCCATTCTCAAGGACAGCACTTCTGCAAAACACAAGGCATTACAACATGTATCAATACAACCAATACATATTTATGTTGCTATATAAGCATTGCTAAAGCAAATTTTCATCAGTTGAATTACTTAGTTGTTGATAAAATAAGCCCCTTTTCCACTGCACGGTACCAGCTCGACTCGACTTGGTGGAAAAGTGATGGCGGAACAAAAATGCGCTTGAAAGTTTTCGGAGTTGAGGAGCTCCAACAGTAGCGGCGGGGAGCAGCTCCAACCCGTGAGAGGAGCTGGCGAGGCCGGCCAGACGCCCGCTCACAGAGCCCTCTGCTCCCGCCGTCACACAGACCGCTGCAGCATCAACGGCAGAGGAAAACAAAGCTGGAAGGTTTTCATACCGCTTATCTGTCTTTACATTCTGAGGAATGATGAAACATTCTAACTTAAATCAAGAGACAGCTGTCTGTGGGTCGCTGGTGCGTGTGTCGCATTGAATATTACGTTGCGGCAGTTGTGTCTGGCATAGCTATGATGACCAGCTACGTACCATCTGTAATGGAAAACGGACTAAGGCCAAGGCAAGTCGAGGCGAGCTGGTACTGTGTAATGGAAAAGTGCCATCACTCAAAAAAATGATATGTTGGCTTTACTTAACTTTTTTATGTAAACAGGTTCCACCGGTTCCACATAACTATGTTTCGTTAAACAAACATAATATGTTCATGTAACTTCAACATCATGGAATTTGGTCATTTTAAGCGACCCAATTAAACTCTGAGCTAATGAGTTAATTAAGTGAATAATTGAGTGATGATTGAGCATTATTGAAGACACCTGATGTTAACAAGCAGAATCTCTGAAGGAGAAAACCGGAATGTTTAAGTCACCATTATGGAGATAAGTATTCGTTTTAGTTGGGCTCTTGACCATTAACTTATTAACTTTAGATTTTGTTTGGTTGCTGTACATGAGTTATAACAGCCGGATGAACAATAAACAAAGGTCATCTGATGGTGTTGATTGTGTTTTAACATAATCATTATTTCATAATCATTTGACCTGAGTCACTGAACTTATATTAAACCGAATTTCTGAGTTAAGTTTACCTTACGGATAATAACAGCACTGTCATTGTAGAGCATACTATTTTTAGACTTTTCAATGAAATTCAAATGATCAAATCAATAAATAAAAAAGAAACTTTCTAAAAAATGTTTTGAATAGGCACACACAGACATCAAGAATCAGCATATGAATCTCAGCAATGGTGACAAACAGATCATAAGCTCATTATTTATTCATGCAGCAATGCATGATGGGAGCCATGAATGAGTTTTGATTGGTGGCACCCAGAATGCACTACAACATGCTTTATAATTGTCACCATTGGTGAGATTTACAGGCTGATTCTTGATGTCTGTGTGTGTCTACGGAAGATATTTTTTTAGGAAGTTTCTTTTTTATTTATTGATTTGATCATTTGAATTTCATTGAAAAGTAAAAAAAATAGTATGCTCTACAATGACAGTGCTGTTATTATCCGTAAGGTAAACTTAACTCAGAAATTCGGTTTAATATAAATTCAGTGACTCAGGTCAAATGATTATGAAATAATGATTATGTTAAAACACAACCAATACCATCAGATGACCTTTGTTTATTGTTCATCTGGCTGTTATAACTCATGTACAGCAACCAAACAAAATCTAAAGTTAATAAGTTAATGGTCAAGAGCCCAACTAAAACGAATACTTATCTCCATAATGGTGACTTAAACATTCCGGTTTTCTCCTTCAGAGATTCTGCTTGTTAACATCAGGTGTCTTCAATAATGCTCAATCATCACTCAATTATTCACTTAATTAACTCATTAGCTCAGAGTTTAATTGGGTCGCTTAAAATGACCAAATTCCATGATGTTGAAGTTACATGAACATATTATGTTTGTTTAACGAAACATAGTTATGTGGAACCGGTGGAACCTGTTTACAAAAAAAAGTTAAGTAAAGCCAACATATCATTTTTTTGAGTGATTAGTTTGACTGTCAGCAGTGTAAAGAGTATTAAATCTAGATTTCTAGATTTATTTTGTACTCAATAGGTGACTTTCTTTGTTGATAATTAAAACATAGTCTTATTTCTTTTCTTTTTTTTAAGCATAATACAACAGAGTACAGTGTAATGGACATTACCTGTAAACCTCTTGATATATGGTAAGGTTGTTTTTTACTGGCATTGTGGAGTGGCTGACAATTTTGCTGGTGAAACCATCAACCGATAGGACATGGGTCACCCCAAACATTACCAGTTTTTCGTTCTGGTCCATGTGCAATTTGTGACCCATGTACTCTGCACTGTATGGCACTGGATTTAAATTCCTTGATCTCTGAGAATAATCAACAAAAACAATTACTTTTATTAGCAGTGTTTCCCACACAGACTTTACTTGGGCGGGCCAACCAGGTATATTTGGTGACCTATTTTAGTATTTTGCTATTTACTT
This sequence comes from Gila orcuttii, assembly GCA_026230005.1. Classification (NCBI taxonomy): domain Eukaryota; kingdom Metazoa; phylum Chordata; class Actinopteri; order Cypriniformes; family Leuciscidae; genus Gila; species Gila orcuttii. The sequence goes on from JAPDVR010000017.1 coordinate 9,974,105, forward strand.
GTTATGGATTGTTTGTAGGTGTGTGTGTGAATGTGCGATTATGGATTAAAAGGAACTGAAGGGTAAGGGAGCAGATTCAAGTAGTGACTGAACATGAAAAGGGTGAAATAAGAACCAAGCAATAGGCTTAAATAGGCTACTAGAAATAGAAATATACCCCGATAAACCATATACTGAATGACGACCCCACCACCCAATGCTGTCGCCCAGGAAGGCTGTCATTCTGTGGGAAACACTGCTTAGGGTGAGGTCACATTAGTGTACAGCACAATAAAATCTATTAGCAGTCAGTAACACATACATTATACCGATATGCATGATATGGCTGGTTAATATGTCTAAGGACATGACCAACACGTCCCTCAGATGCTCGGATGCCTTTTGCAGCCAGGTACCCAGTCATCATTGTTCTTCCGTATGCTGGTCCAGTCTGAAATAAAAAAAAATATAAGCCCAATAAATAAGTTTTTACATGTATTTTGTTGTTGATACAAAACTTTATTTTAGCTTAATCTTTGTCATTATGCTGATCCAATGAAATGCACTGCAGGAAATAAACAGGCAAGTAACCACAAATTTTCAAAAAGATTCTGAGCCTGGCGATGCACACCCTGCAGTCTTTGTCTTATTAATAATACTAAGTTACATTACTCACAGATTTCTGTCCAAAGATATTTGTAAGTAATGTTAGTTCAGTTACAAATTTTCAAACTTGCCTACTGAGTCTGACAATAATAGTTTGAAAGATATTAATACAGTAATGTGCGGTTAAATCTTGTCATGGGTAGGCTGTGACCTATCAATGTGGCATATATGTTCATTCATTCAGTTGTAGCAACCCAAGTTCATATCAGGCATCATCACATCGCTGCCTGCATACAGCAAAGTCAGTCATATGTGAGGCTAATGCACAATCAAATCTAATAATCAAATTAATGGACGTCACATCTATCTTATGACTTATACAACAAACAAATGTTTTGTGCGGGACACAGAGGGAGGCGGCGCCGGCGCGGTGTCAGCGAACCGACAAGCAGCCTATCACTCCTTCAAAATGCGCAAAGGCGGCGCACTGACGGCCACACACAAACACACACACACACACACACACTATTGGTCTGGTGACGACACACCAGGATTTGAATAGGATACAGTCAGAAAACATTACAGCTTTAAAGTACAAAAACAGCTTATTCTCTCCCACAAACTGCGCTAGGCGCACACACCGACACGCAATGAGCGTCTGGCGACGGTGCACCAGTATTAAAAAAAGAGAACTACAAAACAGCATTTTAACCAATTAATATCTGTTCAGTTTCTACTATCACTTAATCTGCACAGTGACATTAACAAGTTCAAATCCTGTCCAGCAGTTTTCAATATGCATTGGGAAACAGGCTAATTTAGGGTTTGTATCTTCTTTTAACAATTTTTTTCAAGTTATCAATTGCGTATATTCTCACAGTTGAATGTGAAATTAAATAATATTTCTGTGTAACGCTATATGGTGGCTTACCTCATAAATTGCTTTAGCAACCTCGACTTCCAATTGTGAATCCTGCACCCGCTGTCTGCCTATGCCGTTTTGGGCGCCAAAACGGCGAATGTTTGTTTTTGAGAACCCTTTAGCCAATCCACATTCAAACTGGAGATGATCAGATATGTCTTGATCAGAATGACCATGTGTTATCATACTTTGTATTACTTCTTTGTATGATAACAAACTGGACTCCATTGTCATTGAGGGTTTTTACCGCGAAACTCTGCAATATCATTTCCGGTGGTCGTAAGGCGCTGAGGTCAGCGCAGGCGTAGAAGGGATCTGGCGGGCGGGAAGGATGATGCGCAACAGCAGTCGAATTTTTTGAGTTTTGTTTCCTACCGAATCAAGTGCCTGATTGGTCTCGCACACCTCCCCGTTTTCCCTCCACATCCCCATCCGATTCCCGCTTCAAAGTGTGCAGACAGCAACCAACTAAGAATAAAATGGAGACATTTGTTCTTTTCAGAGGAGGAAAGAGAGTGACTCTTAAATTAGATGACATGCGAGTTGACAGAATCGCCCACATTTTTCAGGTATGTTCAAAACCGGTATGTTCAAAACTGCTGAGGTAGCTTAATTGTTTTAATGTATATAACGTTAAAGGTGCTCAAAGCGATGTCGGGTGACATCACTTCTTGTTGACGTTCGAAGTATTTTCAAACAAAACGGAGGCTAGCTAGACCCTCCCTCCTCCTCATCCGCGCACTAACCCCCCAAACCATTCTTGTCAGTTATTGGCTGGCACAGTTTGTTATGTTTCGTGGAGCGGGTTGCTACAGTTTGTTTTTGTAGCTGTTTGTGGAGCCTGGGGTGTCCGCAGAGACCGCGTTTTTTTACAGTGTGTTCAGGGGACAGACAGCTAGCGGAGAGTGAGGAGATGTTTGCTGTATGTGACAAAAAATGTTTTGGCCTTAAAAACGCGTGACATCGCTTAGAGGACCTTTAAGTTAGATGCAATGGTAGCTAAAGAGTCCTCCTGGGAAGTTCGTACGTACGCGGTGGGAAGTCGTGTTTACGACGTGAGGTGCGTTCAAGTCAGTTTTTTCGTCAGAGCAAAATGGCGGTGTACCTTCTTTTAACGAATTACACGAAAATACAGCAAGGTTTGTTAACTCTGCTAATAAAAAAAAGAAGAACAAAGAATGTGCATCAGGTGTGTTCTTCTTATGTTTTTTATTAGCTTATGAAGCCAATGTAAACTCTTATCATAGGTATAATTTTTATATTACAATGATATCATATTTTGTGCAGAAAGCTTGCTTTATAAATGAAAAAGCCTTACAATGTCAATGAGTAAACATTGAAATTAAAATTAAAATTTACCGTCAACAGACGTTGAATGAACGTTTCTCACTAACACGCCCCCAACTCGTACAGATCGGGGCTTAAAGAAAATCCCGAGCTCCCCACTGGTATTTACGACATTGTGGTGGCGTTCAAGTGCGTTCAACTCGTAATTACGATCTATACGAGATGACTTGACGCAGACTCCTGAACCACCATGGCATATTGGCAAAAATATGGACAATATTTTAAATATATTTTTACAATATAATTGAAAAATTATTGACAGCATTATTTGTATTTTCTTCTTTTAGGTTAACCTGGCTAACATGTACATCACTGATGCATCCAACATTGTTATTTTTCCCATGGATAATGGTTGTTTCAGCACCATGGACCTCTGTGACCGTGGTCACTATGAGGTTCATGGGGTAGGGGTTGGGGAGAGTCAAGGGATGCAGATATCCCCAGCTCCGTCACGGCAGTTTGCATTTCGACATAGTCAGCCAATGTCAACTGCAAACATGGGTCATCTGGCTAGACCAATGAGCACACCTCGTTCATTTCAAAGGTAGAGAGGGGCACAAGCTAAATGTGTTTAGAAATGTTGAGTTTCAGTGCTTCATGCTGCCCAAGTTTGTCACTTGTGAATCTTGACGACTTTATGTATTATAGGTCAATTCACGTGTCCGATATATTGGATGGAAAGATGGTATCCACAAGGGTAGTCGTGGTTAGACTGGTGGAGGCAGAGGCAAGCGTACCAGTGATCCTTGAAAAAGTGAAGGTGGCCATGGGAAACAGTGAGGACTACATCCTTACAGACAATCTCGGGAATGAGATTATGGAGTCTGAAGGGACAACTGGTAAGAATTGTTTGAAATGTTCGTTTTGGTAACACTTTATTTGAAGGGGTGTGCATAAGACTGACATGACACTGTCATAAACATGACCAGAGTTTCCGCTAGAAAAAAATGGTGCCGGTCAAAGTGACCGGCAGAGGTTTAGTTTAACGGACATTTTGATTATATGCCGGTCAAATATCGCCAACTGGAGGCAGGCTATGTAACTTAAAAAATGACATAATCAGGCCGTATAGAATGCAACATGTTTATTAGCGTAACTTTCAAATAGACGGAAAACATGAACGCCCTATTTGCCGCTCCGCTCACACCAAGAGAAAACTCCACGTCTTTTCCCCGCCTGACTAAAGTTGCTTGCATTGTATTCAGCATCCCCAAGCGAGTCTGCGAGCGCAGAGAAGCCCCGTTCACACCGCCAGCGATTTTGTCGCTGTGTGTCGCTAGGCTCTGTACTGTGATGTCGCTTGTGGGCGTTCGTAGTGCTGTCGCTCTGATGTTATTGGTAGACTGCACGTCTGGCCATATCTATACAAAAGACCATCACAAGTGATATATAATTTTAATTTGACTGGGAATAAATGACTGTTAAGGCTAAAAAGAAACCATATGCTGTTGGGAGAGTGTTTTTATATTACCACAGCAGTGTTCAGTGGATTAAATCATTTACTAGATCAACGATCGATCAATGAACAAATTAAACTCACTCATACTGTCACAAATTATAAAAACGTCATTCGAATTTGACAAATAATCAATTTTCTTGTCCCTAATAGTCAACGTAATGCAGGGGAAATTGTAAAATGTAAAATGTAAAATGAAATTGTAAAATTAACTGCAGCAGTGCTAAACGTGCATCATAAAATTAAAACACTCGAACTATAACTTTAAATGTATGAATTAAACTCACTGAGACTGTCGACATTTTCTTTTCCATGCATCATTTTATTATCCGTATGTGGTTACAGTCAAATCATATAAAACAGTGAAATCGTCCTCAAACTCTTTCTTTCTGTCTGCCCTGCACTCGAGACGGTGACGTGCTCCACTGAAAGTCTTCTTTCCTATTGGTTGTCGCTCGCGAAAATCGCTTCTGATTTAAATAAAGTTGAAAATTCTCAACTTTTGTCGCTTGTCTCTTGTCGCTTGACACGCCCACATTCTGTCGCCAACGGTCACTGTCGCTCGTGTCGCCGGATGTCGCCAGCGCTCCATTGAAATGGGATCTTGTCGCTTTGTCGCTGCGTGCCGGATAAAACTTAAGCTGTGCGGAAGTGACACCTTAGCGAATCTTCCCTGAAGAGAAGCAGGTCTTAGGGCTTGATTAAAACCAGTTGCTATCAACGTATTTAACAGTGTGTCCCCTTTTTAAATTCTTCCCTGTCTTTTGCATTTCTCATCAAGGGACTTTTTTCTGGAAGCAGAATGCAAGGAAAATCCACGCAGTTGAAGTTTCTGCATTCAGGCACTGGCGTCAAAGAAGATCAAGAACTAGGTATTGTTTAGATATAATTGGGCAGGGTTTTGTACTGGTCCATCTAGAAGAAAATATATTAAATAGAAAACTTATTTAATATATTAATAAAACGTTTTAGCACTGGAGGATCTTGAAGGATCATGATGTACTTCACTTTTTTGACTGTTGAGCAACAAATAACTTTACCCCACACTGCAAAATGAATTCATATTCTTCTAATCTGTTTTAAAGTTCTAACTGTTAGCAAAATGTGCCCAATGCAGAAATGAGGCAGATGAAGTTCACACACTGAGGGACCATGTGGAGGACCTGCTGGAGGCATCCCATGGCTTAGATGAAGTCACTAAGAAGATCACTGACATAGTGGCTGCCAGTCGTGACTTGATGCCAGTACAAATGCAAGACGTCAAACAGGCATTTGCATGTTTGATCTGCAAAGGTATTGTTTTCATTCTGCATCTGCATTTCTGTTATACATGTTTTAATAAGAAAATGTATTGCATTTCCTGTTAGACCTCAATAACTCATCACTTTTTACAGCTACGATGGTCATCAGTATTAACACTGCACTGCTGATGTTAACTGTATAACAGGGCAGCAACTAATGACTATTTTCATTAATTATTATTAATTAATCTGTTCATTATTTATTCGATTAGTCACGATTATTTTTGTCACCCCCTAACCCTAATTAAAAAATGTAACTAATTAAGTATCTTTCTTGTGTCCATACCTATCTACCTAGTCTTACAGTCAAGCAGTCATCATTAGGGCTGTCACTTTTGTGAAAAATCCTGATCGATTTTTGAGACATAAGTGTTCATTGAATCGATTGTAAAATCGATTTTCCATGTCTAAAGACGTTTCCATTTTCAACACCAAATATAGGCAAATCCACGGACACCTAACAGGCATTAGGACGAGCGTAAATAGGGCGCTTGAGACGCACAAGTCAGCAATATTCCTGATGATTTATTGGCGTGAAGCTTCGTGCACAATGACAAACAGGAGCGCCACATTCAGGGATTGAAATAAACATCCTCCAACTCGCCAAATGCGGGAAAAATGAACTTTGGCTGTAAACGCTATCAGATCACGAGCCAATCTGGCGTGTTTCTATGTTTACTCACTTTGCTGGGGAAGTTTGTGTAAGCCAAATCTGCGCGGATTTAGTACGCAATTCGTGAGTCCCCATGATATATTAAATACAGCGTATCGCACAGAATCTGCGCATTTCTGGCTCACTTGAACACACACACACACACGTCACTACGCAACAAATAACGGCGCGCTTGTTCAATTGCATTGAAGTAATAGCGAATATTAAAAAGCATTTGGTTAACAGAAAAGACATTGTTATTTTCCAACATCCTACATGTTCTGTTTAGCCTACTGTATTGATCTGTCCACCTAACACACATTTATGGTAAAAAAAATAAATAAAATCGATTCCCTATTTTCGTTTTCGATACTTGTGTTGGTTGGTTCCGATCGATTGTGCAATCGATTTTCGAACGTAAAGTGACAGCCCTAGTCATCATGACAGACAGTGGAAGTGGTACTGCCCCCAGCATTCCATGTAGTGCATTGCAGTTAGAAATGAACAACCAGAAATGTTATTAATAACAAGATTGCTATCTCTCCATTAAACAGCCTCTCTGTTACAATGCGGCAACAATGAAATTTCACGTTGACGAATTTTTATAGTCGACGTCGTCGACTAATCGTTGCAGCCCACCTGTATAACGTTTAAATAAGTTTTGCATTAATTTCATTTTTATATCAGTGACTTCACATGACAAGATAGAAATTTGTCTACCTTTACTTTGAATCTTTTACATATTATAACTGGTGTGGCAATCACAACCAGTGTTTATCTCAGTTTGAGTGCATGCTTCCAAAAAAAGAGTGCGTAATATCCTTCAATCATTTTTTTATATTTCCCCATTTTCATATCCTTTTAAGACACAATGACTCAGCCCATGTTTTCCTCCTGCTGCCGGAGTCTGCTGGGATGTAAGGCCTGTGTTGAGGAGTGGAGAAACACATCTTCCCAGTGCCTCAAGTGTAGAGATGAAGAGTCTGTGTATACAGAGGTAGCAGGACTGTCTGCAACACTAGACTTTTTCAGGTCTCTGCCATAAAGACGACAGCTGTTGCCTTTTACTTGTTTTTTTTTACTTGACTGACAAGACTGTGAGGAATGTTATCAAGTTTATTTCAGTTGTAATCTCGTCAGCTGCACCTAGTACTCCCCTCACACACATTCATTCCCATATACTCTGTTAATATGTGTATCTGTTTAAGTGAAATGGGTTAAGAAGATGCATAGTTTCTGTTCACAATGTGTTCTGCACTGATTGCATGAAGAAGAGGGAGAGACCAGTTTAAATACTTTTTCAGGGGTGGGGGTCTGTTCAGCTGCACCTAGTACTCCCCCTCACACACACATTCATTCCCATATACACTGTTAATTTATTATGTGTATCTGTTTAAGTGATGTTTAAGTGAAAAGAGTTAAGATTCATAGTTTCTGTACACAATGTGTTCTGCACTGATTGCATGAAGAAGAGGGAGAGACAAGTTTAAATACTTTTTCACAAGGAGTAGCTGACAAGGCCGTGAGGGACGCTAGTAAGCGTACAGTATTTCCCTCGAAGTCTTGTCATCTGCACAAAATATTTTATCTTTTATTTTTGAATATAATAAAATTATTTCAACATTTCTGTTTATGTGTTTTGTTTTCAAAACTATTATATTCCAATTATTAAAGAGTAGGTGAAATTGGGTGTTGTTGTGCTTTTCAGTTGTTTTAATGACTGCAAACAATACATTGATGTTAAAATACTAAATGAAACACCTGCAATGTTTTGCACATATATGCTATCTTCATTAGATTGTCATATTTATGGAAATCTGATGTTTTAAAAGTAATTGGTGTCTCTTAAAATACAGAAAATGTTCAGCGCCATCTGCAAAGAAATAGTAAACAAATATATCTGGCAATGTTTGGCCTTCGCTGTGGATTTAATACTGCCCACAGCTTCTTCATCTCCAGATGATGGTATGGGCATCCTGGGTGTGCTTACGGTCCTCAAGAAGTTATGCAGGACACGGGTAACCTTCAGACAACCGTCATGTTGACAGGGCTGATCCATATGACCAAATATTCCGTATGAATGTAGCCTCTTGACAAATACTGAAAAGGCTGGTGAAACACAGGCACTGAAAATGTTACACTTTTCTTTTGTACACAACTTGGATATCCTGAAATGTAAATAAACTGGTGCTGTGGTGATGCTCTGTCTAAGGCAAAGGTTTCCACATCAAAGGTCAAACCAGAACATCAAGGCACACCAAGTCATAATTGTAACTCATTTAATTATCCTAATAATCATAGCCTATAATTTGCAAATAATTTACTTCACACATTTGTGTTTAGGAAACTAAGATATTACAGTAGGCTTCCTTGGTTGAGTAAGTAAGAGGCCAGTATGCTGAAATGTCTCAATCTGAGTTCATTGTTAATTGGTTTATTATAGGCCTATGCACCTTGATAAGACATAGCATATGAAACCAGGTGCGATAAAAAAAAGTTTGTAAACTGGCTTGGAACGCTCCCAGGAAGTCACCTTAATTAAGCTTATCCAACATCTGTGATGTGATCGAATATGATCTCCTCTGTTGTGTCAAAATAGCTACACTTCAGCTTGAACCCCCCTTGATGAACTGCACGTTTCCACTTGCACTGTGAGAGTGCGTTATGATGATAGAGAACACAAATGCCAGTGCGCCACAATTCAGGTCCTCCCAGGGTGCGAACTACAGGGGAGCCAGGGAGAGTTTAGCTCTTTATAATACAGTAAGACATGAGCCCCCCTAAAGACATGATTTGTGAAATTTTGGGGGTCATCAGGTTTCATCCAGCCAGAGCCTCTCCACAGCGCCTCACAACTTTCTAAACTCTTCCATCTCACAGAGAGAAGAGTGTAGAGAGACTGGGGCCTCCCCGGGGTCAGACCGTCTGAGATCAACTGTAATGTTCTGCGTCTGACGCTGAGGCTACATCAAATGATTGAACTGTGGCATTTGGTGTCTCCATCCAATAACACGCATGCTCACAATGGGGGAGATAGATGGTAGTTTACTCTAATGCGCTTCCTAATACAGGAAAATCTTAAATGTACACGTGTAGCCTATGTTAGTAGGCTAACTAAAGCTGGTTGCTGTTTTGACATTATTTGTTTATGCTTTTAATGTTAATTTGTGTTTCAAATCTGGGCAATAGGTAGAAGCTATAGGTAGGTATAGGTAGAAATTCTTTGGTAGAACTTTAATTTTGAAAAGTAGCCTGAAGCACAGACATAACTGATGGAGAACACGATCCAATCAGAAGCGAGGGGTTGATAAAGTCCCACCCACCACTGAAAGGAAATATTGAGCAATAAATTTGTTTTGTCAGTAATAATGGAAAAACAAGACATTGCGCTGAATTTCGTTTTTTTTGTTTTGATTAAAAAACGAAAAAACGAAAAATCAAACTGAATGTTGGTTTTTCGTTTCAGGTCAAAATTCAAAAAACGGAAAAACGGCCTGTTTCTGTTTTTTTCCTTTGTTAATTATACCAAAAAAACAGACGGTTAAAACGTACCTTGGTCAGCGACGATAGGTTTCCTTTAAGAGTGGCTTCTGTGTGTCCAATTATGAATGGATTTATGATGCGATTTAGTGTTGTTGATATATGGAGAGAATCAAATCCACAGCAAAAACTCTATACCTGGAGCAGTCTCGTATAGATTATTGGCTTATTTCCCAAAGTCTAGCAAGCAGTTGTAATTTAACCAGCATTCACGCTACGCCTCTCTTAAGGCTAGTCTTTCAGCATCCCTTGATTTCAGCGCAACTCCTTCTTATTGGAAATTGAACAATTCTCTTCTCCAGTATAAAAATATTAAAAAAAATATTACATAATTGATCGAGCAGTATTGGAAGAGATTAGCTTTAGATTCATATTGTTGCTAGTGGGAGCTGTTGAAGTTTGAAATCGGTAAATATTTCAGAAAATTTGGTAGTAACTTAGTTAATCTAAAAGAGCATAAGAAAATAAGGTGGTGTCTAAAATTGCAATACTTTCTTCCAAACCCCAAGAACAGCTTTCTGAATCTTATAAGCTTGAGTATGCTGCACTGCAATGTAAATTAGATGAGCTGTACACTTATAGAGCGCAGGGCGCTTATATAAGATCTAGACAAAAATGGATGGAGAAAGGAGAATGCAACACAGCATATTTTTTCAGATTAGAAAAGAGTCGTTTAAGAACCCCATTAATTGAAACTCTAAATATTGATGGGACAGTGACTAATAGCCCTCACGAAATTGCAAGCTACTGCGCAAATTTTTACAGTAATCTTTACCATCGAAATTATTCTGAAGAGGCAACCGGTACTTTTCTTGAGTCTGTTAAAAACTGCAAGATTATCTGAAGAAATGACAGAAACATCTGTGATAGTGAAATTACTTTATTAGAAGTGAATAACTCAATTATGGAACTTAAAAACAATAAATCACCCAGAAATGATGGGCTAAGCGCAGAATTCTACAAAGAATTTTCTGAAGAGTTATCCCTTTTTTTACTTAAGGTTTTTGAAGTATACAGAATGAGACTCTCCCCCAACTCACACTCAAGGATTAATTACTTTAATTCCAAAACCCAAGAAAGACTCACTTTTAACTTATATTTGCTAAAAGATTAAAATCTGTATTGGATTCTGTAATAGATGAGACACAATCTGGTTTCATGAATAAAAGGCATATTGTTAATAATATAAGATTGGTTCTTGATCTTTTAGATTATTCAGAATTGATACAGGAAGACAGCTTCATTCTTTTTTTAGATTTCTATAAGGCGTTTGATTCTTTAGAGCACCAATTTATTATTAAAGGGATAGTTCACCCAAAAATGAAAATTCTGTCAGTATTTACTCACCCTTATGTTGTTTCAACCCCGTAAGACCGTCGTTCATCTTCGGAACACGAATTAGGATATTTTTGATGAAATCTGAGAGCTGGATCACTCCTCCATACTAATCCATAGGCTTCTTGAGGGATTGAAACTTCTCGGCCTCGAAAAGTTATTAAAGACATCGTTAAAATAGTCCAAGTGACTACAGTGGCTCAATATTAAGTTTATCAAGCGACGAGAATACTTTTTGCGCGCAAAAACAAACATAAATAACGACTTTATTTCAACTATTCATTTCCTTCTCTTTGGGCCTCTAGTCAGTTAAACTACTGTAATTGCGTAGAGCTACGTCACACGTAGGCTCACTATTGGCCGACGCTGGTCATGTGGGTGATGCGTGTGACGTACAACAACAGATCATACGCTGTTAAACTAGTAACCTGACTCGAGGCCCAGAGAGAAGGAAATGAATAGTTGAAATAAAGTCGTTATTTTTGTTTTTTTTGCGCACAAAAAGTGTTCTCGTCGTTTGATAAACTTAAGATTGAGCCACTGTAGTCACTTGGACTATTTTAACGATGTCTTAAATAACATTTCGAGGCCGGCAAGTTCAATCCCTCAAGAAGCCTACGGAGGAGTGATCCAGCTCTCAGATTTCATCAAAAATATCTTAATTCGTGTTCCGAAGATGAACGAAGGTCTTAAGCCTTGGTTATACTCGACGCGTCCGCACGAGCGCGAGTCTCCGCTGACTGCGCGCGCACCTCCCCAAACGGACGAGGCGTTTATACTGGACGCGCTCGCCGTTGTGCTATTCTGTGAAACGGCAGGGGGCGACTCGGAGAATTCTCCTCTAAACCACCAGGAATCAGCTGCGAAGAAGTAGTTTTCCGTTTATTAGTAGTTTATTACTTGCTGATTCATATAAAAAGAGTAATAAATGCAGTAGGTGTATTGTACTTTCACTGCATGTAAACTAGTTAAACAACTGAAGCCTTATTGAAGAGTGTTTTAACCTTAATTTCATCAGCAGGGCTTACTTCTGCTATTTTGTAAATGTAAGCAGTTACGTTAGACAAGTGCAAACTGGGTGCTTAATGCAAATGTGTTCCTATTCACAAAATGAGAGGCTTTTATGGTCGCCCATCAATGCAAATGTCTCTGTGTATAGAAGGATCATAAACATGCTGGTACAGATGTAGCCTGCCAGTTCGGCCAGATTCGACTTGGCTCGAAGTCGTTCATCTTCGGATGCGGCGCCGCGCGCGAAGTTACAAAAAGTGCCGTGCACACCGCCAGGCGAAATGGGGTCTTGCGCACCCAACGCGCACGACCGCCCACACCGCAATGACGTCACTTTTGTCGCGCGCACCTTCGCGCTCTTGCGGATGCGTCGACTATAAACAAGGCTTTACGGGGTTGGAACAACATGAGGGTGAGTAAATACTGACAGAATTTTCATTTTTGGGTGAACTATCCCTTTAAGTCATTACATAGATTTGGTTTTGGAGATATGTTTTGCAAAGTAATTAAAACTCTTTACAATAATGGAAGCTGTTTGATTACATTAAAGAATGCACTTCCCCAAGGTTTAGTTTATCTAGAGGAGTCAGACGAGGGTGTCCCATTTCTCCCTATTTATTTGTAGTTTGTGTGCAGCTACTCTCAACTACTCCTATCCTATCGCAGCTACTCCTATCTGTTAAAGGTTAGTCTGTGAACGGTATTTCAGGGTATCCGTATAGCAGATCGAGAAGTTATTATTAGCCAATTAGTGGATGACAGGGATGCTTCCCAAATCCCTATAGCAATTGATTGTATAAAACTGTTCTCTAAAGCTTCAGGACTTAATCTAAACTTAAGTAAATGTGAGTTAATGTCTATTAAAGATTGCCCAGCACCCTCCTTTTATAATATTCCAGTTAAACTTGAAGTTACTTATTTAGGCATCGTGATCACTAAAAATCAAGATAACATAAGTACCTTGAACTTTGACCCTGTTATAGTAAAAGCCCAAAGGAGATTTAATGCATGGTTGCAGAGAGACTTGACCTTGAGAGGCAGAGTACTGCTTGCTAAGGCTGAAAGGTATCTCCAGGTTAACATATCCTGCACTCTCTCTAAATGTGGACAACAAAATGTGTAGGTCAGTCGATAAAATCCTTTTTAATTTTATTTGGAAGAACAAAATACATTATGTTAAGAAGTCGGTAATAATGAATACGTATGATAGTGGCGGTTTAAATTTTCTGAATTTCTCATCTCTGAACAACACTTTCAAAATTAACTGGCTTAGACAGTTTTTATGTAATCCAAATTCAATTTGGAACTTTATCCCTATATTTCTTTTCCAAATTAGGTGGTCTCCCTTTCCTATTGGTCTGCAATTATATTATTGCTAGAGTCCCTTACAATTTACCGAAGTTCCATAAGCAAGCATTACTTGCATGGTCATTAATCTTTAAACACAACTTTTCCCCTCACCGATACTTAATTTGGAACAATGAAAATATTGTATATAAGAAGTCTTTGTTTTTTAGTAATTGGTTTGAGAAAAAAATGTTTTGACTGTTTACCAGTTACTGAATTCAGAAGGTTTTATTTTAAATTATGAAGAATTTTTATGTAAATTTAATTCTCAGTAACTCCCAAGGAATTTTCCATTGTAATGGACGCAATCCCTAAAGGAGCAGTTATGCTTCTAAAGGACTTGGTTAGATCTAACACTTTTACTTCTTTAGACCCATTTGAACTCCCAATGGGAAAATTGTGTTTTTTGTCACATCCTTCATCACGTAATAATAGAATTAGATCTCTCTTTCAAAAGGAGCTTGTAACAATTCCATATGTGGCTACATATTGGAAGAATTTGTTTGATCATATTGATTGGAAAAAAGTATGGACTCTGCCTTTGAAATAATAACTAACAAGGTTAGAGAAATTTCATTTAAATTATTACACAAATTTTACCCTGCTAAAGCTTTTTTGAAAAGGTTTAAATCAGAAAGAAACACAAGTTGTTCTTGTGGTGCCCCTGATGAAACTGCTCTTCACATCTTCTGGGATTGTCCTCACACAGAGTTATTGTGGGTTGAATTTTCAAATTTTGTTAAACGCAATGTGCTTCCGAATTTCTCTTTGCTTTTTAAGGATGTACTGTTTGGCTTCCTTAATATACAAAAAGCAAAATTTAATTCAACGAACGAAATGACTCGAAAAAAGATTTGTTAATTTTGAACGAGTCTTATTTCGAGTCATTTCATTCATTCAACGAACGGAATGACTTGAAAAAAGATTTGTTCATTTTGTTGAATGAGTTCGAACAGGAGAGTCACGAACGTGCATCACAGAACAGAGCAAGGCGAGCATTTGTGCTTATAAAACTTAAACTTTTTTATTTATTTTTGAAATGACCGATCATTTCGCAAAATGAGACCCTTATGCATCGTCTGGTGTCGTTTAAAGCCATTTGAAGCTGCACTGAAACTGTCATTTTGACCTTGGACCGTTTGGTACCCAATGAAGTCCATTATATGGAGAAAAATCCTAGAATGTTTTCATCAAAAACCTTCATTTCTTTTCGACTGAAGAAAGAAAGACATGGACATCTTGGATGACATGGGGGTGAGTAAATTATCAGCAAAAGTTTTTAAAAAGTGAACTACTCCTTTAAGACAATAAATGATTTCCATTACACGAGAGTAGATGTTAAAACTTCATGCTGATTTGTACTCGGCTTTCGCCAAGATAAGCAACACTAAGACGTAGCTTTACAGTAAACTATGCTTCACCCATTTACGCTTTTTTCCATATGGTGGTGTGACTCCCCTTCTGTCCAGCGTTAACGACTGCAGTGTACTTGGCACGTTAGCACACACGACGGCTGCAACTACAGTGTGGTCTCCCTAGTGGACCAGCGCGACAACCGTCTGGATTGAGCCAAGTAGGGGACATCTCTAGGTTCTTCAAGTGGGCACTTTCCGTCCTCAGTGTTTCGTCGACTAGCCCACGTCACCTCAAGAGGGCTCGACAGTGATTCTGGCGTCCCAGAGTCACCCCCCTCCGTCCCCCACTCAACTCAGCCCAGCTTACTGACCTCTACATCCCTCCTGCTGCTGAGACCTAACCACAATCTCACAATCTCTCCGCAACCCAACCATACGCGCCAACCCGTTTGACTAAGGCTGTCGAGCCCCCCTGGTGCGTTAATATGCAGTTTCAGTGGCAACGGTTCCGTATGGCATACCACCTACCGCAAAACACAATATCTGCCCAACCACCCATCATTCATGCAATATACACAGGAACGTAATGACTGTAAATACTATACAACCTATACAAATAAACCAACAGACTCTTCAAGTTTTCAAGAATTCTACGAAACCGTAGCATGGCGGCCTGTACACAGCCAGCTAGAATCTTTCCGTCTCAACCACAGCCAGTTGCTGCTCCTTTCTGCTGCTTCAGATAAGTTCTTTACTGTGCGACGCAACTCTTGGCCACTGAATCCGACGTCTCTGAGGAACCGGGTTGTAGAGTGTGCCACAAAACCTCGACAACCCACTTCCACTGGATAAACCTGGACTCTCCATCCTCGCTGTTCTGCTTCAGTGGCCAGATGAGCATACCGCAGTTTCTTCCTCTCATATGCCTCATCTACCGCATCCTCCCATGGCACTGTTAACTCTATCAGTTGAACAATGCGTGCTGATCCAGACCACAAAACAATATCTGGTGGCAATCTCAGGTGGAAAAATAAGCCGTTGATCAAGATCAGCAAGCATCTTCCAGTCCCAAGCAGCTTCCAGTTGTCCTGGGCGGGAATTGGTGTTAGCACCTTTTCTTGGTGGTTGCTCGCCTGGGCGGAGGAATATTGTCTTCTGCGTGTAATGTTTTGCTGGAACAGGTGGCAACTTATTGGTCAAACTACGCTTGCCTTCCAATGCTAAAGCCAAACATCGCAATACTTGGTCATGGCGCCAAGTAAACCAACCTTGGCTAAGAGCCACCTTACATCCTGTCAAAATGTGCCTTAATGTGGCAGGTGATGAACACAAAGGACAAGAGGGATCCTCTCCTAACCAGAGGTTTAGGTTCTGCGTTGATGGGAGATCATCATATGTTGACCTAATAAGGAAACTGATCCTACTCTCTTCCATTGACCAAAGGTCTTGCCAGCCCATTTTGCGTTGTTCCACACTCTCCCATCTCATCCACTCTCCCTGCTTGGCCTGGGAAATGGCCTTTATCTCATCCTCTCCTCCTGCTTTCACACCTCGTTGACTACCAGCTTCCTCCTTTGAGCTGGGCCTGCCTTGTGCCATTTAGGAGGAGCTAAACTGAGCCCAAAACCCCCTCTTCCATGCTGTACCTGTCCCATGATATCCCCAATTTGAAGGTCAGCCTTTGCCTCTACTACAGATTTCTTTGCTGACCACTTTCTAACAGTTTTTACCACAGGGGCTGCCTCCCTTACACATTTGTCGCGTGACTCTGCTAAAGTCATTTCCAGTCTGACCTTGGCACACTTAAACTCCTCGGTTAAAGCAGAGACTGGCAGCTGCAATACTCCTTTACTATAAAGTCCCAATCTGCTGAGGCAGCGTGGAACTCCCAACCATTTCCTGATGTATGAACTTATTAACGCTTACAGCTTATCCACTGTTGTCAAAGAAACCTTGTACACAGTCAGTGGCCACAGCAACCTTGGCAGTAGACCAAACTGAAAGCACCAGAGTTTTAGTTTGCCTGGTAGAGCACAGCTGTTTATGCTCTTCAACCCTTCCACTGCTTGTCGTCTAACTTCTCCCACTCGAACTGTGTCCTTTAGATCCCCATCGTACCATCTCCCAAGACTCTTCACTGGCTTCTCAGAAACTGTTGGTATTGCCTCACCATTAATGAATAATGTTTTATCTACTAACTTTCCTTTAACTATCGAGATGCTCCTTGATTTAGAGGGCTTAAATTGCATTCGTGCCCATTCAATATTATCTGTTAACTTCCCCAACAACCGATTAGTGCAGGCTACTGTTGTAGTCATGGTTGTCATGTCATCCATGTATGCTCTGATTGGTGGTAGACGCATCCCAGAAGCCAAGCGCTCTCCTCCTACTACCCATCTTGATGCCCTAATGATTACTTCCATTGCCATGGTAAAAGCCAGTGGAGAAATGGTGCATCCTGCCATTATTCCAACCTCTAAGCATTGCCATGCGGTGCTGAATTTTGGAGTTGAGAAACTAAATTGCAAATCTCCAAAATAGGCTTTCACTAAATTTTTTATTGACATAGGTACTTTGAAAAAATCAAATGCTGCCCAAAGAAGCTCATGTGGCACTGAACCATATGCATTAGCCAAATCCAGGAATGTCACATGGAGCTCCTTCCTCTCCTTTTTTGCTGACTGAATTCGTTGCCAGATAACATTGTTGTGTTCTAAGCATCCTGAGAACCCTGGAATGCCCGCTTTTTGAACTGAAGTGTCAATGAAGCCATTCTTTAATAGGAAGGTGGACAATCTCTGGGCAATAATGCTGAAGAAAATCTTACCTTCAACGCTTAATAGTGAAATAGGACGAAACTGACTGATGCTTGTAGCATCTTTTTCTTTAGGTATAAAAACTCCACCTGCTCTGCGCCATGCTCTAGGTACAACCTGTTTTCCCATGCCACTTTTATAAATTTCCACAGAATTCGCAGAACTCCTGAAGCACTCTTGTACACTCTGTACGGAACTCCATTAGGCCCTGGAGATGATGAAGCCCTAGCCTTTCTCACAGCCTGCTCTACCTCTTTCCACTTAGGTGCACAGACCTCCATTTGGTATTCTGGTGGGTTGATAGGTGGTATGTCTGATGGAATTGACATAGGCTCATGCCTTTTTGCATCTGTATGCGTTCAGCCCTAGATGCTTTTAAAGTGCCATTCTTCTCCCTGGTGAATAACTTCTTTACGAATTTGAATGGGTCTTTATAGAAATTACCCTCGCACGTTCCTTCTTTTTGTTCCTTCTCAGCTCTGCGTAATGTTGCCAGCTTATCTTTCATGGCCCTTTGTAAGAGATTGAGTCCCTCCTTCTGACTTTGTTCTGCGCTTTTCCATTGCTTCCTCAGCTGTCTCCTTTCTCTAACTAACCCTTCAATTTTCTGCTGCCGTCTAGACATTCCAGGAGTAGTCTGTACTTTTTCCTTCCTTTTTTCCACACCAAACCTCTTACTTCCATATGCGTAAATGATGTCCCCAAATTTATCCAGCTTCTTTTCAACTGTACCAGTTAATCTTTCCAATGCAAAGCATAGATCTGTGTTTACCGTGTCCCATGCAGTTTTCTCACAAGCTCTTGGCCATCTAACTCCAGGCCTATGCCCGTTGAGGTTCTTTTCTCTCTTATGCTGTTTAGTATGACCGGGTTCACAAGTATGAATATGTTCATCACCAACTGTGTAAGCCCTCCTCTCCTCTATGATAGGGGTGCTGATATCCTGCGAGCTGTGGCTGGCTTCCTGTTGCTGGATTTCATTCGACTGACTTGACTGACTTCGTAAGAAGTACTGATCAATACGAGGCCCTTGTCCCTTCTCCCTCAAGCATTTCATTTTCTCTTGATGAACCTTCAAACCCCTGACCGTTGTCGCCTTGCTCCAGCCACAGACACAAACTTGGAGTTCAATGACTTTACTAACTGCAGATCTTGGACTAGTCTTAATCTCCATACTCATATCCGTTTCCATTCCTAAGTCGTTAACCATGTTGTCCAACATTGAGTCATCTTCCGCCCCCGCTCTCGCAGACTCTAGGGGTATTTTTCTCTTCAATTTCTCAGAAGCCTTGGGCGGGTGTCTCCAGCATCCTGTAAACACGGAGCTGGATACTGCCGACAAGGGTAGCTAACCCTTACCAGCCCCATTGGGGTCTCGTTCCTCCTGTCAGCTGTCTCTCCAGGCTGTCACAAGTTCTTTCCATTGTTGCCAGCAGCACTATTCACTGCAGTCACTGGACGTATCCAGATCTTCATGATTTCCATTACACGAGAGTAGATATTAAAACTTCATGCTGATTTGTACTCGGCTTTCGCCAAGATAAGCAACACTAAGACGTAGCTTTACAGTAAACTATGCTTCACCCATTTACGCTTCTTTCCATATGGTGGTGTGACTCCCCTTCTGTCCGGCGTTAACGACTGCAGTGTACTTGGCGCGTTAGCACACATGACGGCTGCAACTACAGTGTGGTCTCCCTAGTGGACCAGCGCGACAACCGTCTGGATTGAGCCAAGTAGGGGACATCTCTAGGGTCTTCAAGTGGGCACCTTCCGTTCTCAGTGTTTCGTCGACTAGCCCACGACACCTCAAGAGGGCTCGACAGTGACTCTGGCGTCCCAGAGTCACCCCCCTCCGTCCCCCACTCAACTCAGCCCAGCTTACTGACCTCTACATCCCTCCTGCTGCTGAGACCTAACCACAATCTCTCCGCAACCCAACCATACGTGCCAACCCGTTTGACTAAGGCTGTCGAGCCCCACTGGTTTCAACTTTTTAATTTATTTCATTAAAGCTTTCTGTTCTGTTTTTTATTTTTATTTTATTTCTTTTTCCTTTTTTATGAACAGGCTATATACATACAGGCTATATGTAGTATATGTGCTGTTTTGCTTACTTTATTTCGTTGTATGTAATTTGTACATTTTTGTAGGCTACTCATATTTTTGATACCTTGGCATTAATAAAAAAAGAAAAAGAAAAAAAAGAAAAAAGTGAGTCTGATACTGCTCCATTGGGCTGTGATTATGGGGCGTGTTTCAACCGAACCAGGGAAGAAAATGCCTCTGCACTTAATTGGATCGACAAATGCCTTGATCGTGGTTCTCTGTTCCTCTTTTAAATGAATGCGCTGTCTACCACTTCTTTAACAGACGCGATGGCTGAATCTACACATCTAAATTCTCCAGCGGAAGCCATTCGTTGTTGTCAAATAATTAAACTCAAGCGCTCTTTGGTGACGTGGATGATTACGTTACTGATGATCATCTGTCCATCATCGTATAAAGCCCGCCCTGACAATTTTATTGGTCCGAACAGCTCTGGTTCGGGCATAGGCCTACTTGCTTCTCAACGGATGAAGTCCAGACCATGGTCCAGACCATAGACAGTAAAAGACCAAACTTCCCGACCTCAAATGGCATCCAGGCTATGGTCAAATGGCCCTTGGATTAAAAATTGCAGTTTTAATGGGTTTCAATGGGGACATTTTTGTCCAAAAGGTCATGAGAGGAACTATTTTGTGTACCTGGTGCAATATATATATATATATATATATATATATATATATATATATATTTAAAGGAAATGGGGGTGA
Organism: Gila orcuttii; assembly: GCA_026230005.1. Lineage (NCBI taxonomy): Eukaryota > Metazoa > Chordata > Actinopteri > Cypriniformes > Leuciscidae > Gila > Gila orcuttii. The sequence continues at coordinate 9,994,588 of JAPDVR010000017.1, forward strand.
AATAGTAACATTTCAATAAAAAATACACACCTGTGCCAAAATTTATGCAGTTGACATTAACACAGGCAAAATGATCCAAAAAAACAAAAACTGAAAAAGAAAAAAATGTCCATAAGGATGCACAAGGGTTAAATGTCCTATTAGAACTAAGGCCTAATCCTGGCTCAATCTAAGCCAGGATTAGGCAGACGGACAAGTATAGCCTTAATATTGAATGAAAACTCAGTTTTCAGTCAGAACACAAACAAAATAAATATACATTATATAAAAAGGAATAAATAAAAAACAGCAGCAAACTGAAACTACAACAATATGGACAATTAGGCTCTACCTGATTAACCATCGCTATTTTTTCCCTTTGATATCAGTCTCTATGTTGGGGAGAAGTGAGCTCCGTGTTTAACGTTTAGTCGATTATTAGGGGGCAGCCTTAATAAAATTATCACTTGAATGGAAGATACATCACTAAGAAAGGGACATACTAAGGGATGTATTTTTTGTACATGATAACAAATAATAATTAATACAATCTTCATAGGCATTGGTCAATTATGACTAAGTTGGCTTGACAAACAAAACTATTATACACAATAATAATCCTTTTAATATAATAATGTGCAGTTTTTAATACAGTAATTACATTTACATTTTACATTTATTCATTTAGCTGACGCTTTTATCCAAAGCGACTTACAATTGCTATATGTCAGAGGTCGCACGCCTCTGGAGCAACTAGGGGTTAAGTGTCTTGCTCAGGGACACATAGGTGTCTCACAGTGGATTCGAACCCGGGTCTCTCACACCAAAGGCATGCGTCTTATCCACTGCGCCATCACCACCCCAATTAAGCAATTACATGGAATATTCATACTTTAAAAAAATTAGAACTTATATTAACTCCAAAAAGGAGAAAAAAACTGAAAAACTGAATAACACTTTCACTTCTATTCCAAATATTAATTAATAAACAGTAATATTTACCTAGTCTATGTATATATATTCAATATATTTGCTTGACTCTATATATGTCTGAAGCATTCTCTCATGGCGCCTCTTCCAAATGGCTGTAAAATAAATATATCCCAATTAATTCAAGAGAATACATAATTTATCAGTATTAGCAACATATTTACAGAAATGCAACTTCCAGCTCATGCTGAAAACAAGTGTATGATGGTGCCAAAGTACCTGAGAGGAAATCTTGATAAATATGTTGTCTTTTGCCCATTCACCAGTAATCGCATTGTATCTAAAGAGAAAGAATACATGTTTACACCAATGTAAATCACTTTAAATGTAGCTCGGTAAATGTGCCTCAAACTACGTGGCTGAGAGCTACAAGGAGATGTAAATGCATTTTACCATTAAAAAAGTATCTTCTATATTATGAAAACAATATTTGTAACATACACAAGTGATTTTTCTTCTTCTTTTGGACAGTAAGTGAAAGAGTCAATATAGCAAATACTGCATGATGGGCACAGTCCTAAAGGCACACGCCCAATATTTACACAAGTGTGTGTTGTTTTTTCCCGTGGCCAAGAACAGAGTCTGAAACTGTGAGACATCTGACATTATGTGTCTCTTATTTAACATGCAATCACACATTTTCTGAGATTGACTTGGACGTGTGTCAGATGTCTGTGGTGTGGCACAGTGGAAACTCAGGACTGGTAGCAGGAGGAAACTGAAGTTTCAGTGATGATGGGACACAAGGGTCAATCTCATGTCCAGTGTTGCGGAGACACTGATTAAAAGTAGAGGCGTTACAAACTTTACATTTTTCAGTAGCATGAGTGTAGGTCAGGCGTTTCCAAAATAATTTGTGTATTTTCTGTCACCGTAATTAACACCGTTGTTAATTTATTAATTTTTACTTGTATATCATATGAAGACTTGAGATGCAAAAACCTCTATGTCCGTCTGGCATTTTTTTCATTTAAATGAGCTTTTTTTTAATTATCAGGCTCCTATGTTCAGTAATTTTACTTTAATGGCAATGAAAAGGTTATTAGTGTCAGGGATCAATCTAAGGCTGCGTTTACACTTTGCATTAACATGCGATCACCGTGATCCGATCAAGCAGATCGGATCATTAGCCAATCAGGACATGATGCGTTTACATTTGTTCATATTAAGCAGCCTCTGTATCTGGATAACCGATCGGATTTCTGTTTCCCGCATAATATTTAAATCAGGTCTGTGGCACGACACCAGATTAATAGTAAAGATGATACAAATTAAACAATATCCCGATTGCTTTCACTCACTCACTTTACTTTCATATGCAATCTCCATTAATTAGATCAAATTATATTTTTTGAAAGAAGGAATAGCCTACTTCCAGAGTTGATCTTACAAAAATAACTGGGTTGATCATGTTAAACAAGTCACATCATCGATCATCTGGGTTTAAGATTATAGTGTGCAATGACTATATTGACAGAAATGGGAGATTGATAAACATGCTGAAACAATAAAAACATTCAACATTTAAAATATTATTCCGATTGCGATTATTCCTCTGGCAAAGCAGCGTGCAGCTCTTCATTAAGATCTCATGACTGACTGTGATGTACAGGCGATCGCCTCGTTCAGATAATGTTGCACAATTAAAATGAAAAATGACACGCGGTAGGCTATCATGTAAGTAAGTCTAAATAAACTGTTTTAAAGATTGACGTTTATTGTTCAAATAAGTTTAATTTCGTGTCTAAACTGCGTCTGGCCATTATTTTCTGACAGCCACGTGGGGAGACTGGGCGGAGATTTAAATTACGTCCACCTGTGAATGCAGACACGATGGCTGGATTGCGTTTACATTACACTGAGATCCGATCACAATGCGTCCTCGACTACCTCCGAACCGGGACACCCTGATCGGATAACATTCCGATCAGATGTGCGTTTACACTTGTCTTTTCAATGTGTATGTGGACAACATCCAGATACAGGTCGCATGTTAATGCATTAACATGCGATCAAGCTGATCGGATCAAGCAGATCGGATCATTAGCCAATCAGGACATGGTGCGTTTACATTTGTTCACATTAAGTAGCCTCTGTATCTGGATAACCGATCGGATTTCTGTTTCCTGCTTAATATTTAAATTAGATCTGTGGCACGACACCAGATTAAGAGTAAAGATGATACCAATTAAACAATGTCTCAATTGCTTTGACTCACTCATTTTACTTTCAATCTCCAGTAATTAGATCAAATTAATTTTTTTGAACGAAGGAATACTTCCAGAGTTGATCATACAAAAATCATCTAGGTTTAAGCTTATAGCGTGCAATGACTATATTGACAGAAATGGGAGATTGATAAACATGCTGAAACAATAAAAACATTCAACATTTAAAACAAAACAAATTCCGATTTTTATTCCTCTGGCAAAGCAGCGTGCAGCTCTTCATGACTGACTGTGATTGTACAGGCGATCGCCTCGTTCAGATAATGTTGCAAAATTAAAATGAAAAATGACACACATCGTATCATGTAAGTCTAAATAAACTGTTTTAAAGATTGACATTTATTATAAGGTTCAAATAAGTTTCATTTCTTGTCTAAACTGCATCTGGCCATTATTTTCTGACAGTCACGCGGGGAGACTGGGCGGGGATTTAAATTACGTCCACCTGTGAATGCAGACACGATGGCTGGATTGCGTTTACATTACACTGAGATCCGATCACAATGCGTCCCCGACTACCTCCGAACCTGGACACGCTGATCGGATAACATTCCGATCAGATGTGCGTTTACACTTGTCTTTTCAATGTGTATGTGGACAACATCCGGATACAGGTCGCATGTTAATGCCAAGTGTAAACGCAGCCAAAGATCACTCTCTCCAGAATATTAATCACACACACCTGTTCATCATCAATTACCTCATCAACCAGCTCATAAAAACTCTCACTGTGATTTAAGTCTTTGTCAAGCCTCCAACAGGAACTGACCGTTCTTCCCGTATCCTGAAAATCCTGTTATCTCTGAAACTGCCTTAGAATTCGGTCTCCTTACCTGACTCAAACTGACCTTTTGTGATATTGTTCTGCCATCTTCAGATCCCCGATTCCTGAGACCCCATGTTTGCGATTTGATCAAGGTACTCCGATCATACCTAAAAGAGAAGAGAGAAAGGATTAACGGACTGAGGCTGAGTGATTATCCTACTCTTGAAGTTATCTGGATTACCTGGTCCTGTTGTTCTCCGTGCATCAAGTGATCTTCACTATATGTGCACCTGAAATCACCGTATACTCACCTTACACTATTGTCACCTGTAAATAAAGCTGTATTTGAATTATTTACCTCCGATCTCCTGGTCTCTATCCTGACAATTAGTCAGTTATTGAAATGCCTTAATTTTAAAAATTAGTCCGGTATTGAAATGCCTTAATTTTAAAAATGTCACTTTAGTCAATTTATTGGTATTTCACAAACTTTTGCTGCAAAACCAGCTATGTCCATGTTTGCTCTTTTTGGAAAAACCTCGAAGTTCTGTCATAATCCTGATTCCTTCCTTCTGTTTTCTTTCCTTTGTCTCCCTCTGCTGGTAATACTACATCTCTTCTCTCTCTCCTTTCTCACGCACACACCCATCATCTCTTCCTCTCATTACCATCAGCTGTCTCATGATCATCTCACCTACACACCTGTTCTCTATCTTCCCCTTATCTCCACGCTACTTCTAGCTCTCTCTTTCTTGTCTCACTTGTCGGATTATTGTTTGACCTTCATGTACGTTGGATCGTTGTATATGCAACATCTCAGAAGCTGTATTCTTTGTCCTGTCCTGTCCCGTCCTGTCATGATAGTAAGAACGTCAGTTGTCTACTGCTGTGTTTTACCACTTCTGTGCCGTACCCAGCCATCTCCGTGGAGTGTAGCAGAGGGTCCGTCTTCAAGCCCGCTGTCCCGACTACTGTACACACGAACCTTCAGGTTCTCCGGCTGAGGTCATCAATCCTCGTTTGAACAAGTAGCGGAGCGCTGCACAGTTTCCTTTGTGAAAGAGACGTTTTCTGTTTATTCAGCCTGTGAGGCGTTGTCTTATCTTTCATTAAAGGATTTACCTGCAATCATTTCTGGACTCCTCTGTTCCGTGACAGAATAATCCGACCAGTAAGATGGATCTGGCTGGTGATCACCCCATCCAGGCCGCCGTGGAGATGCAAGGAGCTTTGTTGGGGAGGCACGACGAGGAACTCTCCGCGGCTCGCCGTGCTGTGGACTGTTTGTCTGTTCAAGTGGCAGACCTTTCTCAGCAGCTTCACAGGGTCCGTTTGGATGCGGCTCATCCTGCCGCTCTTGATTTACCTGAACCGCGGGTAAACAACCCTCCTTGTTACTCTGGCGAACCTACGGAGTGCCTTCCCTTTCTGACCCAGTGCAAGGTTGTTTTTTCACTCCAGTCGTCGACCTACGCTAGAGAGCGTTCCCGTATTGCCTATGTGATCTCCCTTCTTAAGGGCAGGGCCCGCGAGTGGGGAACGGCAGTTTGGAATGCTGAAGGTGAATGTCTGACTCGTTACTCTCTGTTTAAGGAAGAGATGCTGCGCGTTTTTGATCGCTCTGTCCATGGTCCTGAGGCCTCGCGCGCATTATCCTCATTACGTCAGGGAAGACGCACTGTCTCCGACTTTTCTGTGGAGTTTCGGACCCTCGCCACCTCTTGCGGATGGAACGAGCCAGCCCTGGTTGCTCGCTTCACTGAGGGCCTCAACACCGAGATAAGGGACGAAGTACTGGCCCGGGAGGTTCCCACTCATCTTGATCTCCTGATCGATTCAGCCTTACGCGTGGAGAAGCGCTTTGAACTGCGCCAACGCGCTCGTCGCACCATGACCACACCCACTCCTTCGTCCTTTGCCAACACTCCACTGACTTCTACAGAACCAGAACCCATGCAGCTGGGTGGGATATGGATTTCAGCCACCGAACGCCAGCACCGGATTGTCAACCGCCTTTGTCTCTACTGCGGGTCTGACAAGCACTTTGTTACTGTGTGCCCGGTAAAAGCCAGAGCTCACCAGTCATGAGAGGGAGACTGGTGAGCGCATCCTCTCTAGACCCTCTATCACACTCCCGCACTAGGTTTCCTGTTTTTCTCCGCTGGATTGATTCCTCTGCCACCTGTCCAGCCCTGATTGACTCTGGAGCTGAGGCGAATTTTATGGACGAGAACTGGGCTTGCAGGCAGGGTATTCCTCTCGTTCATCTTCAGGAGCCTACGTCCGTCTTCGCCCTGGATGGCAGCGTTCTCGCCCAGGTTAGCTGTTCTACAGCACCGGTGAGTCTCACCGTATCTGGCAACCACACAGAGACTATTTCTTTTTTGTAATTTTGGATTTAATTCCCCCAGTACCCCTTTAGTTTTAGGCCATCCTTGGCTTACCAAACATAATCCCCATATTAATTGGGCTAAGAATTCTATACTCTCCTGGGGTCTCTCTTGTCATGTTAATTGTCTTGTGTCTGCTGTTTCTCCCGTGTCCTCTGTTTCTGGTTTGTAGTCGTTCCCGGACCGCATCTCTTCCTCCCAACCGTCCTTAGGATTGTAGTATAGAGCTTCTCCCGGGTACCACGCCCCCCCATATCTCAAATATCTCTTTTCTTCGGCGCCTATTCTGATTACCCCGGATTTAGAGAGACAGTTTATCGTCGAGGTCGACGCGTTGGAGGTGGGTGTGGGGGCCATCCTCTCTCAACGATCCGCTGTTGATGAGCGGATTCCCCCCTGCGCCTTTTTCTCTCATCGTCTGACCCCTGCCGAGCGGTATTATGATGTGGGTAATCGAGAGGTTCTGGCCATTCGCCTTGCGTTGGGGAGTGGCGTCACTGGAGGGTTCTGTGGTTCCGTTCGTGGTTTGGACTGACCATAAAAATCTTGAATACATCCGTTCAGTCAAGAGACTTAACGCCCGTCAGGCTCGCTGGTCTCTTTACTTTAGGCGCTTTGATTTTACTATCTCCTTTCGCCCGGGATCCAAGAATCAAAAGCCTGACGCTCTCTCTCGCCAGTTTCCTTCTCCAGAGATCATGCCTATGGAGGAGGGGATTCTTCCCAAGGGGGTGATTGTAGGCGCGGTCAACTGGGGAATCGAACGTCTGGTTAAGCGCGCACTGTCCCGTACTCAAACGCCACGACTCTGTCCTAAAGGTCTTTTATTTGTTCCTCCTTCTGCCCGTCGCGCCGTACTTCAGTGGGGTCACTCTTCTAAATTATTCGCTCACCCGGGGGTCAGAGGTACTATCGCCGTCGTTCGACAGAGATTTTGGTGGCCCTCCCGCGAACGTGACATTCGTCGCTACATCGCCTCCTGTTCCCTTTGCGTCCAGACCAAGAGCAGTAATAAACCCCCAGCGGGATATCTAAGACCCTTACCCGTTCCCTCTCGCCCGTGGGCATAGATTGCTCTTGATTTTATCACGGGGCTTCCGTCCTCCAGGGGTAACCAGGTTATTCTCATGGTTATTGATCGCTTTTCTAAAGCCGCCCATTTCATTCCGCTGACTAAGCTTCCCTCCGCCAGAGAAACCGCTCAGATAGTCGTTGATCATGTTTTTAGGATCCATGGTCTTCCCGAGAATGTAGTTTCTGACAGGGGACCACAATTCTCTTCCCTCTTTTGGAAGGAGTTTTGTCGCCTTGTTGGAGCCTCAGTCAGCCTCTCTTCTGGGTACCATCCCCAGACGAACGGTCAGCCTGAACGCGCTAACCAAACCATTGGTCGTCTGTTGCGCTGTCTAGCATTTCGTAATCCCGCGTCTTGGGCAGAACAGCTTTCCTGGGCTGAATACGCCTATAACTCCGCCCCTGCCTCTGCGACCGTTTTTTCGCCTTTTCAGAGTTGTTTAGGGTACCAACCTCCGCTTTTCCCCTCCTCCGACCTTAAATCTAAGATGCCCTCCGTACAAGCATTCATCCAGCGCTGTAAACGAACTTGGAGAACGGTCAGGTCTGCACTTTGTAAATCGCGCGCCATTACGCTTCGGGCCGCCAATAAACGTCGCGTCAAGAGTCCCCGTTATGCTTATGGTCAGAGGGTTTGGCTTTCGACTTCAAACCTTCCTGTTCAGTATCCCTCACGCAAGCTCGCTCCCAAATTCATTGGGCCATTCCGCGTCGTTAAGGTCCTTAGTCCGGTCTCAGTTAGACTTAGATTGCCAGCCAATCTCCGTCGTGTCCATCCCGTGTTTCACGTTTCTAATTTGAAGCCCGTAGTTCGCGCGCCTCTTCGTCCTGTCTTGTCTCCAGTCCGTGTCGAGGGTTCACCCATCTACCGGGTTCGCAAGCTACTCGACGTTCGCCCCAGGGGGAGGGGTCATCAATTCCTCGTCGATTGGGAGGGTTATGGTCCTGAGGAGAGATGTTGGATCCCCTCCCGGGACGTCCTGGACCGCTCGCTCATTGACGACTTCTTTCGCTCCCGTCAGTCTTCCTCTTGTGCGCCGGGTGGCACACCTTGAGGAGAGGGTACTGTCATGATCCTGATTCCTTCCTTCTGTTTTCTTTCCTTTGTCTCCCTCTGCTGGTAATACTACATCTCTTCTCTCTCTCCTTTCTCACGCACACACCCATCATCTCTTCCTCTCATTACTGTAAAGACTCAGGGGCGGATCTAATCCGTGGGGGAATTTGCACATCATAATTAATAATTGGTAATTAATAATTATTCATACATGTTTGGATTAGATCAGTCTTACATGTTAATAAATCTCCCGCTAAGGGATGATGTGTCATTTTACCTGCATGCATGCATGTGTATCCCTGCAATTAACCACAAGTTGATTGTAATTAATTACACGGACCACGTCTTACAAAACAGGCAAAATTAATTAGCTCAATTGTCAGAATAATATTTGTGGGGATCCACAATATCATCCTACTTTATAGGATTTCAGGAAACGCAATTCTGTGGCCACTAGAATTGGATTTTCTGCCCTATAAACCAAATACTCTTTAAAGTATCTTTAATTTGTAAAGCTTGTAGCTTAAGTTAGACCTTTGGCACTTAAGGGACTTGGAAAATGAGCAGAGGCAGTATATCAATCAAATGAATATAATGAATTTAATAAGGCAGAACTACTTATGTATTTACTACGTTACAGGAATACATGTATTTACAAACATTAACAGACAATGACAACAACGCGGGGCGTTTGGACAATGGATACACGTGTGTGAGAGAGAGAGAGGGAGAGGGAGAGGGAGTGAGAGAGAGAGCATTGGCAACATTCACCCTGACAGTCACCTGTCTGTAACAACACGAAAACATCATCTTAATGCTTCTTAGAAGCTCTATAAAGAGATATACTTGCACAAGTTTCACGGTCTCCCTGTGTAGCGGCATTCCTGCACGGCCCTGTCTGGCCGCGTGCGTGAGCGGAGTCCTTTAGGAAGCGTCACGTGGTGCGGCTTGGCGCGCGTGTTGAACGGAGGTTCAAAGTCTTTTGGGGTAACATTACCAAAGGAAAATAGTTCGGCTAAGTTCGTTTCACTTCGTGGAAGTGAACAGAGTCGACTACGGAGAACAAAACTTTGACTAACAAAGAAAAGAAATAAAGATCTCTACGGTGAAATCACGCGGAGTTAACGTTACATCTTTGCATGGCTGGTGAAGAAGCGCGCGTGTGTCTCTCGGTCCGGCGCGTCACGTGGTTACGTGCGCGTGTTTCTCCTTCAAAGCGAGCGCGCGCTCGTTTAAAGGTCCCTTGTAGATGGATTTGCTGAAGAGATATGTCATGCAGTGTTCTTTTCACTCGACGATTGGAATTCAACACGGAGGCTTATCTAAGACTGAAAAACACAAACTAAACTAGAAACAAATAAAAGAAAGGCGAAGAGCTCGCCCGGAGGCGAGACGTTACATTATGACACGAGGACGAGAGAAGTAAGAGGGAGATAAACTGGTATTCAGACCTTTTGAAGACCTGACGTTTCCGCCTTCTTTTGGAAGAGGGTCCAATCAGGAGCTGTCCCTTTGGAGGGAATTTTTATGACCCTTTGTGTTTTAAAAGACATTTAAATCTCTAGTTTCATTGGGTGTTTAAGAGAAGAATCTTCACAATTCTTATAATACTAATGTGTCACAAAGTTTAGCAAAATGTAATGTCAATTAACAAATGGGGAATGAAAATCGGAGTTTATCGAGACCAAACTTGCCACAAATGGATTTGGTTAAACATTAGTTGGCAAAGTTTGAAACATTATCCCATTAGAGTTGTCGAGAAACATGGACCAAACCACAAAAAGTCAACTCATGAAATAGGGAACTTAGATACATTGTTCATACAATTCTCAAGTGGATATATAATAGCATATATATATATATGAGTACAGGATTCATTTCTCCCCCTTGGTTAGAATTCGGAGAGAGCCACAGCTCTGTGAACATTCCTTTGGGTCGTAAACGCTGTTATCTAAGAACTCCAGTGATGTTAGTTTTGGTCTCTTTTCACTCCAAAGATGGAAAACATAGTAAACTATATTTTACTGGATATTACTGTACGTATTCTGATTGATCACACCGAAAGCATTCTGGAGGTGTCCAGAACTATGTGTACAAGTTATGGGAATAGACAGTTATATTTAACATGCATAATGAAGGTATTTATAGTTCACTTTAAGCTACGATAAAATCATAGTCATTCCAATGTGGCATGGGCAAATGGACACACATAAAAACACATTGAATATATCTGGTTAAATGTCTTTTAAAAAAAGAGAAGTTTCTTTCTCTGTAGAATCCTTCTTTGGGACATTCCAGTCAGTCATAAAAATGTCTCGTAACTGGACACCACGCTCTGTCCTGAGCGGGCTTCACTTGTGGGGGATGCGTGTGTGGTTGTGAGTGTGTGTGTGTGTGTGTGTGTGGCTGGAGAGGTCCTGCATGCAGGCCACCTGGGTTTGCCTGCAGTGGGGGAAGTTTGTGAGTTGTTCGGGGACACATCACAGAGTCGTAAATGTTTCAGAAACAGTCTCATCTAGGCATTCTCATGCCAATGTCCATAATTTACATTCATTCTAAAAGACCTTGGGTTTTAGGAAGAATGTGCTTCATTTGTTTCAGAGGGACTGAGTCAATGATTCACCCAAATACCCTACAATCCCCCTTTTCGTCAGATGATGTCCCTGTGTGTGGACATAATCGGACGACAAATCATCACCGTGGGCGAATGACAGGTGAATCATGATGGTCGAGTAGCAGGTGGCTGTTAGGCTGAGGGCTCAGCTTGATGAAGTTCGACGCAGCCTCCAGCGTGGTACCCTCTTTCTGAGGGTGCCGTGAGCTTGGCTGTGGATGTTCGCATCCCGTTGAGTCTCCGGTATAGGATGAAGGCCAAGCCCAGTGTCAGGGTGTGGCTGAGTACCTTAGAGCTACACAGCGCAGTGTCCACTGTGGTCCAGGCCTGGACAACAGGTGGGGTAGTCAAGTAGAGCAGTTGAGACAAAGCTCGGAGGGCTGTGTTGATAGACGCAATGTCAATTCGCTGGGACCCCCCTTTCGCAGACCACAACTCCCGTTCTGGAGTTAGGGTGAAAGTGTGGTTCCTGGAGAAGGATGGGATTTCCAGTTCTAATTTGTACTCTTTGCTTGGTACCATGCCAGGTCGTCAAGGTGAAGGATGGCGCCTTTCGGTACTTGGATTCACATGCTCTGGTGGAGCGAGGTGACACAGGTGTCAGTGTCATTCTGGTCGTAATTGAGTGCAGCTGTGCGCACAGAAGTGTTAACGAGCCCTGTCACCTACAATCTCTGCTTGGGTCTCGATGACTTAAGTGCGAGGCTTAGCTTCGGCAGGGCAGCGGGTGTCGCTGATCTGCAGCCTGCAGATTCCGTCAGTGTTGTCTCTGAGGAAGGGTTTGTTAGGGCAGAGATAGTGAGTGTCTTTGGTCAGTGTGCACATGTGTGGATTCGGAGCTGGGGACAGCTTAGTGTCGCTGTCGTGCAAGTCAATCACGTACGGCGTGCGGATCTTGATGTGAGTGTTACCTTTCAGAATCTGACATTGACAATGTTCTTGAGCCGGTGGATTCGGCTTGACTGTGATGGGTAAGTTCAGGAGAAAGCCCCCTTTTCTCTGCTTGTGGTACACGCAGAGTGGGCTGGCACTAACCAGTGAGTAGGCAAGGTGTATTTGTAGAGAGTCAGCTGGCGTGGTGATGGCGGAAGCCAGCACGGTTTGCACAAGGCTTAAGGGTATCAGGTGCGGTGGAATTCTACCCATAGCTAGGCTGTCAATGGAGTTCACCTCCGGCCGCGTGTCTGTCATCAGGGCTGTTACCAGCTGAGTTTGAGCAAAGTCATTCTGGAAGACAGTAAACAGCTGTTTCATGAAGTTCACTGTCTGGGTCAGCAGAACGCTGTGAGTGTTGAAAATTACCACAATTCCCTTTAGTGTCTTGTCGATGGTCTGCAGGGGTGCACTCTGTGTTGTGACCTCAGGATGGTGACCCGCAGCAGCATCCTGGTAAAGTGAGAGGGAGAGAGAGAGAGAGAAAGAGGGGAAAAATTTCAGCAGGTGTTGTCCTTGGTTGGCTTGGACAGTCTTTTTCACGCCGGTATGCCACTTGCTTCGGTGTCTTGCAAGTGTCTCTGGTGCTGCGGTGTGCAGCACATGGTGCATCATGTGCATACATTGGCATGACCCCCCTTTTGCACTGTGGCATTACAAGCTCTGGCGCAGTGATGGCATCAGGTGCAGAACGCTGAATGTTGTCTTGTGCACGCAGCATGTGCAAGGTGTATTGCAGGTGTCTGGGGCACCGGTCGTCGGTGGGTTCAGACGGCGTGCTAGGGTGGTTGGAGGGGTCTGAGAGGTGGTTTCTCATAATGTCCATTGGTAAGCTGGAAGGTTAAGGTCAGGTTAAGCAGAGGCTCTGTGACATTTTGTCACACTTGTGGTGAGAGACTAATGCAGGACCCTAAAAATTCGGAATCACGGTTTAACGGGTTCGCTAGGTATGTAGCATAAAGCTAGGTGTTTCATGTGTATCTAGCTAGTGATGTGTGTCTTGTATCCTTATCATCTTAGCTGTGGATGTTAGGAGGCTAAGACTCATGTGGTTCCGAGAGTATTTCCTGGAAAGGGCATAGCCGAGATGAAATAAATGACTCAAGATGGTTCTTATGACTAAATTATTTCTCTGGACTGAACTAGTGGTTCACTACGGCTTGACGAAGTGAATGATAGGGGGAAAAAGGACAGCTTTCATATTCAAATTATGCTTATTATCAATCCTCAGGACCTATAGTTATGCCCTAGTAATTGTTGAAATTACTTGTGTTGCAGGGTCACAAAAATGAGTGCACTTGTTGAAAATAAACAAAATCACGAATAAAGGTGCATCTGTTTCCTTTCTGGGCCCTATGGGAAATGGAACCACATTTGAACAGGAGAGGAAATGAAATTAAATCATATAGATGACCGAATAGCCAAGGGAATAGCTGACTGCTACTATTATCAAGGTCAAAGAAATAAAAGAATTAACGAAGAGCAAAAAAAAAATTAAAATTAAAAGCAAAAAGGAATAAAGTGATCAAAACAACGGGAATGATCTGAATGTGAGAATAATCAGTGGCATTAGTGAATAAACTTTGGATTTGCCTGGACCACCACTCCATAGTGGGTTGCAGCGGTTGCGTGTTCAAGACCACTCTGTGTGTGTCCCTATAAAGGTTTAGTCAACATGCTGATGAAGATTCTCATTACTATACGGATACTTCTCTAGCTACACATTTTACATGTAATTAAACTTAAGTGTAAATGGCGGGGCATCTGCAAATTTAGCCTACAGTGCTCAGCAAGGACTATGCCTAAATTAGTGAAGGTGAACTTTAGCTGAGAAGAATTGAAAGTACGGAAAGTGAAGAATTACAAACCCTAACTGGGTTAAAGAAAGTATTCTAGAATACTTTGCACTGTATAAACAAAAGCTGTAATGACGGCTTCAAGTAAATGACGCTAGCTGCTAACTGCTAACTGTAGAAGTTATTATTTAGCTTAGCCTAAGCTGGATGGATGCTAGGTTAGCTTAGCGTAAGCTGGATGGATGCTAGGTTAGCTTAGCGTAAGCTGGATGGATGCTAGGCTAGAATAGCTTAGCCACCTAGGCTGGTTTGTTTACAAAGTGACATCACGAGTTAGCGCTTCCTGTGACAAGTCGTTGTCATGGGAACCAGAGCATGTCAGAACAATTCGACAGTACCTGAAGAATGTTTGCACCTTTTAAATGAGTTATGCATGTTTAAACAGGTTAAAAAGGGGCGCATATATTTTAAGTCTTTCGAGAACTTGATGTTACATTAAGTAAAATGCGACTGTTTTGGCATTTGCTAATTTTACTCATGTAACTCTTCTCTTTTAGTTTACACAACTAATTCTATTTGTTTATCGAGGAAGGAAATTTGGATTTGCTGTAAGTCAAAGGTTGTCTAAGCATCTATAGTTACGTCCCTCTCATGTACAAATGCTGACTTTTCAGCGAGTAAACAGTTTTGATCGCTAGGTAGCTCTCTGCTTGTAGATGCAGCTAAAATTTAGGTGAATTACATCAATCTAACAATAATTTGTAAGGCCTTTACATTGTAGAAAGGGGAGCATCACCCAGGTCTACATATATATAACTCTGTCCTGAGCTTTCTTTGTCAGACACAGGTTTAGTCATACTGCAATTTGGATTTCTTTTTAACCAAAGCAGAATAGATATCGGTACCGATTAGAGGCTGCTGAAATGAGATTCCTTTGTCACACAGACTTACGCTTTACGGCTGAACTTACTGATATTAGTTGGAAATCTAAGACTCTTTCACTTAAAGTAGAGATGTCAATTCCAGCTATCGTTTTATCTGCATTTAGACAAGCCAGCGATCAAAAATGCGTAATGCACGTTGTGTTCTATTTGGATCGCAAAGATCAAATGCACGCCTGTAGGTTAACAGTAGTTTAAGGCTCAGGTGGTTTTACTACACTCTGACGCCAGGGTGACGTATGCCCTATTTGGAGCTAGTGTTTGCTGTAACCCTTCATTGTCAGGAAACCTAATGTTTAGCAGTGCTAATTCAACCAGCATCTAGAAACTGTTTGTTTTAAAAGAGTCGTGCATAGTCTGTTGGCCGTTGAGATTTACACGCCCATTTAAGATTCTTTTACATCAGTAAAATTCTAATTTTACGAATGCAGAGTCTTGCAACTCTTTGAGCACACATTTTCATCTACTTCTAAAAGTTCTATGTCCTATGCTGATCAGGGACCTTTTTAGCAGAGTCTTGCACTGTGTTCGTGCAGTGTCTTCTGGTTTTGCAGTTCAAAATCATTGGGGTTTTAGGAATTCTTTCTGAGGAGGCCTTTTGTGTTAGAGGCCTTCTGCATTAGGTCACGCATCGTTGAGTGGGCATTGCGTGGTCTTTGGCGAGCTGGAAGGTGCAGGGTAGCGAACTTGAACCTTGACTTGGTGGTGAGGCTGTGTACCCATGGATGGCTGCTGGAGTTCCGGGGAACTCTGTGATTTTGGAGTCTGGCTTTGTTGTAGTTCTCGTGACCTCTGTGACCGGAGGGGGCGGGGTTCTTGAACTTGGGCCCAGACGGCCAGGTGTTTATAAGTCTAATAAAAGCTCAGAGCAGTCTAGCAGGTCTTTGCCAGTCAGAAAGGGGTACGTGTCCATTTGTGAGATGTACACCGGGTGGGTAGGACTCAAAGGACCAGTTGTCAGGTACATGGGAGCTCTCTGTTCGAGCCGGAGGTCGTTCTGGCTATACGACTGCACGTTCAGCTCACACATTTGGGGTGTAAGAGTTTGATCTTAGCTTTAGCACTGAGTCTTTCAAAGAGTTGAGCTGACATTAGAGTGAGGTCTGAGCCGGTGTCTACCAGGGCTTCAAGGCTCACCTCATTGTCTAGAGTGATGGGTAGGTAGAGTTTCCGGGCCCACCCCCTTTTGATCAGGTTCCCCAGGAGTCTTGGCGTAGGGGCTGGTGTGGTGATCGATGGGCGGTTAGGGCCGGTCTCATGTGGTTTGCTGCGGAGGCAGGTAGCCAAAACATGGGAACTTGTGCCGTCTGGCTCAGACTGGGCAGCTGTCAGCTGTGGTGGCTGGGTGATGCTGTCATTTTGTGATGTGACAGTTAGCTCTGTGCTCTGAGGCTGATGAGCAGTGTTCTGGTGGCCTGGTTCAGGTCTTACGCTTAGACATAGGATGTCTGTCTCGTCCCTCTTGTCTCCTTCGGAAAGTCTTTTGTGAAGAAGCTCTTTCAGCGACTTCAGGGTCTCGGCTGTCTCAGATGTGGCGGCACTGTTTTTTTCTGATGGGGGTTCAGACTTGTGCTTACCAGTGGCATGTCGAGAGTAGTTCTGCTCTGGGCTGTCTGGGCTTGCTGGTCTGGTCGATGGGGCTCGGCTCTTTCTGGGCCATTGGTCGGTTTCCCATGTGGCTCCACCTTCTGGGTGGTCGGGTGGTTGTTGCAGGTCCCAGAATCTGTCAAAGCGTTCGCTTTGGTGTCTTGGACGAACACCATTGCAGTAGTGCTGCCCTCTGTTGGCCTGGAACGGTCTTGACTCTCTGTAAACAGGGCTATGGTGTTGTGGGGCGCCCTCTAGTGGCAGCTCTGCGTAGGGTTCAGAGACAGAGTAGATTGTGGGTTTTTTTAAAGTCTTTCCGGACATAGTCTTTTGCTTGGTGTAAGCTTCTCTTAGCTGTTGAGTAGTCATGCTATGTGGGCAGGCCAGGAGGACTTGGTGATGACTCACTGTGGGGTGCAGATTTCGGAGAACAGAGTTCTGGAGTTGAAATCATCCTCCATGCTGGCTGATTGAGGTCCACGGCTGTGATTAGTTGTTGGTCTGATTCTGGATCAGAGACTTCTTTAATGAAGGCCTGCCGCAGCGGCTGGTAGTCTATAAGAGTGTTTCAACTCTGTGGGAAAAATGTCAAGTTCACGTTTGAGATCTTATCTCTGCTGAACGAGCTTGTGGATGGTAACATGGGCCTCTTGTGAGCTTCTTTCGCAGGCCGTGGCTTTCGAGTCTCTTTAAGTTCAGTCTCTGCTCTTTGCAAGCGGCTTCACTTGGTCGGAGTTTCTCGTTGAGTTCCTCTCTGGTTCTTTTCTCTGTCTGTGTCGATGAAGATCAGACAGGGCAGTTTGAAGTCTTTCCACTTCTTTCTGTAGCTCGGGGTCGTTGTCATCCTCGGCTTGCATCCTCAGCGTTGCAATTTCGTGCTCCAGGGCGATGCGGCTCCTTTCGTGGAGACGTGCTTGTGCGATGGGCTGGGCAAGCGAGGTTTTGACGTGTCTGGCCGGTCTTTGTCGTGGGAGCTTTGGCTTGGTTTGTGCGCCATTAGCTTGTCCATGTCTGCGATGCTCTTGGCTCGGGGCTCTGACTCACTGGCGACCTTGGGCAGGAATAGAGGTGTCATGACTCTCATCAATGTCTCCAGGTGGTCCCAGCGGGTTGTGGGACTGTAGGACCGGAACATACTGCCTTTATTGTGGGCGAGAGGAACACAACACACACACAGAGAGACCAGTGCAATTTCGTTCTACGTTTAACGAGCTATAATACGGGCTATGCCGTGTGTGAAAATTTTGGTTAACTGATGCAGACAGTTAAATCATTCGGTGGGACAATTTGGGTAGGTCAGCATGGGCCTGAATAAAGATTTTTTTTTTTTTTTTTTAACGGGGCAGTAGCTTAGGGGTCACCTGTTGATGCTAACGGCTTGGTTGTCAAACTATTATTCGGCGTTCCTTGTTGTCTCAGATAGGTTCTGTCTCTAGGTGAACTGAAAGGAACAGAGCACAACAGAAAAGAGCAATGGCAAGATAGCAAAGTTTGAAGTAACATGCAACCATCCAAGATGGAAAGGTCTGTAATGAAATGGCGTTAATAGTACACAGGAAGTGTTACAGGGGAAGAGGAGGCCTAAGCCTGCGGTTTGTGGCTCGGAGAGGAGAAGGGAGCCAAACACTTCAATGACCGGGGGAATCTCTAGATTCTGTGGCCAATACTAAGTGGATGGATTTAATACCTTTTCTAGTTTCCCTGGGGTGAAATGAGGTCATTCGGGTTGGAGTCAGCACCGTGGTTGGTCTCCCTGTCGTCCCCAAACACTTGACAGCAGTGTCCCGGGCCCTTCCGCATGTCTGTACCGATGTGCGCCCTCTCACGCAACTTGACTTTGAACACAACCGGCAGTGCCAAATTGGTGATGTCGTGTTGCGGGCCGCACCAACGGGGAGACACAGGAAAGTCCGGGACTCGCGCTCAGTCAGCGCTGGTGACGCAGGTCAGACGAACCAGCATGCTGGACCCCCAAGCAGAGATGACTGTCAAATCACCACAGCACGCGAGAAATTTCTACCTACAAACACAGAACAGGATGAAGGACAAGTGAACCTCACCGTGAATTAAAGCTCTCTCTATCTAAATCAAATTGAGTGGTTTGGGCCACTTCCTCTTAGTGGTCAACCTGGCTGACAGAGAACTTGATTTAAATTGCATTCAAACGGGTTTAAATACAATTCAAATCAAGCGTATGCATAGATGCTGATTAACTTCTAGAATAGTAAGGATATCGTTGTCATAACGTATCAAATCAAAATTATTAAAAATAATTTGAAGAAGGAAATATAGAAGTAAAGCCATAAAACCATTCCCAACAGGAAAGGAGACTTAATTCAAATTGATCTTGAAATTTGTTTGTTTCAAACCAAATTTGAATAAGTGTAGGAAATTAAAGGTTGGCATTATATTTGATGATGATCACGACTACGGTGAGGTATCAATGATAATGACCAAAATAAAACCAACTGGGAGAAAGCCACTTCAGAACAGAATCATGTTAGTGAAACTGGAACTTGCACATGCATTGAAAGTTAGAAACACACTTTCAGAAATTCACTGGGAAAATCTGAAATTGTTTAGGAAAGGATGACCTTGTTACCAGTGTCCACACGATGGCGACATTTCGTTCATGCAGGATGAAATCAGGAGGGGCGGAGCGTAATTCGAGAACTGTCAAGCACTTAGGCCTCAAGGCTGCCCTCTAGTGTTTGTCAGCGGAATAACATTCAGTGTGATTAAAATTTGAGCGTGCAGACGCTTTGTTTTCTGTAGTGATCACACTTATCGAAATTAAATCTCAGCGGATTTTTTTTTTTTTTTTTTTTGCTATATTTCACAAGCACCTTTGGCAGGAATTTTTTTTGTAGAAGACAGGAATTATACGTCTGTCGGTTGGATCCAAATAACATTTATCAAATAGCACTTATGATTTAAAATGTTTTTTTTTTTTTTAGGTTTTGGATTTTCTTTTTCTTTTTCGGTACTATATTTTAACAACAAGTCTTGCAGGAATTTTTTTTTCTCTGCGCTGTGTAGAAGAAAACAGGAATTATACGTCTGTCGGTTGGATCCAAATAACATTTATCAAATAGCACTTATGGTTTAAAATGTTTTTAGGTTTTGGATTTTTTTTTCTGTGCTACATTTTAACAAACACGTGCGTCTTGCAGGAAATGTTTTTTCCTCTGCGCTGTGTAGAAGAAAACAGGAATTATACGTCTGTCGTTTGGATCCAAATAACATTTATCAAATAGCACTTATGATTTAAAATGTTTTTAGGTTTTGGATTTTTTTTTCTGTGCTACATTTTAACAACAAGTCTTGCAGGAATTTTTTTTTTCTCTGCGCTGTGTAGAAGAAAACAGGAATTATACGTCTGTCGGTTGGATCCAAATAACATTTATCAAATAGCACTTATGATTTTAAAATGTTTTTAGGTTTTGGATTTTTTTTTCTGTGCTACATTTTAACAAACACGTGCGTCTTGCAGGAAATGTTTTTTCCTCTGCGCTGTGTAGAAGAAAACAGGAATTATACGTCTGTCGGTTGGATCCAAATAACATTTATCAAATAGCACTTATGATTTAAAATGTTTTTAGGTTTTGGATTTTTTTTTTTTTTTTTGGTGCTATATTTTAACAACACGTCTGGCAGGATTCTTCGCTGCGCTGTGCAAAGAAAACAGGAATTTGTCGTCTGTTTTTCGACTCCCATAAAATATATCAAATAGCACTTATGATTAAATATGCTTTAGGTTTTTACACTTGAGTAGCTACGTCAATGTTTAACCAGGAGTTTATCGTTAATCTAACGATTATAATATAAGGCCTTTTTAAGAATAGTGAAAGAGCATCGTTTCACTAACTCTTGTCTTCACCCTGACAGAAGAACATCGTTCGGACAGGGGAGTTTAACATTAAAAATGTCGTCGCTCAAAAGAGGTTTCTTCGTCTTTTGTAGGACAAATTTAATACTATGAAACTATGAAACTGCAGTTTACTTTTTAGTTTTGCTGAACTGAAAGCGGCTTTTTGCCTTCAGTCAGCCGGTGAGTTCGCATTGCGTTCGCTCACTCGAGGCGCACGTACAATATTAAATCACAATATAGACATAGATTGAAACTGAATTTGCTCATAAACAAGTTTAAAGTGTGCCTGCATTCTCCACCAATTATGTAAAGACTCAGGGGCGGATCTAATCCGTGGGGGAATTTGCATATCATAATTAATAATTGGTAATTAATAATTATTCATACATGTTTGGATTAGATCAGTCTTACATGTTAATAAATCTCCCGCTAAGGGATGATGTGTCATTTTACCTGCATGCATGCATGTGTATCCCTGCAATTAACCACAAGTTGATTGTAATTAATTACACGGACCACGTCTTACAAAACAGGCAAAATTAATTAGCTCAATTGTCAGAATAATATTTGTGGGGATCCACAATATCATCCTACTTTATAGGATTTCAGGAAACGCAATTCTGTGGCCACTAGAATTGGGTTTTCTGCCCTATAAACCAAATACTCTTTAAAGTATCTTTAATTTGTAAAGCTTGTAGCTTAAGTTAGACCTTTGGCACTTAAGGGACTTGGAAAATGAGCAGAGGCAGTACATCAATCAAATGAATATAATGAATTTAATAAGGCAGAACTACTTATGTATTTACTACGTTACAGGAATACATGTATTTACAAACATTAACAGACAATGACAACAACGCGGGGCGTTTGGACAATGGATACACGTGTGTGAGAGAGAGAGAGGGAGAGGGAGAGGGAGTGAGAGAGAGAGCATTGGCAACATTCACCCTGACAGTCACCTGTCTGTAACAACATGAAAACATCATCTTAATGCTTCTTAGAAGCTCTATAAAGAGATATACTTGCACAAGTTTCACGGTCTCCCTGTGTAGCGGCATTCCTGCACGGCCCTGTCTGGCCACGTGCGTGAGCGGAGTCCTTTAGGAAGCGTCACGTGGTGCGGCTTGGCGCGCGTGTTGAACGGAGGTTCAAAGTCTTTTGGGGTAACATTACCAAAGGAAAATAGTTCGGCTAAGTTCGTTTCACTTCGTGGAAGTGAACAGAGTCGACTACGGAGAACAAAACTTTGACTAACAAAGAAAAGAAATCAAGATCTCTACGGTGAAATCACGCGGAGTTAACGTTACATCTTTGCATGGCTGGTGAAGAAGCGCGCGTGCGTCTCTCGGTCCGGCGCGTCACGTGGTTACGTGCGCGTGTTTCTCCTTCAAAGCGAGCGCGCGCTCGTTTAAAGGTCCCTTGTAGATGGATTTGCTGAAGAGATATGTCATGCGGTGTTCTTTTCACTCGACGATTGGAATTCAACACGGAGGCTTATCTAAGACTGAAAAACACAAACTAAACTAGAAACAAATAGAAGAAAGGCGAAGAGCTCGCCCGGAGGCGAGACGTTACATTATGACACGAGGACGAGAGAAGTAAGAGGGAGATAAACTGGTATTCAGTCCTTTTGAAGACCTGACGTTTCCGCCTTCTTTTGGAAGAGGGTCCAATCAGGAGCTGTCCCTTTGGAGGGAATTTTTATGACCCTTTGTGTTTTAAAAGACATTTAAATCTCTAGTTTCATTGGGTGTTTAAGAGAAGAATCTTCACAATTCTTATAATACTAATGTGTCACAAAGTTTAGCAAAATGTAATGTCAATTAACAAATGGGGAATGAAAATCGGAGTTTATCGAGACCAAACTTGCCACAAATGGATTTGGTTAAACATTAGTTGGCAAAGTTTGAAACATTATCCCATTAGAGTTGTCGAGAAACATGGACCAAACCACAAAAAGGCAACTCATGAAATAGGGAACTTAGATACATTGTTCATACAATTCTCAAGTGGATATATAATAGCATATATATATATATGAGTACAGGATTCATTTCTCCTCCTTGGTTAGAATTCGGAGAGAGCCACAGCTCTGTGAACATTCCTTTGGGTCGTAAACGCTGTTATCTAAGAACTCCAGTGGTGTTAGTTTTGGTCTCTTTTCACTCCAAAGATGGAAAACATAGTAAACTATATTTTACTGGATATTACTGTACGTATTCTGATTGATCACACCGAAAGCATTCTGGAGGTGTCCAGAACTATGTGTACAAGTTATGGGAATAGACAGTTATATTTAACATGCATAATGAAGGTATTTATAGTTCACTTTAAGCTACGATAAAATCATAGTCATTCCAATGTGGCATGGGCAAATGGACACACATAAAAACACATTGAATATATCTGGTTAAATGTCTTTTAAAAAAAGAGAAGTTTCTTTCTCTGTAGAATCCTTCTTTGGGACATTCCAGTCAGTGATAAAAATGTCTCGTAACTGGACACCACGCTCTGTCCTGAGCGGGCTTCACTTGTGGGGGATGCGTGTGTGGTTGTGAGTGTGTGTGTGTGTGTGTGTGTGTGGCTGGAGAGGTCCTGCATGCAGGCCACCTGGGTTTGCCTGCAGTGGGGGAAGTTTGTGAGTTGTTCGGGGACACATCACAGAGTCGTAAATGTTTCAGAAACAGTCTCATCTAGGCATTCTCATGCCAATGCCCATAATTTACATTCATTCTAAAAGACCTTGGGTTTTAGGAAGAATGTGCTTCATTTGTTTCAGAGGGACTGAGTCAATGATTCACCCAAATACCCTACATTACCATCAGCTGTCTCATGATCATCTCACCTACACACCTGTTCTCTATCTTCCCCTTATCTCCACGCTACTTCTACCTCTCTCTTTCTTGTCTCACTTGTCAGATTATTGTTTGACCTTCATGCACGTTGGATCGTTGTATATGCAACATCTCAGAAGCTGTATTCTTTGTCCTGTCCTGTCCCGTCCTGTCATGATAGTAAGAACGTCAGTTGTCTACTGCTGTGTTTTACCACTTCTGTGCCGTACCCAGCCATCTCCGTGGAGTGTAGCAGAGGGTCCATCTTCAAGCCCGCTGTCCCGACTACTGTACACACGAACCTTCAGGTTCTCCGGCTGAGCTCATCAATCCTCGTTTGAACAAGCAGCGGAGCGCTGCACAGTTTCCTTTGTGAAAGAGACGTTTTCTGTTTATTCAGCCTGTGAGGCGTTGTCTTATTTTTCATTAAAGGATTTACCTGCAATCATTTCTGGACTCCTCTGTTCCGTGACAAGTTCACCTCTTTGAACAACAATACATGCTAATCAGTTGTAAAATCACTAAAGATGCTTCTGGAAACATTGCAAATGATGAAAGCAGAGTTCAGATTGTAACAATGAAAAAACTAATCCACACTGTAGGGGGAACTGTGATGCAAAGTGGCTGCCACATCCATGTCGTATTACAGCTGTTCTTTAATGTAAGTTATGTCAGTTTCTGTCAGAGTTACAGCAGTAAACGAAACATTGTTGTGTTTACATGTTACTCGCGAAATCCTGTCATTATTGCCACTGTAACGATTTCCTTTACACGCACATGCCATTGTCAGGACAAATCAGTCCTTCTGTTGAATCGGGTCTCCATCAACTATCAATTAATGATACTACTAAGTACATAAGAACAATAATAATTTAAAATATGTATAATTTACTATATTGTACATAATAAAACAAATTGTACGTAATTTCTTTCACTTGATTAAACTGTTAATTAATAAATTAATAATAATAGCCTGTTAAGTAAATAATTGAACATTACATTGTTCTTTTTTTAACTGAAATATTTTTACGTTTTACACTTAATGGAACACATAATTACATTAAAGATGATTGTGAATACATGTGAATACATTTGTAAGCTTACATTATAAACTAAGTTATCAGGCTAATCTGTATGTGTGCTATGCTAGTACATAAGCTAACTAATACAGTCATTAAATGGTCATTATACCAGTTAAAACAGCTTTTATCATCACATGTTTTTGTAGGAATTGTAAACAGGCGTTAAAGAGAGTACCTAAAAGTAATTTGAGCCAATGGGATCCTAACGGAGACCCGATTTGAGGGACCCAATTTGTCACCAGACCTGATTGGTTCTGTGGCTTTTGCTGACGAACTGGTATTTCTGAATGGGCGAGGCTAAATTTAGCAGATTGGAAAAGAAAGTATTTGATGAACATATACTATGCGGAGAGAATTCACTCTATCATTATCTCATTTTTACAGAGATGGCGTTTTATATGTGCTTTTTTGATGTATCGCTCCATGTATGTGTTCATCAGTTATTATATGTGATTAATATCCTAAATTAAATCTGTTCAAAGCAATCGTGTCACTTCAGAATTTGGATTAAATCACTCAATTTATATAGAATATGGAATACTTTTACAATCTCCGTATGAACTTTTGAACTGACAAAGTTTCAGTTGCATGGATTTTTAATGGATCAACAGAAATATCTTCATTCGTCACAAGTCTTATGGGTCTGGAATGTTTTAACCCTTTTAGTAGCTGCAGTGTAGATGATGTTTGTTGGTGGTGGGAGTATAGCTGTAGTTGAACATCTTGTAGCTTGGCTGTCTACAGATTCCAACTATCTTCACTAACTCTACTCATGTGTTGCATTTTGATGGAGTCAACTCTTTAAGCTCTTTTGATGGATTCAACTCTTTGAGTAGGTTAAGCATCTAAAAGGGGCTCAAAATCACTCACCTGTATCGAGTACAGCGCTTTGTCTCTATTTCCTCCAGATGGAACTCATCCCAAGGATCTGGCATGGCTTCGGCTTTCTCAATAGCATTTTTCCAATAGCCTGCGTATGAGAAATTGAAGTTGTTTAAAAAACTCCTACATCTTTCAATATGGGTTGCAGTGTGAAGATGGAAGCGATCCACTCTATACATAATGGATGCGAGAAAAGAAAAGAGGTACGCTACAATAAAGGACATGCAGGAATAAAAGGACAAAGAAAGTTTGAATCAGAGCTGGAACGTTTTTAGTAGACTTAATGTAGGGGATCCTAATGCAGGCTACCTGCCTAATAAAAATAAAGAAATACCATCAGCAAATAATTTTAATGACATCTTGCACCCTATAGGAATCAGAATTGGAACCAGAATCGTTACATAGGTTGATTCCCGGAGTCACAGAGTCACTGTTCTGTGATCTGTTGTGGCAAAAACAATAATTAAACAAACAGCATCCCAGTAAGAGACACCAGATTCCAATTGTATCTTAAAAGAAAGTTTTATTCTTTTAAAAGAGGCTTGTTCACAAAAAATACCGCAACAGCTACCTCGCGATAGGAACACAGACCTGCATTAGACAGAAAACAATCAGCTTTTATACCCCCTTTTGACAAAGTCTCTTCTTCTGTAATTTTGCGCTTACCCCGGTAAAACCAGATCTAGCAGGTTTTAGAAATACAATGGTCCTTCCTAACCCCCCTTCCTGGGCTTTTACTGTCCCCACACCTGTGAGGTCAAAAGGCTTTATAATACAGTGGTCCCTCTGACCCCCCTGGGCTTTACTGTCTTCACATCTGTGAGGACAAAAGGCTGAATACCCCTTAGTCTTTCTGAAGAAGGTGAGCCTCCCACCCCCCTGGGCTTTACAGTCTAAGAAAATGAAAAAGATCAAAGTAAAATATAAAATTTCTACAACAATTCCTCCTCTTTATCATTCTCTAAAAAACGATTTGGTTTCATTAACATTACATCAAACCCATAAATGGTTACAATCATTTCAAGTCTTTACATCACAGTTATACTCTTCATGTCTGATTTTCGTATACCTGATCACTCTATTTTAATGCCCTATTTAATAAAATCTTTCCAGAAAAGTTTTATAATCTTATTCAATCTTCTAAACAATGTAGTTGTTCAAAATTATCTGTAATATTTCCATTACGGACCGTCTTTTTTAGCTTATTACCGTACTTCACCACAATTAAATAGATTTTCTACTTTCCCTGAAAACATTTGAACCAATCAAATTATTAGATCTATATCAATACTAAGCCCTAGTTTGACTCAATCAAACAAAAATCATCACAGAAACAGATTCTTCTGCTAAACTTAAACATTAGTTGGTCCTCATCTTCCTCCAGGTGTGATGATTATCTTGTTCGTCCCACAGACATTCCATCTTCGCCATTTTGACACTTTGCGCGCCATAGCAATGGTCTTTCCATCGTCGGTGAGGGAGGCTTGTTACTAGCACAAGCCTTTGATCCCTCACTTTATCACTGTTACCAACTATGTTCAAAGGAAAGTAGCTAACGCCTTCCCTAAAAGTTGCTAAATGTCGCTAGATGACGTCATACGCTAATTAGCATATTCATGGCGTCATCGCGTCGTACTTGCGTTCTGCCTGCCTAATGTGTTTTCTCTCTAAATTCATGCTCACATTCTGTATTTTAATATAGTATAATATAATAGAATATAGGCTAATATAATATAATATAATATAGCCGAAAGTCCAATAAAGCTGTTCTCATTAGGCTACCTATATTATTTTTGGCAGACAATAGAACAAGTATCTATGATATAGTGAATGACTAAATTTTTTTATGTGTGTAAAATTATCTGAATTGAGAGAGTTCGGGAACTGGGTGACAGCTGTCACGGGTGGACCGGGAATAATTCCGTGGATTCAGGTGCAGAGCAGAAGTATTTTAATAAGACAAAACATAAAATAAACAAACCAAATCTAAATCCAAAAACAGACAAGGCAGGGCAGGAACAGGCACAGAATACAACACGCGTAACAAATACAACGAACGAGCACAGGACAGCAAACACAGGAAGACTAAATAGAGAGGCAAACAAAGGAGGGTAACGAGACAGACAGGTGGAGCAAATAAACCAATAATCAGATAACAAGGGGGAGGGATCAAACAATGACAAGAGCACATGGCTCAACATAACAAACACCCATGTGCATCACAAGACAGGACAGACATGTGACATAACCCCCTCCCTACGGAGCGGCTACCAGACGCTCCATCAGACCAGGGCGGAACAGGAGAGACAGGCCAGGGGGGGGATGGGTTAGGAGGGACAGACCAGGACTGGACCGGAGGGACAGACCAGGACGGAACGGGAGGAACAGACCAGGGCAAAACACAGACTCCATCGGGCGGCCAGGGCGAAACACAGAGTCCATCGGGCGGCCAGGGCGGTGAAGACCCCTCGGGCGGCCAGGGCGGTGAAGACCGTTCGGGCGGCCAGGGCGGTGAAGACCCCTCGGGCGGCCACGGCGGTGAAGACCCCTCGGGCGGCCAGGGCGGTGAAGACCCCTCGGGCGGCCACGGCGGTGAAGACCCCTTGGGCGGCCAGGGCGGTGAAGACCCCTCGGGCGGCCAGGGCGGTGATGCCCTCTCAGGACCAGACACCGGCTCGGGACCAGACACCGGCTCAGGAACAGACACCGGCTCAGAAACAAACACTGGCTCTGGCACTGGAACAGACCCCGGCTCTGGAACAGGCATTGGCTCTGCCTCCGGCTCTGGAACAGGCATTGGCTCTCCCTCCGGCTCTGGAACAGGCATTGGCTCTGCCTCCGGCTCTGGAACAGGCATTGGCTCTGCCTCCGGCTCTGGAACAAGCACTGGCTCTGGAACAGGCACTGGCTCTGGAACAGGCACTGGCTCTGGAACAGGCACTGGCTCTGTCTCCGGCTCTGGAGCACCAGCCACCGGCTCAGGAACTGCAAACACCGGCTCAGGAACAGTCACTAGAACAGAAATGGTCACAAGGACAGACACAAACACAGAAACAAACACTGGGTCTGGAACAGACATTGGCTCCGCCTTCGGCTCTGGAACAGGCACTGGCTCCGCCTCCGACTCTGGAACAGCCACTGGCTCCGCCTCCGACTCTGGAACAGCCACTGGCTCCGCCTCCGACTCTGGAACAGCCACTGGCTCTGCCTCCGACTCTGGAACAGCCGCTGGCTCTGCCTCTGACTCTGGAACAGCCACTGGCTCCGCCTCCGACTCTGGAACAGCCACTGGCTCCGCCTCCGACTCTGGAACAGCCACTGGCTCTGCCTCCGACTCTGGAACAGCCGCTGGCTCTGCCTCTGACTCTGGAACAGCCACTGGCTCTGCCTCCGACTCTGGAACAGCCACTAGCTCTGCCTCCGACTCTGGAACAGCCACTGGCTCTGCCTCCGACTCTGGAACAGCCACTGGCTCTGCCTCCGACTCTTGAACAGCCACTGGCTCTGCCTCCGACTCTGGAACAGCCACTGGCTCTGCCTCCGACTCTGGAACAGCCACTGGCACTGGCTCTGCCTTCGGCTCTGGAACAGCATCCACCGGCATGTCCAGGATCCGAGCCAGACGCTCCAGATAGTCTAGCACAGCCTTGGCGGCCACGCGAATGGGTATATCTTGCTCTGTCCCAGACTGGACAGACGGGACATGAGCAGTCTCTGACTGGGCAGACGTGATGTGAACAGTCTCTCGCTGGGCAGACGTGACGTGAACAGTCTCTCGCTGGGCAGACGTGACGTGAACAGTCTCTCGGTGGGCAGACGTGACGTGAACAGTCTCTCGCTGGGCAGACGTGATGTGAACAGTCTCTCGCTGGGCAGACGTGACGTGAACAGTCTCTGACTGGGCAGACGGGACGTGAACAATCTCTGACTGGGCAGACGGGACGTGAACAGTCTCTGACTGGGCAGACGGAACGTGTACAGTCTCTTGCTGGGCAGACGTGACCTGAACTGTCTCTGACTGGGCAGACGGGACGTGAACAGTCTCTGACTGGGCAGACGGAACGTGTACAGTCTCTGACTGGGCAGACGGGACGTGAACTGTCTCTGACTGGGCAGACGGGATGTGAACAGTCTCTGACTGGGCAGACGGGATGTGAACAGTCTCTGACTGGGCAGACGGAATGTGTACAGTCTCTCGCTGGGCAGACGTGACGTGAACTGTCTCTGACTGGGCAGACGGAACGTGTACAGTCTCTCGCTGGGCAGACGGAACGTGAAGTGTCTCTGACTGGGCAGACGGGACGTGAACTGTCTCTGACTGGGCAGACGGGACGTGAACTGTCTCTGACTGGGCAGACGGGACGTGAACTGTCTCTGACTGGGCAGACGGAACGTGTCTCCCCCTTCTCCTTCTCCGTCCCTTCTGACGGATCTGTGCAGACTCGAGGTTGGTCAAAACCATAGACGGAATCCCCACGCTGGACTGACTCAACGACGATGATCCCATTCCCGAAGAGACCAGTGAGGAAGCCTCTGCTGCCCTCCTCTCCTCATTCCTCTGGGCACACAGAGAGAAATATTTAAAAAGAGAAATCCCATTCTCTCTCTCAGCCGGACACAGTTCGCTCCGCTGAATCCACATAGGCTCGTTCGTTCTGTCACGGGTGGACCGGGAATAATTCCGTGGATTCAGGTGCAGAGCAGAAGTATTTTAATAAGACAAAACATAAAATAAACAAACCAAATCTAAATCCAAAAACAGACAAGGCAGGGCAGGAACAGGCACAGAATACAACACACGTAACAAATACAACGAACGAGCACAGGACAGTAAACACAGGAAGACTAAATAAAGAGGCAAACAAAGGAGGGTAACGAGACAGACAGGTGGAGCAAATAAACCAATAATCAGATAACAAGGGGGAGGGATCAAACAATGACAAGAGCACATGGCTCAACATAACAAACACCCATGTGCATCACAAGACATGACAGACATGTGACAGAAAGCTCTGTGATAGTGAGTATGACAAGTAATAAGCACAAGAAAAGAAAGGAAATTAAACTTGTCAAACAGAACTCTTTAAAAATAAAACAAAAGAGAAGCAGATAAGTGACAAGTCCGTGCGGGGAAAAAAACTGGCGCGCGCTCAACACATGAATGCTGCTGCTCGTCTCAGCCATTCACTGAACAAGGTAGACGCAGTTAGAGAGAGTGACGGAAGGGAGAAAGCAAGACCTCGCGCTCGCAGAACAGTACTGCCTGGCAACATCTGGAGGTTACTGAGGTTTGTCTAAAACGTCGCTAGATTTGTCGCTAGTCGCTGTATTTGCTAAAGGGGTCTGAAAAGTCGCTAAAAATAGCGACAAAGGCGCTAAGTTGGCAACACTGCACTTTATGCTCTATGATGGTTGATTTGAGGCTTGTCGGCGTTGTCTAATGGTGAGAGTCTTGGATCCAGGTGTCACTCTCTCCAACCATGTTTCTGATCATTACCAGATTTTCTCCTTGGATCACGACGCACCCCCACTGGAGTGAACCATTTCCTGCTTTGACCTGTGAATGGAGACCTTAAGGTTTTGTTAGTGACCGCTTGTCTGGTCGGTCGTCCCTTTTGGTTTGACCTGTGGAATTTTCAACCTGAAACATATTATCACCGGATAATTTCTTGCTCATTGAATGGCACTCAGAGTCCCTTTTTCCCTGAAAAACATTCAACCCACTTATGTAAACGAGACAACATTTATATATTTGGAACAGAATCAGTTCTCTTTGATTCAATCCATCCTGACAAAGGAAAATTTTAAGTGTGGGGTGGACAGGGCAAGCTTGCTTGCTCTCTGCCTTCCCCCATTGTGCGTTGCGCAGGTGCCACAATAATAACCCAGGCCAGGAAAGTTAGCCAAATTCATCCATAGCTATTATTTTATTGGGCACATTCCCTGTATCAAAATCTGCATGCTCTGTAAAGAAAAACAAATTTCGAGGTTAAGTACACATAGTTTCTTTCGCGGCCCTCGCCACTGCGTCTGCCCTGGTGCTTCCCGTCGAAAAAGTCCTGCAATTTTGTTATGGAGAAGAATACAGCAATTTTGTTAGGAAGAAGAATGGCTTCTTGCCGTGCTTTTACCCAATTAAACCCAGTGTCCTTCCAACATTTATCTTCCCACCTGTGTGATGGCTTTCATCAAATGTGAACCCCTTAGTAAACCATATTTGGCAACTATTATCATCCTCCTCTCGATGCACGACACATCTCGTGCATCAATCAAACATAATAAGATTCTGTTACATTTATCAGAAGCTTTTATCCAAAGCGACTTACATTTCAAGGTACACATTTACTTTCTTATCTGTTTTTGCTTTCCCTCGGAAATCGAAACCCATGACCTTGGCGTTACAAGCGCCAATACTGTTTGAGCAACAGGGAAAAAAAACTGCAATATTTGTTAATATTTATTTGGTAACATTTGTTTGGATAAAGTTTGCTAACCCAAACGTTGTCCATTTAGCCAAATTTACTTTAGACATCTTTCTCTGCCTCTGAAACAAAAATATTACTTTATCTTCTTATCAAATTGTTTTAAGGCAACGGCCCGAGTCTCACAGCGTATCCTGCTTTTTCAGGCCTGTTGTTGGTCTCACAATTCAGTCATCTACAAACATTCTCCAGGTCATCAATTGGTCAGGTAAGGTTGTGGTGTGCACACTTCGTCAACATTAGTCGAACAACAATCTCCCCCTTTTTACAATACTTAACTGTTAAGGGCTCTCTGGATAATCTGATATTTACTTAGCCTACGTGTTTGTTGCTGTCAAATCTATAACATTTTCTCAACTTACATTTCAATTTGTCATTTGCCTTAACCCATCTATAATGCTAAAACACTCTTTCCAGGGGTTAATGACACACACTATTCAGACAGAGTAACTCCTCCCTAAACTAACACATACTGTACAAAACATGAATTAACGCTCACACTCATCCCTGACTATGAACCGCTCATATTTCTTATTCATATCTTTTCTCTAAAAAATATTTAAATTTTAAATGACATTTTAACCTTACATTTTTTCTTGTATCTTTTATCTAATGTTTTTCTGGCCTCTTCACTGGTTTCAAAAGCATGTCTGTTTATTATTCATTTGATTTTAGAAAAGTCAGCTGTGTTGCTTTGGTTCATTATCATTACTTTGCTTCAGTTTGTCTTGGCTGACTGATAACAGAAAGGCAGAGTACCCATCCCTTCCTTCACTCAAGCAGTCTCTCTCTCTTTCTCTCTTGAACAAACTAATAATATTTTCAATCAGCCTCTTAAGACTGTATTTTAGACAGAATGTAGATTCCTTACACTAAACTTTGACCATTGTTATTGAGACTTTTCTCAGATCTACAAAACTGTCTTCATCTTTAGCCACCACCATGTCCAACAACCTTCAGGAGTTAAAACTATATGTTATAGACATATTAGCTCATAAGGCAACTATAAGGCATATAAGGCAACCAGTATCATAAAAAGTTTTGTTACTGCAGCTGTGGTCTGTATGTTAATGAAGTTTAGACACCCCACTGGCTGATAAGGTTCTCTGTGTCCCACACCCAGTCCCATTCTACAATTGACTACCATTTGCTCAGGATGTGATCAACCCAAATGGTGAAGAAACAATATAACTTCACTTCCTTCATCTCTATGATAATTAAGCCATTTTGGGGATGAGCTCCTCATTCTAAAGTATATTTGGGAGTGGACTCTGGGTCGGGGCAGACTACAATTTCTTATAGTCCCCTCTCTGATGCTCTTGGCCCAAAGTAGCATCACATCCACTCCCTTTGCACAGATTACACCTCCCGCCTGGCGGGCAGGTGCCCCAGTGGCGATGCCGTCCTGGCTTAGGTTGTCCTCCTATGGCCATCGGAGAATCGTACCCGTCTCTGGGTCGACACCTCATTCACACTGGTTACAGCTCCATCCAATTGGCTAGAATTATCAAAGAGACTCTTCTAAAATTTGGCAATATGATATACAAACTTCTTTCTTGGGTTTGGGTGAGAAAACATTCAAGAACCATCACAGTCAGTAGGAGTGTCCTAAAACAACAACAACAACAGTATTTAATCACTTAAAGTTGCAGTAGGGAGTTTTGATAAAATGTTGACTTAGCCTGAAAATTTGAACAAGCACAACTTCCAGGTCCAACCCCCTTGCTCTCTGCTGCACTACAGCCCTCCCTCCACAGCTCCTCCACCACAGCGGAGCCTGCCGTGAACGCGCAGGCTAGTAAGCAGGACCACCGATGACAGCGGATTATAAACAGTTATGGAACATTCACTACTAGGGACGAAACATCAACAATATGCTTTACATTGACTATGGCCTGCCCATACTTTGACTACAAACTTGGTCCTCAAATCATTATGTATTTTGCAATACATGTAACTTTATAACGTTGCACTCTTTCTATAAGTTATAAATAGCTAGTAAGATAACGTTAAAGGATTAGTTCACTTAAAAAAAAACTTTTGCTGATAATTTACTCACCCCCATGTCATCCAAGATGTCCATGTCTTTCTTTCTTTAGTCGAAAAGAAATGAAGGTTTTTGATGAAAACATTCCAGGCTTTTTCTCCATATAATGGACTTCAATAGGACACAAACGTTTCAAGGACCAAATGACAGTTTCAGTGCAGCTTCAAAGGGCTTTAAAACGATACCAGACGATGAATAAGGGTCTTATCTAGCGAAACGATCGGTCATTTCAAAAATAAATACAAAACTTTAAGTTTTATAAGCACAAATGCTCGCCTTGCTCTGTTCTGTGATGCACGTTCGTGATCCTGTTCGAACTCGTTCATCAAAATGAACAAATCTTTTTTCGAGT
Organism: Gila orcuttii; assembly: GCA_026230005.1. Lineage (NCBI taxonomy): Eukaryota > Metazoa > Chordata > Actinopteri > Cypriniformes > Leuciscidae > Gila > Gila orcuttii. The sequence continues at coordinate 10,028,493 of JAPDVR010000017.1, forward strand.
CATTTCATTCGTTGAATCAACAAAATGACTCCAAAAAAGACTTGTTCAAAATCAACAAATCTTTTTTCGAGTCATTTCGTTCGTTGAATTAACGAAATGACTCGAATAAAGATTCGTTCATTTGGATGAACGAATTCGAACACGAGAGTCACGAACGACAGTACGCCCTCGCGCTGTGCAAGAGAGGGGTGATCAGCGCATACACGAGTGTGATTGACACTGCTAAGACATTCCTCCTGGCTCTGATTGGTTGTTTCTGACCGGGAGCGGTGTATTTCTGCAAATGGCAATAGGACCACAGGGAGGAGCCAGAGGAGCTTGATTTTTTCCACAGATTATCTGTCTCATATTCTACTGTCAGGACATAATGACAGTTTTAACAAATATTTGTTTACAAAAGCTACCTACTGGAGCTTTAAATCCATTAAACCTAAAATAAACTAGTCAAAATATCTTCTATCATTCAAGTTCCGTATTATTATTTTAAAGACTTCTTTAAAATCATTCAGTTTTGCTCCTAAAGCATTTACAAATTGTCCTCTGAATTGATCAAATCCGAACTGCCTCTAACATGATTTCTTTTTGCAATTCCATACCTCTGTTTTTTTTTTTTCTTCAACTGAAACACTGTTTTACTATAAATAGCTTATTATAACTTATGACTCAGATAACAGCTCTTAGCTGACTTTGAATGAGAGAGAGAGACTGTTTAGGCATTCAGGGCTGGTACCTTTGCACCTTCATAAACTTCTAACTTCAGGCTTTATCTACCAACTTATCTAGCCCAGCTTAAGGCATCTTTTCCATAAATTACATGCATTTTCAATATAAGCATAATTTTATAGTTTTCTTTTGCCCATACAGGGAATTTGGACATTACAAATTTCCACTCAGATTGAGTCTCTGTGTCGCATGGCAGCTTCAGCCACAGCACACATTCACATTCAGATAAGTCAATTGTTTCAGCCAAATCACAAGCTTATCTTCTTAAATCAACACATCAGCTTCTAAATCTCTCATGGTCAACACTAACAAGCTTTTGTTTAATCAAATGACTTTTTTACGCATTTTACATCTAGCAACTGTTAATCCCCTAACACTGCTTTTGCTTAAATTATTTTATCTTTATAAAAATAATGATGTTTCAAATTTCATCTAAATTTTAGTTGTCAGGTTCTCAATTGCCATAGTTTAATATCTGACTTCCATGTTTTCTTTTCTAGGAGTTTACCAATCTGCAATTAGCAATATTTTTAAAAGTATTTTGCAACTCATTTCTTATATGTAATTTTACATCAACCCCAGTGAAACCAGATCTATCAGGTTAACCTCCCCTCCTGGGCGTTTACTGTTCTCACCTTTGTGAGGTCAAAACAATACATATTACAATGGTCCTTCCGACCCCCCTGGGCTTCACTGTCTTCAATCCTATGACCTTATTTTTATCTCCTGTTCTTTCTTAAATGAAACCTTTAATTTCATCATATTAACATCAATCTGCTTTCTAACCCATATTGACACATAATTTTCTTCAAATTTGTATTATTTTGGCACTTTCTTTGTTTAGAGCCATTCAAGTTTTTGTTTATCTTTCCAATCAGAATCAAACTTTTACAAAACATCATCTGCAAATCTCTTTAAAGTGAGAGCTTCAGAGCAGAGCTGCTTACAGGATTTGCTCTCTTCTGTCTCATACTTTGTAACATGACTGTTCAGTTATTCTTCATACAGTATAAAGAAATTTAGCATGTCATTAATTTCATTAACACTGGTTTAAAAGCTTATTCTTCTATCAAATGGTAAGTCTGCAGAATGTGCAGATTCAACTCAACATTATCATTATTCCTAAATTACACAGACAGCTATCATAGACATTAGCATCTTCAACTCTTGTTATAAAAATATGGCAATCTATTCTTCAATGTCCTTGTTTTCAAAACATTAATATAATAAGGCGCTTTCACATCATTATTTCAATCATTATTTTATCACTATAATATAGAATTTTCCTATACAAATAGAAGGTTAAGAAGTTCTTTCTCATTCATTCTTACCTTCAGTTTCCTTCCTTACCAATACTTTCTCCAACCATCTATTATCTCTTTTTCTCCCAACACTAGTAGTGTTCCTGACTTCTTGCTCCCTACATGCACATACCATTTTTCTACATTCTGATTCTTTTTATTCTGTTTCTTTAATCCAACAATTCTTTCCACACGTGCTAGTTCCTTCTGCATCTATTCTCTTTTATCTGCTTCGATCCAACAACTCACTGTTTGTAAATTCTATCAGGAAAAAAACCCATATTTTCCTACTATCTTTCCCTAAATGCTAATTCTTTAATCCAACAGTCTACAGTCTGCTCGCATTCTTTATATATGCATTACGAATATAACCGCAATAATTGCTTTTCAAACCAAGTTTCTCCATAGTTTTAGAAAACCCTGTGCTTTTGTACATTTTCAAACATTCATCGGAAACACTGCTAAAAATTTCATCATTCACAACATTGTTCAAAACAGACAAAGATTTTGCAAGCAGATTCTTCATTGCAGATAGCAGAAAGTAAATCAGTGTATGTGTTTGTGTGTGTGTTGTGTTTGCTTGTTAGTAATAAGTATTCTGCTCCGGTGGAGCCGTTTTCTCACACACTCAACAACTCAAACACCCGCAACCCTCTCTGTTGCTTTTCACTGACCTTTTTTCACAATGGCAATTCTTTTTCATTTGACTGAAAACTGGTGTGTAAAAATTAGCTAGCTTACCCCTTATATGACCCCATATTGTCTGTTTTCTATTTCTGTGGATTTACGACGTCTAATAATCTGTTGGACGTCTCCGACAGATCTGATTTCTTAACCCAAGATCAGTTAAGGGTGCACTCTCTAGTGCTTTATCTCTGCTTGAAATCTCTTGATTTGGCTGCCCGATCTCAATCAGTTCCAGATTAAAGTCCACCTGAAATCTCTTGACTTGTTGCCAGGTCTCAATTAATTGTGGACTGCAATCTGCCTGAAATCTCTTGATCTGGCCCCAAATCTCAATTACTTCCAGATTTTCACGAGAACTCAGTGCCCACTTGAAATCTCTTGATTTGGCTGCCTGATCTTAATTAATTCCAGATTAAAGTCCACCTGAAATCTCTTGATTTGGCCCCAAATCTCAATTAATTCTGGACAAATCTTGTACTTGCACCACAGAAATAGACTACCAGAAAATTATGGTTCACTCACATTTATACCAAATTGCACCATAAAAATAAATAGATAAATAAATTAAAATAAAATAAAAATAATTTTGTGGTCTCTTACCCGAGATGCTACTGCCACCGGATTCTTTATGATCTCAGTCGAGTCACTCCTGGCCCTGAGAACAGTTTGGCTCTTCTCTCTCAATTTTCAAGGTAAGACTAGAAGCCTGGTGCTTCCGGATGATCAGTCGTCAAATCGTCTTCAGGACCAGAAGAAACTGCTGTGAGATCCCACGTTCTGACACCATTGTTGTGGCAAAAACAATAATTAAACAAACAGCATCACAGTAAGAGACATCAGATTCCAATTGTATTTTAAAAGAAAGTTTTATTCTTTTAAAAGAGGCTTGTTCACAAAAAATACCGCAACAGCTACCTCGCGATAGGAACACAGACCTGCATTATACAGAAAACAATCAGCTTTATACCCCCTTTTGACAAAGTCTCTTCTTCTGTAATTTTCCGCTTACCCCAGTAAAACCAGATCTAGCAGGTTTTAGAAATACAATGGTCCTTCCTAACCCCCCTTCCTGGTCTTTTACTGTCTCCACACCTGTGAGGTCAAAAGGCTTTATAATACAGTGGTGCCTCTGACCCCCCTGGGCTTTACTGTCTTCACATCTGTGAGGTCAAAAGGCTGAATACCCCTTAGTCTTTCTGAAGAAGGTGAGCCTCCCACCCCCCTGGGCTTTACTGTCTAAGAAAATGAAAAAGATAAAAGTAAAATATAAAATTTCTACAACAGATCCCACGAAGAATTTGTCAGGAGTAGAGACAAGTCGTGTTTATTTTATAAACTTTGTGCTTTGCAATTTCTGAATAACAACTGCAAGAGAGCTAACATATACTATACTATACTGTAGTAAAAGTCTCAAGTCCAAGTGTCATCAGTGAAGTAAACTTGCCCATATGCGAAAAATAACCAGTAAACCTAGATCCTGTGGCCAAGTATATTCAATCAATTATTTCACAAGTTCAACTTACATATAATTTTGAGGGAGTAAGATTTAATGCGTATTTGGCGTGCTGTCCGGAGGGAGGGCTCCGAGCTCGGAATTCAGCCCGAACCCAGAGTACTCCCCCCGTATGTAAGTGATTTTTAGAGCTAGGAGTGTGGAGAACTAGGAGTGTGGAGAAGGGGTGGAGGGGGGATGCTGCAAACTGTCAATGGATCGAGGTAAGACTGCTGAGTCTATATGTACCCTCTTATCATTGATTGCTGATTGCTGTCCACTCGTGTTAATTATCTGAACGGGCTCCTCCCGAACTTAGTTAATAAAACTTAATTTCACGAGTTCACACTTACATATAATTTTGAGGGAGTAAGATTTAATGTGTATTTGGCGGGCTGTCCGGAGGGAGGGCTCCGAGCTCGGAATTCAGCCCGAACCCAGAGTACTCCCCCCAATAGGCTAAAGAGCAGAGGACAGCCGCCGGACTAAAGACCCCCAAATGAGTGCCGAGATTGGCGGGCTGGCATCTCGAGAAGGGGCCTGGATGCTTGATCGGGGAGGCCCGTGATGGTGGTTCACTGCCTGGACTGACGGCCCCTGTTTGTCTGCGAACGAGGAGCGGTTGTAGTGTACTTGTCCAGGAGGTTTTCACACTGCATCCGCTGTGAGACCAAATGCTCGCTGAAATGAAAGAGAAAACGTGAGTGCTCTACCGGGAACGTTCTCGCTCCGTCCGCTGTGAGACCAATGCTCGCTGGATGGAAAGAGGAAAACTAAAAAGAGAAAAGTGAGTGCTTGCCCAGGAGATTTTCTCACACTGCATCCGCTGTGAGACCAAATGCTCGCTGGACGAAGGAGAAAACGTAAGTGCTCTACTGGGAAAGCTCTCACTCCATCCGCTGTGAGACCAATGCTCGCTGGACAGAAAGAGGAAAACTGAAAAGAGTAAAATGAGTGCTTGCCCAGGAGATTTTCTCACACTGCATCCGCTGTGAGACCAAATGCTCGCTGGATGAAAGAGAAAACGTAAGTGCTCTACTGGGAAAGTTCTCACTCCGTCCGTTGTGAGACCAATGCTCGCTGGACAGAAAGAGGAAATTGAAAGAGGAAAAATGAGTGCTTGCCCAGGAGATTTTCTCACACTGCATCCGCTGTGAGACCAAATGCTCGCTGGATGAAAGAGAAAACGTAAGTGCTCTACTGGGAAAGTTCTCACTCCGTCCGCTGTGAGACCAATGCTCGCTGGACAGAAAGAGGAAATTGAAAGAGGAAAAATGAGTGCTTGCCCAGGAGATTTTCTCACACTTCATCCGCTGTGAGACCAAATGCTCGCTGGATGAAAGAGAAAACGTAAGTGCTCTACTGGGAAAGTTCTCACTCCGTCCGCTGTGAGACCAATGTTGGCTTTTTTTCAAATTTTTTTTTTTTTTTTTTACTCACTCGATGAGGGTTTGGTGGGCTTTTTTAATGTGGAACCGGTTGGTCCTGATATAGCTTTGGAAAGCATCGGAGGACCATCTCCCAAGGGCTTGAATCTGCTGTTGGGAGAGGGCTTTTTGGGCTGCTGAAGTTGCTGCCCCGATGCGGAATGAGTGACTTGAAAAATTCTTTGCTGGAATGCCTGACTGTTGGAGAACAGATTTGAGGTGTTTCTGGAACCAAAAACGTGTCACGGGTTTTTTAGATTCGTCTAAAAACAGGGGTTCCAGAGGAGATTTAGCCTGGGAACTTCTCCATTGTAGATATGCCAGAATTGACTGGTATGGTTGGATTTGCGAAGCGAGGTTAAAAATGTAGATAAAATGACCTTTTTTGGTTTGGTCAGTCTTACTTTGTTTAATCAAATATGAAATGGTTTCGTTGTCAATTACTGATAAGTCTGAGATGGTGGGGTGGATTTTTGGGTCGAATTTGGAAGTGATGGCGAGTTCTGAGCATCTAAGAAAACCAAAAAAGGCTAGGATAAACATAGCATCAAGCCTGTGCGGAGGGCGTGAATACATTTGGTGAGAATGTCTAGCGTTATGGGTTGTCTGGCATCGGGGCGGGTGGGCTGGGATCTTTGAATCCCTTTAATCAGGAGGGAGGTTTGTGAATTGTTTATCTCTGCGGAAGGAGCGCCGTACATCAATTTATGGAAAAACTGGATGCCGCTCAAATAACCTTTGATGGACCCGACTTGTAGGCCCTTAATGATATTAAGGTAGGAGATAAAAGAGGTGATTGAAAGAAGAGAAAAATCAGGGAAAGGCAAGTTATAAGAGACATGGAATGTTTTAAAACATCTCCAAGCAGTAACGTAGGATTGAAGGGTCCTGGGAGATACTGCTTGGAGGATACTGTCGAGTGATGCGTCAAGCAGGGGTTTTAACGGGTGGGTTACGGGAATATTAGTTCTGAATAGCGAGGAACTGGAGTTTGGAATTGATCCGCCTCTGGAGCCAGCATCCTGAATTTCTGAAACAGAAAAGGAGACAGAGAGTCAGCAATTTGTTTTTTTGACACAGGGATGTGTTTAGCAATGATAATGAATTGGTCGCAAGCTGAAATCCAGGTGAGATGCCTTAAGAGTGGCATTACAGCAGGTGAATGGGAACGGCCTTAGTTAATGCAATGCACTGTTGCGTCATTGTCGCAATGCACTAAAAAGCTGCTAGTGGCCCATTCTTTTCCCCAGAGGAAAGCTGCTACTTCGAGAGGGTAAAGCTCGGATAGAGCTGAGGATTGAGTTATGTCCTTGAGCTGTGGTGGCCACGGAGCCGCGAACCAACGACCTTGAAAAAATCCCCCGAACCCGATTGAGGGGACGGCATCTGTGAACAATTGGATGTCAGTGGGGGATGAAACAAGGTTGTTGTAGAAAAAGGATAGGCCGTTCCACTGTTTTAGAAATGTTAACCATAGCCTGAGTTCGTCGCGACATACTTGAGTTATAGAAATGCGGTCTTCTAGCGAGTGGACAGAGGACGCGACTAAGAGGAGATGTGAGATGAAGGGGCGGCCCTGCGGGATGATGCGTATTGCGAAGTTTAGATGTCCAAGCAGGGACAGGAGTTTGCGTTTTGAAAAATTTGATTTTTCAAGGAAAGTAGAAGAGACGAGGATTATTCGGTCGATTTTTTCTTTGGGGAGGGATGCTTGGAATTTGTCTGAATCCAAATTAATTCCTAGGAATTCGATGGATGTTGCAGGGCCCATGGTTTTTTCCTGTGCTATAGGAATTCCTAGCTCAGAGAAAACGTTTTGTACCGTGAGGATGTGCGCAGCTGGAATAGCATCGGGAGGCGAGATTATTAGAAAATCGTCTAGCAGGTGAATGAGGTAAGGAATGGCGTAGTTGTTCGACAAGATCCAGCAAACGGCTTCTGATAGCATGTCAAATATTTTAGGGCTGCTTTTGCATCCGAATGTTAAACGTACTGCGAAGTAATATTTCCCGAGCCAGCGAACTCCAAATAGGTGCCATGAACCTGGATGGATAGGCATTACTTTGAAAGCAGCTGTAACATCGATTTTTGCAAGCCAAGCACCACTGCGATTTTGATCACGTCGATAGCCTGATCTATGTCGTGGTATTTGAGTGAAAATTCATCGAGAGGGATCAAGCTGTTTATGCTTGGGAACGGAAAAATTGTGCGGGGCTGACAGGTCGATTATTAGGAGTTTTTTACCCGAGAACTTCCTTGTACCCACTCCAATGGGGCTGATACGAAACAGATTAAATGGAAGATTGTCGAATGGACCGATCATAAAGCCTGACTCAACTTCTTTTTTGATCAGTTTGTCTACAACTTCAAGGTTCTATAAGGGCGGATTGGAGATTATTACATATGATGTTTTGGGAAAGCGGGCATTCTAAGCCGGGTTTAAAGCCATTTTTTAGGCCTGACAGCAGATAATCGGTAAATTCGGCATCCGGGTGATGAGCTAGTTTGAAGTGCATGCGCGAAATATTCACAGGAGTTTTTTATTTTTTATTCACAGACTTGAAGACTGGACATACAATGCGAGCATGGGCGCCGCCACAAAAGCTGCAGATGTGCATAAACCGGCAGCGCGCTCTTTGACATCTGCCCGCGTTGAAATGATTACAAGGCTGCCTGCTTTCATCAAAAGCAGAGTCCTGTATTGCGCTGGTGGTTGCTGCGCGCGGCACATAGCTAGTGGATTTAGCATGGCTTGTTCCCAGGTAGGGAAGAGAGGATGGGTTAACCTGTGGGCACGATGCGGTTGAGTGCGTCACTGACCTGCAAACTGCACAGGTAATGTTTTTGCAACCTAAAAATACCCTGCTGTGGAGATCCGAGTCAAGTGCACCCCAGTATGTGCACTGATTCCATTGTGCGACTCGCACGGCACTTTTTGCAGAAAAAAGTTTGTGGTACGTGTAGAAATGCCCGCCCCCATAGGACAGCGCGAGTTCGGCAATGATTGCTTGATAATCGTTCAGTTCGCGCCGCCTGTGGGGGAAGGCTGAACAGATGATTTCAGTGAAACGTGAAAAAGCGATCGTGAATTCGGGAAATGAAAGGACGCGAGATGAATGCGTGTTTGTGTTTTTCAGGGTAACTGAAAAATCACCCCAATCCACTTGGCGGTCTGATTCAGCTGCAGGGAGGAGAGACAACAGAGAAGAGAGGTCTACATCCGTACCTGAGAGGATCTGAGCGCGGATGGATTGAGAAACTGGTGTGGGTTGTGAGTGGCTGTGAAAAGAGAATATGGTGATTTAGTTTGTATGATAGAGCTGGGAAGGGTATAATCTGGGGCTGCGAATGTCAGCGGTGCCCTTGTGATTGGATGACCTGCTGTAAATTGAGAAAAAAAATTAGTCGGAGGAAGTGAGGGATGATAGAAAGCAGTGTGAGCTTGGGCTGCGAGCGGAGGCGGGCCCGCGCTTGTTTGAGTTACTTGTGCTGCAGGCCACTGGAAGTTGTCAACAGATCTTTGTAACCTGTTGGGTAGAACTGTTGACATTGTTGGGTCTGTGATGCTAGCGGCGATAGCTTCGCGCCAGTGTCTGCAACTGGAGCTGGAGGCCACTGAAAAGGAAAAGGGTTATGTACAGCAGGAGAATAGAACTGAGCGGCTGCGGGGAGGCCGCTGGGCCCAGCTGTACGTGGTGCTGCGGCGGCGGAAGCAGAGGTGGAGGGCTGGGCCTCGTCAAAAGGTGGCAGTGGACCTGCCGTGATGAAAACTGGAGCGCGGCCCTGGCTCGCTGAGGGCCTGCTGCTGCGGTGGCTCGATGGGCGAAGCGAGCCGCGTCCTGTGCAGGGAGTCTAGGGTGGTGACTGGGCAGGCGAATTTTGAGCCCTGCGGGCTTTGCTCTGCCTTTGGGTCGTCTTAGGAGTTGACTTTAAGGAGACATACAAATCATACAGCTCCGCTTTATTCATTTTCCTTGAAGCTTGTAAATCGGAGTTACCCAGCACTTGCCTTAATCCAGCTACAGTCCATTTCCCGATGGGTGGGATCGTCGGGACGGCCGAGCGGTAGTAGGAAGCTGGGGAAGAAGATGGAAGTCTTGCCGGGGGCGGCGAAGACTGGTCATGGCGTCTTGATGAGCGACGGGCTGATCGGGCCGGTGTGCGGCCGCGAGGAGAGGCCGGGGGCTCAAGTGCACCGACCGGCGTAGGAGGGATGACCGTGGGAGCGACGGAGTGAGAAGATGCATCCCTGATGATTTCTTCGTCGGAAGAGGAGCTCGTAGGAGACATAGTTGCAAGTAGCTGAGCAAAGAAGCGAATACTAAATGCTGCAAACTGTCAATGGATCGAGGTAAGACTGCTGAGTATATGTACCCTCTTATCATTGATTGCTGATTGCTGTCCACTCGTGTTAATTATCTGAACGTGCTCCTCCCGAACTTAGTTAATAAAACTTCATTTATAGAAAGGTCTAAGAGAAACAGAGTTCAAATATATGTCAGACACAAGGAAAATGTGGGTTCCTCTTTACAGGGAACCACATTAGTATAGAAATGTTACCCATGTGTCACAAGACATCACAAAGACATCATCTCCTAAACAGTACAGGACTATCACTAATACCTAACCTTACATACTGTATTTGAGTAGGAATTCAATAGTATAATGAACAAATAAATTAAATTAATTATATATTGCTGGGCTTGTAGGTAATCGAAAATGAAAACACCTCGGTTTAAATTAGGCAAGTATTTGTGTTTTCCCTTGCAAAAGTCTGATATTTGAAGCTGATCATTTATGGAAAATTTTCAAATTCAAATAATAAATAGTGAGGTTAAATGAGCACTAAGAAGTAACATCTCTGCTGTATATTATAATCAGATTTTATGCTTGTAAAATTCTAGATTGGAGCTTTAATTGTGCTTGGAGTCAAAATGAAAGTAGCAACAGATCTTTTTTTTTTCTTACTGTACTTCCTAATGTAACAGATTGTCGAAAAAGAAAGTAGGGCTATGTATGTATCATTTGTTGATTGATTTAGAGATATGGGTGTTGGACTCAAAAATGGAGTCAGACGTAAGAAGCAAATGTAAGAGTGAAAAGGAAAAAAGGCAATAGGATAAATATGGGATAAATATGTCTTTGTCATTTTTGTTCTAAATTAGAGGAATAGACAAACTCACTTGTTTAGACACACACAAAAAATATGAGTATAAATGCAACCTGACATATTTACAGTAAGATTTACAGTACATGAGATTAAAGGGGAACTCGGCAACTCTAGCTATTTCTTCGCTGATTTTCACTTTTGTTGTCACATGCTTTCTCAACGAGCTCCCCCTACAGCTGTGGGGCATATATTTCACAACAATGTCGTAAAAAACCTCACTTGCGGCACCCTCCTCCCCCTTTCTACCGCTGCTCATGTGCATTTGTTATTATCGGAGCCGGCCAACTTTATCGTGTGGAGCTATGTCTACCGAGGTGGGTAATACATCATAAACATTGAGGGCAGCATGTGTGTTTATGTCGAATTGCCGTAAAGGAGTTTGTGTTTCTCGCTCGTTCTCGCTTCTCACGAGACTTCCTATTTCCAACTTACCGGGACGTTAGTCCCCATGTTGCAAGGTTGGTTTTCCGCCTAGGAACGTTGGTGGAACGTTCCAAATGACCATCCAAATGATCTCTAAACGGTTTTATTAAGTTGAAATAGTTGCCGAATGCCCTTTTAAGGAAGTGCGCTCGAGAGGGCTCAAGCTCCATATATGGAAGTGAGTGTCACAGAGATGGAGGAAAACAGTTTTTGCAAACTGTACATCAGTTTACTACTACTTCTGGTAATAACACAATTTTTTCTGTGGTTAAGAAAAAACGTACTCGGTTACGGACGTAACCTCGGTTCTCCCTAGAAGAGGGAAAGAGTATTGCGTAAGTTGCTTATGCTACGGGAACCCCTTGTCAACGCCGTGCGCGCCAAGCATCCACTTCATGAGTCCCAGGGAATCCAAGGGAACACAGATAAGTGGGAATCAGGCGGCCAGCAACGCGGGCCGGCACATGTACATAAGCATCCATAGGGAATACAGAGTGGCATTGCCGGTCTATATAACATATCAACCCATATAGTGCAGCTCAACCAGGAGAGCTAAGTTACGTGAGAGTAGTCTGCGCATGATCAGATTTGGGCAGAACATACATCCCACTCATATTGACTGAAGTCTAGCCTGCAAGGCGGGAACTTCCAGGTTATAAAACCTAACAAATGTGGACGGGGAGGCCCAGCCCGCCGCCTCACAAATGTCATGAATGGAAATCCCGCTGAACACAGATTAGTGGGAATCAGGCGGCCAGCAACACGGGCCGGCACATGTACATAAGCACCCATAGGGAATACAGAGCGGCATTGCCGGTCTCTCAACCAGGAGAGCTAAGTTACGTGAGAGTATTCTGCGCATGATCAGATCTGGGCAGAACATACAGTGGGTACGGAAAGTATTCAGACCCCCTTAAATTTTTCACTCTTTGTTATATTGCAGCCATTTGCTAAAATCATTTAAGTTCATTTTTTTCCTCATCATTGTACACACAGCACCCCATATTGACAGAAAAACACAGAATTGTTGACATTTTTGCACATTTATCAAAAAAGAAAAACTGAAATATCACATGGTCCTAAGTATTCAGAATAAAGAAGTGTGAAGTCCGCACACTGAAAAGTACTGCTCCAAAAGAATTTATTAAAAGCAACGTTTCGACCCTCAGGTCTTCATCAGGCACAATATACATGTAAAGTGAAGTCAACTTTAAATAGATACAGATAATTGCCTTAATTAGGCACACACAATATCACATGTAGATTGAAGTCAACTTTACATAGACAGATGATTACCTTAATTAGGCACACACAAAAGGTCAAATGACAAATGCAAGTAATGTAACAAATACAAGTCATGTGACAGTTACAAAACAAAAAAATAATAATTACTATAAAAATGACTTAATAAGTATTCAGACCCTTTGCTGTGACACTCATATACTCATATTGATATATATATATATGGCGTGCGGTTTGTGTTTTTGTTTGGAGCTCCGTCGAATTGATTAATAAATCCTTGATTTTATTCTTTACCACTCATTTATAAACTAGAACTTTCTATTTTTACAGCATGTGAACTTATCTTCGGTACTTTTCCATATAAAAAACAATCGGATTGCTTTGATATCGTTACTTAGATCCCACTTTCCCAATCTCCGCTACTAGCCTTTAGCCCGCTAGCATTGCACGCGTGGCCTCTCGCCTATCGATCGCCTCATTTACACCCGTTTCACTGAAAGGATACGGGTTATATCCAGGATTTCAGTCCTAAATTAGTAGTGATATTGGTAGTATCACTACTAATTTACTGTTCATCTGTTATAATGGCGAATATATCGGATGTGTGTCTAACGTTACCTCTGAGTGCAGGTGAGGACACATTCGAGCTGCATTCGGTGCTATTGGAGCAGGAGTCCGTTGAGAAGCAGATCCGTGGTCTGCTAGAGAGGCAAGCCGAGCTGCGAGATCAGCGATCAGCGCTTGAAACATCACGCGCCGATGCTCACAAGTCAGTGGTTAGTAACTTTTTGACTCCGACCTCGTTTACTCCGTGTGCTTCTCTGCACAGGACGCAAGCACCCAGGACGCGATCATACCTGGCTTCATTCACTCCGGCACCGACACAACACCATGGACCCTGGGTGATCCCGCAGCGGAAGACACGAGCCAGGACCAGAGCAAGAACCTCTCCGGCCCTCCCGGTCTTCGAGATCTCCACCCGGAACTGCTTCTCCCCTCTTCGCGAGTCGGAACGTGACGACGCCGTGATCATCGGCAGTTCCATCGTCCGTCATGTCCGTACTACCTCAGGTAAGGGTAAGGTGCACACTCACTGCTTTCCTGGTGCTCGTGTTCTAGATGTCGCTACACAGATTCCAGTGATCCTGAACGGTGACGAGCACGTCGGAGCTGTTGTGCTGCACGCGGGAGTGAACGACATCAGGCTGCGGCAGATGGAGGTTCTGAAGAAGGACTACAGGAGCCTGATCAAGACGGTACGCAGCACATCGCCTGAAGCAACGATCATCGTGTCTGGACCGCTTCCCACGTACAGACAAGGACAGGAAAGGTTCAGTAGATTATTTGCACTAAATGAATGGTTAATGTCATTGTGTAATGAACAGAAATCGGAGCGGCTATTCTGTCGGACAACATCTCCAAGACGTTACACACCATCTGACTAGTAAGTCAAAGTCCAAATCACAGTCTTTGCTAACCCAACTTAATTGATATAAGTAGTGTAGAACATCGGTTCCCAACAGGGGGGTTGCGGCCCACAAGGGGGCCTCAGCGAGCTCTGTGGGGGGTCGCGTCATATTTTGAAAAGTTTTGAGCAATGAGCATTAAATAAAAGTCCTTAACTTTTTTCTGTTCAAAATGTATATGAGCGAGTTCATCATGAATCCATCAATCCGTGTTTTTGTCTTATCCTGAACCACTATGGTACACCTATAATAAGTGTTTACATTGGGACTATTTTACACTGGTTCGGATCGCTGCCGCTGCGGAATAGCCCAGTACCTGCGTGACTCGTCATAGACGTACACAGAGAGAAGTAGTTCCGGCTACAATGTTCTTCCGAAAAGACACATTATTCTGTTAATAAACGCAAGTTTATTATCGCTCGCTAAAGCGCCAAAAACATAAAAAATAAAGGCTCACAAATAACTTGCAAGTATTGAGGCCCCAGACAGCAGTCATTTAGTAATAGCCTATATTCTTTCTTTTTTTTACCTACACACCAGTGTGAATATTTTTGTTTTTGCATTTCAAAAAGGGCCAATATAGGCTTCTCCTAGGCTTACGTTTTTAAATTACAAAGGGCCTACTGATGTTTTTGTTATTGTATTTTCAATATTATAGGCTATTATTTGTGCATAAACATATCTGGTTATAGTAAACATACCGTTTGTTTGAAAACAACATATTTTGTCATCCTTGCTGCAAGCTTACAAGAGCGATAATATCATTAAATGTGAAGGGGGCCCTAAAATATTTTCTTGGGAAAAAGGGGGTCTCAGACAAAAAAAGGTTGGGAACCACTGGTGTAGAACATTATATAGAAACTGTGTCAAATTCCTCTTTTAGTGAGGCCAAAACATAAATCTACTGTAGGATCTAGGAAAAATCTTATTGTAATTAAACCAGAAAATCTCAATATCAGTGAACAAAAACAATTTCTAAAGCTAGGTCTTCTAAACATTAGATCGCTCACACCTAAGGCGGTTATTGTAAATGAAATGGTCACAGATAATAGTTTCGATGTATTTTGCCTCACTGAAACCTGACTTAAACCAAATGAGTATTTCGGTCTAAATGAGTCTACTCCACCAGGATACTGTTATAAGCATGAGCCCCGTCTGATTGGTCGTGGCGGCGGTGTTGCAACAATCTATAGAGATATTCTAAATGTTACTCAGAAAACAGGTCACAGGTTTAATTTGTTTGAAGTACTTGTGCTAAATGTTACGCTCTTAGATGTAAGAAAGAAATCCCTATTATCTCTAGCCTTGGCTACTGTATATAGACCTCCAGGGCCCTATGCTGATTTCCTAAAAGAGTTTGCAGACTTTCTCTCAGATCTATTGGTCAATGTCGATAAAGCAATAATTGTTGGAGATTTTAACATACACGTAGATAACACAAATGATGCGTTAGGGGCTGCGTTTACAGATTTATTAAACTCCTTTGGGGTCAAGCAAAACGTCAGTGGTCCCACTCATCGTCTAAATCATACACTAGATTTAATTATATCATATGGAACCAATCCAACCGATATAGATTTTGTACCGCAAAGTGATGATGTCACTGATCATTACATGGTAACTTGCATAATACGTACTGCTGAAATTTGGCATGTTGCGCCACGTTATCGACCAGGCAGAACAATCCTTCCAACCACTATAGATATATTCTCAAATAGCTTACCTGATCTATCTCAGCTGCTCAGTGAACCCAAACAAACAGATGAACTAGAGGAAATGACTAGCAGTTTGAGCACCATTTTCTCTAGTACATTAGAAATTGTTGCACCAATTAACCCTTCGCAGGGAGCTTGATTGACAGGTTATCTGACCAATCATACTTCGCCATCCGCCATTTTGTCCGACAAAGCAGTCAGGAGAGTTAGTAGATTAACATGGGAGGATTTGAACTTGAAAAACTGAATAAACTGACGCCTTTCCGCGGTTAAAACAACATTCCTTTTATGTTCATTCATGTTTATTTGATGCTATAAATGAACTAGAAGGAAGAGATGATCGGTTCACGAGCAGCTTTAACTGAGGCTCTACAGCGATCTGTCAAGACACATTAAAGAGCCACAAAACGGTATTTATTGTTTAAATTTCTTTTTAAAAATGACCAAATTTGAAAGGTGAGACTTTGTTTAATATGTTTAATATCAAAAGTAACCGAAAAGTAACCTGGTCTGTCCTGTCTGTCAGCGTTTTGTCAGTCTCCTCTCTGATCCGCGATGTATTTTTCACTGCGTGAGAACATGGTGTGTGCGTGAGAGCGGCGTAGCTTGTCGGACATAGCGACAGTAACTAAGGGGGGTGGGTCTTTGCGAAGGGTCAATTAGATTAAAAAAGGTTTGAGAGAAAACTAAGGCACCATGGTACAACAGTGCTACGCATGTTATCAAAAGAGAAACTCGTAACTTAGAGCGTAAATGGAAACAAACTAATTTAGAGGTCTTTAGAATCGCGTGGAAAGACAGTATGTCACGTTATAAAAAGGCTCTAAAAGCAGCCAGGGCTGAGCATCTCCGCGAACTAATAGAAAATAACCAAAATAATCTAAGGTTTTTATTTAACACCGTGGCTAGACTAACAAATAAACAGACATCACCAGAGCAAAATATTCCGTTACAGTATAGTAGTAATGATTTTATGAATTTCTTCACTGAGAAAATAGAAAGCATCAGAAACACAATTGTAAATGTACAATCTTCTATGGTGTCATGATTCAGCCTCAATTATCTCCCCTCAAGAACAACTACACCGCTTTACAACTATAGGACAGGAAGAGCTAAATAAACTTATCATTGCATCTAAACCAACAACATGTCTATTAGATCCAATACCCACTAAACTACTGAAAGAAGTGTTACCTGTAGTGGAATAGCCTCTTCTCAATATTATTAACTCGTCTTTATTTTTAGGTCATGTTCCAAGAATATTCAAGCTGGCAGTAATAAAACCTCTCATTAAGAAACCACAATTAGATCCAAATAACCTAGCAAATTACAGACCCATTTCAAATCTTCCATTTATGTCTAAAATACTAGAAAAAGTTGTGTCCGCTCAATTGTGCTCTTTCATGCAAGAAAATGATATCTGTGAAAAATTTCAGTCAGGATTCAGACCGCATCATAGCACAGAAACTGTGCTAGTTAAAATTACAAATGATTTACTTTCAGCTTCTGACCAAGGCTGTATCTCAATACTAGTTCTACTCGATCTTAGCTTACTCTTACTGCGTTCGACACTATAGATCATAAAATACTCTTGGATCGACTACAAAACTACACTGCTGTTCAGGGACAGGCATTAAGCTGGTTTAGATCGTACTTATCAGACCATTACCATTTTGTCTGTTTAAATGGGGAAAAATCGAAGATAACGTCAGTACACTATGGAGTGCCGCAAGGATCGGTGTTAGGCCCTCTGCTATTCTCAATATATATGCTGCCATTTGGTAATATTATAAGAAAACTTGGAATTACTTTCCACTGTTATGCTGATGACACTCAATTATATGTTTCATCACGACCAGATGAAAACACTAACTTATCTAAATTGACAGAGTGTCTCAAAGATATAAAATGCTGGATGATGTGTAATTTCCTGCTATTAAATTCAGATAAAACGGAGGTATTACTTATTGGTCCAAAAAACTACCCACAAAACCTTGTACAATACAACTTTAATTTAGAAGGATGTCCTGTTACTTTATCCACTACAATAAAAGACCTGGGTGTTATACTAGACCGCAACTTGTCTTTCGAAAATTATATTTCATATGTTACAAGAACAGCCTTTTTCCACCTTAGAAACATTGCTAAGCTACGTAACATGCTATCTGTTTCTGATGCAGAAAAGTTAGTTCATGCATTCATGACCTCGAGACTAGATTACTGTAATGCTTTATTAGCTGGTTGTCCTGCATCCTCAATAAACAAGCTACAGTTAGTGCAAAATGCAGCTGCTAGAGTTCTGACTAGGTCAAGAAAATATGATCATATAACACCAATTTTATCATCTCTACACTGGTTACCTATTAAGTTCCGTATCAATTACAAAGTACTACTACTGACCTATAAAGCCCTAAATGGTCTAGCTCCTGTGTATTTAATGGAACTTCTATCGCCCTACAATCCATTGCGTTCTTTAAGATCACTAAATTCGAGGCTTCTGGTCATTCCTAGGATATCTAAGTCCACTAAAGGAGGGAGGGCGTTCTCGCATTTAGCTCCTAAACTCTGGAATAGCCTTCCTGATATTGTTCGAGGCTTAGACTCGCTGTCCCAGTTTACAGCTAGATTAAAGACGCATCTCTTTAGCCAAGCATTCACATAATGCTTACCTTTTATACCACGGTTGAATCAGATTGAATGCATTAATATTATGAACAGCAGCTATGCTAATTATTTCCCATTTGCTTTTCTGCTGTTATCTCGGGACGCTATTCCCGAGGTAAATGGCGTTCATCAGCTCCAGTTTGTATCCAGCCTCTCACGGAGACTTCAGATGCCCCAACACCTGCGATGAGATGACTAAACGCCTGTGAAGAGACGACTCGACGCCTGTGAAGAGACGACTAAACGCCGGCGATACGTTATGCCCTAAATTAATACATGATTAACTAACTGTATTTTTCTATGTACATTTCTGAAATGCACTTTCTGTAAAGCTGCTTTGAAACAATATGTATTGTGAAAAGCGCTATACAAATAAATTTGAATTGAATTGAATTGAATATATTTAACTCAGGTGCTGTCCATTTCTTCTGATCATCCTTGAGATGGTTTTACATCTTCATTTAAGTCCAGCTGTGTTTGATTATACTGATTGGACTTGATTAGGAAAGCCACACACCTGTCTATATAAGACCTTACAGCTCACAGTGCATGTCAGAGCAAATGAGAATCATGAGGTCAAAGGAACTGCCTGAAGAGCTCAGAGACAGAATTGTGGCAAGGCACAGATCTGGCCAAGGTTACAAAAAAAATTCTGCTGCACTTAAGGTTCCTAAGAGCACAGTGGCCTCCATAATCCTTAAATGGAAGACGTTTGGAAAGACCAGAACCCTTCCTAGAGCTGGCCGTCCGGCCAAACTGAGCTATCGGGGGAGAAGAGCCTTGGTGAGAGAGGTAAAGAAGAACCCAAAGATCACTGTGGTTGAGCTCCAGAGATGCAGTCGGGAGATGGGAGAAAGTTGTAGTAAGTCAACCATCACTGCAGCCATCCACCAGTAGGGGCTTTATGGCAGAGTGGCCCGACGGAAGCCTCTCCTCAGTGCAAGACACATGAAAGCCTGCATGGAGTTTGCTAAAAAACACCTGAAGGACTCCAAGATTCTCTGGTCTGATGAGACCAAGATAGAACTTTTTGGCCTTAATTCTAAGCGGTATGTGTGGAGAAAACCAGGCACTGCTCATCACCTGTCCAATACAGTGTAGCATGGTGGTGGCAGCATCATGCTGTGGGGGTGTTTTTCAGCTGCAGGGACAGGACGACTGGCTGCAATCGAGGGAAAGATGAATGCGGCCAAGTACAGGGATATCCTGGACGGAAACCTTCTCCAGAGTGCTCTGGACCTCAGACTGGGCCGAAGGTTCACCTTCTAACAAGACAATGACCCTAAGCACACCGCTAAAATAACGAAGGAGTGGCTTCACAACAACTCCATGGCTGTTCTTGAATGGCCCAGCCAGAGCCCAGACTTAAACCCAATTGAGCATCTCTGGAGAGACCTGAAAATGACTGTCCACCAACGTTTACCATCCAACCTGACAGAACTGGAGAGGATCTGCAAGGAGGAATGGCAGAGGATACCCAAATCCAGATGTGAAAAACTTGTTGCATCTTTCCCAAAAATACTCATGGCTGTATTAGATCAAAAGGGTGCTTCTACTAAATACTGAGCAAAGGGTCTGAATACTTAGGACCATGTGATATTTCAGTTTTTCTTTTTTAATAAATGTGCAAAAATGTCAACAATTCTGTGTTTTTCTGTCAATATGGGGTGCTGTGTGTACAATAATGAGGAAAAAAATGAACTTAAATGATTTTAGCAAATGGCTGCAATATAACAAAGAGTGAAAAAATTAAGGGGGTCTGAATACTTTCCGTACCCACTGTACATCCCACTCATATTGACAGAAGTCTAGCCTGCAAGGCGGGAACTTCCAGGTTATAAAACCTAACAAATGTGGACGGGGAGGCCCAGCCCACCGCCTCACAAATGTCATGAATGGAAATCCCGCTGGACCAAGCCCATGACGAGGCCAAGCCTCGAGTGGAATGAGCCCTGACGCCCAAAGGGCATTGCAGACCTTTAGACGCATAAGCAGTTGCAATAGCGTCCTCTATCCATCTGGACAGACTCTGTTTCGAGGCGGCGAGAACAAAGAGCTGCTCCGAATGCCTGAAAGGGGCGGAGCGCGTAATGTAAAGCCTCAGCGCCCTGACAGGGCAGAGGAGATAAACATCGCTCTCACTATCGGATGCTGGCAGAGCCGATAGAGAAATGACCTGCACTCTGAAGGGAGTGCCCATCACCTTAGGGACATAGCCATGCCTTGGTTTGAGGATGACTTTAGAGTCATTTGGTCCAAACTCTAGACACGCAGCGCTAACGGATAGCGCGTGTAAATCCCCCACACGTTTAACTGATGACAGAGCTGTCAGAAAAACGGTTTTGAGCGAGAGGTACTTTAGATCCACGGAATCTAGCGGTTCAAAGGGGCATGCTTTCAGGGCCTCCAGGACCAGAGAAAGATCCCACATAGGAACCGACGGGGGTCACGGGGGATTCATCCTCCTGGCTCCTCTAAGGAAGCGGATGACCAGCTCGTTCCTTTCTATTGACTCGCCGTGCGTCGACTCAGCGAACGCTGCAACAGCCGCCACATATACTTTAAGCATGGAAGGGGACCTGCCCCTGTCCAACAGCTCTTGAAGGAAGATAAGCAACCCCGATACCCCACATGTTCGTGGATCCAGATTTCTGCCGTCTCGTAGAGGGGGCTCTGGACTGCGTAATCGTGTTCATAACACCTTCTGGCAAGACAACGGATATCCATTGATTAACCATACATGCAGAGACCAGCGCTCTGGATGGGGATGCCAGATTGAGCGGCGGGCTTGAGAGAGGAGATCTCTCCTTACGGAATCGGCCAAGGGGCTGTGCGTGACAGCTGCGTCAGCTCCGGGAACCAGATTTGGTTCTCCCATCACGGGGCTATAAGGAGCACCGAGTGGCGCATTTCCCTGATCCTCTTGATTACCTGTGGCAACAGAGAGACCGGAGGGAAAGCATAAAGCGGGCGGCTGGGCGAGATTTGGGCCAGCGCGTCCTCATTCTTCGAAAAGAACATTGGGCAGTGAGCGTTGTCTTTTAACGCAAACAGGGACTTCCGCTTTGCAATAGCATAGCCATAGCAACTGAACTGTCTGGGGGTGCAGGGACCATTCCCCTGGGGGAACGTTGTCCCTGGACAGTTTGTCTAGGCCGTCGTTCAGGTGGCCTGGCACATGCGCAGCTCTCAGCGAGTGCAGAAAGTGCTGAGACCATATGAGGAGGCGTTCCGTCAGATCGCATAGATTTCTGGACCTGACACCGCCCTGACGGTTCACATAGGACACCACAGACATGTTGTCCGACCGGACTAGAACGTGGTGGTCTCGTATGAAGGGGAGGAAGCACTTCAGCGCGTTCTCGACCGCTATCATCTCCAGACAGTTTATATGAAGGCTTTTCTCTCGGTCTGACCACAGGCAAAAGACCGGTCTGCCCTTGAAGAGATAGCGCCCCAACCTAGGTTGGAGGCGTCCATCGAGATGACCTTTCGGTATTAGACAGCCCCCATCGTCACCCCCCGCTGGTACCAGTCGGCCGCTAACCAGGGCTGCAGAGCTGAAAAGCAGCTCTGAGTCACTCTGATTTGACTGCAGCCGGACGCCCAAGCCCGGTGAGATGGAAAGATGCGGCCAGATGTCGCACACGGCGTGCGCGCTGTGTCGATAAACGGGCCGTCATAGCCACAGAGTCCAGTTCTATCCCTAGAAAGGAAACTGACTGACTGGGCAGTAATGAGCTCTTGGTCCAGTTGACCGTGAGACCCAGGCTTTCCAGATGACTGAGGAGCACTGTTCTGTGAGATAAGAGTTCTATCTCTGACTGTGCCAGAATCAGCCAATCGTCCAAACAGTTCAGAATCCACATGCCCTGATTTCTCAGGGGGCGAGAGCCGCGTCCATGCACTTCGTAAATGTACGGGGTGCTGAAGACAGGCCGAACGGGAGGACGGTGTATTGATATACCTGACCGTCGAAGGCGAATCTCAAGAATGGCCTGTGACGGGGTATATCTGAATCTGAAAGTAGGCATCTTTCAGATCGAGAGAGATAAACCAGTCCCTTAGGCAAATTTGCACGAGAATTGTCTGGTCGTGAGCTTTTTGAACGGTCTTCTCATGAGAGGTTTGTTCAAATATCTCAGATCTAAGATAGGTCTGAGAGCTCCGTCCTTCTTGGGTACGAGAAAATAACGGCTGTAAAAGCCTGACTCGCTCAGAGAAGGAGGTACCGGTTCTTTGGCCCCTTTGCACGGCTCGGGAAACTGAACCAGAGGTAGGGGCGCGGCGCGCGCGCCTTTGGTGCTTGAATACGGCGGCTCGCTGACAGCGATGGTTGGCTGTTTCACATGTGACGTCCCGATTGCTTCGAATGGGGAACGTTTTGTGATAACTTGTGATGCGCGAGCAGCGCTGGGGGCGAATTGTTTATTAGTAAGGGTGAGCGCTCGTGAGCGGGCACGTAACTTACATTCATAGCCATGGGCAGAATGGCCTCTAGGCTCTGATCGCCATACTTATGGGCGCGGCACGCGCGCCCTCGGTGCTTGAAAACGGCGGCTCGCTGACAGCGATGGCTGGCTGTTTCACATGTGACGTCCCGATTGCTTTGAACGGGGAACGTTTTCAGATAACTTTGTGATGCGCGAGCAGCGCCGGGCGTTTATTAGTAAGCGTGAGCGCTCGTGAGTACGTAACTTACATTCATAACCTGACCGATATGAGACTGTTTTGGCCGTGTGACAGAGCAGGCAGAGAGTAGGCGTGAGCACAGAGTTGTGGGCACATTTCCTACATCTAACACTCGAACGGCATTTTGCCAGCTTAATGAGAGTGGGCTCTGTGAGTGTGAGAGACACGGGGGGTATCGTGCTTGCGTGTAGGGGTGAACACAGAGATGTGGGCACGTTTTCTATACTTAGGGCACCAACGGCGTGAGCCGGATAACCAGATATTATACTCTCGAGATTTGTCTGGGAAGCAACTAGCAACTGCGGGTGTGTGCAGGCGAGCGGGTTGCATCACCAGCTCGTTGGCTGCCGAATACACTGCTGCAGTAGCCTCTTCTAAGGGGACTGACAGGGCGAGATATTTCAATGGTGCTCCAGCCGCGGCGGGACTCAACCATCTTTTCCAGCTTTTTGAGAGAC
Organism: Gila orcuttii; assembly: GCA_026230005.1. Classification (NCBI taxonomy): domain Eukaryota; kingdom Metazoa; phylum Chordata; class Actinopteri; order Cypriniformes; family Leuciscidae; genus Gila; species Gila orcuttii. The sequence goes on from JAPDVR010000017.1 coordinate 10,051,953, forward strand.
TGACAGGACGAGGTATTTCAACGGTGGTCCGACAGCGGCAGAAGGCTGGCTAGCGCAGGAGGCTAATCACGTGAGCGGCCTGCAGCTGAGCTGGAGCGTCGCACTTTAAATCCGTGATGGCAGCTGGATCCGGGCCTTTCTCATCCCCTTCTCGGCGGCGCCGTCCACTTGGGAGAGTGTCGAGGAGAGATGGAGTCTCGCGGAGAATGGTGCATTCCACGATTTAGAAAGCTCCGGCAGTAAAGGCCAGGATAGAGCAGCTGTCAGGCATCTCCTTCCGCCTACGGTGTCTGTGACCGGCGCTTCTTTTTGCGCGGTCCAGCAGAGGGCGGAGTGACAGCTTCGGCGTTGAACACCTCAAGTCAAGCCCGCAGGGTCGACATCGGGAGTTCTTCGCAGTGGACGCAGCCTCCCGACGAAGAGCGAGGGCTGCGTGGTCTGGGCCCAGGCAGGGAGCGCAGATCACCTGGCGGTCTCTGGCGCTGGGCGGGGCTCGGCACGGGCCACAGGAAGTGCGAGGCATTTTTATAAAAACGCCTCGCGCTCTTTTAGGAAAATGTGTGTGTCGCGGCGGCGAACACGCACGCACAGCAGAGCAAAAGAGCAAAAGGATACTGTCGCCGGATAGCGTAGTAGGCACGGATGGCTGAAGGCGGCGAAGTCGACCGACTTCTTCAGACGCTTTCCTCTGCTTGCTGGTCGCTGGTTTCAACGGCGGCGGCTTCTCTCAGGATCCAGCGATGCGTAGAGCTTCGCTGAAGAGATGAAAATCATGGAAGCAGCCTCCGACCCGTACTTTTATATGCTAAGCCACACCCATTCTGGCGGGCTGTGACGCGTAGAGGGCGCGAAGTAGTGACGTCACGCCAGGCTTAGTGGTAGGCTGCTGCAGTGGCCGCAGGGCAGCCAATGAGCACGCTAGACAGCCTGCTCCAGGTCTGCTAGCTGCTGCCCTGCGTTGACAATAAATAGAAAATTAAGGATATTTGATATGTTATAATTTGATATGTTATATAAACCGGCAATGCCGCTCTGTATTCCCCATGGGTGCTTATGTACATGTGCCGGCCCGCATTGCTGGCCGCCTGATTCCCACTTATCTGTGTTCCCCGGGATTCCCTGGGACTCATGAAGTGGATGCTTGGCACGCACGGCGTTGACAAGGGATTTCCGTAGCGTAAGCAACTTACGCAATACGAGAGAACCTCTCGTAAGAGAACGTACTCGGTTACGTACGTAACCTCGGTTCTCTCTAGAAGAGGGAACGAGTATTGCGTAACCTGCCGTGCTCGCGCCACGAGCGACTTTTTCTTCAGTCGATGAAAACCAGGGAAGCAGCCTCCGAGCCGTACTTTTATACGCTAAGCCACACCCATTCTGGCGGGCTGTGACGCGTCACACCAGGTTCAGTGGTAGGCTGCTGCAGTGGCCGCAGGGCAGCCAACGAGCATGCTAGACAGCCTGCTCTAGGTCTGCTAGCTGCTGCACTGCGTTGACAATAAATACAAAATTAAGGATAATTTTTGGCTTCATATCTCGAGAAAAGATGAATTTACCCGTAGCATAAGCAACTTATGCAATACGAGAGAACCTCTCGTAAGAGAACATTTGTTCACTTGTTCTCTGTGGTACAGGCAATCCCGTTTACCATTATAGACATGTCATTGTCTAAGTGGACACGAACAATCTAAGAAAGTTCTTGGATGACCTCCAAAATGCCAGTATGAAATGGATAGTTCAAGTTCTGGGTAATGATTGGTCAATACATCATTTCAGTCGAGCTAAAATACACAATGTAGTAATAGCGGCTATGATGTCAACTGTAGCTACTGTGTAACATTACTGCATAGGACCCGCTGAAATAGTATGTGAAACAGCATGCATTATGCAATGATGAATGTTTCAAACATAAGTATGCTACATTGTTGAGTGGGTAATCGGGAGAATTCCCGGTGGCCCGTTTCACTTTTGGGCTGGTCGAGGATTTTTTTTTGTTTTGTTACATTTGTCACGTTAGTCTATCTTTTAAATTAGGCTACACACATTCCGCATTCTGACACCGCAGCGAGCAGCCTCTGCAAGGGTTGTACCATGTGACGGAGTTCTCCCCTCCCAAATAGAGTTGGTTGGGTCCATAGCCCGTCTTTTCCAAAACGTTTTCTCAGGTAGGCTACTGATAGCTGGGCGGCCCTACCGTAACGGTACGCGTCAGGGAGGATGTATGGGAGGAAGAGGCCAGGAGGGGCTGAAAAAGCCAGGTTGAAAAAAAGAAAGGCATTGGAGGAGGATGCGGCCAAATGTGCCAAGCGTACAGATTTGTTTTCAAGAGGACAAACACAAGTGGCAACAGGTAAATAGAGATAGGCCTAGTAATGATTAGCATTAGCAACGCTGCAACGTAATTATTCAGCTAATACTGTTGTAGCGTTGTCAACCTATTGAAGGAATACAAATTTATTAAATGTTTTATTTAAGTTTCTAATACTATCATATATAAACAGAGAAAGTTCTGTTTGTTGAAGTTAGCATTTCAGGTTAGGATGGTAAATGATATCCGCTGTGAAACAGTTTCCAGCAAGAGAATCTGGCAAATCCTGTTTTCTCCATTGTAAGTTAAATGAGTCTGATCACTGAGACTTTCTTTAATGGCTCTGGGATGGCTCTTGGAACCAGAGTTCCTGGCCACTATCAGCATTTGAATAGTTATGCTGATTCCATTGGATTGGTAATGCCCTCAGAGTAGGGTGTGTTCGTACTACATTTGCATGCTTTGTTTGAATTTGTCTCCACCTCCAGAAGTCCCTCCTCTTAAAATACCTATAATATACTATGTAAAGTTACTTTAATTTAGACTTGATTGAGATGACTACAGCGACGAAATAAAGAACTTATACCTCAACAATCTCCTGGTCTGCAACTCTATCTTTTCTACACTTGAGAAGAAATAAGTTTCCAACAGATGGTGCCCTGTGACCCGGATGGAGAAACTGAAACTCAACAAAGAATGAACTTTTGAAACTTCAAAGCTCAAAAATCTCAACAAAGCTGACTGAGTCTCCAGACTGAATTTTGAAACATCCAGCTAAACAAAGATTGCCAGACTGAATCTTTCCAGCTTCCTCCAGATTGAAAACTTCAAGCTGAACCATGATTTCCAGGCGGAATCTTTCTATACAACAAAAATTTGGTGAGTTTCACTCCATTCAAAGAACCGTTGAAAAACCAGTAAAAAAATAAATTAAAAAAAATCTGTTATTCCTCTGCGCCATCAGAGAAGAAGTTAACAAACAGCTGTAGGGTTTGTTAACTAAAGTTATCCTCTAAAGTCGCTTTTAGAGATGAAATGTATCCTCTGTTTTTCAGGCAGGGAAGATTAACGTACATGTTAATATTGTTTTTATCCTCTGATTCAATCAGGGAAGATTAGCGTAAAGTGCTAGTAATTTGTATTACCCTTTGCTCTGCCAAGGAAGGTTAACAATAGTTTGATCTGTGTTAACAAGTGTAACCTCTGTTTTGAACAGAGAAGTTTTAGTGTTTGTTTGTTTAGCATCATGTGCTAATAAGATTGTACCCTCTGTTGTAGATAATAGAGAGAAGTTTTACTGTAGTTTACATTCCAACTACTGAGAAACGTGGATTAGCAAGCCCTTTATGGACAGACAGTGAGTTCAAGTCATTGTTAGGAGAGAAAATGGACTCCATAGTGACTGAGTCAATTAGATTGGATTTGACAAAGAAATTTGGTATTGATCCAGACAAAGTTTTGTCTATTGAAGAATGCAAGAAGGTGTTAGGTGCATGTATCAGAAAGAAAAACATGAAAGGCATAATCTGTTGCCATAGAGAATATAGATTATCCATTGCACAAGAACAAGCTAGGTGTATTGATAAGTTAAATGAACAAAACAAACAATTGCACACTCAAGTGTACTGTTTCAAGACAAAGGTGGGCCATAACCAGGGATCAACCAAATGTGACTCTGAAGACCAACAGTCAGATGAAAGCTATCCTGATTTACAGTCTTTCTGTACACTAGAAAACACTAGAAATTCTGGTTTGATAGATAAAGATGTAAATGCATTTGAAGTGTGTGGAGCAAGACAAAAGGCTCAGACTAGGGCAAAAGGGATTGATACAGTTCCATCTGCAACCCCCATACTGCAGCTACAAGCAGTCAAATTATCTTTAGGTCCTAAAGATATCGAGAGGATCGTTGAAAGTTTGCCATCAGTGCAAAGACATTTTTCTGAGTTTAGGAGAGAATTGTCCAAAAAGATGCGGCTCTATGATATGTCTCTAGCTGAAGTCACCCAGCTAATATCACAGATCTTGACTGAGTCAGAATTCAATGATTTTGAAAATGCTGTAAACAATTCTGAACTACAGCATGACAGAAAAGATGAATTGAGAGAAGGAGTTCTGAGAGTGTTAAAGAACATTGTTGGACCAAAAGTGGACTGGTCAAAAATCACTAGTTGTGTACAGAAGAAGCATGAAACTGTTAGTCAGTACACAGAAATGTTTTGTCAGTCAGCTGTAACTTACAGTGGAATAGCAGACACTTCAGAGAAGGTGTTAAATGACAATGGGCCATTAGTTCGCACATGGTATGATGGTCTTTTGTCAGAGCATAGAAATGCATTGCCTTTCTTAGACGTCACATGGGCTACCAGTACCCTGCAAAGTAACCTAGACAGGTTAGCTACTTGGGAAAAAGATTCTGATGTTAAAGAGAGAGTAAACATTGCAGCAGCATCCTTTAAGGTCAACACAGAGAACCAACAGAAACGTAAATGTCCTAAGAGAGAGGGCAGTTGTTATTACTGTGGTAAGCCTGGACACTGGAGAAAAGAGTGTAGGAAAAGCAAAAAGAACTTTATTGAGGTTAATAATGTTGCTAAGCTACTACTCAATCTGCTTGCTAATTTGAAGCAGCCCCTCCCCACGTCATTAAACGGATGGGGCAACATGTTGAGGTGCTAACCGTTTGTGCTGTGAGTGCTTAATTCTCCCCAGTAACTTACAACAGAGATAAAAGACTTATTTTTTTGTTTAATAGAACAAAAGGAAAGTGACTATCTCAGTTTTTCCTTTGGGGGACACTGGTTAAAGTAGACTCACAGCCTTAAATGTTATTTTACAGCACAGGCCTTTCATCATTAAAAGTGTTAGGTCAGACTGTAAACGTAAAAAAGCCCTCATGCAGTGTCCACAATAATGCCGAATATTGTCTTACAGCGTGCACCTGTCACAAATCCGTCCTCATGTATGATGTCTGCTATGACTGGAGTTTTGTTAGAGGATGAAGGAGAAATGACACACGATTGTGTTACGCTTACATATACACCTATGAGTGAAGTAAAAGAAACTGCCATAGAGAATTCAGAATTTGAGTTGTTTGTTGACGGTTCAGCTCAAGTAATTGAAGGTAACAGACGAGCAGGTTATGCTCGTCTGTTAGGGGTGGTGATGGCGCAGTGGTGATGGTGATGGCGCCTGTATAGGGGTGGTGATGGCGCAGTGGATAAGACACATGCCTTTGGTGTGAGAGACCCAGGTTCGAATCCACTGTGAGACACCAATGTGTCCCTGAGCAAGACACTTAACCCCTAGTTGCTCCAGAGGCGTGCGACCTCTGACATATAGCAATTGTAAGTCGCTTTGGATAAAAGCGTCAGCTAAATGAATAAATGTAAATGTAAATGTATGCAGTAACGTCCTCAACGGAAGTGTTAGCTTCAGAACGTCTTCCAGATTACGCTAGCTTCAGGATCAGTTGCTAATATCTACACAGATTCCAGATATGCTTTTGGGGTAATTCATGATTTTGGTGTCATTTGGCAAACCAGACAGTTTCTAACTTCTGCTGGATCCCTCATTAAGCATGCTGAATTAGTGAAAGATCTAATGTTTTCCATGAAACTTCCAAAGAAATTAGCAGTGATCAAAGTGAAAGCACATCTCACAACTAATACTACGGAAGGTAATGCTCTTGCTGATATGGCAGCTAAACAGGCTTGTTTCTATGCAACTGTACAAGTGTGTTCAGGTAGTGCAGCACAGAAGAAGATTATGCCTCCTGAATCAATAATTGATCTGTACAAAGACGTTCCTCCATTAGAACCAAAGTGGCATGGGCCACATCAAGTTATGTTGATTACAGCAGCTGCAGTATTGTGTCAGGATAAACTGGACTCATTGTGTCACACTGTAAAAGTTGCTGCCCCTCCCACAGGGAAATGACAGGACACGGAACAGTGAGGAGCCCAGGGAAGAACCGATTGCAACAGGCGTCGGGGGCCAACCCTTGCGGTGAAGACTCCCTCATAGCCTTCCCCATCCACTAGCCCATCCTTACCTCACTGGTTCTATTTAGGTGTCAAAATAATTCAGAAAATAGGGAAAGAAGGAACAAAAATAGCAGACACGGGAAAAAGTTTACAACCCTAGTGTTTGAACAAATACTGCTCTCCTGTCTTTTGTTTTCTCTCTTCCTCTGTGCAGGTACCACTTGCTGACCCGAGACCCATACGCCCCGACCTCCTCGTCTGCGTATGAAGACATAACCTCAAGAAACAACTAGACGACTTCCGAGCCAACTATCACAAAAGGATAAAGAGCAGAAAAAAAAAAAAATACACAACGCAGAGACGATGAAGCCTTCAGTCATCCATCGACATGATCAAGATTGTCCTACTACTACACATCATAAAGATCGCACAAAGAATGCCCTCAGAGTAGGGTGTGTTCGTACTACATTTGCATGCTTTGTTTGAATTTGTCTCCACTTCCAGAAGTCCCTCCTCTTAAAATACCTATAATATACTAGTAAAGTTACTTTAATTTAGACTTGATTGAGATGACTACAGCAACGAAATAAAGAACTTATACCTCAACAATCTCCTGGTCTGCAACTCTATCTTTTCTACACTTGAGAAGAAATAAGTTTCCAACACTATTCACAAGCAAAATATTAAATTTAATTTGAATATTAGCCTTTTTGTATCACCCAATATATGGCGATTCATAGACTTTGCAAATATTATGCAAATATTGATAACAAAACTCAAGCTTGATCTGTGTATGCAGTAAAATGACCTTTTAATTATTTTTTTGTAGATTCTGAGCAGCAGATAAGCCAGCCCCCTGCTGAAAATGAGGAGGCCATGACTACAGGGACAGGTAGAGATGATACCAGAGTAAACAATATGAATTAAAGTTATTTAATGTAAGAAAGAGCAGTATGCTTTTGTTAATTTATCAACCTATCCTTGTGGAATAGTGGAATATTTTTTGTTAACTTCTCAGCTTAAGTGAATTATTATTTAACCTTTACATTATTTGTTGAACTATGGTATTAATAAAAACTACCAATAGTAAGAGCTGAACTGTTGCTTTTATTCATCCAATTTCCACCACCATGAAAAAAGTGGGCCGGTCTTAGGCCTGAAACTCCCAGGCTGAAAAGTGGCCCCACTCCGGCCCTGCATTATTGTCACATAACCGTATTATTTACTAACGTGTAATTCAGAAATAAAAACAGGTTTATATATTATATTATAAATGTTCTAATTTGATCTATGATCTAATTTGTTGTCAAACTACTAGTGGGATACAGTAGGGGAGACCGGGGATGGTTGTAACACTGGTCAGTTGTAACAATTCCAATCTGTCCAATCAGGAACTAGTTAGAAATCACCTGATTCACTTCGCACATACTCAGTTTAGTTCTTATTCCACATGTGATAAAGTAGAGCCCTGTGGCAGACACAGCACATGTTAGAGTGGAAAAAACAATTTTGAGGTAAGAAAGTTACTTTTTTGTTGTTTTTTTTTGTTATGGGAATTTCTGCTTTGTAGTTAAACTCATCAAACTTTTATTATGTTTATTGTGTGTCTGTGTAGATATTTTACATGCAAGTTGTTAGTGCTAATGTTTTGCCTGTTAGCTGTAAGGTGAGCTAGTTCATGGCTACATGACTCTGGGTTAGTTGTAACAACAAGACTTTGGGTTAGTTGTAACAACAATGAAACGTTACAATTACTATGACAGAGTAACAACAGAGTCACACACACACACACACACACACACACACACACACACACACACACACACACACACACACACACGAAAATGTTCAAGTGTTCAATTTTATTATGGCCAATACTAACACTGGCAGTAACAAACAAACGATGTTTGTGTTCAAGTTCAATTTATAATGGTCAATTGACTGAGAGTGACAAACACACTGAGACTAAGAGTGACACACACACACATCAGTTATATTGAAAAGTCAGTGTTGAATAAAAACCTTTCAAAATAATTTTTTTGTCAAAATCCTTATTTCATTATGTTACATATCACCCCGGTGGATATCATAATGTTACATCTCACCCCAGGGTATGTTACAACTAACCCAGACTATGGGGTGAATTGTAACATTTCACTCCTCGTGTTTGAAACTAAACCATGCATTTTCTGTTTGTGTTGCAAAGATAATACCTATGTAATTTAATAGCAGTCACTCTTAACTAGTTTGGATCACATTTTGAACACACTGACTTCAGAGTACTACAAGATATAGACAGAAAGGTCAAAATTCTTACAACCATCCCTGGTCTCCCCTACTTGCTGTATACTGCACGTTTTTGCAAAAATATAGAAGGTCATGCAGGTATCATGTACACGCTGTAGTGTGAACTACACACAAAGAATGAATAGTATGGCAGCTGTGCTGTTCCAAAAATAGTACGTCAGGGACTATATTTTTCCATGAATGATGCTACTTAATGAATTTGATTAATAAATTAATGTTGTAATGAAAAATTGTGCCCTGGCCCCTCAATATTTTATTATGTAGTAACAGGTTTATAAAGTTGTGCTGTATTGTTTCTACATAACTGTATTCAAAATCGAGTATAGCCTCTTGCAATTTATATTTACTGCATATTAACTGGTATGTAAAGGAGTTTTGAATTAGGGCAATGAATTAGAAAGCTGCTGGTTGCGAACAGGGTTCTTTGGGTAGTCAAAGAAGCCTTTGGTTGGACTTATGGGGTCGTCGGTTATGGGACATATGCAGAGGTCATCTTCATCATCATCACTTGCATTGGAATCTTTAAAAGTCACTCTATTCTTACTACACCCATTCCTAGGTCCATCCAGAGGGCTGCCCACCTCCTCCATACTAAACATGAGCTCCTCCTCAGCCATGATGTCCCACTGTGTTGTGCACCAAAACTACAAACAAGCGCTTAAGAATAAGTGTCAAATATTACATTATTAGATGCATTGTCAACAAACATGCAAACACCTTTTAAAAGTAGCACTGATACGAATGATCAAGAACAGGTTGATTAAATGTGAAGGTATTCGTTAATGTAAGTGTAACGTGAAAAAACGCTTAATGTGGCTTAATGTACTAAGACAGCGTTATTAAAAGACCAAACTCAGAATACATCTAGTAAAGTATATGTACAAAAAAGACTCCAGAATATGAATTCCCACAATGAAGCACCTTTTACTTGTAACTGATTTAGCAAATAATTTGTTTTATCCTAAAAATGTCAAGTACTTGCACTGACCCTTGCTTTGGATGAAGGGATGGTTGAACCACGTAGAAAGAGAGCACGGACACGGCGGTCTATGTTGGTCCATGAGATTTTGGGAGCGAGAAAATATCTCGGCCAGAACCATAGTTTGGTCCAAGAACTGAAGATGGACGGTAGTCAGTTCAAGGAGTATTTTTGGTTTGAAGTGTTGTTCCGGAAAATTGGACCTTCTATTATAAGGAGAGACACAAACTACCAGGAGGCCATCAGCTCGGAAGAACGTCTCTGCATTTGTCTGAGGTGTGTAAAGAAGTATTCAGAACTTATTTTAAGTGATATTTTGTGTACTATTGCAGTCTTTGTCTCTTGGATAAAGTGGAGTAGACGTAGCAGGAAATGAAAAAAGCTCAAATAAAGTGCCTCAATTTTACTCTTGTACATGTTCTTAGTTACAGTCATCACTGCATATATGGTATGACAACACTTATTTTACTAATTTACTTATTTTTAGGTATTTATGATTCAGTGATACAAGATATTTTACACATCTAAACACATTTATCATTTAATAGAATTAAAGCATAATTTAAATGTATGTTTTTTTAATTTATAACTAATGAAAGTATTATTTAAATAGATGTTTTATTGAATTTATAACTAATTTCCCATTGCAATTTTTTTCTGTATTTATTTCAGGTATCTGTCAACAGGAGACTCGTTCAGATCAAGAGCTTTTAGCTACAGGGTGGTTACAGCACTGTAGCAAGGGTGGTAAAAGAAGTGTGTGAAGCAATATGGTCTGTCATGGTCCAGGAATACATGCCCTTCCCTGAACAACAGGAAGAGGACTGCTGAAGACTTCCATAGGCTTTGGAACTTCCCCAACTGTCTCGGAGCAATCAATGGGAAGCATGTTGTAATACAGGCCCCATCTTCAACAGGGTCCATGTATTTCAATTACAAAGGGAGCTTCTCCATTGCTCTCCAGTAGTTGATGCCCGGCACCTTTTCCGGATGGTGGATGTGGAGGCATACGGGAAAAGCAGTGATGGTGGGACCCTCTGTGCCTCTGACTTTGGCAAGGCCCTCCACCAGAGGACCCTCAACCTGACAGAGGATGCACCTTTACCAGGAGCTGAAGACCCCCAGCCTGTAACACGTGTTTGTGTGTGACGAGGCTTTTCCTCTGAAGAGGCACCTTCTCCGACCCTACCAAGGAAAACACCTCGACAGAGAAAAGCGTGTGCTCAAATACCGTTTTTTTTGTGCAAGGAGGATGGTGGAGTGCACATTTGGGATCCTTTCTGCCCAATGGAGACTCTACCACAGAGTGCTTGGTGTCTCACCAAAAGTGGCAGATACAGTGGTGAAGGCCACTTGCATCCTTCACAATTTCCTACACTATGAGAATGCTGATGAAGAGGAAGGAAGTTGTGCCCCCCAGCCATCGGAGCCACAGTTTGCCATGCAGCCCATCCAGCAAGTAGGCAGCAACAATACCTCTTGGGAAGCACTGGAAATTAGGCAAAAGTACACCACCTACTTCTCTCCAGCAGGTGAAGTTGCATGGCAGCATTCTGTCATCTAATGCCTCATAATTACTCCCACCACCATCAGGACCACTGACATCAGTAACATCAGGATCATCACCAATTGTATCAAAAAAGGCTTTTAAGAGCCACACATAACCTTAGAAAACGAGCATATTTCCTTTCACTAACAAGCTACACATTACTACTAAAATAAAATAGTAGTCTTAATCAAAAGAGGAAAATAAATGACTGGGAAAGATGAATGCTTTTAATTAATATTTTAATGATACATTTTTAATGTCACATACAAAATTAATTATAAAATATATCTGCAAGCAGCAATTATCAGGGCCAAGCGCAAGACGTTAAAGGGGTGGTTGATTGCGATTTCACTTTTTTCATTTTAAATAGTGTGTAATGTTGCTGTTGGTGCATGAACAGTATCTGCAAAGTTGCTGCGCTGAAAGTTCAACGTAAGCAGAGATATCGTCTTTTAAAAATCAGGAAGTTTAATGCCTACAAAAACGACTCGAATGGGACTACAACGAGATACTCCCGGGTTTTATACGTAACTAACCCATAAATTTACATCAACCCTCCCTCCGGAATATGCAAAAAAGGGGGCATGTCCATATTTCTGCGGCTTTGTCGAAGAGGAAGAGCCAATAACCAATCTGAGCCCATTGCCTGAGTTATAGTGGAGAGCAGTAGCCATGCCGTCAAAAGTGTGTTATTTTCACCCAGCTGTCAGGTCTTCTGTGTTCGGGCTTCCTACGGACGCTGTCCTTCGTCAACAATGGCTACAATTTATGTTTGATTATGTTCCAGAAAATTACAATCGTAATTTAGCTCTCTGTGCTGCGCATTTTACGGAAGACAGCTTCCAGAATCTCCACAAATTTAATCCCGGATTCAACAAGAAACTGTTACTAAAGCATGCAGCAGTTCCAACTTTAAAACCAGAGGCAGCAGTTGTTGGGCCACAACCTGTAAGTAAGACCTAAATAATTTTAAATGTATTTGCATGTATAATTTTAGACGTAGTTTTTTAGTTTCATCAAGGACGTAAACAAATGCCAGTGCTGGCTTTAGTAGCCACTTAGTTATGCTAAGTGAGTTATGCTAATAGACGTGTGTCTATGACAAACGCGTACAAACATTTTGGACCTAAATTTGTAATTACGTACTAATTTTGTAAATGTATTTTCCATACTTTATGACGTAATTTTTCGATTTGATCAAGAACGTAAACCAATGCCAATAACGCTGTTTGTTTATAGTAGCCAGTTAGTTTGATGCTATTTTGTGTGTATAAGACAAAGTTGTATAAAGTTGTAAAAACGTTTTGTAAGAGCCGTGTTTGGGGAGGTTCTGCTTGACTCTCTTCATCGCCGCTTTCTGGGTCTGATTCTGGCTCAAACTGATACGGCAGTATTGACACCATTATTTACATTTGACCACATGCAACTTTCGCCCGTAAAGGAAATGGGCGTGAAGTTTCCGGACAACGTGCGGTACGCAGTTTAGCCAATTGCAACACACCGGCCCAACTAACCAATCTGAGCCCATTGCCTGTTTGAGGCAGTGGTTTCATAGAATCAGGAAGTCAACCGGTCGTTCAAATGACAGAGAAAGCGGCTTACAATAAAGGTGAAATTAATGAAAAATAAGGCTTTAAAAACAAAATAAAAAACAAAGACATGTTATATTGCACCCCATAAACACAATCATGCAAAGAAAAAAAGCAGTAAACCACCCCTTTAAGACATGCCAACATGCTTGGGAGTGTAAGACCAACTGCAGCAAGGAGCAATTGAAAACATTGTAAGATGATTATAGGCAAAATAGCTGAATAATAATATATACAGTCAGTTATAATATGATTTAATGGTTTATCCCTTTCAACAAATAGGTGGCGATATTATGAAATTGAAGTGGTATGGTCAAAGTGACGTGACAAAGACACATACAAAGTTTGGTGTCAATATGTCAAGGAATTGCAGAGATACAGATTCAGAGTCATTGTGGCATCATGCCTTAACTTTGTCGCTCCGATATAGGAAAACGGTAACATCTATCGGCACGAAATCCACTTTTTGTCGACATGGTCTGGAGATGATATGATACGATTTTGGTGAAAATCGGACAAACAGTCTCGTTTGAAAAAGCAGGAATTGAACGAAAATCAAGATGGTAGACAAGATCTGCGGCCAAATATGGCAAACTTGTTATTTATGTTCTCTGCATGACCCAAGAGATCTATTAAGACCAGTTTCATTGCAATAGGCAAATTTTTTCAAAATTTATTAGCATTTTTGGAAATTTCATTATAACTTTTGACCAAAAGGTGCCGCTGTCTCAAAATCTTTTGAGTACCTTCAGGGCATGGTGCTGATGGCACATACTGAGTTTCGTAAGGTTACACCAATGCATTCGTTAAGTATAACATTTTATATCACAATACTGTATTGAAGTCAATGGCAATTTCATGTTTTGTTCTATTATAGCGTAGTCTGGCTATCACAAGACCAAGCTCAATCTTTTAAGATTGAACATTGGTCTGGGGAGTCTCCTCTGTATTTCTACTGCACAAAAGGCGTGATCAACGGGCATAGTTCAAATGACTCAATTGGATAGTCCTTCAACCAATCAGCGACACGAAAACTCCAGGCGATTTATTCAAGGTCGTGCAAAAAAACATGAAAGTGAGTGATATTTACACCCACTCGAGCGATTTGTTTGCTCGAGTTTGTCCACTTGTTTATCCACTTTTATGATTTTTGGACAAAACGTTCAGGAGTTATAAGCAAAAATAGCTATTTTTCGCATCTCCGGACAAGCAGGTGGCACTGTGCCAAAATGCAGCATGTAGCCTCAAGGGATGCTTGTGATGACATGTACCAAGTTTCGTCTGAATATGATAAAGCGTTGCGGAGATACAGCCTTACTTTTGTTTTTGCAAGCACTACGTAAAATTAGTTTGCATGGTATTCGAGAACGGTTTGATGAATCGACATGAATTCCATAACTTTTTGTTGGCATGGTCTGAAGATGATCTGATTCAATTTACGTGAAAATCGGAGCAACGGCCTAGGAGGAGTTAAAAAAAGTAGGTTTCTCTGACAATTCAAAATGGCGGACAAATTTATCATGACAGAAAGTGACGTCATAGGAATTGATTGATGGATTTCAATCAAACCGACTTGAGCCATTGAGTCACTGGAAAGCATAATTTGGTTTCTAGCCCTTATGGTTCAAAAGTTATTAGCATAAACAAGAGTGAAAATTTGGACAGTTGGTGGCGCTAGAGGGATTGGGTTAGAGACTCCAAATTTGCTATGGTGACAGTTCAGACTGTCCTCTATCAGTGAGCCAAATTTCATAACTTTCCCGCAAGCGGTCCTATGGGGTTAGAAGAAGAAGAAACAAAATAATAATAATAAATATAGCTGCAAGCATTAATTACCGGGGCCAAGCGCAAAAGCAGCCGACAAGACATGCCAACATGGCTGGGAGTTTCAGACCAACTACAGCAAGGAGCAGTTAAAGACATTTTAAGATGAATTTAGGCAAAATTGCTGAAAAATCACATACAGTAACTAAAAATATGATTTAATGGATTATCACTTTCGACCAATAGGCGGCGCAGTTACAAAACTGATGTAATCAGAGTGAGGGGACAATGACACATACAAAGTTTGGTGTCAAAATGTGAAAGCATTGCATAGATAAAGCCTGAATAGTAATTTTGGCAGCATGCCTCAACTTTGATGCTGTGGTATACAAAAACGGTTTTGTCTATCGTCACGAAATCCATAACTTTTAGTCGGCACGGTCTGGAGATGATACGATTCGATTTTGGTGAAAATCGGACAAATGGTCTAGGAGGAGTTTGAAAAAGTAAGTATTGAATAAAAATCAAGATGGCGGACAGGAAGTTCAGCCAAATACGGCAAACTTGGTATCCATGTTCTCGGAGTGACCCAAGGAATCTATTAAGACCAGTGACATTTTAATAGGCAGATTTATTCAAAAGTTATTAGCATTTTTGTACATTTTATTATAACTTTTGACCAACAGGTGGCGCTGTCTCGAAATCTTTTGAATACCTTCAGGGGATTTTGCTGGTGGTAAATTCTGAGTTTCATAATGTTACAGCTATGCATTTGTTAAGTATAGCATTTTACATCACAAAACTTTATTGAAGTCAATGGGAATTCCATGTTTTGTTCTATTATAGCGCCACCAAGAGGCAAAATCCCACAATTCTTTTCATGTGTCCTCAGAATGAGCCAGCTATGCTCATAACCATAACCATAACCAGCTATGGTTCCAAACTTCTGACGGTGGTTTCGTCTCGATCGGACTAACGGTTTCGAAGATATTAGCAAATGTTTTTTAAGCGCTAAATCACAACGCTACACAAACCGTAAGGCGAAACCTAGCATGGGTGGTATCGTTGGACTCGGCAAGGATTCGGGAACCCAAGTAGATGACTCCTGTGAAAATCAGTCAACCACAGCCAGAGTTATAAGCATTTGAAAATGTAATTTTACCACTAGGTGGCACTGTTTTGAATCTTCTCAGGCTCCTTAAGAGCATCGTACTGATGACCCATACCGAGTTTCGTAACAATTGGTTCATGCGTTCATAAAATAAAGCATTTTAGCACATAATTCAAAATGGCCGACAGCCAAAATGGCCGATCTGGGAAAATTTGATATCAGTCGACTTGGCATGACGCCCTGAATCTAACGAGACCAATTTTATGATTTTTGGACAAATAGTTCAGTAGTTATAAGCAAAAATAGGCATTTTTTGTATCTCCGGACCAGTAGGTGGTGCTGCGCCGAAACGCAGCATGTAGCCTCAGGTCATGCTTGTGATGACATGGACCAAGTTTGGTCTGAATACGATAAAGCGTTGCGGACATACAGCCTTATGTCTGTTTTTGCAAGCACCACGTAAAATTAATTTGTGCGGTATTCGAGAACGGTTTGACGAATCAACTTGAATTCCATAACTTTTTGTCAGCACTGCCTTGAGATTATCTGGTTCAATTTTGGTGCAAATCGGACAAACCGTCTCGGACGAGTTCGCAAAAGTAGGTTTGTTAGACAATTCAAAACGGCGGACATATTTGTATAACATAAAATGACGTCAAGGAATGCAATCGAATCAGCATGAGCTCAGGAATCAGAGGAAAAAAGAATTTTGTTTCTACCCATTATGGTTCAAAAGTTATTAGACTTAATATGAGTGAAACTTTGGACAGGTGGTGGCGCTAGAGGGATTGATTTTGAGACGCCAAATTTGCTCTATTGACTTTTCAGACTGTCCTTTATCAATGTGCCAAATTTCACAACTTTCCCGCAAGCGGTTCTATGGGCTGCCATAGACGCCCAGTCGGAGGAAGAAGAAGGAAGAAGAATAATAAGAACCGGAACAGACACAATAGGTGCCTCCGCACCTTCGGTGCTTGGCCCCTAAAAATAAAGTTATTGATTGTCACATATGTATTAATTTGTTTTGTCTATTTGAAAGTGAATTTGTGTGTGTGTGTCTGTCTGTATGTTTGTTTATGTATTCATGATACTGTGTTACTGATTGTTAAATTCTGCTTCATGTAAAATCTGTTGAAATTTGATTTTAACCACGGATCGACTGCGTGGAGGAAGGTGTCTCAATGCCCCAGCTAAACTTAAAAGAAAATGCTCTTCCTCATCTGGCTTGCTATTAATGGCGTTCAGGACACCGTGCTGATGGTCAGTCGTATCTGCCTCAGCCCTTCTCTTTGAAGCAAGAGTACGGCGAGAAGTTTTAGGTGTGCAGAGTGGTGGCACATTATGGTAGTCAGGAAATCCAGGCCGTGTGCTCTCATCTGATGACTGTGGGAGACAAATCAGAAAATATATATAAGCTCTGTATATATATATATATATATATATATATATATATATACAGATAAAGTATACTACTACTAATAATCATAATTCTATCCTTTGACAGAAATAATAATAATTCCTTTCTTTGACAGAAATAATAACAATTGCCTTTCATTAAACATGTCATGTCATTCCTACAATTCTTTATACAGATATAGCAGCACTTATTACACAATTAAAACAGATGTAAAAGCACTTTAACATTGAGGTTCACGTAGTATGCTACACTACCTCCACTGGTGTTACCATAGACTCAAAGAGAGCCACTACACTGACATCCTCATCACAAGAAGTGTTCTGTCTAAAATTGCTAGAGGTGTCCCTGTCTGTGATGTATGGCTCCAGTAAGCTGAGGATGGACATATATTTCCACCTCCAATGGCAGGTTACCAAATGAGAAAGCAATAGGGAGTGACAAGATAATCACCAATTATCAAATTAAACTATTTTAAAGACCATCAAAGCAAAACAGAAGTAGCAGCCTATATAATTAAAACAAACAAACTCAATGGCTGTTGGCTCATTGCTCGAAGTGTACGATAAGTCACTGTCAAATCAGTGGCTGTAATTAAATCATATCACATGATACAATGTAGAACCTTTCGAGCATACATAAACAGTTATTAAAAAAGAAGCTTAACTTCATTCAACGCTGAAAAATAGTTTCTGTGATCTGAGCAGCGTGCACTAATATTTTTAGTGGCGCTTTAACACACGAAACAGGAAACTCTTGAATATTCATGTAAGCTCACCGAAATGTCACCGAAAAGCTCAGACACTGTGAATAGTTCAGAACACCGGCCTCGCGCCGTTCTCTCACGGTCCTCTGCCTCATCCTGCTTGACACAGCATACAACTGTAATTTTTAACTTGCATCACAAAAATAAACAACAGAAATATTTTTTTTTGTCTCATTGAGAAATTTTAAGTGACATTAAAAAAAATATATATATAGAAATTTTTGAATGAACCCATTTTTAACTTAAATTTTGTTTATTAACCATTCTCTCAATAAGAGAAAAGAGTCGGTCCATTCTCTCCCTGCTTTCCTCTCCTCTCGTTAAAAATTTATGTATTCCTTAAGTACCTCGACCAGCTCATCGACATGGCCTCTTTTTCTCTTGGCTGGTGGTGGTCGTGGCTCCTCCTCATCTTCGTCATGCACTGCTGAACTTGGCCCTGGTGTGTCCTCAGGGAAGGAGGCGAGTTGGAAACGGGGTTTGGGGGAATGCCTCTGTCCCAACACCTCATCCATGCGGGCAAACCACTTCCAAGGTTTAGCACCCGCTTCCTTACACTTGCAATCCTACAGCAGAGCAAATAAACCATGCCTGTTAACAAAAACAACAACAGCACAATAAATTTCAGCAACGACGTGCCAATTAACTTGCTTACTTTGTATTTTTTTTTTAAGTACTTCCATTTTCTTCTGGCCTCTGTGGGAGTGGCCTGCCCCAGCAGGCCCATTTTCTTCAGAACTGTCCTAAAACAAGAGAAAAAGGAAAAACTTATGCAAAACATTAAGATGGGCGCAATCTTGACATAAGTGCAATCTTAACATTACAAAATATGACACAGCAGGAAATGCATACAAAAGTCCTCAAGTTAGGTTAAAATATTTATAATGATGCCTTGCATGACAGTACTACAAAAAAACGACAAAGTGAAAGACTAATGCCTTATCTACTGGTTGTCTTATTGTTGTGGGCTTTGTATAGGGTGAGAACTATTTACTATAATACACAAGAGACTGAAGAGAGCCTAGTGGAAATAGGCCTTACCCCCAAGCCACACTGACCGAGTTTTCGTCCCCGGTAAATAAATGGTTGTAGATAGCCCTCATTTTAATAAATTCAGCTGTCCGCACCTGGAGCCCTAAAACAAAAGAAAATATTACAACAAGTTTTGCAAGCAAGGGTCCATCAGTTGTATCCCTTATTGCCCCGAGAAACGAAGGGCGCATTTGAAGTCGCATTAGAATCGAGGTAGCCTTTGTCACTCCGCGGTGACGCAATCGGCCTTCGAAGGGTGCAGCCTTTGAATTGGGACAGCCTTCGTCGTGGCAATGTGACGCAATCGCACTGTAAATGCCTCTCCGGAGGACGCAGTCTCTGAATTGGGACAAAGCTCATGTTATGAACAGTCACTTGTCGACAACTAGTGGCATAATAATGTAATCGATACAATCGTTGTTTGGAGCACCAAGTTTTTTTTTTGTTTTTTTTACAAAAGGTGAATGGCTCTTATGATCGCTACTGTAGACATCAGTGTTTATATCTGAACTATACACTTTTATCCCAGTACTTCTGTGATAATTTTAATATTTGCAACAGAAACAACGATACTGTGTGGTTGAAAATAGGCTACTGTTTGTGAAGATGTTTCATACCTACACATAATAACTGCTTTCTCAGCAGCAGCGCAAACACAGATTTGAATGTTCCGTTGTGATTTTGTCAAATGTTTAATAGACAGAGGCGAATTGTTGTTATTTAGAAATGAGATTGAGTGAGAGATAACCTATGCATCTCTACTTCTAAGGTAGTTGTAGTTCATGAGGAGAAAAACAGAAGAAAGACTCTGCCTCACCTTTGATCCTATAACTAGATATTGTAGTCTTAATCTCATATAGACCACCTTGGACTTCAGACATATTGCTAGCATTTGGTCTTGGGGATGTTCTCCGTGACATCTTCACTTCAGTGTTATTGCCTACTGGGCCTGGAGTCTGAGGCTGGCCCAAAGGCATTTGGAGATCAAGGCTCTGATCCTGTGATCCAACACTTCTCCTTCCTTCCGGGGATTTGGGAGTTTTCTCCTCAGGCTGAGGCTCTAAGAGAACCTCACCAGCACTGAACTTCTGAGGCGATTTCAATGGTGTTCTCTTCTTCTGGGAGACAGGAGTTACACCTTTCTCTGTCAATGAATGGGTGATGGACTCTACAGATGGCATATCATCAACAGTTTTCTCTTCCTGACTTGCAGGAAATGAGCCCTGAGGGATAGCTGGTCCAGTAATATCTTCATCTAACAAGATTAAAAGATCCTCGAAATCCCGTTCTGGTCCACTTTTAACATCTGCAGCGGGAGCTTCCTCGTGATCAACCTGAGGTCTTGCAAGAGTTGTTTTTGGTAGCTCAGATTTCCATGGTGATTTAGCAACAAGGTCCTTTTTCACCATTTGGAGGAGCTCCAAAAAAGGATCTTTCTCAACAGATTGATCCACAGATGGTGGTAAATTTGACCCATCTTTTAAACAAGTGTCTGCAAGTATAGCACACATGACAATCATGGATATGAAATTATATTCTAGCAGAATTAGCAAAACTAGAAATAAAACTTACAGTAAACATGTTGCAAAAAATACATTTATAGAATATTACAGAAAATAAATTTCATGATCACTAACCAAACGAATGCTCTGACTTCCTCTTCTCGTGAACGGGTGTGCTTTTTTCCTGCTGGTCTTGCAAAGCCTATAGGATGACAGAACCAAAATTTAACTAAATAAATAAATGATAAATTAACAAAAAATACCCATCATCTATTTCACAAGACTCACATCAACTACACACCTGAACTGTTTTGTCTTTTCCAGCTGTCGGTGTCTTGGGAGGTGGGTTCTCAAACCTAACAATGACAAGATGAAACCACACAAAACAAATTATTCTCAGAACAAGGATTCTCCAAGAAAGAAAACTTTAATTTTTTTCATAATTATAATAAAAATCAGAATCACCTGAAAGAACGATCAATGATTGTAATGAGATCACCATGCTTTAACCGTTCAGATTGATTGAGAACTTGTCCATTAATATGTGTGGGGTTCCCAGAGCTTAAATTGGTCAAAATTAGCTTAAACAAGAGAGAGACAATAAATGAACAGCATGTCATGTGTTCTTATATGCAAAGTAACAGTTTAAGGAAACAAAAGATAAAGTCAAACTTATAGTGTTATACCACAACATAATTACCTCGTTGTTCTCATTCAGCTCTATTTTACAGTGCTCATCAGACACCTGTGGCAGCTGAATATGAATATCACAGTCCAATTTCCTAAAAAGGTAGAGTCCACATTAAAACGGCTTCTTTGCCCATTTGCATACATGGCCCATTTGGTGAATGAGAAATATTAAACTATGATGCATGTGGTGTATTTATTTATTTAATGCCATATCAGCAACAATGGCTATTCATGGAAAAAAATCAACAGTATTTCAACTTTTTGATTACAATATAATTTCTATGCATTGTTTTTAATGTGGTGTAAGTTGATATTCAAAGATGCATCTCCCGTGCATTTCTTGTTTCACCATAAATTATTCAAATAGATTAAAATATAATTCTATCAATAGCTTCTTGCATTAGCGCCTTTTTGCAGGTAACATTTTGTTTTTGTTCATTGATGTCTAGAACATTTCAAATAATTACAGTTACAGCAAGACGAAAGATATATGCACCACACAATCAAGTACATTATTTATTTGTTGTTCAAGATTTCCTTTTTTGAATTATACACATTAAACGTGCGTATTTAAACAATTTAGTTTAATTTGTCACCTTTTCACTATTGTCCACTTTCATAAACCACTATTACATACAGATGCTTGAATCGGATTGTTTTATGAACGTTCTAAAGTGTGCAAATTATTATTTTCAGGGAAACGCATGGGTAAAGTAGTTCCAGGCAGATCTTGACCGCATTAATCAGGCGGATTACAGTTCCATATCACTTCGTGTATTTAACTGCAATAACGGAAAATAGTATACAATTCATAAGAAGAAAAAAAAAAAACAATGACAGACAAGTTCTAGCCTTACTGGAGGCAGGGCTGGAGAGCACACAGATCATGTCTGGCACAGGGCACAAGTGTGAAACAAGCCTGAGAAGCTACTGGGCACCTTTGGCAAAAGAAAGAAATGGAGCGTGATCCTCTCAGGAAATAAAAGTTCAAACGAAAATCAAGCCAAGGATCACCAGGAAAAAAACAATCAATGGAAACTGTCAGTTCAATTTTAATAAACAAGTAGGCCTATATAGGCCTAGTCCTATCTATAATCAAAGAATTAAACTGAATATATGAATGCATTGATAGTCCTGCTGCACGGGTTTTCGTTATTATTGCAGATACAGGGTAGCCTATATACAGAAATCCTGGAGGTAAATTCAATACCTTTTAATACCATTTTTAAAACCTTCTCAATATTTTTTAAAACCAACACAGTTGGTTGCAGTTTTGACTTCTAAAGTTTTTAGAATTTTACCCAAATCCAAAATTTCACTGCAATATACAGTGAAAGTCCAAAGTTTCAATACTGCTCAACACCATCTTTTATTCATGATTAATATTGCATTGCATATAATGTGTGCTGGTCAACTAGTCTAAAATTAAGAAACCCCTAGAAAACAGTAAAAAAAAAAAAAAAAAAAACAGGAACATTGTGTGTACATGTTATTTATTTTAAATTGTCTACTTTATTATTCCAATATCCAAATTTGATACTAAATCCCACAAGGAAATGGGGTTCTATTTGTGACACTGTCTTTGCATTTGAACACTGCACATTTTAAACAGGACTCGCATTAGCGGAATAAACGTTAGCCAGTACAAACGAATTTATAGCAAAACAGTTGACAATGAATAGACAGGAGTCCTGTCACATGACCAATAATAGCAAAACGAATCACTTATTCTAACTTATACTTGATATTCTTTTTAGAATAAGACGAATCCGACATATGAGTGCAGTGTTAACGGTGTAGTACGGCGTCCATCATTTAACGAATTTTAAAAAGACGGATGGATAGGCTAATACAAAATGCTTTCTGACATTTTGACAGAAAAATAACAAAATTTAAACGTAGCCCGTCAATCTTCATTTTACAATTATCTTCTCTCTCTGTGTGCGCGCGTCAGTGTCTGTGAGAGAGAGCTCGCACAGAACTGATACAACGGTACTTTTTAATAGAGGGAATGCACGTGACGTCACCGTTGGCCGGAGTGACTGCGGTTACGCCCACAAGTGGCAAAAAGACTGAGCGGCAGCATTGGTTTTCAGCGTGAATGCTGCGGAAAAACACACAAAAAGCGTCTAAAACGGGAAAGAGCTTTGAGACTGACTGTACAACTAGATTTGACAAGAAATATGAGGTATATTTTTACAGACTACCGAAAGCAACAGAACAGAGAAGCAAATAGATCGCTGCAATTCATAGAAACAACTGGACTCTAGGCAGCGAAAGGTGGATTTGCAGTTATCATTTTTGAGTCAATATGCTGAATTTAGTGGTAAAATCATTCTCTATATATTGTATTGTTATATATTGCAGTGACAACTCAATCAAATATTTACCACTGTATATTCTGTATAATTTGACATTTTTAAATAAACACTGACAAAAAACTATACAAGTTTTAAGTCTAGACGATATGATGATATATATAACATTGATATAAGTGATCACCTGGATTTAGACCTGCCTTATATTGTATTTATATAAAGCGTTCACAGGCAAATTTGCTGTATGTATTTCCCCGGTGTCAAAATCAGGCACATATAAATGTCAGGAAAAACGATTCCTGGCTGCATGTTAATATCCATGGATCACTGGATCTTTAGTAAGTTGTAAGGAACACTATATTGAGTCCAATCTTTAGTTTAAACTGATAATCGTTTGTTTTACTTGCGTTTTCGCAGTTTCCCCCATTAAATCCAGTCACGCAGCAGCTCTTCTGCCACTCAGTCCGGCTGAGGGGGGCGTGTTCCGGCGGGAAAGTGACGTTAATGCATTCCCTCTCGATGTCACCGGCGCCAGTACCCCCCCCCCCCCACTCGACTGTGCGAAGGAGGATAGTTCAAATTGTATTGGTCGCTTTGTAAACAGTGGGGCGGTACCTCCACCGGCGCCATCGAGCGCGACGTGATGATGTAGTTCAACGTGATGCGTAGTTCCCTGCGCATTGCAGATCAGCTCAATCCGAACAATTGTAGTTAAAAAGTATATATATATATATATGTATATATACAGTGGCGGCTCCTGCAAAATCTCTCAGGGGGGGCAAATGTTTCAGATCAACTTTATCGCATGCAGACTTTTTAATAGATTTAACTTTAGTGTTTGAGATGTGCAGGAATCAACTTAAAACAGGTTTTCTTTCGTTTCCTGAAAAGTAACAGTTTTGGACATACAAGGCTTCCGTCCGACAGCGATGATTTGTGTGTGTGTGTGTTGTTACGTTAATTAACATTTTACCAAAATTCAAGCTCAAATGGAGTTTGACAAGGGTTTTTGACCAGTAAATGTATTTTCAATCCACTCAGATAGTTTCTTTCATTAAAGATTCCACTAGGTGGCGACAAATAATATTGTTGATTGAATCGTTGACGTGTAGGATAAAGATTGTGTTGGTGTTCGAATGGAATGTACAAATTTCAAAGTACAATGCTAGGAGTAAAAAAGACTGCTACCATCCTTTCCTAAACTGATTGTAAAAATAAAGTGAGATTTTCCAACACTTGAGTATTTAAATGGTCAGCAATAAATACCTCTTTAGACAGCCTCTGCTTGTCTTCTTCTCCCACGGCCCTCCTAGATCTTGTTTTTCCTGTTGCTTACTTGTTACTTGCTCCTGCTCCTAAAATGAGCTCTGGTCCTGATTACTACGACGGCTGAATGGTAACTTTATTTCTTTTAATGACACGATAGAATTAATTGCGTTCGCCATGACGTTGTTCAAGTTCAACTGGCCTCAACTCGCAAGATGTCCCAACAGTCTCGCTCTCGTTCTCTTTTTTATTTTTATTTTTTAAATCACATTTGATAAGGATATTAAAGTAGTGTTTCATTTTTTCTTGTTGTTCAAATTCAAAATTGTTTTCAAATATTATTTGTCACTTAATCTTGAAGATTTTTAATAGTGTATGTTTGTTCCCACCAATCGCTGCTCAAGTTAAGGATACGTCTGATGACGTAAGCACGTTAGTGCGAGCCCTCCCGGAACCCATAGAGAATGCATTGCAGTGCCTGCAGTTCGAAAAAAAACCATCTTTGAATGTAAGTCTATGGGAACACTCTGGTAGCCTGGCTCCGCCCTCCTACGCACTTCCGCTCAATTTCATTTTCCTTCAGTACTACGTCTGGGATAGCGCTGTAGACTTTGGTTTTCTCCGATCAATTTTTTACCGGGCCAATCAGCGAACAGAGGGAGTGGCTGAGAACGATGACGTTGATGTCGACTCGTGCGTTATTTTGAGTTGTAGTTCAAAATAAGAAAGATGCGAGCGAAGCCATTCGGTCCGTTGTGGCAACGCTGCCGAATATCAAGAAGTTAAAGCCGGAGCAAGAACAATCTTTGCTTAGTTTTGTGTTTATGGCCATCCTCCCACGGGGTTCGGGAAAAGACATATGTCACGACCAAACGTTAGCGATTGGTTATGGCAGATAGAGTGACTCTGGGCAGATCCAATAGTTTTAGACTTCAATAGAATACCCGCCTACAAGGAAGTTAACGCTTGTCAATGGAGCGGTGCCAGACTCTCTGTACAAATGAAATGTACGAGAATCTGGTAGAACCAGGCTAACACTCTGGGTGATTCTCAGCCAGAGTGAAATCGCCCAAAAAGAGGCGATACTCCACAGGACGTGACATGCCGCTGATTGGACTATATCCAGAGGCACAGTGATGGCTAGCGTAACTCTGTGGTGAATGAGATTATGAATGTGATTGAAAAAGTCCCTTTCACACTTTGGTGGTGCGTCGCCCAATCGCCCTAATGAAGAAACCGCCCCTGTATATATATATATATATATATATATATATATATATATATATATATATATATATATATATATATATTTTTTTTTTTTTTTTTGTGAAAATGACCTATCATTTCGCTAGATAAGACCCTCTTTCCTCAGCTGCGATCGTGCACAGCCGTTTCAAGCACTTCAGAGACCTTGGAAACTGCATTGATTTGGACTTCAAAACAGTGGTTGCCATTGAAGTCCATTATTCGAAGAAAAATCCAGAAATGTTTTCCTCAAAAAACTTAATTTCTCTTCCACTGAGGAAAGCAAGTCATGGATATCTTGGATGGCATTGGGGTGAGTGAATTATTAGCAAATTTTCATTTTGAGGTGAACAAATCCTTTAAGCATAGTTCCTTTATGTGGTGGGAACGGCGGCGCTGTAAGTAACCATGAATGAATGACGGAGTATTTTAAAATAATCCATGCGATCACTCCCATGTGATAATCGAATCCAGATTAAGTTAACTCAATACAATATTTTAACTTTCCACATCCACCCCTACCCGTTTACCTTCAGGTGTCAGAAGTAACGTGACTACTGTAGCCTACTACTGTCCTCGCTTAAATCCGTCAGACGGCAGGCCGCGGGAGTGTAACTTAAGCCCCTTTCACACAGTGCGTTGATCCCGGGAAATTGCCGGGAAATTGCCAGAACACCTTCTGTGTGAACACAAACACGACCCGGGATTGATGCCGGGTTGGGGACCTAGTAACATTGCCGTGTTCAGTCCCGGAACGCTCGCTGTGTGAACAAAAGCCGAAATCAATGCTGTGTCGTAATGATGGCGCTGAAGCCGGGATCGTTCGCCAGCACTAGTTTATGATCGAATCAGAGAAAAAAAATGCACAAGCGTGGTTTCTAGGGGTGGGCGGATCGATCCTGAAGTATCGATACTTTCGATACTGACGTGGTATCGAAAAGGATAGATCCTCGCATAAAAATATCGATCCAAATGTGTTTTTGTTTTTGTTTTTTTATTGTGTTTTTAATGTCATTTTTATTAATTTAGAACGCAATTCAGTGCGTAAAAAAAGCTTCTAAGTTGAAAAATAAGCAAATGTTAGCGAATAATTGTGTAGGGTAGAACTATTTCTCCAAGTCTCCTAGGAGAAAGACCTCAAAAAAACATTATTCATGAACCACTATTAAACTAAACCAATCTCTGTTACCTTAAATTATATGTTTATCTCTGTACAGCTGCTTTGAAACAATCTGCGTTGTTAAAGGCGCTATATAAATGAGGATGACTTGACTTGACTTGACTAGACTAGTCATCTGGATACAAGACGAAACTAATCAATCACAGAGAGCGTTCAAAGCTGGTGCTTCTGTCACAGTGCGTTTGGGAAACGAAGCCTTGCTTAGATGACAGAGAAACAATCGGGAGTTATTTCGCAATAAACAAATGAAAAGTTTACATAACGGTTCAACATGTTGACGTAAGTAAGATTTGTATAATGAAATTAATATTTTTATTCAACAAGGACCGATGCATTAAATTGATCCAAAGTGACAGTCAAGGGTTTTACACTGTTAAAAAAATCTATTTCATATAAATGCTGTTCTTTCAACTTTGTTCATCATGATACATTTTATGCAAAATGATTTGGTTTCCACAAAAACATAAAACTGTTTTCATTGATAATAATAAGAAATGTTTCTTGAGCAGCAAATCAGCATATTAAAATTAATTCTCATCATGAAGGATCATGAAGACTGGAGCAATGATGCTGAAAATTCAGCTTTGATCACAGGAATAAATTACAGAATAGCCTATGTTAAATTGTAATAATATTACAGTTTTTACTGTATTTTTGATCAAATAAATGCAGAAGAGAATTAAAAATCTTACAGACCCCAAACTTTTGAAAATTAGGCTAGTGTACAATAGTGCATTTACTATAATTAGGGTAGTTTGGTAAAAGTCACTGACTAATTACAGGCAAGTTGAGAGCACAAATCACAAAATATTTAGTGGTCATGAAAACGTATTCAGATTTAGCATATTGATGATGCATTCACCTCATAAATCATGACACACTGCTCTAGCAGAGGAAAGTGCATGTAAGTTCAAGTGCATGCTTTTAAAATTAAAAAGTATTGGTATCGGTACAGACCCGTCGCTATGGGCGGGCCATAGGGGGCCGGGCCCGCCCCAAAAAATGCTTGTGCCCCCCCCACTTGAGGCACAGATAATTTAATTTTAATTTAATTTTAATATTATCATAGTTGCTAATTTTGTGTTGCATTAATGTTGCATTCTTTATCATTAAAATGTTAAAAATATAAAGAAACAATGGTGTGATTTAGTTTGTTTGATGGGAATCTACACTGCAACAGCCTATCACGGCCTTACAAAAGAACGTTAGGCTACGTACGTGACATACAACTAAACCGCTCAACAGTTACTGCGCATTTTTGAAAGCTGTTTCAAAACGAGTTTTCGCCGGCTTACTCGCTTCAGTTCCTTCCGAGTGGAATGATACTTTGATGAGGAGGTTCTGCTCGGAGAAACGCTTCCTCCCGCTGTACTGGGACTGGAGACAGGACAGCGCTGCCTCCACTCAAAGTATCTGTGCGAGTGTATTTGCGTGCGTGTGTATGTATGTGTGTGTGTCATGGCAATGCATATCCCTCTGTTGACTGCTTTAAAATGCAATGTTTGAGAGATGCTTCTAGTGTTACTTCTAATATGTTGTGTAGTCAAGTGTTTTATGGATATTCATAACATTGCTTCTGTGTAATGTGGTGTAGGCTAGGCTACCTGGTCATATTGCTGTTGGTTATATATTTAACGTGATGATTACGTGCTGCGCGACTAGAGTTGATTATTATAAATATACATATTGTAGGCTAATAATAATTGTGCCCCCCCCATACATTTCATATGCCCCCCTTAAGACTGAGGTCTGGCGACGGGTCTGTATCGGTATTGATATCGGCGATACTGGCCCTGTATTTACTTGGTATCGGATCGATACCAAATTTTGCAGTATCGCCTACCTCTAGAAGATACTGACATAGGATTATTATTAACCAATCAGATGTAGCTTATTAGAACAGCTGTTACACGGATGATTCAGCTGTCAGACACGAGCAGCATCTGCGGCGGCAGCACAGTGACTATCGCCAAGAACATTGTTTTTGTGATTGAAAGTATTAATTTAATTAGAATATGATATATATTAAAAAATTTTGTTTTGTACACTGTGTTGTTCAAACGTATGTAAGCGTCTCGTTAGTGTCGTTTTAAGTAGGGTATAGTTTCAGCTGGCTAACTAGCAGTAGCTAGCATGTCTAACGTTAGGTCACAGCTCTGAACCAAAACTACGACATTACTAGTAGATTAATGCATCCTTCATTTTAATTCTAAATGTTCACTCCCTCTGTTTCTTCCAGTTTTTTTGAATAGCAAATTCAGCTTTGACAGTCAAAGCACTTCGAGGTGTTTTAAAAGCCTCTCCTCAATGACTGTTTTGCAGAACTGCTTGTATCCATTTTCATATATGTTTGTTTCTGTTCTCTCATTCTTTTTTGTGGTCAGGTACCGGGTTTAATCTCGATAGCAGGTGAAGTGATACCGTGCTTCACTAGCCACCATGTCCCTGTCTTGGATATGGAGAAGGAGAGACTCATCTCTATTATGCTCTTATAAGGCTACTACTAATACATTGCACATTTATGTTTAATTTATATTACTGTATAACATACTACTTAAATGTATACAACTATACCGAATGTCTTATACTGCGCCACCTATCTATATAATATAATACTGCACTGTATGTCTTTTACTGCACCTCCTGTCTATACAATATAATACCTACCTTAATTTGCAGTTTCTTCAACTAATACTGCCTTCTCTCTTCTCCTTTGTGCTCGTTCTATCTTCGTGATATTTGTGAAATGGCTGTAGCACTCCCTGTTGTAGCCAATGTTAGCTGGTTTGACTAACTGGTTTGTATGTTCCTGGCTTTGTAACTTGTATGCCTGTACTGCCTCTTCTGCTATAAGACTTTCTCTGCATTAAAGGTCTTTCCACAGAAACACCGATTTAATAAATTCTCCCAACTTATGTCTGTGAATATGCATGAAGCACTTCATGTTTTTGCCATTTCTTCCACAGTAAAAATGTGCGTGAAAAAGAGTATTGTCTGGCTCGTTTTTATCATAGACATAATAAATACATAGACGCCCAATAGACGCTGTAGCGTAATGGTGCCACCATATTGCGGAGGGCAACTTTCCCATAACTTTCATACCGGGAATTGAGAAAAATGTGTTTCGTGTGCTGCTTGGGGCTGTACAAATCGCCACACAATTAAAAACAGATCTCGAGGAATTACCTTTCACTAGCAAGACTGAACATTTGTTTCTGGTAGTATTTGGCCATTATATAATTAGACATTTCAAAATACTACTGTTATTGTGTCACGAAATGTAGTTTTAATAGTTTTTCAGTCGACAATGTAGTTGTCTAAAGCTCAAATCTATGGTTTATTCATAAAGATAGAGCCTATTTAAAATTTTGATCTGACGTTTTCGGAGTGAGAGATCCAGGCGATCACCGGGCGCTCAGCGCTCATGTACCCCACCTGGAACAGCCTTACCTCGGCTAGTGCTTCTGACGTTTGCCGCTGGCTCTGATGTGATGTCTAGTGGTTAAACATGATATATGATTCGTCTTGTGCATATCTAACGGGTGATCTTTGGTCTCATTAATCTATAATTTGTTCCTTGGCAAATCGTTTTTGCTGAGGGCAAAGTAAAGTTTCATAACGACTCGGTTACTAACGTAACCTCGGTTCCCTGAGAGGAGGGAACGAGTATTGCGTAAGTAGCTTACGCTATGGGAAAACTCCTTTTCTCGAGAATAGTAATAGTAATAGTAATTTACATGAAGTCTTTATGTAAAACGCATTTCAGCTGCACGGCTGACAGCAATGAGCGAAGGCAGCTCGGTCATTGGCTATGCTGTGGCAACTTGCTCGAACCAATGACGGGGCGACTCTGAATGCGCGACCAATGAGCACGCTTCGCGCCCGCGCAGAGCCCGCCAAGATGGGCGTGGCCAAGAGCTATATATTGGGCGCCCCGTCATGAGAGTTCTTTAAAGGTTAAAACGACTGAAGCGAACTAACCAAGCACAAGCACGGCATCTTACGCAATACTCATTCCCTCCTCTCAGGGAACCGAGGTTACGTTAGTAACCGAGTCGTTCCCTTTCGAGAGGTCTCTCCTATTGCGTAAGTAGCTTACGCTATGGGAACACCATGCAAAACGCCGTGCGTGCTGAACTTCGCCTTATGATAGCCAGAGGCAGGTGCCTGAGCTGAAAAGCAAAGTTATCATCCAACTAGCCGGCAGAGGCGAGCTTTATACGTGGGAAAAAATACAGAGCGGCTAGAAGGCGCTCAGTGTGACACAAGCACATACATAATCTAGATACGAACTCGTAGCTCAACTAGCATCATGCTGATAGTACATTGGAATGCAATGTCGGGACCTGTAGGTTGTAGAACCTGATAAATGTGGATGGTGAGGCCCAGCCTGCTGCCGCGCAAATATCCTCGATCGTTATCCCGCTCGACCATGTCCAGGAAGAAGCCACACTCCTGGTGGAGTGTGCTTTGACTCCCCAGGGGCATTGAAGTCCCTTAGCTTCATAAGCCAGCGCTATAGCCTCAACTATACAGTGAGAGATTCTCTGCTTTGAAACGGCGGAACCTTTCGTACGGCCGCCAAAGCATACAAACAGTTGTTCTGTCTGTCTGAATAGGGCAGAACGCTCCAAATACACTCTGAGAGCCCTAACGGGGCAGAGTAGATTAGCGTCGTGTTCGTCTGCTGGAGACGATAGCGCAGTTAGGGAGATAACCTGTGCTCTGAAGGGAGTGGTGAGCACTTTAGGAATATACCCATGTTTTGGCCTAAGGACGACCCTGCAGTCGTTAGGTCCGAATTCTAGGCAGGCAGCGCTTGTCGAAAGCGCGTGCAGGTCGCCTACTCTCTTGACCGAGGCTAGTGCATGCAAGAGCGCAGTCTTGAGCGAGAGCTGCTTAAGGTGCACGGTTCGGAGTGGTTCGAACGGGGGCCCTTTAAGAGCGTCTAGGACAGTAGCTAGGTCCCAGATCGGCACTGAGGGGGGACGTGAAGGGTTCATCCTCCTAGCGCCCCTTAGGAAACGAATAATTAGGTCGTTTCTCCCCAATGGACGTTCCATTACAGGGTCGTGTGACGCTGTGATGGCCGCCACATACACTTTGAGCGTGGAGGGCCTCCAAAAGCCCTTGTAGAAAAGCGAGTATGTTCGTAATCTCGCATGTTTCAGGGTTCAGGCCCTTGGCATTACACCAGTCACTGAACACTTTCCATTTCTGGGCATATAAGCGTCTCGTGGAGGGCGCCTGCGCCTCAGCGATGGTCTTTAGCGTTCCGCTCGCGAGGTTCCTGGGAACCCGTTGAGGGGCCATGCATGAAGGGCCCACAGATCGGGGCGGGGATGAAATATCATCCCGCTGGCCTGACTGAGGAGGTCTGGCCTCAGTGGAATCGGCCGTGGCGCAGATTGCATTTGCATCAGATCTGGAAACCATGTTTGGTTCTTCCAGAGCGTGGCTATCAGAAGCACTGCGTTTTTCTCCTCTCTGACCCGACTGATGACCTGTGGCAGCATCGCGATCGGGGGAAAGGCATATAAGGGGCGGCTCGGCCAGCTCTGGGCGAGCGCGTCCGTGCTTTTCGTGAAGAAAAGAGAGCAGTGCGCGTTATCCTTGGAGGCGAAGAGGTCCATCTCCGCTTTGCCAAAGGTTTTCCATAACCACTGAATCGTCAGCGGGTTGAGAGCCCATTCTCCTGGGAGAATCTTGTCTCTGGATAGCATGTCTGCCCCTTGGTTCAGGGCGCCTGGCACATGCGCTGCTCTCAGCGAGCGCAAGTTGTGCTGGGACCATAAAATGAGTCTCCTGGCCATTGAATGCATGGAGCTCGACCTGAGTCCACCCTGGCGATTTATGTACGACACTACCGTCATGTTGTCCGTTCGGACCAGGACGTGTTCGTTTTTTAGATGTGGAAGCAGGGCTCTGAGAGCCAAAGCGACCGCTTTCATCTCCAGACAGTTTATGTGTAGGCGCTTCTCCGGGTTTGACCAAAAACCGGAGACAGGCCTGCCCTCGTAAAGGGCCCCCCAACCTATTTTGGAGGCATCTGTCGTTATCATCTTTCTCCTTGTGTTCACACCCAGACTCACGCCTGACTGGTACCAGTCGGCAGCTTTCCAGTGCGTCAGGGCTTTTATACAGCCGTGGTTCGCTCTGATTAAAAAGTGGCCCGAACGCCACGCGTGAGTAGGGACGCGGCTCTTGAGCCAGCGCTGGAGAGGGCGCATATGCAACAACCCTAGCTGGAGTACGGGCGATGCTGAGGCCATGAGACCGAGCATCCTCTGAAACCGCTTGACGGGGGCGCGCGCGCCCGCCCTGAATGATGTTGCAAGGCGCTGGATGGTGAGCGCGCGCTCTGATAAGAGACGCGCTGTCATTTGCATTGAGTCTAGAACTATTCCCGAGGTTGTGTTTGACACTGTAAGGACAGTGTTTATAAGTGGGGGTGCATAAACAGTGGTAGGCACACGCGTCACTTTTATAATGTTTCCGGCTTTTACTGGGGATGAATTCATAACTGTGTGAACAGTGCTTGTGTGTAGTGGTGCGTACATGACCGTAGGCCCGTGATCTACATTCATGGGGCGCGCAGCCTGAGCTGGGAATGAATTTGGCACTGTTTTGACAGTATCTGGGAATGCACACTTTGTGGACATGTGAACCCTTAGTGACACAGGCAGAAAAAGACTCTTTTTGTGTTTTCTGTGCGTTGCCGTGAAAACGGCGTTTGTTTGCAGGTGAGCGAGCTCTGTGACTCGCCCATTGACTGCTGTATGGACATTTCCAGCCGCCTGTAAGGGGACTGGGTAATGTTTGAGCTTTTGCAGAGAGAGTGGTCCGGCTTTTGCGAGACACGCACTCTCTCTTCTCATTCCTGTGGCTAGGATGGCTTTCGAGGCTCAGGGTTCAGCACAATCTTGGGCCGAGGACCCCGTCAGGAGGTGGCTTGCGGTTGTGAGAGCGCGAGCGGCGTCGAGCGTCAGCCTGAGGCGCGGGCTGAGAGGCGGTGGGAGCTGTTCTAGCCCGCTGCGGCTGTGGCGGTCTCTGTCTGCTCTGTGATGAGCTGGAGCGCTTGGGTAGGAAATGGCGCATAGCTTGTGAAGCGTTCTGGGCCTCAGTGAAGCGTTCGGCGAAACCCTTAACCGCCGGTCTAAACAGCCCGCTGGTGGAGATAGGCGCGTCGCGAAACTGCGCCTTATCCGCGTCCTTTATCTCCGTCAGAGTTAGCCACAGATGCCGCTCGAGAACAGTCAAATTAGCCATGGCGCGGCCAAAAGACTGGGCGGTGGCCTTCGTGGCTCGCAGAGCTATATCCGTTGCGCTGCGTAGGTCCCTAAAGGCTTCGGGTTCGGGGCCAGACTCATCCATAGAGCGGAGAAGCTTGGCTTGGAACACCTGAAGTACCACCATCGAGTGAAGCGCTGATGCAGCTTGGCCGGCGGCGGCGTAGGCGCGACCGGCGAGAGCAGAAGTAGTGCGGCAGGGCTTCGAGGGGTGGGAAGCTTTGGCTTTCCATCCGGCGGTGGAGGGCGGGCAGAGATGATTGGCCACGGCCTCCTCGAGGGGCGGTGTTCCCTCGTAGCCGCTTTCCTTTGTGCCGTCCACAGAGGAGAGCGACGAAGAAAAAGAAGGCTTTAGACGCGCAGAGTTGGGGGGACTCATCCATAGAGCGGAGAAGCTTGGCTTGGAACACCTGAAGTACCGCCATCGAGTGAAGCGCTGATGCAGCTTGGCCGGCGGCGGCGTAGGCGCGACCGGTGAGAGCAGAAGTAGTGCGGCAGGGCTTCGAGGGGTGGGAAGCTTTGGCTTTCCATCCGGCGGTGGAGGGCGGGCAGAGATGATTGGCCACGGCCTCCTCGAGGGGTGGCGTTCCCTCGTAGCCTCTTTCCTTCGCGCCGTCCACAGAGGAGAGCGACGAAGAAAAAGAAGGCTTTAGACGCGCAGAGTTGGGGGGCTTTCCACGACTTGGTGAGTTCGTCATGAACTTCCGGGAAGAAGGGAGAACGCCTTTGCCGAGGGGCCTGCTGGCGCCCCTGCAGAAACCACTCATCCAGTTGGCTCCGGGTTGGTTCTTCGGGAGAAGACCAATCGAGCCCGAGGTCCTCCACGGCCTTAGAGAGGACACGGATAATCTCTGTATCCATGGTGGAGCCCCCACTTGTGCTAGCTAACGTCGACGGGGCGGGGTCGAGAGTGGAGCCCGGCCAGTCGTCCGATGCAGCGTCGATGGACAAGCTGTCATCCACTCCCCCGTCGTCCTCGGATGCGCCGAAAGTCACAAGGCCCACCGCTCTGCTAGAGGGGTGTGGGTCCGGCTGGGTGAACTGAACCGGCGGTGGGGAAGGCAAGAGCGGCGGTGAAGCACGCGGAGACTGGCTCGGCGTGACGTCACTGAGCTCAGGTTCAGGAAGCCTCTGTGAGCGGTGCTTTTTCTTAATGCGCGGCTCAAACAGAGGGGTGGCGGCGATGGGCTCGCTCGCGGCGAAAGCGGCGAGGCGAGCCCGCAGTGTGGAGAGACCCAGGTCGTCACATTCCGGGCATCCGCCCTTGGTCAAAGCAGCTTCTGCGTGGTCCCGGCCCAGGCAGCGAGCGCAGATGATGTGACGATCCCCGTCCGGGAGAAGGTCTCTGCACGACGCGCAGGAAGGCATTTGAAACAACGCCTCAGAAAAATTGCTCTTTTACAAATGTCGCGGGGCGAACAGATGTAAATACTTGCGTGTGTGTGGCACGCCGGATGGCTCAGTAAGATGGCGTTCGAAGGCGGCTGAAGGTGCCGACGTCCTCGTAGCAATCCCGCTGGTATGCTTTTCGACGGCGGCGAAGGCTTCAATAATCCGGAGGATCCAGCGAAGGAGGTGTTCGCTGAAGGAGATTAAATCTAAAGAACTCTCATGACGGGGCGCCCAATATATAGCTCTTGGCCACGCCCATCTTGGCGGGCTCTGACGCGCGCTCATTGGTCGCGCATTCAGAGTCGCCCCGTCATTGGTTAGAGCAAGTTACCACAGCCAATGACCGAGCTGCCTTCGCTCATTGCTGTCAGCCGTGCAGCTGCAATGCGTTTTACATAAAGACTTCAATATTCTCGAGAAAAGGAGTTTTCCCATAGCGTAAGCTAACTACGCAATAGGAGAGACCTCTCGAAAGGGAACTTTATATTTAGGCTATTTTAACGTTGTATCCTGCTGTAGATGTCTATGGTTTTTATGATGTTGTGTTTCCAAGCAATACCATGGATCAAATGTGTGAAATCAGAACAGTATATTTATTAAAGATTACAACGAAATGACAGGACATCGTATGACAAAAGATGGTTAACGTTACATAAAATAAAAACAGTGAGAATGCATAACGTTACCTCTACATTCACAATTTCGTGTCAAACTGAATATGTAGCATAAGTGGGCAAAATGAGTTAACAAGTTCAATCTTTCCTGGGCTAAAATCACTTCTCGAAAAGATGTGCACAGAGTCAGACAGCAACTTCATATCAGCGCGCCAGTGTGTTGACAAACGCGTCACCAACATCGACACTTTCCCACGCACGCTATTGGATGAAGGCAACAAATACGTCATGCATGTCGGACCCAGGATTTAATTTTCATAGGGGGGAACACTTTTTCAATGATCTGAGACAGACCAAAACAACAACCCATATTAGGCTATAACTAAAATAGACCACAATAGTCTTGTTTTGTTCAATTATTCAAATAAAATACTTCACCGTATGATCTCAACGCCTCTGATTATTTTCTCTTAACATTTCCACATTTAGCTTGCTAGTAGCCTATATTTTTTGTTAATCTGCATTGTTCGTCACATACACAACACAGTGCCATCTAGTGGCTTTCTTGAGTAACAGGCTCAATCAACGTAATGTACCTGTATATCATTACAAGTCCAACCTAAAAGTACACCAAAACCAATTTGATTTTTATTATTATACAAGCGAGCAGGGTATCGCTGTAAAATGATCTGATTCGGTCCTTCATTTCCAAGATCATCAATGGCCTGCAGCTTTGGCCCAGTCACAGTCACAGCGACGGTGATCACGTCACTACAGGGCCGGCCCGAGGCATAAGCGAACTAAGCGGCTGCTTGGGGCCCCCTGGCCACCAAATAAAACTACTAACACAAAAATAACATATTGAAAGGTCTGCTGCTGGAGACTTGCCATTGGCTGTTGTATTTGAATAATTAATGAGGTAGGTCTTTGCAAGGTTTGGGTGCTGTTTTGGGATGTTTTAACAGTGATTTATGAATATAATTATATTTCAAGTTACATTCTGTGTAATAATGCGTTGAATAATGAATTTTCTGAAGATAATGTGTTATGCATTTCTACCGTTGTAGAGATTGCTGTTCCTGTGAGATAAGTTCTGCTGAAAAAACTCAGGGAGAAAATGAAAATGATCACAATCGTAGACATTTAATTTTGAACGAATATGGGGGCACAGTAAAGCCCAATTTATACTTCTGCGTCGAACTTACGCCGTAGCTACGTCGTAGGCTGTGCGTAGCGCGCGTACCCTTCGGCGTACCCTGACGTGCACCTCTCCAAAAATGTAACAACGAGTCAATTCTATGTGGACGCAAGCGCTGTGATTGGTCTGCTCAAATCGCTCCCTCGGGTTTCACATGCTCCCTCTGCGTGCATCAACGCGGACAACGACGCAGAAGTATAAATTAAAACCAATGCGTAGTCTACGGCGTAGAGGCTCCGGCGTAGGTCCGACGCAGAAGTATAAATCAGCCTTAAGTCATAGTTCGAATTACAGGTTCGTCCCCCAAAGGGACAGAAATATCAGTTTTGGGGGGGTCAGATAGTTTTTCTAATATTGTGAAAAAATATAATTACAGTTACAATACAAGTCAACTCCTATTTTCACTGTAGGAACATTTTAATGTAAAGCGACTTCAGACACCCCTATTGTGGACCGTACCATTTTTAACCACCGTGGCTAGAAGCAAAGGAGATAGAGAACGGTTTGCTGCTGACCTGCATGGATAAATGTAAGTTGCTAGCTGATATCTATGATGTCTGAGGATCACAACCTGGGTGGACAACCGGTCAACAAGCTGCTGGAAACTTGTAATGAGGTTCAAAACAATGCTACCTCAAATTCTGCTTTAACTCCTCAGAATCAACCAAACACACAGCCACAGTGGCTGGTGGATGGCCAATTTTACCAGCCACTTATATTTTTTACCAGCCACTTTTTCCGGAATTCAAATTTATAAAAGAAAGTGCACTAGCATATTTTGAATTGCTTCAATCATTTTTTTTTATTAATACAAAATTAATACATAATAAATCAATAAAATGTGGTGTGAAAAAAGGTGGACGCTCCGTGGATGCTCACGGGCGCACGCCCTTTTAAAAAAAAAGCACTATTCAGCACAAACAGGGCTACCATAATATGTGAGCAACATGTATGTACATACATGTTTGTATTTTTGAGAGAATTTTATGCATGGTTATTTTATAGTTTATTTTTTAATATTAGTTAAGTCTGTATGACCATAAATGATGGAGTATAGAAGTGTATTTTGCTGCTATTTTAAAAAAATCCAGCAAAATGCGCCAGCGCGTTTGCCGACCCCAGAGGGTTAACTCGATAATAAAGCCGACTTTATTTAGCTGACTATTTAATAGTAGGCTATCTTTCAACTCAGGACAGCACCACTTCTCACAAATACAGATAGGATTGGAGATAAAAAGTTTAACTGACACGTAATCGAGCTCCGGAGCACCCACGGTATCAGCTCCTATCCTCGCGGCTGCTAAAACTATCGCTAAACTAAAAAAACGATAGCTATCTAGCCATCACAAAACACAACTTCAAGTTAGTAATTTACTTACTTGCACATCCAAACGTAGTCCCGAAAAGGTCTGCCCTTTTGGCCGATCGCATGGACGTTTCTGAATAGAATTCTCATTCGGCCCAACTGCGCGGATTGCATAGAGCAAATAGCCTTTATTGCCACACTTTGCTCCTGGGGTCCCGTCTTCGCCAGCTGTATGGCAGTGCACTTGATATGAGACTTGGATGACTCATGCTCTTTTATTGACTCTATTTTAAGGTTAGTTGTTCCTCTAACGAACGAATTGTTTGCATTTTCGGACGGCGCATAGGTTCGACAGCAAGTACAGTGCATGGACTGTTCGACGGGAAGGTAGGCTAACCATTCCCTCGTTTTCCCTTCGTCATCAATGCGCCACTTGTTCGAAAAGTACCTTCTCTTTTTATTTACTTTGCCCTCAACAGTTTGTACATTCATAGCTACTGCTGACTCCGCGGCGGGCCTCTTCACACCGGGTATATGTCGCCACATTTTTTTAATTTTCCTTTCGTCTGTACCTCAGCTCAGCTATATGTGTCACGGTTCGTTCAGCGCCGTGTCTGTGACGCACAGCGCTGAAAACCAATCAAATTAGTTACTCGACAAAAGTGCTTTATTGTTACTTAGCAACAGCATTCTTTGACAAAAGCTGTCCAATCCGTTACAAGGAATGTTTTAAGTAGTAACCAATAAAAATATGTTTTACAATCTACCCGCCACTGTGGCTGGTATACAAGGCAAAGTCACCCGCCACTTTGAAAAAGTACCCGCCTTTGGCTGGTGCTAATTTCCCACCCTGCCAAACATGCTAAAAAGGTTTAATTATATTCATGAATCCTGAGCCATATCTCCCTTATACTTTATGCTAGAAACACCTTTCAAAAGAGTTGAAGATAAGCTTTCATCTGATGCCTTGATTGTACATGTAATTAGAATGTAAGAGTTAACTCTTGTGCCACTACTTTAAACTGCTGTAATGTATGAGATAAATATTTTTTTAAATTTCTCTTTGCATAAATCTATTAATCAACCTCAGTCCTGATCAAAACTACTAAATGTTTTTAAAAAATTCAGGATTTTAACTCTTTAATTGGCAAATTCATAAATGATGTCACTGATTTGGGGAAACAAACACACAAAATGACTTATTTTCAATATAAAATGTGATTGTGGACTGGATTTTTTAACCTTTTATCACAGTCTTGGACATGTCAAAGATTAGAAACAACACTGGTTTTGATGCATTGTTAGTTTTTGTGCAGCATCAGATTTGAACTTTTTCTCCCTCATTTACTGTTCGTGGCTGTTTTTGCCCCATTGACTTACATTATAACCACATTTTTTGATTGCAAAGCCATGACACCATATAATCATGCATTTTTGATTGTTGGTGTTTTTCCCTGTTGGGAAGAGGTAAAATTTGTAATTTTTACTGTTGATAACCAGGTGGCACCATTAACCTATTTAGATAGGCATGTGCAAAAAACAGCTTAGTTTCTGGCTTTTACATGGAGTTATATGGAGTATAATAGCATATTAAAGTGTGTGTGTGTGTGTGTGTTGTGTGTTGTGTGTGTTGACTGGGTTTTCCACCCAGATTGTGATCCTCAGATATCATAGATTTCATTTTTATATGACAACCTTTTACAGCAGCCCATGTCTGCTAAACCCCCTTTGCCCCCTGGGTATTAAGTATAGACTACACAGACTGTTGATAGTGATTACACAGAGAAAGGGTCCACAATTCACATTTTAAGACCCACACCATCCAAAAACCCAGCTACATTTCTGATTTGACTCCCACTCCGTGTAATGTAGTGTAGAGAACAAAACACATTCAATGAAAACCGTAGCATTTTAAATTATGAATATTTTACCTCCAGGTCTTATGAAGTCTAAAAATAAACCAAATCAATATTTCATGAAATAGGCAATAGGCTTCTTGAAAAGGTATTACTTTTACTAGTAATTAGAATGGTATTTTTCAGTGTACGTAACTTCTAACTTTTGGGAGTTGATCAAAACAGTTCTCTTTAACAATGAGATATTCTGTAGCCTACTGATTATCAGTTTGTCGCATGTTTAGACCTTGTATGTGTGTTGCACAACACATGTTGCACTTGGCGATCACGGTGGGGATTGATATGGTAGTGGACCATGATGGTCAGAAGAAGTGAAGGAGCAGTACCCCCCAATTATGGTGGGGTAATTCGCACTCTGCCTTAAGTCATTTGGGGGGGCAATGCCCCCCCTTGACGACGGGCCTGGTCGGACCCCACACGTAGCCGCCTGTTCTAATCCGCCACAACTAATCCTAAACCTACCAATACTAGGGGGGGGGGGGGTACTAATTTGGCGGGGGTCAGAATTCGGCACAACACCTGTTATCTAACACATTTAGGGTGGTTGGACCATCAATAATTAATCTTAAATCCAGATAAAATCCATGTTTA
Organism: Gila orcuttii; assembly: GCA_026230005.1. Classification (NCBI taxonomy): domain Eukaryota; kingdom Metazoa; phylum Chordata; class Actinopteri; order Cypriniformes; family Leuciscidae; genus Gila; species Gila orcuttii. The sequence goes on from JAPDVR010000017.1 coordinate 10,093,265, forward strand.
TCTTGTAATTCTATCGCACCAAACTTTAAACCTCGTATACAAATAAGCAGTCACTCTCTTCAGCTGGCGACTCACTTTCCTCACACAGCGAGCGGCTTACTTTCCTCCTCAGCTGGCGACTCACTTTCCTCACACAGCGAGCGGCTTACTTTCCTCCTCAGCTGGCGACTCACTTTCCTCACACAGCGAGCGGCTTACTTTCCTCCTCAGCTGGCGACTTGTTCTCCTCACACAGCAAGCGACTCACTCACGTAGCCTACATTTACCTAATATTATAATAAAAACTCTACCCTTTTCAAATACTGTGATGGTGCAATAACTAACTACATTCAGTAACGTTTTTAATTTTTGTGTTGTAAATGTCATTTATTCAGAACCAATATTCCCATCAGTGTTCTGTAGCCTATCAGCATATTTGTATATGCCCTCTTAAATTGATTCTCATATGGCTTTTTTTTTTTTTTTACCTTTATAAAGGCAATTTCCCCCCAACCTTTATCCATTGATTTTGTCTTCTCATTCCTCACTGTACATTAACAGCATTATAGTTGAAAATATCCATAGCCATCATGACAAAAATGAGAAATATATGAGAAAAATTTGCATGGTGCCCCTGGGCACTTGCCCATATATATAATAATATAATAAATACTAATATAAAAATAATATAAAAATACATATAATATATATATAATATGGCTCTATGCAGCCATGTAAACCATAATTATAAAATGTGTTACTGACCTTCCGAACAGACAGGATCCTGTGAAGAGAAATTCAGTGCCATCTTCTCCATTTTTTTCGATCATCACTATCTTCCCCAGCAAAGGCATTTTAAAACAAATCGCCTTGTTTAGCAAACACAAAAGACAACATTTAAAAAGTCTATCCAGTCACAGGTCACAAATTTGACGCATGCCAATGAAAACCGAAAGTGCAAAGTTCTAGCCCGGAACCACAAGCAGGGGTTTTTGCAGGTTTTTTTTTTTTTTTTTTTTTTTGCAGGGATTTCAAGGTTTTTCCCGCTCAAAACGAGGTGGGGGTAGAAAAACCCTGATAATGTATTCTTTAAATAAGATAATTAAATGTTTATTTTTCGTAGACCATCATATAGCCTACTATGTTTTCCACAATATTTTTAAAAATAGAGGAACTCGGTACCTCTAGGCGGGTCCGAGGGCACTTTCATTTCAAAATCTTAAATTTATTTAATATTTTTATATATTAAAAAAAAATATATCAGGGCATTTGTCCGGTTGGGCAAGAAAAATTTCTTTGACTTGTCCCTTCAAAAAAAAAGCGTTAATGTCGAGCCCTGATATGTTTTCTTTGAATTACGTTGTTGAAAACGAAAGTAAAAGAGTGACGCACGTTGCGTTTTACCCAGAGTCATATAGAGTATGCGGCCCATCTTCTTAACTCGGTCGCTAACGTTAATCACACACCTGGGATAGCTGGTCGCCCTGGCGTCCACAGGCAGCATATAAGCAGATATATGCTTATCCGCTTCCTCCAGATTCTGAAAAACTACATTGTCGACATCTGTGTCCATGTGTGCCGCTAACTGAAACACACGTTCTGTCAGAGCGTCCAAACGAAAAATTATAAAGTCAATACTTATAACGCTAGCATTGTTTTCAAACACAGTTGCTATATGCCTCAGCTCACTGACAACTTAATCGTAGGTACCCATCTTTGTGGTGACTGTGGACGGTGGCATGTAGATTCGACCGATGCAGTAAAATGCTAACCAACCAATGGGCAGAAGTTGACCCCTTAAGACACAGCCCCTCCTCATTTGCATAATGAGGCAGAAATGCATACAGAAATGTAAAAACGACAGGCAGAAATAAAATGTATTTCTTCAATGCTATTTAATAAATAGCATTGAAGAAATAAATAGGGTAGAAAAATACAAAGGAAGAATAAAACAGACAAAAATATTATAACATGCACATAAATAAATACTTAATTAATTAATAAAAAAAAGAAATTAATAAAGTTGAAGATTATAACGGACAATAAATAAATAAGGTAATTATTACAAAGATGAATAAATAAAGAAGCTAATTAAAAGAGATATATACATTTATGTCTCACTGTATAATTTAATTTCTACCTACATTTATTTGTTTATTGTATTTTTTGGGGCAATTAATTGTATGCTTATTTATTTATTAAGCATTTATTTATTTCTGTATTTATTTTTAAATATGGTAGAGCTGGTGCTCCATAACCGATAACGTAACCGATCCCTGAATTTTCACTGCATTTGTAATTTTTCTTTCAATTACTTTCATGCTTAATTAAGCCTGCTAAAATGCATTGTATGAGCTTCTGTTACTGTACATTCTATTGCTCTATCATATTTTATCTTTCATTGAATAGCAAAGCACATATTTAGACTAGAGCAGCTCCAGAAGGGTCAATGCTGAGGATTGGGTCAGTGGTACAAATGTTTAGACACCAGTGAAATATCATTTATTTAATCCAATTTTGATACTACAACAAAAACTGCCAGCCTAATTAATGTGAATTTAAAACATTATTAAAGGTAAGCTGTCAGCAACAAAATAAGAACGAATAATCAACTTACAAATAAATATAATAGAACAAAGAAAGGCTACAAATGAAATAAACAGTGTTTTTAGAGTTTTTCGGGTAGATCTAACAGATACAGAAATTTGAATAAAGTAATCAAATGTGAAAAAAATTGCATATTCATTACTGGATAAATTAAATATAGCTGGATCTTTTTGTAAAGTTGAAAAAGGTAGTCTATTTAGTCAAGAGCAGTGAGTAATCTATTTGTCCATTGTTTGATTATTAAAACAGCAGTGGGTTTGTTAAACTGCTGCCCCTTTAAGACCGCACGCACTGACCCCATTTGAACATGGCTATGATCACTTGAGAAATAACTGACTTTGTTTACAAGGATACTCGCCAAGATGGGCGTTTTTACATAATTTTGTGTGAATTCGTCCATACAAGCGCAAGACGTGAAAGACAATTTAATTCAGCATTCGCGCGCGGAGACGCTGCTTTGCGGGGCGCGCGCTGATGTTTGAGTTTATGGAACTTCTTGACTGCAAACGTCCAGTAATAATGTAGGTTGTAGGGAATCACTCGTTATACATAAATCAGGTAACAGTTCATGTTTTACTTTACTTAACGTTACAAATTTATCAAATTCAAGTACTTTAAGCACCTTGTACGAACCCTGATCCAATGAGGAAGTGCGTGTAGAGAATATGAAGATGTAAATTGAACACAGCAGTATCAAAACATTGTCAACGGCCTATAACAAAACAGCAGTGACACTTCACGAACTGTAGTTCTCCTGAAATTCACAAAACGATTAAAAGTCAGTCTATATCTAAATATATAATTTAACAGAAGTGTGATATTGACCTACCGTAGCTGCAGGCTCAGGTACCCAAAAGGACATCCCTTTTATGGTTCACCGAAGTCATTCACATCAAATCGTGTTACTAAAAAGACAACGCAGGCGAGTTGCTAGTTAACCAGTTGCTGAACTCTAACAACAATACAATAAATTAAAGCCTGTCATACCCGCACCTGAAGAGCAAAAAACCCCGCACAACAGCCATCCGGAGGAAGCCAGTGTCACAACATCACACAGTTGTCTGCTCGAAACGGTCACGGTAGCGTGAAACGAACAAGCGAGAGTTCAAAGAAAACGTGCTCGGAGCGGTCGCAGCAGCGTGCAGCACCAAACAAACAGGCGAGACTTCACCAGAGACCAGTGTTGGGAGTAACGCGTTACAAACGTAATGCATTACAGTAACATATTACTTTTTGCTGTAACGCAGTAGTGTAAGGCATTACTAATCAATTTTCAGTAATATTTTACTCGGTACATGTTCAGTTACGCTTGCGTTACAACACACTTAGTTTTAATTGTAAAAAACAACAACAACAACAACAAAAAAACACCAAGACCACAAGCAAGTAGGTTACCTGTTCAGTCAATAGCCGCGTGTGGTGTCCAAGTTTGTAAATAAAGACTAAGTGGCAGCGTCTGATATATTTGTTATAGCAATTTATTTTCTACATTAGTGCCGTGAGTCATGATTTCGGCCTCTGTGCTCGCGCTGGCCAGTGGAAAAGCGGCTAATGGGTGAAGATGGCATGAAGAAGACTGTACATTCGCGAGATGGAAGTATGCGCATTAGGCTACTCTATTTGTTCTGTGTTTTCTTTATAAACAGTTAGGCTATGTTTAGGTGGTATTTTTCATGTTTTCATCACGCAATCATGTTTTTGATGCGTTCTGACGCGTTCACGTAACATGATGTAAGGGCGGCGGCGCTGCCGATAAAGCACCTAAAAGCTGTCACAAAGAACCGGCAAAAGCAATGATTATGAATATGTGAAATATAGCAAGGAGACATTTTAATTGTTTATTAATAAAGATGAAGTTGACGTTGCTGACTCGCGATCTTCGCAGTAGGCTAGTGAATTCGCCAGAGAGAAATGCACATTTCATAAGCAGAGAGCAGTCCGTTTTCTTTCGTTTTGAATTGTTCTGTTTACAAGTAGACATTTCAATATAGATACATTTTTCAGGTCTATGAAGTAGGCTACCTTATACGCTGAGTTTCAGTTAATTTAGGCTATTTTATAATGTTAACTTCAAAATTCAAATAATACTAATAGTAATTTAAAGATGTGGTAGCATTGGATCTGGACAGGAAGGATAGCTCTTGGAGTTGGAAGGGGTGTGTCGCGATTCTGCAGGTTCGTGGATCTGAGTGTTTCATATCGCATATCGTTACAGCCTTAGAATATTAAGTTCTACTACTGTATAGCTATTTTGGTGAAAGTAACTCAGAAGTAATACAGGAGTAATGTAACGCATTACAATTCTGAGACAGTAATATTGTAAGGTAATGAATTGCTTTTAAATAACAGTAACAAGTAATGTATAATGTATTACAGTTTGGAAGTAACTTGCACAACACTGCCAGAGACGCGCTCAAGCCTAAAGCCCACTTTATACTTCTGCATCGAACTAAAGCCCAATTTATACTTCTGAGTCGAACTTACGCCGTAGCTACGGCGTAGGGCTGTGTGTAGCGCGCGTAGCCTCCGGTGTACCCTGACGTGCACCTCTCCAAAAATGTAACAACGCGTCAATTCTACGCTAACGCAAGCGCTGTGATTGGTCTGCTAGAACCCCTCCCTCGGGTTTCACATGCTCCCTCTGCATGTGTAATTGCGCGTCAACGCGGACAACGACGCAGAAGTATAAATTAAAACCAACGCGTAGTGTATAGCGTAGAGGCTCCGGCGTAGGTCCGACGCAGAAGTATAAATCAGCCTTAAATACAAGCTCAGATTGATGACGTCACTTACTATAATGCGGACAAATGGGCTTCTAGCTCATTATGCCACACAGCTTATCCTGGACTTGCTGTCATGGCAACAGGTTCGTAAGATTAAACCTGCTCGCGAGCAGGCTTATTTCGTGTTAACAGGATTAGATCGCGGCTTTATAAACGGAGCTGATACGGGAAGTCTTAGTGTACTTTTTGCGAGAGATCATTTTTCTAATGACTCGTGAGGATGTCGTTTACATCCTTCATTTGTTGTAAACGCATAAATGTTGGGGTAAACCTGTTAACACATGCCTTATGCAACAAACATTAAAAGGAAAAGTACTACACTGCCCACCTCTGTATCACTGCTTTGTGCAGACTCTTCTGTAGGCCTTTCTGTAGATGTGGACTCCTGCAACTCAAATTGCATTCAGAAAAAATAGGTACTCAAGTGTAAATTAAGTAAAGTTATTTATGTACAAATACAAATACTTTGTTACTTTACTTAAGTACATTTTTCACGTATCTGTAGCCTACTTTACTTAAGTAGAATCAATAGTGCATACTTTTTACTTTTACTTCGTTACATTTTACATCAATTATTTTACTTTGTACTTCACTACATTTCTACAGCGTTCCGTTACATTTTCTGATCAGTTTTCCCCCTGCCAAAACGTCTTCCTGACCGACTGTCCGTTGCACGTTTGTCTCACCAAGTTTGGTTGTCAAAGATATGGGTTGCTAACTACTCGGTTACTCACGTAACCTCAGTTCCCTGAGTTAGGGAACGAGTATTGCGTAGCTATACGCAGTGGGGAAACTCCTTTTCCTCGATTTACTGAAACCTTTATGTAAAGCGCATTTGCAGCTGCACAGCTAGAACATGAGCGTCTGGCTCGCTCATAGGCTGCGCTGCGGCAACTGCACATCCAATGGAGCGGGCGCCTCTGACGTGCGACCAATGAGATCACTCTGCGTCAAGGGGGCATGACCTCAGTCTATAATAGTCCCCAAATTCGCCATTATAGCAGGTTTAACGACTGAAGCGACAACTTGCCATGTTACTATAGTGCGGCTGGCTACGCAATACTCGTTCCCTAACTCGGGGAACTGAGGTTACGTGAGTAACCGAGTAGTTCCCTTTCGAACGGTCACTTCGTATTGCGTAGCTATACACAGTGGGGACGCCATGCAAAACGCAGCACTGAGTAACTGGCTGCCACTGCAACTCAGGCCCCTGAGCATACAGAACAAGCCATAACCGCATAATTATGTATAAATAGACCAGATACGGTCAGGTTTAAAATAGTACACATCAGTTAGAAATAACCCAACATACTACACCAATGAACCCAGACACTGTCGGGGTTATTAGTATATGAACATATAACCAGTCAAGTGGGTTTATATATGAAATTATAACCGGCCAAAGCGGGTTTTATATATGTATGGAATATAACCGACAAAAGCGGGTTTTATATATGTCATATAACCGGCCAAGAGCGGGTTTTATATATATGTAAATATAACCGGCAACAGCGTGTTTATGCATAAAATACAACCGGCCAGCAGCGGGTTTTATATATATATGTGAATGTGATAGTGCACAGTAATATATGACAAGACCGGCCACCGACGGGTCTTAATCATACCGAAAGCACCTTCGCCTGCAGGGAAGGCAATTCCCTATTATAGAAACTCATAAATGTGGAAGGCGAGGACCAGCCGACCGCATCACAAATATCACTAATGGGAATGCCAGATGACCAAGCCCATGACGAGGCCATACCTCTGGTCGTATGGGCCTTGATACCTATTGGGCAAACTTGACCCGCTGCGGTATAAGCCATAGAAATAGCATCCACTATCCATCTAGACAGTCTTTGCTTAGTGACTCGATCCCCCTTGGATCTACCACCAAACCAGACAAAAAGCTGTTCTGATTGTCTAAAAGACGCAGAACGCTCCCGATAGATTCTCAGCGCTCAGACAGGGCAGAGAAGATTAACCTCTCCATCCTCTGCAGAAGGAGGAAGGGCTGATAATGTCACCACCTGTGCTCTGAACAGTGTTGAGAGCACTTTAGGAACGTAACCATGTCTGTGCTTGAGGAGGTCTCTCGCCATCGCATGCAGGTTCCCTGACCTGATGCCCCCCTGGCGATTCATGTAGGCCACCACTAACGTATTGTCTGTGCGGACTAAGACGTGGTGACCTCTGAGGTTCGACAGAAATGCCTTCAGGGCCAACCCAACTGCTTTCATCTCCAGACAGTAGATATGTAAGCTCTGCTCCGTGCTCGACCAGAGGCCGGATGCAGGCATGCCCTCGTGCAGCGCTCCCCAACCCAGGTTGGACGCATCTGTAGGAACCACTTTCCTCCTGGAAATTGTTCCCATTTTCACCCCCTCGTGGTGCCAGTTCTGCAAGCTGCCTGACTGCCATGCATGAGTTGGCACACGCCGTTTCAGCCAATGCTGCATCGGGCGCATGCGCAGTAATCCCATGCGGAGTACTGGCGATGCTGCTGCCATGAGACCAAGCAGTTTCTGAAATTTCTTCAGGGGCGTGCCCTCGCGCAATCTGAAAGTGCCTGCAAGCGCTCGCACCGAGAGTGCGCGCTCTGGTGTGAGTCGCGCTGTCATAGCTCTCGAGTCTAAAACTGTGCCCAGAAAGATCACGCTCTGGCTGGGGGTTAGTTTGCTTTTTGAAACATTGATTGTGAAACCCAGGCATTTTAGATGGCCGAGAATCAAATCCCTGTGAGCTAATAGCTCGATTCTCGACTGTGCCAGCACCAGCCAGTCGTCGAGATAATTTAACACGCGCACTCCCTGATGTCTCAGAGGAGACAGCGCCTCATCCACACACTTCGTGAATGTACGGGGTGCCGACGATAGACCAAACGGCAGAACGGTGTATTGATAAGCCCGGCCCTCGACGGCGAATCTCAAGAATGGCCTGTGACGAGGATTTATTTGAATGTGAAAGTAAGCATCTTTCAGATCCATTGTGACAAACCAAACCCCCGGGTCATGAGAGCTTTGTTCAAATGTCTCAAATCTAGAATGGGTCTGAGACCGCAGTCTTTTTTCGGAATCAGAAAATAGCGGCTGTAAAAACCCATATTTTTTAGCGCGGGGGGGACTAATTCTATCGCCCCTTCTGCTAATAGATTCTGTACTTCGGTGCGAAGCACGTGACCCACGTTGCTTCTCACCGAAGTCTCAAGAACCGTCTGAAATTTCGGGCGTCTGCGAGCGGATTGGAGCGAGTAACCTCGCTTTATAGTGTTTATGACCCAACTCGACACATCAGGGATAGCTTCCCAGGCTAGAACCCGTGTGGCTAGGGCTTGACACACTGATTGGATTTGGTCGCCTAACGTAGGGGGACCTGATACCCTTATATTGTGATTTGTGCACACATTGAGTATTGGACTGACTGTACAAGCATTTGCGTGTGGGGAAGTCAGTGTTACAACAGGGGAGGGGCCGCCTAGTGAAGGGGGACCGTGAACCCATATATTGTGATTTGTGCACACATTGAATGTTGGACTGACTGCACAAGCATTTGCGTGTGGGGAAGTCAGTGTTACAACAGGGGAGGGGCAGCCTAGTGAAGGGGGACCGTGAACCCATATATTGTGATTTGTGCACACATTGAGTATTGGACTGACTGTACAAGCATTTGCGTTTGGGGAAGTCAGTGTTACAACGGGGGAGCGGCTGCCTGATGAAGGGGGACCGTGAACCCATGTGTTGTGCTTGTGAAACTGATAGCTAACATTTTGAACGGCCGTCTCATGAGAGCTTTGTTCAAATGTCTCAGATCTAGAGTGGGTCTGAGGCCGCCGTCATTTTTCGGAATTAGAAAATAGAGGCTGTAAAAACCTGTATGTTTTAGCACAGGGAGGACCAATTCTATCGCCCCTTTTGCTAATGAATTCTGTACATCGGTGCGAAGCATGTGACCCACGTTGCTTCTCACCGAAGTCTAGAGAACCGCCTTAAACTTTGGCGGTCTGCGAGCGAATTGGAGCAGGCAGCCTCGCTTTATAGTGTTTATAACCAAACTCGACACATCGGGGATAGCTTGCCAGGCTATAACCCGTGTGGCTAGGGCTTGACACACTGATTGGGACGGGCCGCCTAACATAGGGGGACCTGATACCCTTATATTGTGATTTTTGCACACATTGAGTGTTGGACTGACTGTACAAGCATTTGTGTGTGGGGAAGTCAGTGTTAAAACAGGGGAGGGGCCGCCTAGTGAAGGGGGACCGTGAACCCATATATTGTGATTTGTGCACACATTGAATGTTGGACTGACTGCACAAGCATTTGCGTGTGGGGAAGTCAGTGTTACAACAGGGGAGAGGCCGCCTAGTGAAGGGGGACCGTGAACCCATGTGTTGTGCTAGTGTGCTTTATTTGGGTCACCATGAAAACGGCGTTTGTTTGCAAAGACTGCAACTGCTCACTGCTGCGGGCCTGTTTACAATAATAAAATCCCCAGCCGCCTGAACTGAACAGGGGGCTGTGGGAAGTTTTGCTGGCTTCTTTGAGGGTGGTCCGGCAAGCGCGGGACACGCGCCCTATCTTTCCTTTGCGTGCTAGGACGGCTTTGGCGGGAAGCGCTCGGCTAGCGTTGGGCATCAGCCGCAGGGCGGGGCTGAGAGGCCTGTTTCGCCGGCTTTGCTGGTCGGCGCCAGCTAGCACGGTTAGTTCCACTCGAGCTCGAGGTCCGCGACGGCCTGTGTTAGGATCCGAAGCATTTCAGCGTCGGAGTTAGTCCTGCCTCGCTGGGTCCGCCGAAGGAGACGAGGCCCGCCACGTGGGGGGGCGCTGATCTCCCTCAAACAGGACCGGAGATGACTGAGCTGAAGAGAGTGAACCACGCGGGGACGTGGCCGGCGTGCGTTCACAGACGTCCGTGCTCTCTGGATGCCGTTGGCTGCGGCGCTTCTTCTTCCTCGGCTGAAGTAGGGCCGGAGAAGGAAGCGCGGGTGACGCGGCGCCGCCGTCTCGAGAGAGAGCTAGCCAAGTTCGCAGCACGGAGATAGGCATGCACGCGCAGGCCACACATCTGCCGACAGAGAGTGCATTCTCTGCGTGGTAGAGTCCCAGGCATGAAATGCAGCTCACGTGTTCGTAGGCCTCGCTTAACACGAGGCATATGGAACAACGCTGATACAGATATAAACACATAATAAACAGATATTGAAAAGGATATCGCCAGATAGCCACAGGAGAGACGGCGTCAGGAGAAACATGGTTGAGATATGTTGTTTGCTGAACTGTAGCTCGCTCAGGCTGAAGGCTTGTTCGACGATGAAGGCTCAATAAATGGTCAGAGATGTGAAGTTTGTCGCTGAAGGAGTAAAATCTGCTATAATGGCGAATTCGAGGACTATTATAGAGTGAGGTCACGCCCCCTTGGCGGGGCGCCATTGGATGTGCAGTTGCCGCAGCGCAGCCTATGAGCGAGCCAGACGCTCATGTTCTAGCTGTGCAGCTGCAAATGCGCTTTACATAAAGGCTTCAGTAAATCGAGGAAAAGGAGTTTCCCCACTGCGTATAGCTACGCAATACGAAGTGACCGTTCGAAAGGGAACAAAGATTCTAGAATGCTAATCTTTGACCCAATCAGAGCCCTATAACTAAGGCTCTGGACCCAATCAGGTATGATCCTTCGATCAAAAGATTCCGCTTTTCCAACGGCCGCATAGTCTGGTGTGGTCAGTCAGGTCACTGTGGGTGTGGTGCCTGCTGCCCTTAGCCGATGGAGTCTGAGCCTGAATCAATAACCCACTCATGGCCGTATTTAAAAGAATCATTCGAAATTACAGGATCAAAAAACGACTCGTGGAGGTTCCTTGGTAAACTATGCCTGCCCCGAAAAAATGAGCTGCTGGCCTTCAAGAACTCTCCTTCAAATCTGAAGAAACATGTTGAGGTAAGCAATCTTTAAAGATGAACTGAACTGAAATTTGAAAAAATTTGATATAACAGATGTATTTGATTTATTCTCATTGGTACAATTATTAAAATGGCAGAATTTGTTAAAAGGGATAAAATGGTACGTTGAAAATGTTGTTGTTGTTACACGGGCGCCGCCATGTTGGATTTCAACATTCGACTACGTCACTGGCATGGTAGGCTACTCTGTTGCCAACCAACACCAGCAGAGCTAGCTTCTCTCTACCCCCTGGCCTTGTCAACAAAATTATTCTAGTCGTGATTTCTAGTGTTTAATCCTAGGTACGAGAGACAGATGTGTAGAAAACGTCAATGAGAATATGAAGCGTCTGACATCAAATGTTTTATTTAGCTACAAGTCCAAGGCATACTAGAATCCTTGATATTCGTCTGAGGGGAAAAGATGTAACGTTAGTTCACTGCACAGGATGGGAACGGAATCTTATTCATCCTTCCCAAATGCCCCCTCGCCCAAAGAGTGAACTGCCGGTACGCTGTTAACTATAACAGTCTGAGAAAAGGATATAACAAGTTAGCCTAGCCTAGCCCAGTCGGCAATTCGTAAAATACACTGTTACATACCAGCTACTTGTGGGGCGCTCCAGCGTCTCAGCTCGGACATCCCTTAGAGATAGCCTCCTCCAACACGTCTCTCTCACCACACAGCATCCGAAATGAACGGTGCATGGTGATGCATTTTCGCCGATCAATAAATGTTCCAGTTTGACCTCTCTTCAACAGATCGACTCCGGTGCAGTGTCCATGCTACGGCAGCGCCCGCGCCCACACCAGTCACTTCCCCCAAACGATCCTGTACCAGAGCCCGTCTAACAGAGAGCCTTGGCACTTCCTATTAGCCCCATTGTATATCATCTTGGTTGCAGTTCCATTAGAATTCCACTGGAGGTGATCGCGGGCGAGTGCAGAATGAATGGGAGTCTATGGAGCTAGACGGCTAAATGTATCCCTTTCTCCTGCTTGTCGTTGAATCAATGTAGATTTTATTGTTGATTCAGCAAGTTCAATATAGATTATAGCCCAAAAGTCGAATGAATGAGTACTTATGTCCTTTCGATTTCTTACAGGTTAGGTCATTGTTGGCCAGAACACGCTAGCATTCTGCTATTATGTGACGTCATCACATTTTTGAACGGATTTTTAGAACAGATAAGTGAACTTAAAAATGCAATTTTCAGCTGAGTGTATTATTTTAATTAATATTAATATATTATCTTAAACGAATGAAGAAACTTTGGCGCCAGTGGGTGCTATCCCTTAATCCCTAGTAACACCCACTGGCACTGAAGCGAAAAAATCCCTTTAAGAAAAGGGTTTATTTAGTCTAGGATCTGGAGTGGACGAGCGGAGCGCTTGGGCCCGGAAGAGGCTAAACGTCACGCGTGACGTCAGACTTAACAACCGAATACCTTTGCGGGTCCTACCATGCCAGTGACGTCATCGAAATTGCCAGCGTAACAAACGCAATTTTTGTGCTGGTTCAAAAAAGCTATATTGATATTTTTAGTTACAATTTTTTATGTAATTTACTTTTAATTGTCATAAACAACATGTTATCAACGTTGATTTTTTTCAGTTCAGTTCATCTTTAATCGTTAATCTAACAATAACGTTAGCAGATGCAGATGTGTTGCGGCTGTGAAAGCGACGCGTACAATGAAATAAGAGCCATATTTTTTTTGGGGGGGGGGCTTTAGTCATGATTATATGGATGGTTATGATATTTAGTAGATGCTTTGGTCCAAAGCGACGACATACAATATAATGTTAGTCCTCAGTGTTTGTGTTTCCCACACAAAGACTAATTCGTGGCGGTGCGCCACAGAATCGATAACACCGGCCACCACATTTTGCGGTTTTGGCGGCCGCCAAAGTGAATTTTTATCCCGCCAAAGCCTTATTTGATCGGTCAGTGATGTGTAGATGACTGACTGCTGCGTTTGTGACAGGTCGCATCATGTTACTGAAAGAACGAGCAGAGAACCCCTCCTCCGGCCGCGCGCGCGCACTCTCACTATCCAAGCGTGCCGCACAAGCCCTGAAAACTGAAGCCTGAAGAAGGGTGGGGTAGGGGGGGGGATGTGAGTGACAGTGAGAATGCTGAAGAACTGGAAGAGGAGATAGAGGGTGTTGAGATACAAGGTGTCCTGGATGAAGAGAATGGTGGTTCCGAATATCATCTCCCAAAGCATCACCGTTGTGCATGTCATCTTCTGAACTTGATCTCAACAGTAGATGCCGCAAAAGCCAACTCAAATCGGGTCTACAAAAAAATGTCACGTGCAGCATTTGCTAAGTGCACGGCACTGTGGAACAAGAGTGCTCGCTCCACCACAGCTGCAGAGGTGATTGAAAGGGAGTGCAAGCTCCAACTTATTCGACCAAATGACACTAGATGGAACTCCCTCTTTCTTTCAGTGGAACGATTGCTAAGAATCATCCAAGACAGTGGAGAAGGAGCCATCAGAGCAGTTTGCATTGCACTTAAAGTCCCTATGTAAGTGTTATGCTGCCAAACACATTGTCTTGCATAAACATACAAATAGCAGTTATCTTCCAATATGCTTATGCAATATTAACTAATGTAATATTTAGTAACATTAGCCATCTGTGTATGTTACAAATGTTATCGCCACATGACATTTTGTATGATTTTCTATCGCTGTGTGACAGGTTCAGCCCTGCAGAACTTGCCTTCTTGACTGAATATGTTGCTACCATGATCCCAATCGCCAAGGCACTGAACATAATGCAGACAGAGGTGAATGTCCATATGGGATGGCTGGTGCCCACTATTACCCTCCTAACTGTGAAGCTTGACCGCCTCCTAACCTCATCCAAGTTCTGCGAGCCACTGATCTTTGCCCTTCAAGAAGGAATACAGCAGCGGTTTGGACCCATGCTTTCCGACCCCAAACTCATTGCTGCTGCAATTCCGAACTTCCGAAGTTTTGGACATCCTGGACAAGCAATGAGGAAAGTCACTGGCTCTTTAAATTGCAAGATGGAAAGCCTGGCAAAGAGCAGCACCTAATAGTAGAATAAAAAATGTGTTGTTACAGTTTTATGCAAAGGTTTGTGCGCCTCTGATACTTTTTAGGATTTCAGTTTATCATCTGCTGGGCTTTCGAAGCAGCAGCTTGACATATTTCGCACCTTATGTAATTAATGACATTTCAGTTCCAAAATAACATTTATAAAATAAACGTTAACAATGTAATGTGCATCACAAGTTTCAACAACAGACCGGTGAAAAAGCTTAGGCATCCCAATGGAGTGAACACATCATCAGTATTTAGTGGAGCCCCCTTTTCCTGAAATAACAGCCTGTAGATTTTTCCACTAACCACAGCTACATCTCTGATGTCTGACTGCAAGTATTTTTAACCATTTCTCCTTACAAAATATCTCCAGATCAGTCAGGTTTGATGGCTGACAAATGTGGGTTATCGGGGGTGCCCAAATGCATAAAACTGTATATTTACTGAGGAGCAAAATGACCATAGCCTAGACACCCTAATGGTTATATCTAGTTATGGAGACATAGTAGTCTTTTCTTTATTTCCCTTTATTTGGTCCAATGGACAGGCATGAACTACATCAAGACTCAGTTAGAGCAGGAGCCAGTGCAGTCTAACCAGTCAAAGCAGCAGGAAGAGGAGGAGGAGGAGGAGGAGGACTACTTTGACATCATGAAAGACAATGTCCAAGAGACCTCTAAGCAGCTGGATGTATACCTGGCCAGCACAGCTATCACCATGGTTGTTCTCAAATCAGTGCCTGCCGTGTACAGATTGTCGCTTAAGGTAAATACGCCGTTGCCTGCCTCTGCAGCCTGTGAGAGACTCTTCAGCTCAGCAGGGCAGATTTTTACCCCCAAAAGAGGCAGGCTCGGTTCTGAGAACTTTGAAAACCAACTCCTTTTGAAGCTCAACAAAAAAATACTGGTGATGTGAAGTTTTTTAAAAGTGCTCCAAAATGTTCACAGGTTGTTTTGTTTTGTTTTGTTTTTTGAGACTTGGAGACTAGAAACGGAGTTGGAATTCTGATGATGTTAAGTTAAGGGAAGTTTTGTACTTAATGGAGACTTGAAATTGAAGTCTGAAGTTGTGTGAAGATTGAAATAGATGTACTATAAGAGAAACATGTTTCTGTCATATTAAAACTTACTCACTGAATCAAAAATGTTTACAGCCTTAAACATATGGTAATTAAAGGAGTCATAACCTGTAATTTTCACTTTTCCACGAGAATCAATGTATGTTATGATCGCCTACCGATTATACATTGGCCGGGAAGCCGATATTCAAAAGTGAAGCGTTTGTTTACCCCAGGGTTCGTAAACCAGCCCACGTGCACGCGCACTCAAATACGAGATTTTAATTTCTCCCCCGACTTGACGTCAAGACGGGGCAGGATATACCATATATGGACACCACAGACATATGCTGCAGGAAGCCCGCCCTGCCCCTCTCCCCCTCATATTCAGTCAAGAAAAATGCAGAAATGTAGTGCACACGTGAGTTGCTCTGTGGTTGACTGCCAGAATCAACATTCAAATGTGTTTTCTCTACCAAAAACGGACCAAACTACCAGGGACCAGTGAATGAAATTAATTTTTAATGACGCTGTTCCAACAACCCTATCAACTGGCTCAAGGTGTCTGCGCTAAACATTTTACACAGGAATCCTTTACAAATTTGGGGCAATATCAGGCGAAGTTTGCCTCGAAGCTACGTTTGGAAAAAGGTGCCATTCCAACAATCAGGGACTTGCCTGAAATTGAAACGGTAAGACTGTGTTTTTATTACTATACTGTGTGTAACAAACAGCAGCTAACTACTAATGCGGCTATTGTATGTGACGTTAGCTTCGAGGTAAACACGGGGAATGGACTCTACGAATGCTAGCCACATCTTTCCACTTTGTTTTACACTACAGTAGTGACGGTACAGGAGTCCATGCTCAGTGCCTAAAACTGTTTGCTAAATGTAATTATGAAAACAATATACCACAAGACATTATTAGGGTTCATTCACAACTTGCGCCATGATGTCAATTTGGAATGATATGCTGAAGTTACCTGCGGTGTCAAGCCCCCTCCTTCCTGCCACCAATCAACGCGCCCCTCATTTGCATTATTAAAATGACCGTCCACGACAGCCAAAATATCGCATCAGATCTCGCGAGACAATAATGCATTCAGAAATAAGGGTCAGAGGAGCTCTGTGTTTATTTTTTTTCCACTTTTCTTTTTTAGAGGGGCCTGAAAGACTATAATAGAGCGTGGGTATCCAAGGTAATACTAGGTTATGACTCCTTTAACAATTTATTGTTAGAATATTAAAATGGTTAATGTACTGCAATAAACATTAAATATTTGTGTTACAATTAAATAAATATTTTAAAGATGTAGCCTATACCCAGTCTTTGTTGGTTTTAATGGTAATTTAATGCTAATTAAGCTAATGGTATTTAACTCCGATAACCCTGATAGATAAACAGAATTGTAAGTCAGAATGTAAACTGGGCCACAGATGGTAAGCACAATTACAATGCCACAGCCCATACTGTTCTTTTTTTAATTATTAGAATATAGACATTAAGAGAATAAATTATGCAAGTACTTTTAATACTTAAAGTACATTTAAAATCAGGTACTTTTTACTTAAGTAGGGTTGTCATTGTGGTACTTTTACTAAAGTAAATTTGTCACTGGTTATTTTTACTTTTTGCTTAAGTACTGAGATTCAGTACTTCCTCCACCACTGCTTAGACACCATTCTGCTCCAGTGTATCAACAATGGCGGACTACGATGACAGCTCATAGACATCATATAGATAGACGCCCTATCGACCGCTACTGCCTATTGATGTGGACGAGCCGTGGGGCCGCCATCTTAAACCGGTCACCTGCTCCGCTCCGTGTAATTTGTTTGGCAGGTGCAATGAGCTGTCAGTGCATTTAATGAATCATATCTCACTGAATACCGAACTGATTTTCACACAGGTTTTTTTGCTGCAAAGGTCATACACGTAGCTACGATACAGGACACATTGAATATTTTACTCACAAAATACAAACAATAGTACGGTAATGTTAAATGTTAAATCTTACTTGTGAAAAGTAATCCCTGAGTGATGGTCCGCCGATTTGAGCAGGAATATGCTGCACAGTGCTCTGGCATCTACTGCTGCTATGCAACGCAAATAGGAGTATGACCGGTTTAAGATGGCGGCCGCATTTCTTGCGGCACAGCGGCCGATAGGGCATCTAGTCTCTATATGATGTCTGTGTGACAGCTCGCTCAGGGCGGGTCTGTGTTGGAACGCTGCTGTCAATTAACAATTGTGGGAGGGGCGTCCAATTTAGTGACGTCACAAAATCGAACGGCTCAATTTGAGGCAGGGGAAAACATATAAGGAGATTAAAACAAAAACACTGGATGGATTTTTATCATTATATGATGGTTGTGTACAGGCACTGCCAACACACATTTCAGTACAATCAACTTGTAAAAGTGCATGTACCATTAAATGACCCCTTTAAACGGTAGGTGTGTTCGAAGAACCCAATTAGCCAGATCATGATTAGAACAGTGATATCATCTTGGATGAAAGGGAATATGTATCGATAGTAGAAACATTGATCAGCAACGCTGCTATTGGCTGCTCACCGTGGCCAAAGAGTATGAAGGTATTTTTTAATATTATATAAGAAATTTGAATAATTTCATAATTACTTTGTTCATTGTCATGTCAGAGTCACCACACTAGAACATGGTGAAAGTGAAGTACAAGAATATTCTACATAATGGTAATTTTTACTAGGCCTACTAGTCTCTTTTAAAAAGGCACTGTTAAATAAATGGTTGTCTGTTTATAAAAGCAACCAAGAAAAAGGCTGAGAAAAAAAAGAAAAGGAAAAAAAACTTTAAAAAAAAGAAGAGCTGGCCCTTGGGTTGAATGTGAATTGACCTATTGTGAAGGGCATCCCTGCGTTCAGCTCTTCCAGACACACTTCCAGGGACCAGTAGCATCAACTCCTTCATTACTGGTAAATGAGATTTAAATTCTCTGTAAAAGACAATAGCTGCGTTTACATGGACCCTTATAATCGGATTGAAGGCTCAATCGGATTGAAAAGCCTTCATGTAAACACCTTAATTGATCCGATTGAAATTTCGATCGGATTGAAAGGGGTGGTTTATTCCTTTTCTAATCCGATCAAGAGAACATGTAAACACTTAATCGGACTGAAAACCAAACCTGAAAAAAGTGCGCATGTGCAATTACATAGAAATGACATAATGACTTATGACGCACAGTTGTTGATGAAGGGAAGATGGCCTGCAGTAAGCAAAATTGGTCTGTAGCAGAAACCACGTTGTTGCTGAATATTTATATTGTTTTTATATATTATATTTATATATATTATTTTATATTTATATATTAATTTATATTATCGCCTTGTTCTGGGCTCTGGCAAGGGGCATTTTAACTGCTTGATAAATACAAGCAGCACGGCACAAAACATCACGCGCTCGTCGTCTCCTAATTAGCAGCTGAAATAGGTAAATGTTAATTCTGATTTTTAAAACAAAAAAAGAAGCAATAGGGTGGCTGCTGTGCGCATCGTGGACCTGCGGCAATCGTCTAGTGCACTGTGCGTAACTGCGCATGTCTAAAGATCAAATCAGATTCAAAGGTTGTGACATGTAAACGCGCACATCAACCCAATGTCCATTTTCCCCAATGCACAGGACAGTGAAGAAACCCTCTCAGATGACTGTCTTTTGGAGAAAGTATCTGTAAGTGCATAAATAACTTTACTTAATTTACACTTGAGTACCTGGGCAGTGTAGTACTTTTCCTTTTAATGTTTGTTGCATAAGGCATGTGTTGACAGCCCCAACATTTATGCGTTTACAACAAATGAATGATGTAAAGGACATCCTCGCGAGTCATTAGAAAAATTATATCTCTCAAAAAGTACACTTAAAGACTTCCTGTATCAGCTCCGCTTATAAAGCCGCGATCTAATCCTGTTAACACGAAATAACCCTGCTCGCGAGCAGGTTTAATCTTACGGACCTGTTGCTATGACAGCAAGTCCAAGATAAGCGTGGAAGAACCAAACAATCAAATCCAGCTAAATGAGTTAGCGAGGTACCCTTTTTACCCCTTCCATATTTAGAAACAAAAAATAAGAGACACATAGGCACATTATGTACTTTCCTTTGCTGCAGTTTGACAAAATAAGAGACACATTGGCACATTATGTACTTTCCTTTGCTGCAGTTTGACAAAATAAGAGACACATTGGCACATTATGTACTTTCCTTTGCTGCAGTTTGACAAAATAAGAGACACATTGGCACATTATGTACTTTCCTTTGCTGCAGTTTGACAGTTTACCTTTAGTTTCATGACATTAACTAGCCTAAAGGAACATTTGCATTAATTTCAGTAAAGACGAAGCAGAAGGGTTCCAGAGCATCGATTCTGTCCTCTGGAAACTCAGCCTCCTCTAATCTGTCCATGGCACGTTTGTGCTCACCTCACCTGTCTAATAAAGTACATGTAAGAGCTCTGTCAAGTCGAAGTTTGTCACGGACGTGGAGCTCTCGGCATCTCGAAAACGCCACGCTGATATTGATCCTCGTTTTAGTTCTCCTTTTTTGCCCAAAGTCTACTTGCCATCGTCCATAATGTTCGAACGAAACAAATGCAGGAGTTAGACGTAACACTGTTGTTGTTCACGTCTGTCGCCATGGTTACTATGCTCGTACTGCACGAGCGGAAACCAGGGATAACGCGGATATTACGTCAGTGACAGGCGTAGCCTACACAACTAAAGGAAATGTATCTCACTGTGCAAGTGATTTTTGGATATTTTATTGCAAAATTATTACATATTGTACCTTTAATCGAGGGTGAATGACAGAAAATCATTAGCCTATAATGTGTTGAGTTTAATAAAGACATGGAACTCTCATCGCGGTAAAACGCAACGTGCGTCACTCTTTTACTTTCGTTTTCAACAAAGTAATTCAAGGAAAACATATCAGGGCTCGACATTAACGCTTTTCTTTTTTTGAGGGGACAAGTGAAAGAATTGTTCTTGCCCAACCGGACAAATGCCCTGAGATATATATATATATATATATATATTTTTAATGCATACAAATATTAAATAAATTTAAGGTTTTGAAATGAAAGTGCCCTCGGACCCGCCTAGAGGTACCGAGTTCCTCTATTTTTAAAAATATTGTGGGAAACACAGTAGGCTATATGATGGTCTACGAAAATAAACATTTAATTATCTTATTAAAAAAATACATTATCAGGGTAACGGTTTTTCTACCTCCACCTGTTTTGAGCGGGAAAAACCCTGAAATTCCTGCAAAAAAAAACCCTGCAAAAACCCCTGCTTGTGGTTCCGGGTTGGACCACATTGCTAGAACTTGGCACATTCGGTTTTCATTGGCATGTGTCAAATTTGTGAGCTGTGACAGTGGATAGACTTTTAAAATTTTGTCTTTTGTGTTTGCTAAACAAGGTAATTTGTTTTAAAATGCCTTTGCTGGGGAAGATAGTGGTGATTGGAAGACATGGAGAAGATGCCACTGAATATCGCCTTACAGGATCCTGTCTGTTCGGAAGGTCAGTAACACATTTTATAATTATGGTTTACATGGCTGCATAGGGCCATATTATATATGTATTTTTATATTAGTATTTATTATATTATTATATATATGGGCAATTGGGCAAGTGCCCAGGGGCACCACGCAAATATTTCTCATATATTTCTCATTTTTGTCATGATGGCTATGAATATTTTCAACTATAATGCTGTTAATATACAGTGAGGAACGAGAAAACAAAAACAATGGATAAAGGTTGGGGGGAAATTGCCTTTATAAAGGTAAACAAAAAAAAGCCATGAGAATCAATTAAAGAGGGCATATACAAATATGCTGATAGGCTACAGAACACTGATGGGAATATTGGTTCTGAATAAATGACATTTACAACACAAAAATGAAAAACGTTACTCAGGGGCGTCATGCAAGCCAAAATTCTGGGGGGGCACAATCTGAGATGTTGCAATTGTTTTCTGACGGGTGATATGGATCATGTTAGGAGGGGTCAGGGGGTTTCTCCCACTGAAAAATTTTAAATTCTGGCTGCTAAACATACCATTTCAATGCAGTTTGGGAGGGACAGAAATACATTAACGGAGCTAGCAGCAACCCTCCTCTATCTGAGGACTAAGTTAATATCTATTTTGTAAGTTTATGTAAAAGACAGGTTGATGAAAGAACTGTAAGCTCAAATTCAAAAGCTTTTGAAGTCTACTTCATTAAAGCATGTTTACACACACACTTACTGTACACTTAGGCCTACTACACATGATTTTAAAAACAGTACCATTGCAGTTTTTATGTTATGATTTTAAATTGGTATGTGACCTAAGAATGATCTTACATTAAAGGTACATAAAGGTGCTGAGGTCTGACTTTGTGGTGCTCTGAAATTAAGTTATTTTAATATTTATGTGATGAAGGACCGTGAATAACAGTCTATGGGAGAAACATCAAGTCGATGCCTTGATAACGTTAGGTTGGATTTTGCAGTTAGCCTACAACAAATTTAACACCCTCGTTTCTATGAAACTGAAAACAATTGAACCAGCTGAAGACTTTGATACAAGACAAAACAGAACAGATGTTTCAAAACCGATCAGATAACGTTACTATGGCTTATTGGCATTGTATGGCAGGCAGTAACGTTAGCCAACTAGTTTACGGTTAGACTAGGCTAGCTATCGATAACGTTACACTGACACAACTTAAGTTAATGCTCTGAATTCGCAGCTAATATCAAATCCATAATTTTTGATCAAGTTAAAATTTCCAGGTCAACAACAAATAATCCCACTACCTTTTAATATCATCCGATAACTAATTCAATGCCGATTTGCTGCTTTGCCCACTTGCCACTTCAAGACCATCTGTAAAACATTGCCAGCTCAACGTGCGAGACGAGTGATTTGTTTGAACATACACAGCAAAGATTCTAGAGCGCTACGCGCGTAGCGCTCTGGATTTGATATACACAGGCACCATATTAGGAAAAAGGGGCGGGCTGATGCTGACCGATTTATTACACATCCAGAAGAATACATTTGAGTCGTTATAGGCTCTGGTAATTATGGAGCATAATAGGAATAAAGTTGTGACAAAAAAATTATCAGGGAGGAAAAATCTGTGTGAAGAAAGTAAGTCGCTCGCTGTGTGAGGAGAGTGAGTCGCCAGCTGAGGAGGAAAGTAAGCCGCTCGCTGTGTGAGGAAAGTGAGTCGCCAGCTGAAGAGAGTGACTGCTTATTTGTATACGAGGTTTAAAGTTTGGTGCGATAGAATTACTAGATAAACATGGATTTTATCTAGATTTAAGATTAATTCTTGTTGGTGCAACCACCCTAAATGTGTTAGATTTCAGGTGTTGTGCCGAATTCTGACCCCCGCCAAATTATTACCCCCCTAGTATAGAGAGCCTAAGTCCCTCCCCTTCCGGTGGACCACCATGGGACCTTATTTCGGAAAAATATTGTATGGTCGTCAATGGCGAGAGACAACAAATATTTGGATCCCGTTTGAATTGTGCCCTGAATTACACATATGATGTTTGTCAGTTTAAAAGATACATTTTAAAGTCAAGAAAGTCTCCGTTTGATGTATATACCCTGTATCTGCAATAATGACGAAAACCCGCGTGCAGCAGGACTATCAATGTATTCATATATTCAGTTTAATTCTCTATTGATTATAGATAGGACAGGCCTATATAGGCCTACTTATTTATTAAAATTAAACTGACCGTTTCCATTGATTGTTTTTTTCCTGGTGATCCTTGGCTTGATTTTCATTTGAACTTTTGTTTCCTGAGAGCATCACGCTCGTGGTTTATGAAAGTGGACAGGAGTGAAAAGGTGACAAATTAAACTAAATTTTTGAATTATACATGGGAATGTGTATATATAGATGGGATTATTTTTTGAAAAATAAACCATTAAAGGGTAACTAAACCCCTGGTCAGAGCCTGACTCCACCCACTTGCAATATTTGAAAAATGCTGGAAAAGTGGGTAGAGCCCAGCGGAGGGGGGCGTGCACCTGAGACGCATCTCTTTGTATGGGTCACCAACCACCCCTTACTTCACGAAACATCCAATAGGAAAATTTAACTACAGTAGCCACCGTTCAACCTGAAGAGGGCAGCACTCAGACGTTTTTACACCATATATTGTAGAATTAAAAAATACACAAATGTCAAAAAAGTTACTGAATCAATGAACAGTACTAATAAAGCCCCATTCTTACAGATCATTAACTAAAAAAAGTTGGTTTAGGGTTTAGTTACCCTTTAAATGACACTTTCTGGAGAGTTTAATGCAAAGAAATGGAGAAATTGGGTATTACATGATATGTGAAAAACTGCAAGGTTAAGAGCATATAGCCTACTTTGCATTGTTGTAGTATCAACAGGTATTAGGACATTTAGCATTTACAGTGCATTACTGTTAATCATCACTTGATTACACATTGTATTACCTTATTATGAAATAGTGACCCATACAATGTGCCAAACATAATGTGCCACATGAAGAGACAGTGCAGCATATGACATTAGTAACAGCTGAGAAGATTTGGGTGTGTGGTGACCAGGTCCACCTCACACAAACTTCCTTCTCCCATTCTCTCTCTTTACTACTACAACACACACACACACACACACACACACACACAGCATACTCTGTGTCATTTCTCATCAAAGATCCAAATGCAGCGCAAATATCAAAATAGCAGTTCAAAGGAGCTTGCTAAATATTGGTGGGGACAAATTTGTCATCTCAAAATATTGATTGGGACTAGTACCTAGCGTCCCCCCCTAAACCTACGCCCTTGCTCATCAATGTATGCTCAAGTCACAAAAATAAAACCAATCTATCCTTGTGGAAAAGTTGCTTGGTAGCTAAAAGTAGGTCTAGCAAGTCTTATATTTCTGTAGGCTAATTCACACAGATCGAATACAAATATGCTGACTGAATAGATTGCTAGTTTATTTTGAGTAGCCAGCAGTTTGCTGATAATCCGGTGTCTGAAGTAAAATGCTCAAAACATCTCCTGAAAAAAACACATGGTCAGCCTAGTCTTGGTTATTTAATTTTGATTTAGTCTTATTTTTCTTACCTTGTCATTCAAGGCCAGGGCACTTTTTGTACATTTCTGGAACTTTTGCGCGCTTCCACATCCCGCGCAACTATAGACTTCAGGAACATGCATTATATTGCTGCGTACATTTATCCGTGTCACTAGATGCGCGTGCGCGAGCGGTGCGCGATCATGGTCGCCTGACGAGATTGAGCAGCTGAACAAGAATACGGCCGTGTTCCGATTTTTCTCATCTCAGCTCCCCCGAGACAAAATAGACATGCCATTTCAAAAATCTTTCATTATATTGTCAGAAATATGTTTTCAAAAACATCACTTTCGTCAAATTCTATGTGACATAATTTCCAGTAGGCAACTGACTGCAAACAGGCACATCAGGACACAAACGAGCAGGTTTATGTGCCGGGCCTCAGCCCCGGAGAGCCCCGGCCCAATTTAACTACTGCATATATCTTTCGTCTTGCTGTAACTGTAATTATTTGAAAAATGTTCTAGACATCAATGAACAAAAACAAAATGTTACCTGCAAAAAAGGCGCTATAAATGCAAGAAGCTATTGATAGAATTATATTTTAATTTATTTGAATAATTTATGGTGAAACAAGAAATGCACGGGAGATGCATCTTTGAATATCAACTTACACCACATTAAAAACAATGCATAGAAATTATATTGTAGGCTAATCAAAAAGTTGAAATACTGTTGATTCTTTCCATGAATAGCCATTGTTGCTGATATGGTATTAAATAAATAAATACACCACATGCATCATAGTTTAATATTTCTCATTCACCAAATGGGCCATATATGCAAATGGGCAAAGAAGCCGTTTTAATGTGGACTCTACCTTTTTAGGAAATTGGACTGTGATATTCATATTCAGCTGCCACAGGTGTCTGATGAGCACTGTAAAATAGAGCTGAATGAGAACAACGAGGTAATTATGTTGTGGTATAACACTATAAGTTTGACTTTATCTTTTGTTTCCTTAAACTGTTACTTTGCATATAAGAACACATGACATGCTGTTCATTTATTGTCTCTCTCTTGTTTAAGCTAATTTTGACCAATTTAAGCTCTGGGAACCCCACACATATTAATGGACAAGTTCTCAATCAATCTGAACGGTTAAAGCATGGTGATCTTATTACAATCATTGATCGTTCTTTCAGGTGATTCTGATTTTTATTATAATTATGAAAAAAAAAGTAAGTTTTCTTTCTTGGAGAATCCTTGTTCTGAGAATAATTTGTTTTGTGTGGTTTCATCTTGTCATTGTTAGGTTTGAGAACCCACCTCCCAAGACACCGACAGCTGGAAGAGACAAAACAGTTCAGGTGTGTAGTTGATGTGAGTCTTGTGAAACAGATGATGGGTATTTTTTGTTAATTTATCATTTATTTATTTTGTTAAATTTTGGTTCTGTCATCCTATAGGCTTTGCAAGACCAGCAGGAAAAAAGCACACCCGTTCACGAGAAGAGGAAGTCAGAGCATTCGTTTGGTTAGTGATCATGACATTTATTTTCTGTAATATTCTATAAATGTATTTTTTGCAACATGTTTACTGTAAGTTTTATTTCTAGTTTTGCTAATTCTGCTAGAATATAATTTCATATCCATGATTGTCATGTGTGCTATACTTGCAGACACTTGTTTAAAAGATGGGTCAAGTTTACCACCATCTGTGGATCAATCTGTTGAGAATGATCCTTTTTTTGAGCTCCTCCAAATGGTCGAACAGGACCTTGTTGCTAAATCACCATGGAAATCTGAGCTACCAAAAACACCTCTTGCAAGACCTCCGGTTGATCACGAGGAAGCTCCCGCTGCAGATGTTAAAAGTTGCCCTAAACCGGTCACAACTCCAGAACTGGATTTCGATCTTTCCTTCTTGTTAGATGAAGATATTACTGGACCAGCTATCCCTCAGAGCTCATTTCCTGCAAGTCAGGAAGGGAAAACTGTTGATGATATGCCGTCTGTAGGGTCCATCACCCCCTCATTGACAGAGAAAGGTGTAACTCCTGTCTTCCAGAAGAAGAGAACACCATTGAAAACACCTCAGAAGTTCAGTGCTGGTAAGGTTGTCCAGCAAAGTCTCTTAGAGCCTCAGCCTGAGGAGAAAACTCCCAAATCCCCGGAAGGAAGGAGAAGTGTTGGATCACAGGATCAGAGCCTTGATCTCCAAATGCCTTTGGGCCAGCCTCAGACTCCAGGCCCAGTAGGCAATAACACTGAAGTGAAAATGTCACGGAGAACATCCCCAAGACCAAATGCTAGCAATATGTCTGAAGTCCAAGGTGGTCTATATGAGATTAAGACTACAATATCTAGTTATAGGATCAAAGGTGAGGCAGAGTCTTTCTTCTGTTTTTCTCCTCATGAACTACAACTACATTAGAAGTAGAGATGCATAGGTTATCTCTCACTCAATCTCATTTCTAAATAACAACAATTCGCCTCTGTCTATTAAACATTTGACAAAATCACAACGGAACATTCAAATCTGTGTTTGCGCTGCTGCTGAGAAAGCAGTTATTATGTGTAGGTATGAAACATCTTCACAAACAGTAGCCTATTTTCAACCACACAGTATTGTTGTTTCTGTGTTGCAAATATTAAAATAATCACAGAAGTACTGGGTTAAAAGTTTATAGTTCGGATATAAACACTGATGTCTACGGTAGCGATCATAAGAGCAATTCACCTTTTGTAAAAAAATCTTGGTGCTTCAAACAACGATTGTATCGATTACATTGTTATACCACTAGTTGGCGACAAGTGACTGTTCATAACATGAGCTTTGTCCCAATTCAGAGACTGCGTCCTCCGGAGAGGCATTTAAAGTGCGATTGTGTCACATCGGCACGACGAAGGGTGTCCCAATTCAAAGGCTGCACCCTTCGAAGGCCGATTGCGTCACGCGGAGTGACAAAGGCTACCCCGATTCTAATGCAACTTTAAATGCGCCCTTTGTTTCTCGGGCAATTAGGGATATAACTAATGGACCCTTGCTTGCAAAACTTGTAATATTTTCTTTTGTTTTAGAGCTCCAGGAGCGGACAGCTGAATTTATTAAAATGAGGGCTGACAACGAACATTTATTTACCGGGGACAAAAACTCAACCAGTGTGGCTTGGGGGTAAGGCCTATTTCCACTAGGCTCTCTTCAGTCTCTTGTGTATTATAGTAAATAGTTCTCACCCTGTACAAAGCCCACAACAATAAGACAACCAGTAGATAAGGCATTAGTCTTTCACTTTGTTATTTTTTGTAGTACTGTCATGCAAGGTATGTTTACAAATGTTTTAACCAAATTTGATGACTTTTGTATGCATGTCCTGCTGTGTCATATTTTGTAATGTTAAGATTGCACTTATGTCAAGATTGCGCCCATCTTAATGTTTTGCATAAGTTTTTCCTTTTTCTCGTTTTAGGACAGTTCTGAAGAAAATGGGCCTGCTGGGGCAGGCCACTCCCAGAAAGGCTAAAAGAAAATGGGAGTACTTAAAAACAACATACGAAGTAAGCAAATTAATTGGCACGTCTTTGCTGAAATTTATTGTGCTGTTGTTGTTTTTGTTAACAGGCATGGTTTATTTGCTCTGCTGTAGGATTGCAAGCGTAAGGGAGCGAGAGCTAAACCTTGGGAGTGGTTTGCCCTCATGGATGAGGTGTTGGGACAGAGGCATTCCCCCAAACCCCATTTCCAACTTGCCTCCTTCCCTGAGGACACACCAGGGCCAAGTTCAGCGGTGCATGACGAAGATGAGGAGGAGCCACGACCACCACCAGCCAAGAGAAAAAGAGGCCATGTCGATGAGCTGGTCAAGGTACGAAGAGCAGGGAGAGAATGGACCTACAATTTTCTCTTATTGAGAGAATGGTTAATAAATAAAATTTAAGTTAAAATGGGTTCATTCAAAATTTTATATATATATATATATATATATATATATATATATATATATGTTTTTTTTTTTTTTTTTTTTTTATGTCACTTAAAATTTCTCAATGAGACAAAACATTTTTTTCTGTAGTTTATTTTTGTGATGCAAGTTAAAAATTAAAGTTGTATATAAGTTGTATACTGTGTCAAGCAGGGCGAGGCAGAGGACCGTGAGAGAACGGCGCGAGGCCGGTGTTCTGAACTATTCACAGTGTCTGAGCTTTTTGGTGACATTTCGGTGAGCTTACATGAATATTCAAGAGTTTCCTGTTTCGTGTGTTAAAGCGCCACTAAAAATATTAGTGCACGCTGCTCAGATCACAGAAACTATTTTTCAGCGTTGAATGAAGTTAAGCTTCTTTTTTTAATAACTGTTTATGTATGTTCAATAGTTTCTACATTGTAACATGTGATATGATTTAATTTCAGCCACTGATTTGACAGTGACTTATCGTTATTGGATACACTTCGAGCAATGAGCCAACAGCCATTGAGTTAGTTTGTTTGTTTTTATTATATAGGCTACTTCTGTTTTGCTTTGATGGTCTTTAAAATAGTTTCATTTGATAACTTGTATAAGTGTATCTGTGGTAGCATAATTAAGTTTCAGTGGTGATTATTTTGTCACTCCCTATTGCTTTCTCATTTGGTAACCTGCCATTGGAGGTGGAAATATATGTCCATCCTCAGCTTACTGGAGCCATACATCACAGACAGGGACACCTCTAGCAATTTTAGACAGAACACTTCTTGTGATGATGATGTCAGTGTAGTGGCTCTCTTTGAGTCTATGGTAACACCAGTGGAGGTAGTGTAGCATACTACGTGAACCTCAATGTTAAAGTGCTTTTACATCTGTTTTAATTGTGTAATAAGTGTATAAGGCAATATCTGTGTATATCAAATATGTGTATAAAGAATTGTAGGAATGACATGTTTAATGACAGGCAATTGTTATTATTTCTGTCAAAGGATGGAATTATGATTATTATTAGTAGTATACTTTATCTGTATATATTATATATATATATATATATACACATATATACTGAGCTTATATATATTTTCTGATTTGTCCCCCACAGTCATCAGATGAGAGCTCACAGCCCGGATTTCCTGACTCCCCTAATGTGCCACCACTCTGCACACCTAAAACTTCTCGCCGTTCTCTTGCTTCAAAGAGAAGGTCTGAGGCAGATACGACTGACCATCAGCACGGTTTCCTGAACGTCATTAATAGCAAGCCAGATGAGGAAGAGCATTTTCTTTTAAGTTTAGCTGGGGCATTGAGACACCTTCCTCCACGCAGTCGATCCGTGGTTAAAATCAAATTTCAACAGATTTTACATGAAGCAGAATTTGATCAGTAAAACAGTATCATGCATACATAAACAAACATACAGACAGACACACACACAAAATTTCACTTTCAAATAGACAAAATAAATTAATACATATGTGACAATCAATAACTTTATTTTTAGGGGCCAAGCCCCGAAGGTGCGGAGGCACCTATTGAAATCGTTGGCATTCTTCTTATTATTATTATTCTTTCGCTTCTTCTTCTTCTTCATCTCATCCCATAGGACCGCTTGCAGAAAAGTTATGATATTCAGACCAGATGATATGATTCGATTTTGGTGAAAATCGAACAAATCAATTTCAAAGAACATGGTGTTACAGAGCAATGGTGGCATGGAACTCGCTCCCGTTATTTTTGGTCTCAGAGAGTCACAATGTTAGTTTTTCCAGAAGATTGAGATTGTATTTATTTACTTTAGAATAACTGTAATAATGTAATTAATTATGACTGTATAATGAGCTATGGTAATTGAAAAGCGATTTTTATATTTTATTTAATACCCAGAGAGTGGTAATATTTTGTTCATAGAAAAGTTTATATTGTATTTGTTATGTTTATTGTATATGTGTTGTGGTGTGTGTGTGTGTGTGTGTGTGTGTGTGTGTGTGTGTGTGTGTGTGTGTGTGTGTTAGATGACCTAGATGATGTTGTGCGCACTTCTGTATTTGTCTTCGTTGTTGTACAGCTTTGATGTAATATTTTGGTAATAATCGTTAAGACCCCAGGAAGAATAGCTTCTTCTTAATGGAGTAGCTAATGGGGATCTAAATAATAAACATAAAACTGACTGTATATATTATTATTCCGCTATTTTGCCTATAATCATCTTACAATGTTTTCAATTGCTCCTTGCTGCAGTTGGTCTTACACTCCCAGGCATGTTGGCATGTCTTATCGTCTTGCGCTTGGCCCCGATAATTGCTGCTTGAAGCTATATTTTATAATTAATTTTGTATGTGACATTAAAAAATGTATCATTAAAATATTAATTAAAAGCATTCATCTTTCCCAGTCATTTATTTTCCTCTTTTGATTAAGACTACTATATTATTTTAGTAGTAATGTGTAGCTAGTGAAAGGAAATATCCTTGCACGAAAAAAAACGGTAATTGAACACACGCTTCTTTCTGTCAAGGTGTTTTCCTTGGTAGGGTCGGAGAAGGTGCCTCTTCAGAGGAAAAGTCTCGTCACCCACAAACACGTGTTACAGGCTGGAGGTCTTCAGCTCCTGGTAAAGGTGCATCCTCTGGCAGGTTGAGGGTCCTCTGGTGGAGGGCCTTGCCAAAGTCGGAGGCACAAAGGGTCCCACCATCACTGCTTTTCCCGTATGCCTCCACATCCACCATCTGGAAAAGGTGCCGGGCATCAACTACTGGAGAACAATGGAGAAGCTCCCTTTGTAGTAGAAATACATGGACCCTGTTGAAGATGGGGCCTGTATTACAACATGCTTCC
This sequence comes from Gila orcuttii, assembly GCA_026230005.1. Taxonomy (NCBI): domain Eukaryota; kingdom Metazoa; phylum Chordata; class Actinopteri; order Cypriniformes; family Leuciscidae; genus Gila; species Gila orcuttii. Next base: position 10,124,616 of record JAPDVR010000017.1, read on the forward strand.
TATTGATTGCTCCAAGACAGGTGGGGAAGTTTCAAAGCCTATGGAAGTCTTCAGCGGTCCTCTTCCTGTTGTTCAGGGAAGGGCATGTATTCCTGGACCATGACAGACCATATTGCCTCACACACTTCTTTTACTACCCTTTCTACAGTGCTGTAACCCAACCTGTAGCTAAAAGCTATTGATCTGAATGAGTCTTCTGTTGCCAGATACCTGAAATAAATACAGAAAAAATTGCAAAGGGAAATTAGTTATAAATTAAATAAAACATCTATTTAAATAATACTTTCATTAGCTATAAAAAAAAACATACATTTAAATGATTTAAATCATTTAAATTCTATTAAATGATAAATGTGTTTAGATGTGTAAAATATCTCGTATTACTGAATCATAAATAACTAAAAATAAGTAAATTAGTAAAATAAGTGTCGTCGTACCACATATGCAGTTATGAGTGCATAAAGAAAAACTCCTTTATATACAAGGTGAGAATTTCCCAGTTAATACGCAGTAAATATAAATTGCAAGAGGCTATACTCGATTTTGAATAGTTCTGTAGGAACAATACAGCACAACTTTATTAACCTGTTACAACATAAAATATGAAGGGGCCAGAGCACAATCTTTCATTACAACGTTATTTTATTAATCATATTCATATAGCATAATTCAGGGAAAAATATACAGGTCCTTCTCAAAAAATTAACATATTGTGATAAAGTTAATTATTTTCCATAATGTAATGATAAAAATTAAACTTTCATATATTTTAGATTCATTGCACACCAACTGAAATATTTCAGGTCTTTTATTGTTTTAATACTGATGATTTTGGCATACAGCTCATGAAAACCCAAAATTCCTATCTCAAAAAATTAGCATATTTCATCCGACCAATAAAAGAAGTGTTTTTAATACAAAAAAAGTCAACCTTCAAATAATTATGTTCAGTTATGCACTCAATACTTGGTCGGGAATCCTTTTGCAGAAATGACTGCTTCAATGCGGCGTGGCATGGAGGCAATCAGCCTGTGGCACTGCTGAGGTGTTATGGAGGCCCAGGATGCTTCGATAGCGGCCTTAAGCTCATCCAGAGTGTTGGGTCTTGCGTCTCTCAACTTTCTCTTCACAATATCCCACAGATTCTCTATGGGGTTCAGGTCAGGAGAGTTGGCAGGCCAATTGAGCACAGTAATACCATGGTCAGTAAACCATTTACCAGTGGTTTTGGCACTGTGAGCAGGTGCCAGGTCGTGCTGAAAAATGAAATCTTCATCTCCATAAAGCTTTTCAGCAGATGGAAGCATGAAGTGCTCCAAAATCTCCTGATAGCTAGCTGCATTGACCCTGCCCTTGATAAAACACAGTGGACCAACACCAGCAGCTGACATGGCACCCCAGACCATCGCTGACTGTGGGTACTTGACACTGGACTTCAGGCATTTTGGCATTTCCTTCTCCCCAGTCTTCCTCCAGACTCTGGCACCTTGATTTCTGAATGACATGCAAAACTGAGCAACAGTTCAGTGCTGCTTCTCTGTAGCCCAGGTCAGGCACTTCTGCCGCTGTTTCTGGTTCAAAAGTGGCTTGACCTGGGGAATGCGGCACCTGTAGCCCATTTCCTGCACACGCCTGTGCACGGTGGCTCTGGATGTTTCTACTCCAGACTCAGTCCACTGCTTCCGCAGGTCCCCCAAGGTCTGGAATCGGTCCTTCTCCACAATCTTCCTCAGGGTCCGGTCACCTCTTCTCGTTGTGCAGCGTTTTTTGCCACACTTTTTCCTTCCCACAGACTTCCCACTGAGATGCCTTGATACAGCACTCTGGGAACAGCCTATTTGTTCAGAAATTTCTTTCTGTGTCTTACCCTCTTGCTTGAGGGTGTCAATGATGGCCTTCTGGACAGCAGTCAGGTTGGCAGTCTTACCCATGATTGCGGTTTTGAGTAATGAAACAGGCTGGGAGTTTTTAAAAGCCTCAGGAATCTTTTGCAGGTGTTTAGAGTTAATTAGTTGATTCAGATGATTAGGTTAATAGCTCGTTTAGAGACCCTTTTCATGATATGCTAATTTTTTGAAACAGGAATTTTGGGTTTTCATGAGCTGTATGCCAAAATCATCAGTATTAAAACAATAAAAGACCTGAAATATTTCAGTTGGTGTGCAATGAATCTAAAATATATGAAAGTTTAATTTTTATCATTACATTATGAAAAATAATTAACTTTATCACAATATGCTATTTTTTTGAGAAGGACCTGTAGTCCCTGACATACTATTTTTGGAACAGCACAGCTGCCATACTATTCATTCTTTGTGTGTAGTTCACACTACAGCGTGTACATGATACCTGCATGACCTTCTATATTTTTGCAAAAACGTGCAGTATACAGCAAGTACTGTATCCCACTAGTAGTTTGACAACAAATTAGAACATTTATAATATATAAACCTGTTTTTATTTCTGAATTACACGTTAGTAAATAATACGGTCATGTGACAACAATGTAGCATACTTATGTTTGAAACATTCATCATTGCATAATGCATGCTGTTTCACATACTATTTCAGCGGGTCCTGTGCAGTAATGTACACAGTATCTACAGTTGACATCATAGCCGCTATTACTACATTGTGTATTTTAGCAAGACTGTAGTGCTGTATTGACCAATCATTGCCCAGAACTTGAACTATCCATTTCATACTGGCATTTTGGAGGTCATCCAAAAACTTTCTTAGATTGTTCGTGAATCGTGTCCACTTAGACAATGACCTGTCTATAATGGTAAACGGGATTGCCAGTACCACAGAGAACAAGTGAACAAATGTTTTTCTTAACCACAGAAAAAAAAAATATTATCAGAAGTAGTAGTAAACTAATGTACAGTGTGCAAAAACTGTTTTCCTCCATCTCTGTGACACACTCACTTCCATATATGGAGCTTGAGCTCTCGAGCGCACTTCCTTAACCTCATGTACTGTAAATCTTACTGTAAATATGTCAGGTTGCATTTATACTCATATTTTTTGGGTGTGTTTAAACAGGTGGGTTTGTCTATTCCTCTAATTTAGAACAAAAATGACAAAGAGCATGATGTCAGGTTTGGATCTTTAACTGAGAAAGGCCGGGTATGTTTAATACAAGTTTAAATTTTTACCCTTCACCCTTTCTGTCTTTCCCCAATTTGATGAATCCATCTAGACTGGCATCTATCATGGAATGTATACTTTTCCCATATTTATCCTATTGCCTTTTTTCCCTTTCACTCTTACATTTGCTTCTTACATCTGCCTCCATTTTTGAGTCCAACACCCATATCTCAAAATCAATCAACAAACGATACATACATAGCCCTACTTTCTTTTTCGACAATCTGTTACATTAGGAAGTACGTCACAGTAAGAGAAAAAAAGAGCTGTTGCTACTTTAATTTCATCACGACTTCAAGCACAATTAAAGCTCCAATCTAGAATTTTACAAGCATAAAATCTGATTATAATGTACAGCAGAGATGTTACTTGAAAATTTTATATAAATGATCAGCATTAAATATCAGACTTTTGCAAGGAAAAACACAAATACTTGCCTAATTTAAGCATAGGTGTTTTCATTTTTGATTACCTACAAGCCCAGCATTGTTAATATATAATTAATTTAAGTTATTTGTTCATTATACTATTGAATTCCTACTCCAATACAGTATGTAAGGTTAGGTATCAGTGATAGTCCTGTACTGTTCAGGAGATGATGTCTACGTGATGTCTTGTGACACATGGGTAACGTTTCTACTTAAGTGGTTCCCTGTAAAGAGGAGCCCACCTTTTCCTTGTGTCTGACATATATTTGAACTCTGTCTCTCTTTGACCTTTCTATATATAATTGGTGGAATATACTTGGCCACAGGATCTAGGTTTACTGGTTATTTTGGCATATGGGCAGGTTTACTTCACTGATGACACTTGGACTTGAGACTTTTACTACAGCCTAGTATAGTATATGCTAGCTCTCTTGCCGTTGTTATTAAGAATTTGCAAAGTACAAAGTTTATAAAATAACCAAGCCTGGTGTCTACTCCTGACAAATTCTTCATGGGATCACAGAACAGTGACTGCGACTCAGGGAATCAAGATATGTAACGATTCTGGTTCCAATTCTGATTCCTATAGGGTGCAAGATGTCATTAAAAATTTTTGATGATGGTATTTCTTTATTTTTATTAGGCTGGTAGCCTGGTATTAGGATCCCCTACATTAAGTCTACTAAAAATGTTCCAGCTCTGATTCAAACTTTTCTTTGTCCTTTTATTTCTGCATGTCCTTTATTGTAGCATACCTATTTTCCTCCTGTTCTTTTCTCACATCCATTATGTATAGAGTAGATCGAACTTCAATTTCTCATACTCAGGCTACTTGGAAACATGCTATTGAGAAAGCCGAAGCCATGCCAGATCCTTGGGCTGAGTTCCATCTGGAGGAAATAGAGACAGAGCGCTGTCCTCGATACAGGTGAGTGATTTTGAGCCCCTTTGGATGATACTCAAAGAGTTGAAACCATCAAAAGAGCTTAAAGAGTTGACTTTAGTGTTGACAGTGAGCCATCAAATTGCAACAAATGAGCAGAGTTGGGGAAGATAGTTGGAATCTGTAGACAGCAAAGCTACAAGATGTTCAACTACAGCTATACTCCCACCACCAACAAACATCATCTACACTGCAGCTACTAAAAGGGTTAAAACATTCACAGGAATGTTTATTTATAGGATATTATTCACATAAAATAATTGATGAACACATATAGAGCAATACATATGTCAAACAAGCACATATAAAAACACAAAGACATCAGATGCAAACCCGCTAAACGCCACCTCTGTAAAAATTAGATAATGATAGAGCTAATTCTCTCCGCACATAGTATATGTTCCTCAAATACTTTATTTTCCAATCTGCTAAATTTTAGCCTCAGCCCATTCAGAAATACCAGTTCGTCAGCAAAAGCCACAGAACCAGTCAGGTCTTGTGACAAATTGGGTCCTCCCTCAAATTGGGTCTCCGTTAGGATCCCATTGGCTCAAATTACTTAGATACTCTCTTTAAAGCCTGTTCACAATTCCTACAAAAACATGTGATGATAAAAGCTGTTTTAACTGGTATAATGACCATTTAATGTCTGTATTAGTTAGCTTACTGAACTTTTTGGGTGAACTAACCCTTTAAATAAGAGACACATAATGTCAGATGTCTCACAGTTTCAGACTCTAATTTTAAACATTTTTAACTTCACACCTCTAAAAAATATCCCTTGACTGCTTGCAAATGGTTGTGTGAGCCATTAAATAACTGTGTTTGATGGGTTGGTCTACATTGGTACACAGTGTTCTTGCCTGACCCTCAAAGTTGAAAAATGTTTTTTTGTGTGTTCACACCGTTGCCGGTGAGCGCGGCAAAATTCGATAGCGAAGCCAGTGAATGATTTTACTTCATTTTTGAAAGTAAACATCTTTAAATATATATATATATATGAATATTTTATATGTCTTATGTCTTATGATATACATTATAATATATCTTATAATATATATAACCCCACTGGGTGGGGTTGTTACAACAATTTGACGCTGGGAGAATGAAGGGAAATGTTTTTAAATTGACCAAATTAAGTTTGTTGATGTATCTTTCACGCTCTATGGCAGGCAGGATGGACATATAATTACTTGACATGTTTAATCTTAGTGATTTCTTAAGTTATTCACAACTACCAGCTGTGTACGGACGTTGTTTTGTGACGCTATTTTGTATTGAAGTCTATGGGAAGTCTAGTTTATTTTCCCCTAAAAAGTTAAATAACTAGCTTCCGGCCAAACGCAGTCTACTCAAAGAGTATAGAAGTACCGTACTTCTATAATCTTTGGTCTACTTGCGCATAAAGCACAACTTACGCAACGTGTGACGTCAGAAGTACGGAAGTGCATCATGGCATAGCGTAGGCTAAATATCAGCAGTACATCGCATTACTCGCATTAGTTGCGCTTTACCCTTAAGTGGAACATACCCATATGTTTGTTTGGCCGGAAGCTAGTTATTTGACTTTATAAAGTTTTAAATTTGAATATTTTTCTTACACAAACTCATACCTTTGCTTCAGAAGGCCTTTAATAACCCCCGGGAGCCACATGGAGTTCTTATATAATGGATGGATGCACTTTTTTGAGCTTCAATATGATGGTTGCAATGGTTACAATCCACTGCCATTATGAAGTTCGGAAGCGTCAGGGTGTTTATTAACATAACTTAAATTGTATTCGTCTGAAAGAAGAAAGTCATATACACCTAGGATGGCTTGAGGGTGAGTAAATCATTGGCTAATTTTCATTTTAAAGCAACACTAAGTAAGATTTTTTACCTTAAAATAATGTTTCCAAAATCGTTTCAGTGGTTCATCAAGTCGTGACATGGCGCATTTATGCCACAGCTTTGCGGTCCTTTATCTGATATATCCACGCTATGTAAGATTGCCAGATCGGGTCGCATTTCTGTTGTTCTAATGAGACATAAGAAAACTACTAATTTGACTTGCTTTACGGCAAGCATTACAATTGCTACAATTGCTCGTTTGTGATGTCGCAATACATCATACTTTCATAAAATCATGCATCATACTCTACCTTGTCTGTGGCCATTGTTGATTCCAAAGCCAGTGCTGGATAAACAGAGACCATGTGCGTGCGCGTGCGACAGTAGGCTGCGTAGGCTAAATTATTTACGACAGCGGTAATGGACAATTCCGCTTCCAACCTGTAGGGCGACTGCAGAGGAAAAGTTACTTGGTGTTGCTTTAAAGTGAACTACTCCTGTAATAAGTGTAGTTAGGATTCTGAATTAAGTGTAATGTTTCTCTACATATCAGAAATATAGAGAGCCACATATATTATCAAAAATTAGAGCTGCAATTGTTGAAATATTTTGATCTCGATTCAAATACCCACGCAATATTTTCCTAAATGACAACGATTTGTCCTAATGCTTTGTCAAGTAAGATCACAGTTAACATTTATATCTGCGTTGGCGCTGGGACATTTTTTGTTTCGATCAGAATTAAATCATTCTGATTGATGAATCTGAACATCGTTTTTACATGAATGCTAAGTCATCGGGTTGATGTGCATTTATAAGTCACAAGCTTCTATCTTAAACTATTTCAAATTGAAAACATTCAAACTTTTAAAACTACTAACTATTTCAAATTGAAAACATTCAAACTTTTAAAACTACTGAACTAAAACTTAAACTAATTAAAACTAAAAACCTTCAAACTTCAAGCTTTTAAAACTAAAAACCTTCAAACTTCAAGCTTTTAAAACTTCTTCAAACTTTGTGGCAAGGCTTTTCCATGCCAACTTAAAGTTTGTCTAAAATTTTTTTAATCTAGTTTATTATATACTTATATATTACAACAACATCAGCTTGTAATTGAAATGATCACAGAAATACTGAGATAAAAGTTTATAGTTCAGGTATAAACACTGTCAGTAGCAATCAAAATAGAGTAAATCAACTTTTGCAAGAAACTTGACTCTTAAAGATAAAGATTTCACATTGTTACACAAACAGATGGTGACAAGAGACTGGTAAACAAATGTTTTTGTCATTTTTTAATCATTCATTCTAGAGATTCGTTCAAAAACGCTGATTCATCCAGTAAGGAAACAAGTATTTTAGTCATCAAAAATTATTCATTCAAACTTTTTTTTTTTCATTCAGATTAATCATTTTAAATCCACTGCAGAAATTAACATTTTGTCAGAACCTCTAGTGAATTAGGCTACATATTATGTTGTTAAGTTAAATCTTTGAAACACTAAAAGAATCGGGATTCTGATTTTAATATAATTCTAACTTAAGTTATTAAAACTTTGACTCTTAAGTCCAGCCATCCTGGAAATTTAAGAATCATCCACACATGTGATCACCTCAATTATTTTCCAAAGACACAAAGAATTATATTTTTATATTTTTACTTTAAAACCAATCATAAATCATTAGCAATAAAAAATTATTCAAATACTTTATTGTGCATCATTTTGTCGGCCCATTCTATCATGGACTGAGAATCTGATTGTGAGAAACTACCTAATATTAAAATGACAAAAAAGTCTTGAGACAAATAATGTATTATTATTATTTTTTATTATAATTTTTATAATGGTTAACTTGTATCAATGAATGAAGTGATGCTTTCAAACACATCGCATATTCATGCTTTATAAACTGGTTTTATTAATACAAAATGAAATAGTCTGCATAAATAAACAGCAATTCTCTATTGATTTCCCAAATGCCCTTCCAGTGACATTCCAATACCATGACCATTCCAATTGAAGTTTTCTGCTGTTTTTGTTTTTTATCCTGAGTAAAAGTTGTTATTCTTTCATAAGGTATTGTGACATGTGTAAGTATGTAACATGATTTCTCTAAAATCATAATCTCTAAAAAAAAAACAAATTTGTTTTGCAGAGGCTCTTAAGAAGACTGCACAGATCAACTGGCAAAAAACTGAGAGGGAACTCAAAATAGCCCGGGGCAAGAGATGGAGGAGGACAATGTCTAGAATGCACAAATGACTGTCTGCAGTGTAAGCTGTACTGATAAATGTATAGTTGCTGCTTCTTCTAACTGTCCCCAATTTATTTCCTGTTCGAAGCCATCAGTAAAGACTGGGTCAAATACAGGTTCAAAATATGTATTTTAACAATAAGGTATATAACTTTAAAAAGATACTCTTTAATCTGACATAAATCTGCTTCTTTAAATATTGTCTCTGGAATTTCAGACTATAGCATAATATGATGGGTAATTTCAATCAAATTGAAATTTGAAAAGATTTCAATCTCACTGTGTGCTCTAATGCTTTAAAACTTGTTTGTGTGGTGTTGCTACTCATTTAGATGGAACACAGATGATCCCTAGTTGGGCCACATACATATGATTCCTATGGGCCCCACCTAAAGTCCTGTGAAATCCTGCATAAAACCTAAATGAGTAAGTTGCTGGGGCCAACATGGAACCCGTGGACAAACCCACTTACAGCCCATGTAGTAACCTTGTATACCCACAAAAAAACTAAAGCTGGGACCAAGATGGGTCTGGTGCATGTAGCCCAGTTGGGGCCCACCTGTTTGTAATTGCCATCCATGAAATCCATGTGGGCAGTTGGCATGGGGTCATTATGGAACCCACGGACAATCCCACAGAGCCCATTTTTCAGCCCATTTCAAACCCACATGGGCCCCACATACTAATGTGGACTGGGTTAAAGCTGGGACCGAGATGGGTGTTGTGCATGTTGCCCAATTGGGTCCCACCTAGTACCAAGTGCAATCCTATATGAAATCCAGCTGGGCAATTAACATGGGGCCATTATGTAACCCGTGGACAATCCTACATGGGGCCCATTTTTTTAGCCCATTTCATAGCCATATGGGCCCCACATACAAATGTGTGACTCCAATGTCGTTGCACCACAGACGCGTGACACCAACGTCGCTGACAAGTACGTTGCACCAGATGCAACTTCACTGAATTACGTTGCCACCAGCCGTTTTGTTGTATTCAGTTTTTGTATTCATTAAAAAAAAAAAACTACGTTGCCACCACAATAAATTAATATCTCACCCTCATGTTTTTCCCTAGCTTTCCTTAATTATCTTTCTTATCAATCATTGTTAACTTTCTTCTTTTATTTTCTTGTGTTCTGATTACATTGAATATATCAGTAATACAAATTGTGTATTGTATACAAAGTTGTGTATATCATTAATGTCATCTCTGAATTGTTTACAAACATTTTTTTTTAAACCATCAAAGTCACAATTTTATGTAATTTACACAATTATTAACAACAACTTTAACAGAAATATAACAGATAACTTCATTAATTGTAATCTATAAACATAATACTCTGTTTTTACTTTTGATGGTGGTAAGAATTTTAATTAACACAGTTGACGATATGGGCAAATACACAACATGAAACTATTCACAATATTGTTTTCAGGAGAAGTTTCTTCCATATTCCCAAATGCACGTTATTGATGGAAAAGTACCGAAGCATATAATAAAATAATACAAGGAATGTACATTTTTAAATAAATAAATAACTTAAAAAAAATACAAAAATATAGATGAATGCAGTTAAGTTAACACATCGCCTTAGCCGCTAGCAATAATAGTCACTTAAAATGCATAAATTATGTCAGTACAATATTAACATTAAACATTATTTGAGATATGTAAAAATATATATATATTTCATCCACAGTCTGCTCTGATTCCTACGGAGCCCCTAAAGGGACGTGGTGGTGGAAAAAAATTTAGGATGGGAGAATTTTTTTTTTTTTTTAATCTTTTGCGTTCCCTCGCAAAGATATTTGCGTTCCCACGCAAAAGTTTTGCGTTCCCTCGCAAAGTTATTTGCGTTCCCACGCAAAGATATTTGCGTTCCCACGCAAAACCTGTTGTGAGCTCGGACAGACACTTCCTGTTTAATGTTCCGCTGACAGTGCTTCAGAGCTCCGTACGTTAATGGAGCGTTTCATAGTGCTTGAACTTGGACTCAAATATAAAGAAATGCGGTCAGTGCTTAACTCAAGGAACTTCCCGGATCAATATTCTTGAGCCAAACGTTGTTAAAACACAAACGACACCTATTTACAATCACAGTAACCTAGACAACGAGCTACAACCCAATTTTCCTCAAAACGAGCTTTATAATATAGGCTAAATGGATCTTTATGTGCAGGCGGCTGAGAGACAAGTCAAGGGACCATCTGCAAAGTGCAATATAACCCAAAAAACGACTACAGCATCAACTCATATTCAAAAATACAAAAATAGTCATTAACTTCAATGTTACAAACTCTAGTGCCACCCAATTCAGCTTACACATCAATGGTGACCCACTGGTCATACTACACTGCTTTTGCACATTTTATATTATGAGAAAATATTCAATAACTTCACTGTAACACACCAAATTTAGTTCACACATCACTCCTCTAATATTGGTTATACAACACTTTGTCTTCCAAATGCATAACTGTAAATGTAACTCTTTTATCCAAAGGTACACATTTACATTCTTATGAGTTCTTGCTCTTCCCTGGGAATCAAACCCATGACCTTGGCATTGCAAGCACCAACACTCTACTGTTTGAGCTACAGGAAAGCTAGTATGGGAAGTAATTGCACATAAAAAATAAGTAGGCCTATTATTTACACAAATTATATTGGGACTGTGCGCAGCTAACATAATAGTTACAATCATAGCTTATGCATTATATTTTCTTACTGAATTTCAATGGCATTACACTGTATAACAGTGTGAAGTTATTGAATTTATTTCATAAAAAATCATAACAATTATGCTTTTTTAATCAAACTAAGTATTGTAGTATAACCAGCAAGAGAGTGGTGATGTGTGAACTGAATTTGGCCACAGTAGTGTCATAGTGAAGCTATAGAATATGTTTAATAATATAAAATTTGCATAATATAAAATGTGTTTAATAATATAAAAGGGTTTGGGGATTTGCACTTTGCAGACGGACCCTTATTTGGACTTGTCTCTCAATCGGCTGTTTAGAGATAAATTTATATTATGAGGAGAATTAGCTCATTCTCTAGGTTACTGTGATTGTAAATAGGTGTCGTTTGTGTTTTAACAACGTTTAGCTCGAGAATATTGATCCGGGAAGTTCGAATAGCCTATTTGAATATATTGCCAGCTTCACTGAACTCCTTGAGTTAAGCACTGACCGCATTTCTTTATATTTGAGTCCAAGTTCAAACACTATGAAACGCTCCATTAACGTACGGAGCTCTGAAGCACTGCCAGCGGAACATTAAACAGGAAGTGTCTGTCCGAGCCCACAACGGGGTTTGCGTGGGAACGCAAATAACTTTGCGAGGGAACGCAAAACTTTTGCATGGGAACGCAAATATCTTTGCGAGTGAACGCAAAAGTTTTGCGGGGGAACGCAAAAGTTTTGCGAGGGAACGCAAAAGATTTAAAAAAAAAAATTCTCCCATCCTAATTTTTTTTCCACCACCACGTCCCTTTAGGGGCTCCGTAGATTCCCGACCTCCAGATGAACCAGAAAATATGATGTAAATATTTTTCCACCATCAAATATTAGCGATTCACATTTCACACATTTATATGTAAATTAATGATATAAAACTTTACTGTCAGTACACAATAGTGAATTAGATCAATGCATTTCTTTCCATTCAAAGGGTTAGAAACCAAATTAATTAGCCTGGCATACCAGACCTACATCAAGGGGCGGGATAAACGGTTGTCTTTCAAATTCCCTCTGCACACAATAGGATAGCGCTACAACCAACCAGAGCAACGAAGAAGGTGACGTAGTCAGAGCGACAGAGTCAGAGCTTCTTTGTTCTTGTTTCCATGAAAAGTTTAACTTCAAATCCTCCAGATTCGCGACCAAAGCCGAATCGAAAGACCGCTGTTCGCCAGTAGCAGCAGCCATTCTTTGTTTTCAAGTAGCAGTGAACCGTCGCAACTCTGTCGTCATCATGTTAAGCCCGCCGCCGCATCTCTCTGTAGGCAAGGGCGTGGTTAGGGTACCACAACTTCCAATAGGAAAATTCAACTGCAGTAGCCACCGTTCAACCTGAAGAGGGCAGCACTCAGAGAGGTTTTTACAACATATATTGTAGAATTAAAACACTTTAAAGGGATAGTTCACCCAAAAATGAAAATTCTGTCAGTATTTACTCACCCTCATGTTATTCCAACCCCGTAAGACCTTCGTAAGACCACTAGTGAACTGACTCGAGGCCCAGAGAGAAGGAAATTAATAGTTGAAATAAAGTCGTTATTTTCGTTTTTTTTGCGCACAAAAAGTGTTCTCGTCGTTTGATAAACTTAAGATTGAGCCACTGTAGTCACTTGGACTATTTTAACGATGTCTTTAATAACTTTTCGAGGCCGGCAAGTTTAATCCCTGAAGAAGCCTATGGAGGAGTATGGAGGAGTGATCCAGCTCTCAGATTTCATCAAAAATATCTTAATTCGTGTTCCGAAGATGAACGAAGGTCTTACGGGGTTGGAACAACTTGAGGGTGAGTAAATACTGACAGAATTTTCATTTTTGGGTGAACTAACCCTTTAAACCCAAATGTCAAAAAATGTACTCGAATCAATGAACAGCATTTATGAAGCTCCATTCTACAGATCATTAACTAAAAAAAGTTGTTTTAGTGTTTAGTTACCCTTTAATAAATTAGCAAAACTTGGCCACTCAATATTTAATATTCAATTATTTTAATTATCACAATTAATTGTAAGTTTTAATTGTATTAATTTGAACAAGTACAACATTCAGCATTCAATCAAATATTCTTAAGTATTAATTTTTTATAAATAATGTTATTTCAACATAATATCTCATTATTTCGACATAATAATATGTGTGCATATTATACAAGATGTGCATTTGTAAATCCGGTGGCATTACTTTTTATTAATAAGTCAGTGTCGGCTGCAAAGACGAAGTTGACGATCGCCATCTCCATAGTGAAGGCGCCTATAGAGAGAAACACACATAGCCTACTGGATTACATAATCAGAGAGTAGCCTATTTCTTTTCGTTTTGAGTTGTTTCGTTTAAAGACATTTTAAGATCTCTATAGATATATTTCTCATGTCGGTGAGGCATATGCTTAGTTTTGGTTAATTTATAGTGAGATGCCACCAGTTTATGTGCAATGCAAATGACCGCGCCAGCGCCTCCATTTTATGATTATATTGTCTGCTATATTTGCTTCTTATTTATTAAATACAGGCAATTGGTTGATGGAAAAATTTATTAAAATTAAGATACGAAATTCACTTTAAAGAAAGCTTTCTACAAAACAAAACTTAATGAAGTGGTCAAAATAATGTCTCACCCACTCCATATGTCTCCCAATATATTTTGAATCCTATCTTACTCATGCTGTTCACTTTTCATAATAACATAGATGGGGGAAAAAATAACATTATAATATTTTAACAAATATGAAACTAAATGCGCTTATTTAATGGCTACAACACGTATAGTAGCTATATAGGCATACAGACTCTTTATTTGTACAAATTGCTGCATGTTTATTTAATTCTAAATTTTGCACACATAAGTTGAAAGGCATTTGTTTGTGAAAAGTAAAACATATCTGCAACATTTATCAAGTTCATGTATAATTGTGCGTGCATTTATTAATCATTATGATACTAAAATCATAATAAAGTATAGGCTATTATATACAAAAAAAAAATCAAGATGAGCCCAGAATACAAACGTAACGTTTTTTAATTAAACGTTAAGCATTTTCCTCCCATAGAAAACTATTATAAGGCTTAATGCATAGAATGTCCCCTTATTATGTCGAAATAACAATTTATTATGTTGAAATAACGAGATATTGTGTAGAAATAAGATATGTCGAATAACGACTTATGTTGAAATAACGAGATATTATGTCGAAATAAGGACTTAAGTCGAAATAACGACTTATGTCGAATAACGATGTCGAAATAATGATATTATGTCGAAATAACGAATTATTATATCGAAATAACGAGATATAATGTTGAAATAACGAATCATTATGTCGAAAAAGATATAATGTTGAAATAACGACTTAATATTTTGAAATAACAAGATTTCTTGTTTTCTTCACAGATTGCTTCCAGAAATTATTTTTGGGGGTGCTATCGGTGTGCTTTGGTCTTTCTTGGGGGTGCTGAAGCACTGCGAGCCCCTCCCTAGCGCCGCCTATATCAAACATTGAATACACTTAGCACCAGTGGCCCTTTTTGGGAAATAAGTTAACTACTGTAAAAGCAATAGCCTATAACAAGTAGGGTGATATCAGGTAAAATGGGCCATCAGGTAAAATTTAGAGCCAATGACTGCAAAGGATTTCAGACTGTTGTCATGTGCTTGACAAGTAACAGGTGATTGGATTGGTTTATGGTTACTATGGTGGGTGGGGGAATAATTCAAATCAAGACTACACCAGAAAGCTGTATGGTAAGTAGCCTGGCATACCAAATCTAACTTAATATTATAAGGATGATAAAAAAAAATAAAAAAACAAACATGCACATAAAAAAACGATGCATAAGCCTAATATCTGTCTTGATGGCATCAATCAGAAATAATGTTGTTAGTTTGGTATATGAATATATTTTTTTGAAAAAGGGATGTTTTTCTTGGTGGCCCAATTTACCTTAACCCACTGAGGTAAAATGGGCCACATGGTTTCAGCTAAAATGGGCCATCATCTGTGTCACTCACAAACACATATACACATGTTTGAGTGTGTGTGGGAGGGTGTGTCTGTGTCACACACACACACACACACACACACACACACACACACACACACACACACACACACACACACACACACACCATGACCCCCCCCCCCAACAGTAATAATGGTAGTAGATATTTTATTTACAGTAAGTATGGCAAACGAGAAGGAAGGGAGAGGAGAGGAGAGAGGGAGAAGGAAAGAGAGAGGAAGTGAGAGAAGGAGGAAGGATGAGAGAGGAGATAAGCAGAGGAGACAGGAAGTGATAGAAGAGGTGAGGAGAAAGGAATGCAGAGGAAATGAGAGGAGACAGAAAGAGAGAAAGAGAGGAGGAGCAAGGACCAGAGAGGAAAGGATACAAAGATAAAACAGGGAGGGAAAGGAAGGCCAAACAACTACAATCTGTGGAAAGTTGAGAGGATAATAATAATAATAATAATAAGTTTAATTTATATAGCGCCTTTCTCAAGCTCAAGGACGCTTCACAATAACAGTACAAAAAAAAAAAATCAGTTTACACAAGAATGGACAATAGACATTTGCCCAGTCCGAGCGATTGCAGTTGCATATCGCGTTACATTTTGAAATACAGACAGAAACAGAGACAAAAACAACACTATATACAGACAGGAAGGTGGACAGTTGAAGTAAAGATGCAAAAGACTAATGGTATCCAATTTAACATTATGACTGTAATACAGAGTTATGAAGAATGTTTAAGAAAAACGTGTCACGACTGATAATACTGTTTAAACAAATGGGATTTGAGTTTAGACTTGAATTCATGCAGCGTGGTTGTTGTCCTAAGAGCCAGGGGAAGAGAGTTCCATAGCTTAGGGGCTAAAACGGAGAAAGACCTGCCACCCATAGATAATAGGCGAAAGCTCGGCTCACAGAGGAGTTCACGACCAGAGGATCTGAGAGTTCGAGGGGGAATATAAGGAGAGAGTAAGTTAGAAAGATAGGAAGGAGCAAGACCATTGAGTGATTTAAAGGTAAGTAGAAGAATTTTGTAAGTAATGCGGGATGACACGGGTAGCCAGTGGAGTTTGAACAGAATTGGAGTGATATGAGCGGTATATGATGAAGGATGAAGGGGGCCTTAATGTAGATGGCCATTAAGGGTTCTGTGGGCTTTGGAAAAGTCTAATTGGCTTTCCTGAGGCAATAATGCATGTAGGCAATGGCCAAATTTGTCATAATGTCTATGAAGACAAGCCCTTGTCCCTTTCAGGTATTCTTTTTTTTTTCTTCCAGTATTTCATATGGTTTCTCTGGGAAGAAATTGTTGTTCTGCAGTTTTATACAGCAGTTTATTTACCATGCTAGGTGTGTTTTATTATTTGTAACCTGGCTTGTCCATACTTTATTTTAAATAATATAAATAAATATAAGCTTTTTTTTATTATGATCTGAGATCCCGTATTATTACTGAAGTAGATAGTCCATCATACAAACTACACCACAACCCCTTTGCATATTGCCTACTTCATAAAAACGAGGAACAAAAACGTTTAAATTCCTCCAACAACACAATGATAAAAACAATACATACCAAATAGCAATAAAATATGAAGCCTACATCTGTAGAAGGGCTGCACAATATATCAAAATATTGCAAATGTATTTCGCAATATGCATATCGCAACGGCTTGCAAAAATGGGGTCATGAGCAAAAGACGAAGAGAAAATCACTCACTGCTCTTGGCTGAATAACTTTTGTAGCTTTAATAAGAATCAGTATAGGCCTATATATTTAATTGATACAGTGAAAACTAATGTGTGTTTTTTTATTTATTTTTTACATTTGATTATTCAGTTTCTGTTGTTAAATAACCCTAATGTAGGATAACCTAAACCCCGTGGTTTAAACTGGTGTTAAAATAGCACTTCTTATAAAACACTGATGTTCACTTTATAGAAGTTGTAGTGATGGTTACTTGTCACAAAAAGAATGTGAAACACGTACATGGGTTATATAATTTTAAATATATTTTAAAGATAACATATCGCATTTTTCTTCAATATTGTGCAGCCCAAATCTGTAGCATATTGATGTGTAACAAAAACATTCACTGTAGGCTACTTCCTAATGTAACAGATTGTCGAAAAAGAAAGTAGGGCTATGTATGTATCGTATGTTGATTGATTTTGAGATATGGGTGTTGGACTCAAAAATGGAGGCAGATGTAAGAAGCAAATGTAAGAGTGAAAGGGAAAAAAGGTAATAGGATAAATATGGGAAAAGCATACATTCCATGATAGATGCCAGTCTAGATGGATTCATCAAATTGGGGAAAGACAGAAAGGGTGAAGGGAAAAAATTTAAACTTGTATTAAACATACCCGGCCTTTCTCAGTTAAAGATCCAAACCTGACATCATGCTCTTTGTCATTTTTGTTCAAAATTAGAGGAATAGACAAACCCACTTGTTTAAACACACAAAAAAATATGAGTATAAATGCAACCTGACATATTTACAGTAAGATTTACAGTACATGAGGTTAAGGAAGTGCGCTCGAGAGCTCAAGCTCCATATATGGAAGTGAGTGTGTCACAGAGATGGAGGAAAACAGTTTTTGCACACTGTACATTAGTTTACTACTACTTCTGGTAATAACACAATTTTTTCTGTGGTAAAGAAAAAACATTTGTTCACTTGTTCTCTGTGGTACAGGCAATCTCGTTTACCATTATGACCTTAGAGAGGTCATTGTCTAAGTGACACTGTAAGAAAAAATGATGTGGATGTCGAAGATCTCAAAAATGAAGTTTATTACAGCATAGCAGTGGCAAGGTACACGAAGCACCTTGGGTTCATCGGCGTCAGACTGAACCCAGAACATCCAAATCTTAAACCTTTTATCTTGTTACTGTTTGCCACTCTTAATGTAAATGAAGTTGCTCTTGTTGTAACAGCTGTGTTCTGTATGTTAAGAATAACAAATCCGTCTTCTCTCTCAGCATGGAGCTGAAGCTCTGTCTTAAATGTAAATTGAGGATAACAACAAAAGTGATCCCTCTATGCCCAGATCTTTGATATTCTCTCAAATAAGTTTAAGGTGATAACATCTATTTGAAGTCCAAGATGGTTCTCGAATACCCGCTGCCACTCCCACGCTATAGGTGATAACCGTGACTCTGTGATACTATTTACATATTAATGAGATTGGAAGAAATAGTTTCTATGATAAATAAGCTCTTTTAAGTGAAGGAACATTTCAATATATATATTGGAGTGGAAGTTGGATCGGAGCAGACTATAATTTCTTATAACACGAACAATCTAAGAAAGTTTTTGGATGACCTCCAAAATGCCAGTATGAAATGGATAGCTCAAGTTCTGGGTAATGATTGGTCAATACAGCATTACAGTCGTGCTAAAATACACAATGTAGTAATAGCGGCTATGATGTCAACTGTAGCTACTGTGTACATTACTGCACAGGACCCGCTGAAATAGTATGTGAAACAACATGCATTATGCAATGATGAATGTTTCAAACATAAGTATGCTACATTGTTGTTACATGACCGTATTATTTACTAACGTGTAATTCAGAAATAAAAAGTTTATATATTATATTATAAATGTTCTAATTTGATGTCAAACTACTAGTGGCATACAGTACTTGCTGTATACTGCACGTTTTTGCAAAAATATAGAAGGTCATGCAGGTATCATGTACACGCTGTAGTGTGAACTACACACAAAGAATGAATAGTATGGCAGCTGTGCTGTTCCAAAAATAGTATGTCAGGGACTATATTTTTCCATGAATGATGCTACTTAATGAATTTGATTAATAAAATAACGTTGTAATGAAAGATTGTGCCCTGGCCCCTTAATATTTTTATTATGTTGTAACAGGTTTATAAAGTTGTGCTGTATTGTTCCTACATAACTATTCAAAATCGAGTATAGCCTCTTGCAATTTATATTTACTGCGTATTAACTGGGAAATTATTACCTTCTATGTAAAGGAGTTTTTTTTTTAGACTCATCACTGCATATGTGGTACGACAACACTTGTTTTACTAATTTACTTATTTTTAGTTATTTATGATTCAGTAGTACAAGATATTTGACACATCTAAACACATTTATCATTTAATAGAATTAAAGCATCATTTAAATGTATGTTTTTTTGAATTTATAACTAATGAAAGTATTATTTAAATAGATGTTTTTTTGAATTTATAACTAATTTCCCTTTGCAATTTTTTCTGTATTTATTTCAGGTATCTGTCAACAGGAGACTCATTCAGATCGATAGCTTTTAGCTACAGTTGGGTTACAGCACTGTAGAAAGGGTAGTAAAAGAAGTGTGTGAGGCAATATGGTCTGTCATCATGACAGTGTCATGGTCCAGGAATACATGCCCTTCCCTGAACAACAGGAAGAGGACCGCTGAAGACTTCCATAGGCTTTGAGACTTCCCCAACTGTCTTGGAGTAATCAATAGGAAGCATGTTGTAATACAGTCCCCATCTTCAACAGGGTCCATGTATTTCAATTACAAAGGGAGCTTCTCCATTGTTCTCCAGTAGTTGATGTCCGGCACCTTTTCCAGATGGTGGATGTGAGGGCATACGGGAAAAGCAGTGATGGTGGGACCCTTTGTGCCTCTGACTTTGGCAAGGCCCTCCACCAGAGGACCCTCAACCTGCCAGAGGATGCACCTTTACCAGGAGCTGAAGACCTCCAGCCTGTGCCACGTGTTTGTGGGTGACGAGACTTTTCCTCTGAAGAGGCACCTTCTCCGACCCTACCCAGGAAAACACCTCGACAG
This sequence comes from Gila orcuttii, assembly GCA_026230005.1. NCBI lineage: Eukaryota > Metazoa > Chordata > Actinopteri > Cypriniformes > Leuciscidae > Gila > Gila orcuttii. The sequence continues at coordinate 10,144,794 of JAPDVR010000017.1, forward strand.
AGAGAAGTGTGTGTTCAATTACCGTTTTTTTCGTGCAAGGAGGATGGTGGAGTGCACATTTGGGATCCTTTCTGCCCAATGGAGACTCTACCACAGAGTGCTTGGTGTCTCACCAAAAGTGGCAGATGCAGTGGTGAAGGCCACTTGCATCCTTCACAATTTCCTACGCTATGAGAATGCTGATGAAGAGGAAGGAAGTTGTGCCCCCCAGCCATCGGAGCCACAGTTTGCCATGCAGCCCATCCAGCGAGTAGGCAGCAACAATACCTCTTGGGAAGCACTGGAAATTAGGCAAAGGTACACCACCTATTTCTCCTCTACAGCAGGTGAAGTTGCATGGCAGCATTCTGTCATCTAATGCCCCATAATTACTCCCACCACCATCAGGACCACTGACATCAGTAACATCAGGATCATCACCAATTGTATCAAAAACGACTCTTTTAAGAGCCACACATAACCTTAGAAAACTAGCATATTTCCTTTCACTAACAAGCTATACATTACTACTAAAATAAAATAGTAGTCAAAATCAAAAGAAGAAAATAAATGACTGGGAAAGATGAATGCTTTTAATTAATATTTTAATGATACATTTTTTTAATGTCACATACAAAATTAATTATAAAATATATCTGCAAGCAGCAATTATCGGGGCCAAGCGCAAGACGATAAGACATGTCAACATGCCTGGGAGTGTAAGACTAACTGCAGCAAGGAGCAATTGAAAACATTATAAGATGATTATAGGCAAAATAGCTGAAAAATAATACAGTCAGTTACAATATAATTTAATGGTTTATGACTGTCAACCAATAGGTGGCGCTATTATGAAATTGAAGTGGTATGGTCAAAGTGACATGACAACGACACATACAAAGTTTGGTGTCAATATGTCAAGGAATTGCAGACACACAGTTTCATTATGAAACTGAGTCATTATGGCATCATGCCTTAACTTTGTTGCTGTTTTACAGGAAAACAGTAACATCTATCGGCACGAAATCCACTTTTTGTGACATGGTCTGGAGATGATATGATTCGATTTTGGTAAAAATCGGACTAACGGTCTAGGAGGAGTTTGAAAAAGCAGGAATTGAACAAAAATCAAGATGGCAGACAGGAAGTGCGGTCAAATGTGGCAAACTTGTTATTTATGTTCTCTGCATGACCAAAGAGTATAGAAGAATAGCTATCACATGTCAGAATATTTTAAATAAAAAAGGAAATAAAAGCAGATCATAGTCACTCAGCGCTGCAGTGTCACGTGACAAGCAATGCAAGTCACCATGGAAACAATAAAGTGATAAGTTAAGGGTCGCCTTGAAAAACTCATGGGGGTCAGCCAGAATATTTTAAATGTACGTGTAAAAAGGTTAAATACACAGCCTGTGTTAACTTTTTTTTTATTAAGTACAGTACTTTTTTTTACTTAATATTTTAAGTCCAGTACAGTTTTTATTTCACTTTTAGGTGCAATACATTTGAATTTAACCATTATTTAAGTATTTTTTTACCTGTATGTAAGCAGCACAGTGCAGTGTTAATATTCAAACTATTTCTGTGTTTTTACAATGTTTAAAGCTGACAATAATAAATATTCTTATTAGAAATAAAACTGCCTTGTTTTTGAGCTGTGCATAACTGTAGCTGAATAGTTAGGCCTACTACCCTACTGTATTATTTTATACTCTATTTTCATATTGGTCATTATGGTGGTACTTGGTGTAAAAAGTTTGAGAACCACTGCAATAGGCTAATTTATTCAAAATTGATTAGCATTTTTGGAAATTTCATTATAACGTTTGACCAAAAGGTGCCGCTGTCTCAAAATCTTTTGAGTACCTTCAGGGCATGGTGCTGATGGCACATACTGAGTTTCGTAATGTTACACCAATGCATTCGTTAAGTATAACATTTTATATCACAACACTGTATTGAACTCAATGGCAATTTCATGTTTTGTTCTATTATAACGTAGTCTGGCTATCACAAGACCAAGCTCAATCTTTTAAGATTGAACATTGGTCTGGGGAGTCAGCTCTGTATTTCTACTGCACGAGGCGTGATCACGGGCAAAGTTCAAATGACTCTGTACGCAATTGGATAGTCCTTCAACCAATCAGCGACTTGAAAACTCCAGGCGATTTTTGCAGGTTGTGCAAAAAAACATGAAAGAGAGTGATATTTACACCCACTCGAGTGATTTGTTTGCTAAACTAAATAATCCATTGAGCATGGTCGAGAGGTTAGCCGAAATTGGATTGACGGTCGTGCGAGAGACGGGTAAAACAGATAGAGTGTGCACTTCTCTATCGTCATTGGGTTAAACCCGACAATAGCGCGCCAGGTGGATAAGCCAGTCTGTGATTGGTTCCTGCAAATTTGTAACCGAAGCAGGAGAAATAAATGTACAGGTTTCCAGCCTGAGCTGCAGGGAAAAATCAAATCGCCAGCAGATCGGGCTGGGTTTACCCAGTCTAATTATAGCGCCAACAAGAGGCACAATCCTACTTTTTATACTTTTTAAATCCTTTTTTTTATGTGTCCTCATAGTGAGCCCATACATGTGTGTGTCAAATTTGGTGAAAATATCTCATTTCATTTTGGAGTTATAGACATTCATTTTTATAAACACATAAAAAATGACCCACACCTGACTTTGTTTGCATTTTCTTGCCACTTACTATTAATATTTTGTCATTTGGGTATTATTGATTAGCTAACGACCTATGTTTCCAAACTTCCTACGGTGGTTTCATCCCGATTGGTCTAACAGTTTCAAAGATATTGGTAAATCTTTTTAAAGCGCTAAATCACAATGCTACCCAAACCATAAGGCGAAACCTAGCATGTTTGGTATCGTTGGACTCGGCAAGGATTCAGGAACCAAAGGAGATGACTCCCGTGAAAATAAGTCAACCACACCAAGAGTTATAAGCATTTGAAAAATGTATTTTACCACTAGGTGGAGCTGGTTCGAAACTTCTCAGGCTCCATCAGGTCATCGTTCTGATGACCCATTCTGAGATCTGTAACGAAACGTTCATGCATTCATAAAATACAGAATTTTGGTACAAAATAAAAAAATGGCCGAAGCTTAAAATGACAATATGGATAAATGGGATATCAGTCCACTCGGCATGACACCCTGAATCTAAAAAGACCACTTTTATGATTTAGGGACAAAACGTTCAGAAGTTATAAGCAAAAATAGCTATTTTCCACATCTCCGGACAAGCAGGTGGCACTGCGCCAAAATGCAGCATGTAGCCTCAAGGGATGCTTGTGATGACATGTACCAAGTTTGGTCTGAATACAATAAAGCGTTGCGGAGATACAGCCTTACTTTTGTTTTTGCAAGCACTACGTAAAATCAGTTTGCACGGTATTCGAGAACGGTTTGACAAATCGACATGAATTCCATAACTTTTTGTTGGCATGGTCTGAAGATGATCTGATTCAATTTACGTGAAAATCGGTGCAACGGCCTAGGAGGAGTTAAAAAAGTAGGTTTTTCTGACAATTCAAAATGGCGGACAAATTTATCATGACGGAAAATGACATCATAGGAATTGATTGATTGATTTCAATCGAACCGACTTGAGCCATGGAGTCATTGGAAAAAAATAATTTGGTTTCTAGCCCTTATGGTTCAAAAGTTATTAGCATAAACATGAGTGAAAATTTGGACAGTTGGTGGCGCTAGAGGGATTGAGTTAGAGACTCCAAATTTGCTATGGTGACAGTTCAGATTGTCCTCTATCAGTGAGACAAATTTCATAACTTTCCAGCAAGCGGTTCTATGGGGTGAGAAGAAGAAACAAAAGAATAAATATAGCTGCAAACAGCCATTACCGGGGCCAAGCGCAAAGAAGACGACAAGACATGCCAATATGGCTGGGAGTTTCAGACCAAGTGCAAGAAGGAGCAATTAAAGACATTTAAAGATGAATTTTGGCAAAATGGTTTAAAAATCATATACATTAACTAAAAATATGATTTAATGGACTATCACTTTCGACCAATAGGTGGCGCAGTTACGAAATTTATGTGGTGTGGTCAGAGTGAGGTGACAATGACACATACACACTTTGTTGTCAAAATGTCAAGGCATTGCAAAGATAAAGCCTAAATTGTCATTTTGGCAGCATGCCTCAAATTTGATGCTGCAGTATACAAAAACAGTTTTGTCTATTGACACAAAATCCATAACTTTTAGATGCTACGGTCTGGAGATGATATGATTCGATTTTGGTGAAGATCGGACAAACGGCCGAGGAGGAGTTCAACGGCCGAAAAAGTAGGAATTCAATGGAAATTAAGATGGTGGACAGGACGTTCGTACAGATACATCAAACTTGGTATCTATGTTCTCGGCATGACCCAAGGAATCTATTAAGACCAGTGTCATTACAATAGGCAGATGTATTCAAAAGTTATTAGCATTTTTGGAAATTTAATTATAACTTTTGACCAAAAGGTGGCACTGTTTGGAAATCTTTTGAGTACCTTGAAGGCATGGTGCCGATGGCACATACTGAATTTCATAATGTTACACCAATGCATTTGTTAAGTATAGCGTTTTATAACACAATATTGCATTGAAGTCAATGGGAATTTCACGTTTTTTTTTTTTGTATTATAGCGCCACCAAGAGGCAAAATCCCCCAAAAAATGTATGTGACCTCAGAGTGAGCCCATACATGTGTGTGTCAAATTTGGTGAAAATATCTCATTTTGTTTTGGAGTTTAGACATTTATATGAAAAATCACATAAAAAATGACTGACACTTCACTTTGATTGGATTTTACTACCCCTTACTGTCTATATTTTGGCATTTGGGCATTGGTGAGTCGCCAGAGACCTATGTTTTCAAATTTCTGACGTTGGTTTCGTCTCGATCGGACAAACGGTTTCGAAGATATCGGCAAATGTTTTTTAAGCGCTAAATCACAACGCTACACAAACCGTAAGATGAAACCTAGCATGTTTGGTATCTGTTGCAAGGATTCAGGAACCCAACGAGATGACTCCCGTGAAAAAAGGTCCATCACACCCAGAGTTATAAGCATTTGAAAAATTAAATTTACCACCAGGTGGCGCTATTTCGAAACTTTTAAGGCTCCTTTAAGGCATCATACTGATGACCCATTCCGAGTTTCGTAACAATTTGTTCATGCGTTCAGAAAATAAAGCATTTTAGCACATAATTCAAAATGGCCGACAGCCAAAATGGCCGATCTGGGAAATTTCAGTCGACTCGGCATGACGTCCTGAATCTAACGGGACCACATTTATGATTTTTGGACAAACCAATCAGAAGTTATAAGCAAAAATAGCCATTTTTCATATCTCCGGACCAGTAGGTGGCGCTGCGATGAAATGCAGCATGTACCCTCAGGTCATGCTTGTGATGACATGTACCAAGTTTGGTCTGAATACGAAAAACTGTTGCGGAGATACAGCCTTACGTTTGTTTTCACAAGCACTACGTAAAATTAGTTTGCGCGTTTATCAAAAACAATTTGACGAATCAACTTGAATTCCATAACTTTTTGTCCCCATTGCCTGAAGATGATCTGGTGCAATTTGGGTGAAAATCGGACAAACCGTCTAGGACGAGTTCGAAAAAGTAGTTTTTTTGGACAATTCAAAATGGCGGCCATATTTGTATGGCGGAAAATCGAATCGTCATGAGCTCAGGAATCAGAAGAAAAAATAATTTTGTTGATAGGCCTTACGGTTCAAAAGTTATTAGCATAATAAAAGTGAAATTTTGGACAGGTGGTGGCGCTAGAGGCAATAAGTTGCCAAAATTGGTGTATTTAATGTTGGGACTGTCCTCTATCAGAATGTCAAACCAAAACAACTTTCCTGCAAACGGTTCTATGGGCTGCCATAGACGCCCAGTCGGAAGAAGAAGAAGAAGAAGTAGAAACGGAAGAATAATAAGAACCGGAACAGATACAATAGGTGCCTCCGCACCTTCGGTGCTTGGCCCCTAATAATAATAAGAACGGCAACGATTTCAATAGGTGAAAGTGAATTTTTGTGTGTGTGTTTCTGTCTGTATGTTTGTTTATCTATGCATGATACCGTTTTACTGATTGTTAAATTCTGCCTTATGTAAAATCTGTTGAAATTGGATTTTAACCACGGATCGACTGCGTGGAGAAAGGTGTCTCAATGCCTCAGCTAAACTTAAAAGAAAATGCTCTTCCTCATCTGGCTTCCTATTAATGCCTTTCAGGACACCGTGCTGATGGTCAGTCGGATCTGCCTCAGCCCTTCTCTTTGAAGCAGGAGTATGGCGAGAAGTTTTAGGTGTGCAGAGTGGTGGCACATTGAGGGAGTCAGGAGATCCGGGCTGTGAGCTCTCATCTGATGTCTGTGGGGGACAAATCAGAAAATATATATAAGCTCTGTATATATATATATATATATATATATATATATATATATATATATATATATATGTGTGTGTGTGTATATATATATATATACACACACACACATATATATATATATATATATATATATATATATATATATATATATATATATATATATACAGATAAAGTATACTACTACTAATAATCATAATTCCATCCTTTGACAGAAATAATAATTCCTTCCTTTGACAGAAATAATAACAATTGCCTTTCATTAAACATGTCATGTCATTCCTACAATTCTTTATACAGATATAGCAGCACTTATTACACAATTAAAACAGATGTAAAAGCACTTTAACATTGAGGTCCATGTAGTATGCTACACTACCTCCACTGGTGTTATCATAGGCTGTGTCCGAAATCTCCATTCAAACCACTACTCCCTAACCCCTATGTAGGGGGTAGGGAGTAGAGCACTATATAGTGAGCTCACCAGCATAATAGAAACACCACTTTCGGACACTACTCGATCGTCTCTCGGCGCCGTTGATTACGTCATTACTGTCGCACTATTTAAATGCGCCATCATCTGTCAGCTGATGCCGAGCCAGCTCTGGGCTAAATAGATTTTTTTTTTTATAAATACATTACATTATATTGAGCTTATTTCTCCAAAATAGTAAAATTAAAAGTAATTTCTGGCCGTTTCTGTTATAATGCGTTACTCCACACATGATTATAACTTATAAACATAAATAAAATTAATACACATATTTCATATATTTTCATTTTCGCGCCAAACCGTTTTCTCTTGCCTGTCGACATTAGGAAAAAAAAAACAGATCTACGTTATCAAATACCTTGCTCATAATACTCTTAATAAAAAAGCTTTTATTCCCATATTTTATTCCCAGGCACATTTGGGCAATTCCAAACCATATTACTCTTAAAAACTACTATTAATGTTGTATTTAATCATTTATTTATTCCCAAAATGTGCCTGGGAATAAAATATGTTCAGAAAATCAACGTGCCTAATAATTCTGCACACACTATACAAAACGAAATATGCATTTTGACAAACAACAAACAAATCTGTCAGTATTATTAACGGTGATGGCAATGTAGTCAAATAATAAAAGGTATAATTTCACGTATATGAATACTCAAAATACTCCTTCGCAAGAATTTGACACAACTCACTCCCATCCAGCTGCCGAGGCAAAACGCTTCCCTGAGAAGAGGTGGTCCTTCTCTCTCCTCAGGCGAATAAATGTGGCCACATCATCGTCGGTCCCTGACGAGATCAAAATAAATTGACGATCCATTCTTGCTTTTACTTGTGTTCAAATATGTTAGTTTAGCGGCGTGACACATTTGTTAATAACGTTACTGTACAGTAGAGGGCTAATGTTAGCAAGCTGGGTCGTTAGGCATGATTTGTGCCGTAATGGGGCAATACGTGCTTACAAACAATTTATACATGTCTGACAAAATTGTAGAACTACTACATATCATAAGTTAAACGAGAAAGAACATAACTTACATTTGTATGACAAATTCGTATTGTCGCGCTGCTCTCCTTGAAGTCCATCCGCAATTTTTACGATCAGCGCAATGCATGATGGTATGTAGGGCTTGGGTTAGTGACCATCGGTTGTACACTACTTTTCAAAATGCATTCTGGGATACATTGAGTGGACTATATAGGGTATAATAATCATCACTATACATTCGGACAGCACTACAAAATGGCGAGCTCACTATATAGTCCACTATATAGTGAGTAGTGGGAGATTTCGGACACAGCCATAGACTCAAGGAGAGCCACTACACTGACATCCTCATCACAAGAAGTGTTCTGTCTAAAATTGCTAGAGGTGTCCCTGTCTGTGATGTATGGCTCCAGTAAGCTGAGGATGGACATATATTTCCACCTCCAATGGCAGGTTACCAAATGAGAAAGCTATAGGGGATGACAAAATAATCACCACTGAAACTTTATTATGCTACCACAGATACACTTATACAAGTTATCAAATGAAACTATTTTAAAGACCATCAAAGCAAAACAGAAGAATTAGCCTATATAATTAAAACACACAAACAAACTCAATGGCTGTTGGCTCATTGCTCGAAGTGTATCCAATAACGATAAGTCACTAATAATCAACTAATCAGTGGCTGTAATTAAATCATATCACATGATACAATGTAGAAACTATCGAGCATACATAAACAGTTATTAAAGAAGAAGCTTAACTTCATTCAACGCTGAAAAATAGTTTCTGTGATCTGAGCAGCGTGCACTAATATTTTTAGTGGCGCTTTAACACACGAAACAGGAAACTCGTGAATATTCATGTAAGCTCACCGAAATGTCACCGAGAATCTCAGACACTGTGAATATTTCAGAACACCGGCCTCGCGCCGTTCTCTCACAGTCCTCTGCCTCGTCCTGCTTGACACAGTATATAACTTATATACAACTTTAATTTTTAACTTGCATCACAAAAATAAACTACAGAAATATTTTTTTGTCTCATTGAGAAATTTTAAGTGACATTAAAAAATATATATATATATAGAAAAGTTTGAATGAACCCATTTTTAACTTAAAATTTGTTTATTAACCATTCTCTCAATGAGAGAAAATAGTCGGTCCATTCACTCCCTGCTTTCCTCTCCTCTCGTTAAAAATTTATGTATTCCCTAAGTACCTCGACCAGCTCATCGACATGGCCTCTTTTTCTCTTGGCTGGTGGTGGTCGTGGCTCCTCCTCATCTTCGTCATGCACTGCTGAACTTGGCCCTGGTGTGGCCTCAGGGAAGGAGGCAAGTTGGAAATGGGGTTTGGGGGAATGCCCCTGACCCAACACCTCATCCATGAGGGCAAACCACTCCCAAGGTTTAGCACTCGCTCCCTTACACTTGCAATCCTACGGCAGAGCAAATAAACCATGTCTGTTAACAAAAACAACAACAGCACAATAAATTTCAGCAACGACGTGCCAATTAACTTGCTTACTTTGTATTTTTTTTTTAAGTACTCCCATTTTCTTCTGGCCTCTGTGGGAGTGGCCTGCCCCAGCAGGCCCATTTTCTTCAGAACTGTCCTAAAACAAGAGAAAAGGGAAAAACTTATGAAAAACATTAAGACGGGCGCAATCTTGACATAAGTGCAATCTTAACATTACAAAATATGACACAGCAGGAAATGCATACAAAAGTCATCAAGTTTGGTTAAAACATTTGTAAACATACCTTGCATGACAGTACTACAAAAAACAACAAAGTGAAAGACTAATGCCTTATCTACTGGTTGTCTTATTGTTGTGGGCTTTGTATAGGGTGAGGACCATTTAGTATAATACACAAGAGAGCCTAGTGGAAATAGGCCTTACCTCCAAGCCACACTGGTCGAGTTTTTGCCCCCGGTAAATAAATGGTTGTAGACAGACCTCATTTTAATAAATTCAGCTGTCCGCTCCTGGAGCTCTAAACCGAAAGAAAATATTACAACAAGTTTTGCAAGCAAGGGTCCATCAGTTGTATCCCTAATTGCAACGAAGGGCGTATTTAAAGTCGCATTAGAATCGGGGTAGCCTTTGTCACTCCGCGGTGACGCAATTGGCCTTCAAAAGGGTGCAGCCTTTGAATTGGGACAGCCTTCGTCTTGCCAATGTGACGCAATCACACTTTAAATGCCTCTCCGGAGGACGCAGTCTCTGAATTGGGACAAAGCTCATGTTATGAACAGTCACTTGTCGCCAACTAGTGGCATAACAATGTAATCGATACAATGGTTGTTTGAAGCACCAAGTTTTTTTTTACAAAAGGTGAATTGCTCTTATGATCGCTACCGTAGACATCAGTGTTTATATCTGAACTATAAACTTTTAACCCAGTACTTCTGTGATAATTTTAATATTTGCAACACAGAAACAACGATATTGTGTGGTTGAAAATAGGCTACTGTTTGTGAAGGATGTTTCATACCTACACATAACTGCTTTCTCAGCAGCAGCGCAAACACAGATTTGAATGTTCCGTTGTGATTTTGTCAAATGTTTAATAGACAGGGGCGAATTGTTGTTATTTAGAAATGGGATTGAGTGAGAGATAACCTATGCATCTCTACTTCTAATGGCGCTTTTCCACTGCATGGTACGGCTCGGTTCGGCTCGGTACGGTTCGACTCGGCGCGTAACGGTTCGGCTCGCTTCGCTTTTCCACTGCGTGGTACGACTCGACACGGCACGGTTCGGTTCGCTTTAGCTCGGTTGCTTTTCCACCGCAGTTAGTACCCCTTCAAAGTGGGTGGGACTGATCGTTATTTGCGCCGCTTCTACTGCCATGACATCATCGTAAACGCGCCACATTTCAAACGCACAACACAGGAACAATGGAGCCTATCGAGGGGATGGTGTTCCTGATTCTCGGCATGTGGATGTTTTTAACTGCAAGACGGAGAAATGTGTTTAAAATGAGGCTGATGGCAGCAAAACAAAATACTGCTGGTTATTTAAATCTAGCGGGTTTAGTGTCTCGTGTCGCAAATCCAATGACGCTGGTAGTGACGATTCTGTCTGACCAATCAGTGATCTGCATTGTTTTTACGTCACATTTTAGTACCGGTACGGTACGCTTGGAACCTCAACAGACCAGGTACCATTTAAGCGAGCCGAAGCGAGCCGTACCTTACCGTACCGTACCATGCAGTGGAAAAGCACCACAAGTGAGCCGTACTGAACCGAACCGTACCGTACCATGCAGTGGAAAAGCGCCAAACCGTGCCGTACCGAACCGTACCGTACAATGCAGTGGAAAAGCGCCAAAAGGTGTTAAAAATAGTTGTGTTCATGAGGAGAAAAACAGAAGAAAGACTCTGCCTCACCTTTCATCCTATAACTAGATATTGTAGTCTTAATCTCATATAGACCACCTTGGACTTCAGACATATTGCTAGCATTTGGTATTGGGGATGTTCTCAGTGACATCTTCACTTCAGTGTTCTTGGCTATTGGGCCTGGAGTCTGAGGCTGGCCCAAAGGCATTTGGAGATCAAGGCTCTGATCCTGTGATCCAACACTTCTCCTTCCTTCTGGGGATTTGGGAGTTTTCTCCTCAGGCTGAGGCTCTAAGAGAATTTGCTGGACAACCTCACCAGCACTGAACTTCTGAGGCGTTTTCAAGGGTGTTCTCTTCTTCTGGGAGACAGGAGTTACACCTTTCTCTGTCAATGAGGGGGTGATGGACCCTACAGACGGCATATCATCAACAGTTTTCTCTTCCTGACTTGCAGGAAATGAGCTCTGAGGGATAGCTGGTCCAATAATATATTCATCTAACAAGAAGAAAAGATCCTCGAAATCCGGTTCTGGAGTTGTGACCGGTTCAGGGCTACTTTTAACATCTGCAGCGGGAGCTTCCTCGTGATCAACCTGAGGTCTTGCAAGAGTTGTTTTTGGTAGCTCAGATTTCCATGGTGATTTAGCAATAAGGTCCTTTTTGACCATTTGGAAGAGCTCAAAAAAAGGATCATTCTCAACAGATTGATCCACAGATGGTGGTAAATTTGACCCATCTTTTAAACAAGTGTCTGCAAGTATAGCACACATGACAATCATGGATATGAAATTATATTCTAGCAGAATTAGCAAAACTAGAAAAAAAAACTTACAGTAAACATGTTGCAAAAAATAAATTTATAGAATATTACAGAAAATAAATGTCATGATCACTAACCAAACGAATGCTCTGACTTCCTCTTCTCGTGAACGGGTGTGCTTTTTTCCTGCTGGTCTTGCAAAGCCTATAGGATGACAGAACCAAAATTTAACAAAATAAATAAATGATAAATTAACAAAGAAATACCCATCATCTGTTTCACAAGACTCACATCAACTACACACCTGAACTGTTTTGTCTTTTCCAGCTGTCGGTGTCTTGGGAGGTGGGTTCTCAAACCTAACAATGACAAGATGAAACCACACAAAACAAATTATTCTCAGAACAAGGATTCTCCAAGAAAGAAAACTTACATTTTTTTTCATAATTATAATAAAACTCAGAATCACCTGTAAGAACGATCAATGATTGTAATAAGATCACCATGCTTTAACCGTTCAGATTGATTGAGAACTTGTCCATTAATACGTGTGGGGTTCACAGAGCTTAAATTGGTCAAAATTAGCTTAAACAAGAGAGAGACAATAAATGAACAGCATGTCATGTGTTCTTATATGCAAAGTAACAGTTTAAGGAAACAAAAGATAAAGTCAAACTTATAGTGTTATACCACAACATAATTACCTCATTGTTCTCATTCAGCTCTATTTTACAGTGCTCATCAGACACCTGTGGCAGCTGAATACGAATATCACAGTCCAATTTCCTAAAAAGGTAGAGTCCATATTAAAACGGCTTCTTTGCTTATTTGCATATATGGCCCATTTGGTGAATGAGAAATATTAAACTATGATGCATGTGGTGTATTTATTTATTTAATGCCATATCAGCAACAATGGCTATTCATGGAAAAAATCAACAGTATTTCAACTTTTTGATTACAATATAATTTCTATGCATTGTTTTTAATGTGGTGTAAGTTGATATTCAAAGATGCATCTCCTGTGTATTTCTTGTTTTACCATAAATTATTCAAATAGATTAAAATATAATTCTATCAATAGCTTCTTGCATTAGTGCCTTTTTGCAGGTAACATTTTGTTTTTGTTCATTGATGTTTAGAACATTTCAAATAATTACAGTTACAACAAGACAAAAGATATATGCACCACACAATCAAGTACATTAGTCATTTGTTGTTCAAGATTTCCTTTTTTGAATTATACACATTAAAAAAGTGAAGCCCATTAGAAGCACTCACTTCCTGATAGCTGAGCGTACTGCGCAGGCTCAAACTGAGCTCAACGACGTAGATGTGACATGAGCAACATTTCTGACAGTTGTAAATCTTCTAGTAGCTGTGCCAGGACAAATATGAATCGCCTAATACCTCAAAAACGTTGTTGAAACATTTTGTCCCGTTGCTTTTATGGACTCTCTATCTATGGGCTTCTCCATTGACTTTATGCCTCCATGTCCCCCCGATTGCCTCATAGACAGTAGAAGATTGCATGCGAGCTTCTCCTCCTGTCTATACGGTAATTTCTCTACTATGCGACAGATAGTCGCGTGGTTATGACGCAATCGTTAGCCTATTTTTACAAAAAACGGCTTCTACGGGGCCATAACGTAAGATACAAAGTAATGGAGCCTTTTATACATTGTGTTTCTTTAGAAATAAATAATGGACAAATGAAGTCTTTGGACGCCTCAGATGTAAAGTTATTCGCTGTCAAAGTGACCCCAAAATGAATGGGAGTCAATGGAATGCTAACAGCAGGTGAAGTTCTGCTACAATGGCGGCCCCCGAGAGGCTTCAGTTTCTGGCTGATGGATTACCCCCTTGGCTTTGAACCAATCGGATTGCTTGGGTCCTAAGCTGGGACTCGGTCATCTCTTCATCAAACCGTGATGGGAGCATGTACAAAAGTGGGGGGGGGGGATAAAATGAAGAAGTGGCCTGACATCTTATGAGAACATTTTTAATTATTTTGTTTTGTGAGTCGGTGTAGACCCTATGGAGTAGAAGTGTCTACGATGCGCGTCTCAGCAGCTCGTTTAACAAATGCCATCTCTGCATATGCTGTGAGTTTGTGTTGCTTATTGACATTTATATGGTAACGCAATATGCACCATTTCACTAGGTAAAGTTGTAAGGTAAATAATCTATAAACCTACGATATAAGAATTGATATAAGAATATATCAATATGTTTCTAAACATGCAAACTTCACCCATCGCGACTTCAAAATAAAAATGTAAACCCCCATGAGCGTGCGTGTTTTGATGTCCAGGAGTTATTGTTAAAGCAACACCAAGTGACTTTTCCTCTGCGGTCGCCCTACAGGTTGGAAGCGGAATTGTCCATTACCGCTGTCTTAAATAATGTAGCCTACCGCAGCCTACTGTCGCACGCGCACGCACATGGTCTCTGTTTATCCAGCACCGGCTTTGGAATCAACAATGGCCACAGACAAAGTAGAGTATGATGCATGATTTCACATCACAAACGAGCAATTGTAGAAATTGTAACGCTTGCCGTAAAACAAGTCAAATTAGTAGTTTTTTTTATGTCTCATTAGAACTATAGAAACGCGACCCGATCTGGCAATCTTACATAGCGTGGATATATCAGATAAAGGACCGCAAAGCTGTGGCATAAGTGCATTTCACCATGTCACGACTTGATGAACCACTGAAACGATTTTGGAAACATTATTTTAAGGTAAAAATTCTTACTTAGTGTTGCTTTAAGTGGAGCGGCTAAGTGCTTATGTTTGGCAGAATCGTTCAGTTTATGATACAAGCGTGAAAATTGGCATGAGCAGTCTCCATGGGTCACTTGACAAGAAAATTGTCCGAGCCACTTGAAATTTCAAGATGGTGGCCATTTTTCAAGATGGCCGACACCTTAGTGGAGCAGTTAAGTGATATAGTGGTTTATTTGGTGATACAAGCATGAAAATTGGCATGAGCAGTCTCTGATGGTCACTAGACAATAAGCCACTCACAGCTACTTGAAATTTCAAGATGGCGGCCATTTTTCAAGATGGCCACCACCTTAGTGGAGCAATTAGGCTTAAGAAATCATTTAGTTGGTGATACAAGCATGAAAATTGCCATGAGCTGTCTCAAAGGGTCATTTGACAAGAAACCGCCCACAGCCACTTTAAATTTCAAGATGGCGGCCTTTTTTTTTCAAGATTACCACCACCTAAATGGAGCAGTTAAGCGATATAATTGCAGTGGCTGTAACATTTCTATCGTAAAGGCCAAATATTAAAGGGATGATCTTCCTTGGGTCTGCCATTAATGAAGTAGAAAGAGCAAAAGTACGAAAACTTTGGTGGTTTCTCACAAATGTGTCTCTCAAATACACACAAGAGAAATGCATAAACTACTGCTGCGTTTAGAACATTAATAACGTAATTTAACATGCACCATTTCACATACTGCATCGTGTCACACGTTAAGCATGTGCCTGCAAAGAACTCAAAATGGTGATTGAACGGTAAATGCAACAGATAACGTTACACTGTTAAGTATTTGATTAAAATATAAAAATAACAAGTAACTCGCATTTTCAGCGTGTTCACACATTACAATATACTAGGCATCATAGATGCGCGAACACATGGAAGTTGACGGAACATTCTCGGCCACCGTACGTTCGTTACTACGTAACCAACAACATTGTGCGAACACACGTCGTGATGGAGAAGGTAAGTTGGAGGAAAGCCCGTCTAACATTTTTAGGCTACAACATTTAATATGTAGCCCATTGTATACATTATTATTGATACAGTCAAAAACTCTAGCTTTGGCTCAGTTTGGATAGCTTATGTTATCTGAAACTAAGGGAAATGTTAGTGGGTATGGGAAGGAATGAAGATGTATTTCTTCATTTTATTTTAAATTATATATTATACTGTATTAATAGTCTTTCTGGTTACATTAAGGCTACATGTATTAAAGCAGATTGCTCTGGGTAATATTTTATATCCTGTCAAAACATACATTAATCATTGCCATAGGGCTGGGTATTGTTCAAAATCTTTTGATCCGGTGCCAATTTCGATACCTCAGTTTCGATACCGGTTCCTAACAATTCTTTTTTCGATACCAATTTTATGAAATCCATTTGAACAAGATTACATAACACATTACCTCAGAAAAACAAATAAAGAGCTCATGCTCACCAAAGCTGATTTTTTTTAAATAAAAAATACAGTAGGCTAAAACTTGTAATATTGTAAAATCTTATTTGAATATATTTCAAAATGTAATTTATTGAAATGAATTGAATTCAAAGCTGAATTTTCAAAATCATTACTTCAGTGTCACATGACCCTTCAGAAATATGAAAACAGTTTGCTGCTTAATATTTTGGAAACTATGATACATTTTTTCATGATTCTTTGATGAATAAAAGATTCAAAAGAACAGCATTTATTTAAAAACGAAATATTTTGTAACATTACACATGTTTTAATGTCACCTTTGATAACTTTAATGCATCCTATTCCTAACTGAAAAAACCAGACACCAACACATTGAGTAACCAACACATTTTTGAACGCAGTGTACATTCAGTAGGTTTTTATGTATTGCAATATAAACACTGTCAGAGTGATCAACAAGGTATCTCTTTATTTACCAGTCGAAGACGGAGCAACTTTTATGTTTACTCCGTGCACTGTCAAGGTCTTCATCATAATGTCGTGGTACCGGTCGTGAGCAATTATTTTACCGCAAATACTGCATCGCGCGCTGTTGGCATCGAGCCTGGAGAAATGTACCCACACTTTTGATCGACTTTTCCACATCTTTAAGGTATTATGTGTGTGTGCTCGCGTCTCATATGAATATGTGCGCGGAGAGTTTGTGTGTGTGTGCTCGCGTGTCATATAAGTAGAGCGTGGAGAGTTTGTGCGTGCACGCGCGCGTCTCATATGAGTATGTGCGCGGAACTCTCACAACGTCTTGTGTGTGGTTTGCGTGTATGTGCATTTCATATTTATTTGTTTGAGCACTGACGTTGACGAGTTAACTCCTTAGGTATCGAAATCTGGAACCGAACAACATGTCATTTTTCGATACTCGATAGTATCGAGGCAATTCGGTCGGTACCTAAAAAGTATCGAACTCGGTACCCAGCCCTAGGCATTGCATTTGTATTTTTCAAAGATGTCAGGGAAAAAGCAATAAGATATTTTATCATTCTGGGCACCAAAGGGTAAGCCCCATAAAAAGGTTGCAAGGCATCAAAATGTGCAACAAACACTTACAACACAAAACACATTTCATAAGCTGGATTGTGTAGGCTACTCTTGTGTAGGCCTACACACACACACCTTAATATTCTAATATGTCCATTTGTTCACAATGTCTCACCACACAATAAATCATTATACCATTTCGACTAGACACATTCAAAATGCAAAAAGATTTGTTTTTCCAACTGTTTGGAGCAATTTGTTATATTTTTGAAATTTTTGTATGTTTGTAATTTTGAAATATAACATTAAAGAGTAAATTTGATGTGATGAATTCCTCTGTCATTTATCAGATTTACCAATTGTTATAATTTCAATTTGTGCTGGTTAATTATGAACAATGGGTAAAATTGGGGGCGGGGCTACATTAGGGCTCCTCCCCTAACCGCATGTGATCTCACTCCAAGCTTTTGATAAAACTTGAGAACCCTGCTATTATGAAGACTTCAGATGCCCAACACCTATAAAGTGAAGGGACGGTGCCAAACCCTGCGAAGACTAGATGACGCAAACTCTGAATCAACATGCACTTATGCTATATTTTCTAAATGTCATAATCATTTGTTAAACAAGTATTCATTACTTCAATTAGCTCATTGCATCTGCATTAAATTACTACATTGTTAAATTAATACATTTTTATCTAACTGTGATTTTGTATTTATACACTTCTGCAATAGCCTACATAACTTCGACAGTTACCTCTGATAACAGAATACTCTAAATTGTAATATGGACTCATGCACTTTCTGTAAAGCTGCTTTGAAATTATGTGCGGGTGCGTGTAAAAACTCCATCAAACATTTTAAAATTGCTAAAAATTTGTAATGTAATAAATGTGTAAAAAAATAAAAAAATAAATGTACCATCAATCTCGGATCGTCGGAAGCCTCTAATAAAAAACAAATAATGCACACAAATTTATAATAAAAATGCAAATCATAATGTGCAAAAGGATCAATAGTCCAGTCATTTTATGAAAAAAGGTTGAACAAATTGCAACAGAAACAAACTCAACTGATTTTGTATCCTCAATATGTCCTGAGTAAGGAAGAAAAAGCCCCGAAGAATCCCTTTAGGGGAAAGTTTCGAAAAAGACCCAAATATAGCCTATTCATATGCATATTCATTCTCTTTCTCACGTTAATAGGGTAAAAATTTTAACCTTTAAATATCATGATGAAAATTACTGAGTTGATTACTTACATCAAGATAAACAAAAAATGTATTACAAGTTTTTTTAAATTGTTTGTTAACATGGACAAACGGTGCTTAATCTAATTACATATGTGCTAATTTGCATAAATACCACAAGAAATTTTAAACATTGGCTATAGCAGGTGAAAATGTCTTGTTGAATCTTGTTGACATATAACAGTAAAAGACTTAATGTTAAGGTCTGAATGGAACACATTTAGGCTACCCATGAACATTAATACATAGAGGCAGGAAGAACTTATTGCAGAGATGGGGTTTGGGCATTGAGTGCATTGTGTACGTAACTAGATTTTTTGATCCAGACACTTTTTATTTTACCTACCTTTTGTAATCTTCATTCTCCGAGTCCTTACCCATGTCTCCTGTTCTTCCCTCAGATTTATCCCCCAGAAACAGTCCCACTGACCCAGCCCCATACCCCATAATAATAATTAATAAAGGCTGGTTTCAGTACTTCTTCCTGCCTCTATGTATTAATGTTCATGGGTAGCCTAAATGTGTTCCATTCAGACCTTAACATTAAGTCTTTTACTGTTATATGTCAACAAGATTCAACAAGACATTTTCACCTGCTATAGCCAATGTTTAAATTTTCTAGTGGTATTTATGCAAATTAGCACATATGTAACTAGACTATGCACCGTTTGTCCACGTTAACAAACAATAAAAAAAAAAAAACTTGTAATACATTTTTTGTTTGTCTTGATGTAAGTAATCAACTCAGTAATTTTCATCATGATATTTAAAGGTTAAACATTTTACCCTATTCACGTGAGAAAGAGAATGAATATGCATATGAATAGGCTATATTTGGGTCTTTTTCGAAACTTTCCCCTAATGGGATTCTTCGGGGCTTTTTTTCCTTACTCAGGACATATTGAGGATACAAAATCAGTTGAGTTTGCTTCTGTTGCAATTTGTTCAAGGTTGACCCCCATTTTGGCTTAAAATGACCGGACTACAAGTGATGTGAGCATCTACCAGTCCCTCCTGAAAAACGCGATTATGCGTTTATGAATTCAATGCATAATCAGCCAAAGTCCGCATATTCATGCGGGGGCCGCATTTTTTCAAATACGACGCACTTTCGCCGCATAAATTGCCGATTTCAGTGCAAAATATGCGGGGTTTGCATTTCCTCGCATTTTCGTTGCAAAAAAAGTCACATATATCTTAGCAATAAGTTGAAAAATATTGCGTTTGCTTCACACAAGAGCAGCCATTTCCCCGTTTCTATGGGAACGTTATGAAGTGACGCAATTACGCGACGGGATAGCTCACAGCTGAAGTTATTGCAGAGGCCAGACAGACTCACGGAGGCGATTGACATCTCACAAATCGAACTCGTATAACTGTCTGTCACACGTTCTACCGTCACATCGTTACTTAATAAACAAAATAAGATAAAAGAAGCAGCATCAAACAGAAATCACCCGCACACATGGGGTGTTCGAGGCGCACATATAATATAACACTGCAGACAGTTCAACAGGGAGCGCGCAGCTCTTAAAGGGGCCACACCTTATTTACACTCGTTACAGTCTGAAATAAAACAAGATGAGAAATTAAATATTCCCAGCACTTTCTATGATGTAGTATGCTTGCTTATCAAAGGAAGTAATAAGAAATGACTCTTTACATTAAGGTAGTAGCCTAGTGAGAACAGGGTGTTGGGGGAATCACTTTTTTTCTCTTTTTCATCAAACCGCAGTTTTTGCAAGTTCCCGCAATTTTTGCAAGTTCCCGCAATTTTTGCAAGTTCCCGCGATTTCAGCGCATAAAATTGCATAAATATCCCGCATATTCCATCTCATTTTTAGAGAAAACAGGCCGCATAATCAAAGATTTTTGCCCGCAACAATCACAAAAAAACTCTGCGTTTTTCTGGAAGGACTGATCTACAGCGAGTGTTCGCTCAGACCATGCCCCCTTTCCGACATGTTGCGAGTGCGACATATGCCCTAGCTTGCAGAGAACGGCTGTCAGTTGAGTTTCAGTTTATAAGTTAAGCTTCAGGTTGTGTTCGTGTGCGTCAGTGACCACAAGTAAGTTACAATTATATTATATAGATAAGTTAATATTATTTATGGTCGAGTTTACAGTCAGTGACAGCCTTTATCTATGTTGTATGTGTAGCTTGTATGGCATTCTTATTGTAGTTCACGTTTCAGGACATGTTAGCTCTGTTTATTTAAGTGACTAGGGGGAGTTATTAGCCTCAATTGTGTTATGTTAGTTAACATCGATGTTTATTTCCTTTCCTTTAGAACCACACATACACTGTACAATTCTATGAAGTAGTGCCTGTGCATCTGTATTTCAAATGTATAAACCTTTCAACAAATATCCCTGCCTTCCGTGTCCTGACTAGACACCCCATATTGATGACCAATTTTCGTAACCAGTAGAGCCCCATTACACATAAGTTTTCGACTTGGGGGTGGGGCACATTATTTAATTCTCTTCATTCCTTTCATTCCCAGTGCTTCCACATAAAGCTTCCTCTTTTTCATGGCTTGTTGCGCTTGTTACGGTCAAATACATACGAAAACATTGTCACAACGTCCAGCCAAAAACACGTGAATTTTAACACATTAAATACGCGTGACATATCAGCACAGCATGTATTTAAATCAGTTTGAACGGGTCAGTGTCATTGGCTGCTGAAGACTTGGGTCTACAATTTCTGTGAGCTTAGGGGGGTGTACCGTTCATAGACTAGGCTACCACCAGTTTACATGATATAGATCAGCTTATTCAGCCTATTTATTTAGTCCTTTTTTGTATTATAGAAATAATATATTTAAATTGCAGTTTTATGAAAATTTAGATAAAAATAAAATTGCCTTGTTTTTCTCCACTCATGCCTTTTTGTAAATAAACACATTAGTGGACATTCTAGCTTTAACGTCAAAGCATTAACATTTGTGTGGGGAAATCAGTTACAGTGGAGGTAACCAATCAATGCAGGTTTAAGATACAGACCACTGTAATCAATATCTGTCTTTGGAAAACAATGTGAGCTTTTGTTGTGCTTACATTTACAGCTATCGCAAGCAGGTATGCCAAATATATATATATTTAATTTATAATTTATGCAGTGAAGGCTGTAAAGTGTTTGATAACTTTATTCAATTTCTGTTTATTTCCTGACATCAGTAGTGCAGTATTGGTATCAGTGATACTGGCCTTCATTCATAAAAGATTCCATTAAACAATTATTTAAAATTAACGGTCTTAATGTTGTTTCTACTTTAATTTGGAGATTAACTGTGAAATTATTACATTATAAAATATATTAAAAACAAGCTATCTTGTGCAATTATAACAAAATTATCCCAATATAAAAACACAAATACACTAAGCAAACATTTAGGTGAGATTTGCAATGGTAATTGAGCAATGTTTATATATGAATAAAAGCCTTAGTTAAATATGTCATAATGTAAAGTGATCTCTTCAGGAGAAATGAATGATTTCCTAAACTTAAAATGGATGGACAAAACAATGGATAATTGGGGCACAACACTGGCACAACACCTGAAATCTAACACATTTAGGGTGGTTGCATCAACAAGAATTAATCTTAAATCTAGATCAAATCCATGTTTATCTAATAATTCTATCGCACCAAACTTTAAACCTCTTTTAATAATAAGCAGTCACTCTCTTCAGCTGGCGACTCACTCTCCTCACACAGTGAGCAACTCACTTTCCTCACACAGCGAGCGCCTCACTCACGTACATTTACCTAATATTATAATAAAAACTCTACCCTTTTCAAATACTGTGATGGTGCAATAACTAACTACATTCAGTTTTTAATTTGTGTTGTAAATGTCATTTATTCAGAACCAATATTCCCATCAGTGTTCTGTAGCCTACTTAAATCAGCATATTTGTATATGCCCTCTTAAATTGATTCTCATGGCTTTTTTAACTTTATAAAGGCTTTATAAACTTTATAAATTTCCCCCCAAACTTTATCCATCGTTTTTGTTTTTTCTCGTTCCTCACTGTACATTAACAGCATTATAGTTGAAAATATTTATAGCCATCATGACAAAAATTATAAATATATGAGAAAAATTTGCGTGGTGCCCCTGGGCACTTGCCCAATTATATAATAATATAATATATAAAAATACATATGTAATATATAATATGGTCCTATTCAGCCATGTAAACCATAATTATAAAATGTGTTACTGACCTTCCGAACAGACAGGATCCTGTGAAGAGAAATTCAGTGCCATCTTCTCGATGTCCTTCGATCACCACTATCTTCCCTAGCAAAGGCATTTTAAAACAAATCACCTTGTTTAGCAAACACAAAAGACAAAATTTTAAAAATCTATCCACTGTCACGGGTCACAAATTTGACACATGCCAATGAAAACCGAATGTGCAAAGTTCTAGCAATGTGGTCTGTGAAGTTCAATTGATCATCAATTACAACTCCAAGGTTCCTGGCTGACCTTGATAAGAGTTATGGATGATGAGCCTAGCTGAATGGTTGTGGAAGTTGTGATGAAGTGTTGGGTGCCACTGCCAACCCAACCCGGGACCACAACCAGGGGCTTTTGCAGGTTTTATTGCAGGGATTTCAGGGTGTTTCCTGCCTCATAACGAGGTGGAGGTGGAAAAACCCCTGATAATGTATTTTAATAATAAGCTAATTAAATGTTTATTTTTCGTAGACCATCATACAGCCTACTGTGTTTCCCACAATATTTTTGTGGGTGGAGCTCGGTACCTCTAGGGGGTCCAGGGGCACTTTCATTTCATAATCTTAAATTTATTTAATTTTTCTATATTAAAAGAAATTTAATCAGGGAATTTGTCCGTTTGGGCAAGAACAATACTTTCACTTGTCCCTTCAAAAAACAAAAACGAAAAAAAATGGAATGTCGAGCCCTGATGTTTTCCTTGATGGGTGTTCTCTGAAGAGAATTACATTGTTGAAAACAAAAGTAAAAGAGTGACGCACGTTGCGTTTAACCGTGATGAGAGTTCCGTGTCTTTATTAAACAACACATTATAGGCTGATTTTCTGTCATCCACACTCGATTAAAGGTACAATATGTAATAATTTTGTAACAAAATATCCAAAAATCACTTGCACAGTGTGCTATAATTTCCTTTAGTTGTGAAGTACAAAGATTGTGTTCCCAAAGATTTTAAATTTCTGAGAAATTCCAATTTAAAAAAATTGGCCGTCCTGGAATTTTCCCATAGATATAAACACTAGATGTCCCCTTGGCTACGGCAGTTCATTGGAACGAATGCGTCAATACGCTGATTTCACACAGCCGCCATTATGAAAACGAAAGCGAGGCTCCGGTGGGAAAAACCCCGGAAGTAAAGATAAACAACAATGCCTTGGACTACCAACCTGAAGATAGGATATGTATATAGTTCGTTCCTGCTTCTTCTTTTACTTTCTGGAAAAAAAATAAATTTATAAATGAATTTCACTGTATATAGTCTAAAGTATGATAGAAATGTAAATTTTTAGAATAACTAATTTCTACATTAAACACAACAATACGCCATCGCATTAGCGACTCTCCTGTGATTAAAGGCGACACTTCTGGTTTTCTTCCCACCGGAGCCTCGCTTTCGATTTCAAAATAACGTCTGCGTGAAATCAGCGTATAGAGCCGCCATCTTGAAACAGGACAGCCCCTCATCCACGTCAATGTAGGAAAAGGTCTAACGGAAATAAAATCACCATAAATCATCATGAATGCAATTTTCTAGTTGTTTTGGTTTGTTCCAACGGTCAGACATGTATTTATTATAGAGTCCAGAGAAATTTAAAAAAATTTACTTAATTTCACAATCCCCCTTGCTGTCTGGTTTTTAGATTTCGTTCATGTGAACATCCATACGCAGCACAAAAGTCCGGCACCATCCATGAATTCAGCGTTACCTAGCCAGGGGCGTGTCTAGAAGGGGGGTACGGGGTGGCACTGGCCCCCCCTGGAATATGATTGGCCCCCCCGGTGCCCCCCCAACATCATTGGGCTAGATTTACTGTCAACCTGACAATGCCCAACGCCATTGGATCAGAGCGCTGTCAATCACTGCTTGATTTGCGATTCGCAAAGCGGAATCACAGGTCCGCGTTTTTCAAACAGTAGGAGAGAGAGACACCTCGACACTTCACTGTTTATGGTATATACACACTCAATTACAGTATATATTTTGAAATATCGCACCATAAGTTAGTCTGATTACTTTCATGTGTGACTGATCAAGCCAGTAACGTTAGATTAGCTAACGTAACTTCGGCAGATGACTTGTCAGTGTTATTCCACGGCAGCGTGTCTATATAAAATAGATAGCCTACATGGGTCATTCCTGGTATGCGGTGACTTTCCTGTCCCAATGATTTATTTACTCATATTTTCTCTAAAATGAGTCACATATTTATAATAAATTGCTTAAATTATAGATTTAAGTATTATCTACCAATTAAACAGAGATAATAGACATTAAAAATACTATTTTGTATTTTACACAATTTTAATTGATGTATGCATTCAATTATATCATGTCCTCAGTGCACAGTAATCAACTTCTGCAAGAAATATAAACCATGAAATGACAAAAACCTCAAAATATTTTTAAAATTATGTTATAGACTAGGCTAAATTGCCTCTAATCATACATATAAATCATGTGGAAATATAGGTCTTTTTCTTAAAATTTTCTTCAATTACTGCATCCCTGAAGTCATCTTCCACCCTGTTACTATGTACTTTTTGCTTTCCAAATCCGACTGCAATTTCATTGAGACCATTTTCAAGAAGTGACTTCATTTCTTTTACCTGCTGGAATTCAATTGTACAAACTGAGGTAAGCTTCAACTCTCACTCCTAACTTTTTTTTTAGTTTTTGAAATGTTATCCTGCTTGTCCCACCCTTAAAGTTCCACCCTGTTAGGCTATGTTATGGAGAATGTTTGTCCTATCAAAAAAATTTAAAAACAAATCTGACATAGTTATAAAAGTTCTGTTCATCTGTAGAAGGTTAGCTGGCTAAATGTTGATCACTCAAAGAGCTATGGCTAACTTAGCTCAGAATTTTCCACCCTGTTAGATCTATAAACCTAACAGGGTGGAATGTGAAACATATTCTATTCATCAAAATTTGTTTTGCTCGTTTCAAGAAGAAAAAAAATCTAAGATGGCATAAGGGACATATACTATCCAAGAAAAGCTCATTATTGTTTAACATTTACATTATTAACATGTTGTGATAACTATGTATATGTCCCTAACAGGGTGGAATATTTTTATGGACAGTATCTGAACAATCTACCAATAATTATTATTATAGAGTCCCTGAGGTTGACCTATATGTATTCCTTATAGTTAAACATGTCAAAATTTTGATAGAATGCTAAAAACATAAAAATCATGTCCTTTTTTTCCCAACACTTATGAAGCCAAAATGTCACTGCATACCAGGAATGACCCACATATTACTTTAACTTTCGTTTTAAAGACTAAAGGCACTATAATCTTTTTCCAAAAAAAGCAGAGCCGTGGTAAACATTAAAATGTGAGAACTTTACATGCAACTCTGTGTAATTTATACTGAATGGGTTTTTGTTTATTTTTACACCGCAACAGGACATCCAAGGTTTCTTTAAGAAGAAACCATGTCAGAGACAGATTTCATGCAGAGAACGTTCGCCGACACACAAACACACACATACACACATTCAATGTTTGTGTTGAGAATAAAGCATGTTAAATGACTAATTAATGCCTAGGTAATGTTTTTTATTTATTAGAACAAAACTGTGGTCCAATCCATGTAAAATACAAAATGATTTTCAGGCTCTTGTTCAGTGCCACATTTAATACCATCTATATTAGGTCACTGAGCATTGAAAGATTTTTTTAAATCGTGCTTAATATTTTCTAAACAAGTATTTATTTCCATTTGAATTTTCTGATTTCCCATGGGAATGAATGAATGGGAGTCTATGGAGCTAGACGGCTAAATTTGTCTCTTTCACCCGATTGCCATTGAGAAATCTCAGATTTGATTGTAGGTTTTGCAAGTGCAACATGGGTTATAGGTCGAAAGTTGAATGAACGAGTACTTCTATCCTTTCGATTTCTTACAGGTTGAGTTGTTGTTGCCCATTATAGGCTAGCATTCTGCTAATGAACACTGATTGGTCAGTGAAGGACTGATTACGACCAGAGATACCGCTTTGCTGCATCTTGGCATCCGAAGTGGGACCAGAATGTTTGTGTGTATTTTCGACGTGGTCTTTTAAAACAACAAAACAAAAACTCTTCTAGCACGTGTATTTACCTGTGTCAGCGGTGTTGTCGATGCCTCGAGAGAAAAGAAAGTGCGGAGCGCGAAAGCACCAAAGTGACTGAAGGATTGCCGTAAAGCAGTATCTCTGGTGGTACGATCTTTCTTTTACTGTCTATGCCTCTATGGGTACGATGTGTATGACGTCATTGACATTTTAAAATACTTTTTAAAGCAAATAAGTGACTCTAAAAAATCTAACACCCAGCAATGAGTAATTTTTTTTGCATCTCCTTTCGAATACAACATTCAAATTACTAGACAAAAAATTATATCCTGAGAAAAGTGGATTTTGAGGGGTATAGCTCCATAGACTTCCATTCATTCTGCACTCGTCCTGTGAGCGCCCTCATATGGAACCAGAGTGGAACTGCAACCAGTTCAGAAGCCGGAAGTTTACTGCGAGTGAAAGTTCTCCCCTTATTAGACATTAGCTGTGTCCAGGGGCGGACTGGCCATCTGGAGCACCGGGATTTTTCCCGGTGGGCCGCTGGCCAATGTGGGCCGGCCCACCCGGTATACAAATATATATATATATTTTTAAAATGACGGAAATCCTAATATTACATCTCTTTTCTACGCAAATGGATGAGTGAGTCGGGCCACGGCCGACAAGGAGTGTGTTTTGTTTGCATGTGAGTGTTTTGCCCTCCCTCCCTGTTTAGTTTGGTCTACTCCATTGCGTATCTTGAAACACGCCCCCCTTTCACGTCATCTTAATTTACAGAGAGAGACAGATTGATCCGCGGTACAGCGAATTTCTCTGAGCAGATAAGATAATAACAAATAATTGTCTATGGATGAAAGGGAGAAGAAAAGAAAAGGTGGAGCTGAAAAAAAAGCATTAGAGGTAGATGCTGTGAAATGTTTCAAATTAACTGATTATGCATTAGGCGGAATCGGCGCGAAGTAGGGTTGCCACCTGTACCGGTTTTACTGGGATTGTCCTTCTTTTTAATAACCTGTTCCGGGTAAATTTATCCATTCTCCCGGGACACTGAATGTCCCGGTTTTCGAAAGGCTACGTGAATACAGACATCTCAAGTCTCCCGGAAGTTCAGGGAGTCTCCCGCATATTGATAGCGGCTCCCTGATGCCCGCAAATTAGTTAAAATCTCCCGGAATCTAGAGCGAGAGCTCGCACATACTGTGCTCCAAACTATCCTTTGTTATCCTTTGCAGATTTTGTAGCTATGTGTAGTGTTGACGTGCGGGCCGGGCAACACCGTGTGGTGCCTGTGTGTGTGTGTGTGTGTGTGTGTATACGTGCTTGCGTGCAGGCAGGTGAGCCTGCGAAATGATTCTGGGTCAGAGAGAGAAGCGGTAGGATGTGTGTTTGGACGAACGACTGAAAACTCTGAAAATATCGTACATTATGGGATTTTTTTCATTATTGATCGTACATCATACAGAGGTCAAAATTATCGTACAAATACGATAATTATCGTACATCTGGCAACACTGGCTCAGGTCATTGGTAGTACTCATTAATTTGTCTGCTATTTCTTTGCACAGTAGCTAGGTGTCACTAGTGAGCAATGCCAAATGAAGCTTCGAGATGAACCTTTGGGTGAGGCACTATGTTTATTTGCATATCCGGTTTTCATTGGCATGTGTCAAATTTGTGACCTGTGTCAGTGGATAGACTATTCAAATTTTTTTCTTTTGTGTTTGCTAAACAAGGTAATTTGTTTTAAAATGCCTTTGCTGGGGAAGATAGTGGTGATCGAAAGACATGGAGAAGATGGCACTGAATTTCTCTTCACAGGATCCTGTCTGTTCGGAAGGTCAGTAACACATTTTATAATTATGGCTTAGATGGCTGCATAGGGCCATATGGGCAAGTGCCCAGGGGCACCACGTCCAGGGGGGCACCAAGCAAATTTTTGTCATGATGGCTATGAATATTTTCAACTACAATGCTGTTAATGTAACCTACAGTGAGGAACGAGAAAAAAAAAAAAAAAAACAATGGATGAAAGTACAACAATAACACGCACACTATAAGTAGAACCACAGTGCAATTTGTTTAAAATATCAAATAAATGGCAAGTGCCAAACATGTAGACCTCTTAATTTCAGGAAGTGTTTTGGCGCCAATTCAAAAATGAGGGATTTTTGGTCATTTGTAGTCAATAAATGCATTGATTTATAATATTTATATAATACACTCACATGGGAATGTAGTATGGATATGTAGTTACAGCAATGTTGTTTTTAAAAGATAAAATTTTTTAAAATATTAGATGATGATTAGTGTGGTCAATTAGAGTTGCCTGCCTTTGTTAACATGTGGCACAGCCATATTTGAAATAGGCCTATAAGCTGGGTTGTAGGCTACCAATAGGATCAAATTAAGCACATTTTAGAGCTAATCTATTGTTTGTTGATCTGGGCTTTATTTTAAATCGAGTTGTGTTGCACCACCTAATTTTGAACACATATGAACAAATCGGGGATTAAAACTTCGATTTAGGCTAGCTATACATACAATTACATTACTCCGCCATGATGGATTTGCCGTTGTAATTAGCAACAATGTTAATATTCAATCCATTTCCTTTTTTATTGGCCACTAGAAACTCTCTATCTCTGATGATAATAGCGCTTGCCGATAGAGGAAATAAACGTATAAATGTCAGCTGTCTTTATAAGCTGTTATGTGTAGAGAGACCGTTAGCCACAAGCAGGCAATGAAAGCATTGCGGCAGCGAGTGCGGATTTCATAAACCGGGAAATATATAGTAGCCTATCAATATGGAGTAGCTAATATGGCAGCATAACGTATGACAAAACAACCAAGATGAGGGGGAAAAAACTGGCATAATTATTCGCGGAGTTACCATCTCTGTTCGTGATAGCGCCACCCAGCAGCCACACACGGAGCTCTCACCTCATCATCACCGCTGCGTAAAATAAATATTCCTCTCTTCTTTTCTTTGTCCGACACCGAGGTGCACCGAGATGAGTGACGGACCCGCATCGCGGACTGGTTAGCTGGCGTAAATTTACGGACCCAACGACCCTCACACTCTGCGATAAACACCTCTGAGACCTAACTACACACTGTTTCTGTCTTTGTTCAAACAGCCACATATTTTAGTTGAAGGTGCACATTATTTTATTTTAACCTCCTCACCTGCAAGTTTAAAAGAGTAGGGTGGTAGTGGTAGGGTCCCAGGCTCCCAGCTTAGGACCCAAGCAATCCGATTGGTTCAAAGCATAGATATCACGTTTTATGGGTAATCGCATTAGTGCCTGGTTACAAATCAGGTATCACTTTATTATACAAGTTTGTGTGTGTGTGTGTGTGTGTGCGTGCGTGCGTGTGTGCGTACATCCGTGCTAGTTCCAAAACGTCATTTTAGAGCTAAGGACGTTTGAGCCACTAATACCTTGCAGTTTCCTGAGAAGATCACGCTCCATTTATTTCTTTTGCCGAAGGTGCCTGCCCAATAACGTTAGCTAATCAGGCTTATTTCACACTTGTATCGCCCTGTGACAGACATGATCTGTCTGCTCTCCAGCCCTGCCTCTGACAGCATTTAAACTTGTCTGTCATCTTTTTTTTTTTTTTGTTTTGTTATGAATTGTATCATATTTTACGTTATTACGGTTAAATACGCGAAGTGATATGGAACTGTAATGCGGTCAAGACCTGCCTGGAACTACTTTAGCCGTGCGTTTCCCGATCAGATTCAAACCATAGACTGTAAAAAATAGATTCAAACATTCAACAGCCCCGTACTAGTAGCCTAGTATACATAGCTGTCAACATTGAACATTGAAAATCAGGGAGATTTCCCGGAATCCATCCCCAAAATAAGGGATTTTTTTTACACGATTCTTACCGACAAACTTGAAAAAAAGCACTAATCATTAACAGTCTAAAGAGTTTATAACTACATATAGGCCTACATATGTGAAAGAGAGAAAGAGACAGTGTGTGTGTGTGTGTGTGTGTGTGTGTGTGTGTGTGTGTGTGTGTATGAGAGAGAGAGAGAGAGAGAGAGAGAGAGAGAGAAAGAGACAGTGTGTGAGAGAGATAGAGAGAGGTAGAGAGAGACTGTGTGTGTGTGTGTGTGTGTGTGTGTGTGTGTGTGTGTGTGTGTGTGTGTGTTAGGGGTGTGACCGTAACCGTGAGACCGACGGTTATAGTTGAACACCGTCATTAGAACTCTATAACCGCCAAAACCGTGTTATTAAAATATTTTTGTACAAACATTTTTTTATCATAGAGAATGTTTAAATACTAATATCAGCTTACGAGGGAAACGGAGGCGGAGTTAGTGGTGCTTCGGAAGTTCGGAGGCTGCTACAGCTGGAGATGATTCGGGAGGTCTGTGCCCCTTTACCGATCAGAGCGCACGCTGATACGGAGTTAGGGTTAAAGCTTCGTTTATACCATGGTTTATACTCGACGCGTCCGCACGAGCGCGAAGGTGCGCGCGGCAAAAATGACGAGTTGGTTGCGCAAGACCGGCAAGACCCAATTTCGATTTGCTGTGTGCACGGCTTTTTTTGTAACAGCGCGCGCGGCGCCGCATCCGAGAATGAACGACTTCAAGCCGAATCTGCCCGAGCTTGTACGTCTCACACAATCAGAGCGTAAAAATACGGTATATTTTACGGGAAAATACTAAAACGGGAAGACAGCGGGAAAAGAGCTAAAATACGCGAGAAACCCGGAAAAAACGGGAGGGTTGACAGCTATGCTAGTATAATTATGTTTATTGTAAGGGTTAGGTTATGTTTTGCAAAATATTAACTTATATAAGTTTTGTCTGTTGATAAGTGGTTTATCAAAGTGGACAAGAGTAAATGGTGACACATTGAATAAATTGTTTAAATAAGCGCCTTTAATTAAAAAAAGGAAATCTTGAACAACAAATGAATAATGCACTTGAATGTGTGGTGCATAGACTGAGTACAGTTGAGACACTTTTTGCGTTTTGATTTTTCACATAAATAGATACTGAAAAGAAGTGAATTTCTACATGACATGCCACATGACATTTCATTAGCTTGTACAAGCTAATGAAATGTCATGTGGCATGTCATGTAGAACAAAGTTGTAGACTAAGATATTATCGATATTATTCTGTAGATTTTGCAATGATCTTGCATGACACAATACCATGAAATATGCCAGTTTTTAGGGCACAGAATAACGTTGGTGATGATACCAGTTCCGTTTAACAGTCACATAAGGATAATAAGCTATTCATTGTGGAGTGTGCATGGTGAAGTGACAGTCTTATCTTAGAAAAAAAACTTTTGCTTATATCTTCGGATCGGAGATGTTTACGTTGTTAAAATTTCCCATGATCAAAGAGGACACTTATACACATGTGCACAGCAAAAATCACAACTTGCGCACGCAAGTTATTTAAGGTCTCAACTGTAGGCGTAGCTACTCATGTCTCAACTGTACACAGTCTACCCTATATCGTTCATCTTGCTGTAACTGTAATTATTTAAAATACTCTAGACATCAGTGAACAAAGAAAATGTTACCTGCAAAAAGGCACTAAGCTATTCTGACCTACAAAGGCTTAGTGCATGAGGCAAAAAGTGTGTGCATTAAAAGTACAATTTCGGCAATGAGAACATTTCTGAGCCAAATGAAGATAAAGATGTGTTCTGTTGACTGGCGTGTTTATTGAACCAATCAGATCAGAGTAAAACGAGTGTCAGCGAGAAGCTCATCTAATTGGCTACATGATGAAGGTGGACCCGCCTTCCTCTTCGCGCTTGCAAAACTTTTTAAAATTAATTTTCTGATTTGTCCCCCACATACATCAGATGAGAGCTCACAGCCCGGATCTGCTGACTCCCCTAATGTGCCACCACTCTGCACACCTGAAACTTCTCGCCGTACTCTTGCTTCAAAGACTACTCTTGAGGCAGATACGACTGACCATCAGCACAGTGTCCTGAACGCCATTAATAGCAAGCCAGATGAGGAAGAGCATTTTCTTTTAAGTTTAGCTGGGGCATTGAGACACCTTCCTCCACGCAGTCGATCCGAGGTTAAAATCAAATTTTAAAAGATTTTACATGAAGCAGAATTTAACAATCAAACAATCAAAACAGTATCATCCTAATATTAGGGGCCAAGCTCCGAAGTGGCATAGGCACCTATTGAAATCGTTGGCTTTCTTCTTCTTCTTCCGTTTCTTCTTCTTCTTCTGCTCTGGAAGTCTATGGCAGCCCATAGACTTCGCTCACTTGCGGGAAAGTTATGAAATTTGAAAGTCTGAACTGTCACCATAGCAAATTTGGAGTCTCTAACTCAATCCCTCTAGCACCTCCAACTGTCCAAATTTTTGATCATGTTTATGCTAATAACTTTTGAACCATAAGGGCTAAGTGTTCCAATGATTCCATGGCTCAAGTCGATTGGATTGCACCCTATGACATCATTTTCAGTCATGAAAATTTATCCGCCATTTTGAATTCTCAGAAAAACCTACTTTTTCGAACAATGAAAAACAATGATAGGATTGTGCCTCTTGTTGGCGCTATAATAGAACAAAACATGAAATTGCCATTGACTTCAATACAGTATTGTGATATAAAATGTTATACTTAACGAATGCATTGGTGTAACATTACGAAACTCAGTATGTGTCATCAGCACCATGCCCTAAAGGTACTTAAAATATTTTGAGACAGCGCCACCATTTGGTCAAAAGTTATTATGAAATTTCCAAAAATGGTAATAAATTTTGAATAAAGTAGCCTATTGCAATGAAACCAGTCTTAATAGATCTCTTGGGTCACACCAAAACATAGATACCAAGTTTGCCATATTTGGCTGCACTTCCTGTCCGCCATCTTGATTTTCGTTCAAACTCCTCCTAGACCGTTTGTCCGATTTTCACCAAAATCGAATCATATTGAAGGGGATGGATTTTGGAATCCACTGCTGCTTAAATGTATATGTAATTAGTGATTATAATCAATCAATATTTTTCCTTCTAAATATCACATGAGTTGAATGACTTCTCTAGGCTTGTGAGATTTTACTTTGTTATAGAAGTTACCAGAGTGATCACTGAAATGTTCTTTTCATGTATTCTCTAATGTCTGTATTTGATATGAATGCAGTAACAGTTCTTGCTCATTTAGCCCGGCTTTCAGAAATGAAATATGGAACGATGTTTTGTTTGAGAAAGATCTTCAACATGTGTCAATACATACATCTGATTTTCTAGACTACTCTGACAACTATAAGTCACAGGGGTCAATGAAGTCTATAGTTTAAGGGAACATCTCTTTGTTAAAGCAACACCAAGGAACTTTTCCTCAGCGGTCGCCCTACAGGTTGGAAGCGGAATTGTCCATTACCGCTGTCGTATATAATTTAGCCTACCACAGCCTACTGTCGCACGCGCACGCTCGCTGTTTATCCAGCACCGCTTTGGAATCAACAATGGCCACAGACAAGGTAGAGTATGATGCATGATTTTATGAAAGACATCACAAACGAAGAAAAACTATGTATGCCGTAAAGCAGTCGAATTTTGTAATTCTTTTTGTGCTCCGGTTGCTACCCGAAACCAGAAGTTACATAGTGCCAGTAAAAGCGATACAGACCACGTCAGGCTATGGCAGACGTGTCATTTAACCTATAGTAAGTCGATGTACCATCACAAGGGTCTTGGAAATACAGGTCCTTCTCAAAAAATTAGCATATTGTGATAAAGTTCATTATTTTCTATAATGTAATGATAAAAATTAAACTTTCATATATTTTAGATTACTTGCACACCAACTGAAATATTTCAGGTCTTTTATTGTTTTAATACTGATGATTTTGGCATACAGCTCATGAAAACCCAAAATTCCTATCTCAAAAAATTAGCATATCATGAAAAGGTTCTCAAAACGAGCTATTAACCTAATAATCTGAATCAACTAATTAACTCTAAACACCTGCAAAAGATTCCTGAGGCTTTTAAAAACTCCCAGCCTATTTCATTACTCAAAGCTGCAATCATGGGTAAGACTGCCGACCTGACTGCTGTCCAGAAGGCCATCATTGACACCCTCAAGCAAGAGGGTAAGACACAGAAAGATTTCTGAACAAATGATGTAAAGGTCACTGATAAGTAACTGACAAATAGGCTGTTCCCAGAGTGCTGTATCAAGGCACCTCAGTGGGAAGTCTGTGGGGAGGAAAAAGTATGGCAAAAAACGCTGCACAACGAGAAGAGGTGACCGGACCCTGAGGAAGCCTTACTTTCCAGTTAGACTAAAGTGTCCTATCCTTTAGAGAAAGAACGCATTGTCTTGATGTTTTGAGAGGACTCTCCTGTTTATAGTTAGAGCCTGGCCAAATCCAACCTTGGAAAAGCTGTGTGTCAGTGTGTGTGTTAGTCTTCTTGGTTACAGGTTAAGGAACCAGCGGTATTATTGGAGATTGACTGAGTTGTTGTTCTGGACACGCTGGCGCCACGCAACCCAAATCTGCGACCTGGAAGGTCACGACATGCCTAACTTCAGGATCCGAGTGTCAGCTGCATAATCAATGGAGATATGCTTCAGTCTATCTGTATATGTGTGGAAAATTACTATGTTTATCTATTTCTTAGCCAATCAGAAACTGCAACCTGAAGCAAGGACGTAGCTTCGACCTTGGTGAAGGGTATAACTGCTGTGATCTTTCTAACTGTAAGCGGGCGGCCTACGAACTCCCGTGTGAGTCTTGAAACTGACTTCTGCTGATGAAACTGCGAACTACCTTTTTAGAAAAAAGGGTTCATTGGGGTTCTATATAGAACCATAGGGTTCTTTACTCAACTCCAAAGAACCTTTTATGCTAAAAAGGTTCTATAATGACAAGAAAGAACCCTTTTGGCACAAAGGTTCTTTAGGCTATTATTCATTCATATATTACATTATTCTGCAACATTTTGTAGTTATAATTAAATTATTGTTTATTAAACTGTTGTAGTAACTTAATATCATATTTTAATCATGCTGATTTTTGGAGGAGAAAAACTGAAATGGCACTCTTCGTGTGATATTGATTAACTACATAAAATTATATAAATATATACATTTTCTAACCCCCATATCTTGAATTTTGTGATCATTCACATGCATACATAAATGCATTTGAATACACTGAATAATGCAGTGAAAGAACGCACTCAAAATACACACGCGCAGTAGCCTAACTAACTAGACTTCATCATGTAACTTTAGATGCGTGCACAGGCACGATTTGTTTAGTTTTTGAAATATACTTGATAATGTTAAAGCGCACATCGTTAAAACAAAAAATACGATATCATCGCAGACGATTTAGCTATATCGCACACCTCTATATTGACCTTATCGTCATCATCATCATCATCATTATCATCATAACAAGAAATTACTCAGTACAAAAACAAACATAAGGATTCATTTTAAGCCATTTATAGCTGAATAGGCTTTCGTCTTGTCTTACTTAGCCTTGTTTGCTGCTCTTACATTTCATTATTTGTGATTTATGTGAAATTATTGTACCGCAACTAAACTATTTTGCATCATGGATTTAATTTTTTTTATCCGTTGAACAGCAAACATAAACAAAAAGAAGTAATAAACTCATTATTTTCATTATTTTTTACAAAGTAGCTAAACAATTTGTTTGCATTTCCGCGAGCATATTCACGCAGCGCTGTCTCGCGAGTCGCGAGTGCGTGCACGCACCTTTTTGTATTCCAACGGTCGAGAAGAGACTGATCCCCGTCTGCTGATTTAAATTGATGGTCTGACGGAAATATTGTTGTGGTAAGTCAGAAGTACATCGATTTTTTAAGTAATTTACTTGTTATAAGCTTTAAACCCATTAGTAATGAAGTTGTCAATTTTCTACAGCGGATTTACACTAAAACACGAACGAGCCTGAACCGCGACAGTCTCACAAGTTGCCTTACAGTAGGCCTACATCGGTAAGTTTTGTTGTGCTTGTTGCAAACTGTTAAATTTTGTGTTTTCTGATCCTGAGCTTAGTTTTTAACTGCAGTTAGTGACTGCGGTCACGCCATCTGTGCTTCGGAGAAATGCGGTCACGCCATCTACGCTTAAAAATATATTGCGCGTCTACACGAGGTTGCGTGGTAGACGAAAGGTTTATGCGCTTGGTGTCGGCAGACCTTTAAAAAATAAATAAAATCATATTGTTTTCTGCAAACTCCACCAGATTCGTGTTCTACATCTCACTGACTACCAATGTGGGGATTTTCATGTTGTTATACTGTTTTATTATTTAATAATTGCCTGCCAAAGTCATGAACATTTACATTGCAATACAGTAATATTTTATAAATTCTTAAAAATGTGAAATCAAATTGTTTTCTGCAAACTCCAACAGATTATTGTTCTTCATCTCACTGTCTACCACTGTGGTGATTTTCATGTTGATTTACTGTTTTATTATTTAATAATTGCCTGCCAAAGTCATGAATATTTACATTGCTATACAGTAATATTTGATAAATTCATAAAAAAAATTAAATCAAATTGTTTTCTGCAATCTCCAACAGATTATTGTTCTTCATCTCACTGACTACCACTGTGGTGATTTTCATGTTGATTTACTGTTTTATTATTTAATAATTCCTTGCCAAAGTAATGAATATTTACATTGCTATACAGTAATATTTTATAAATTCATAAAAATGTGAAATAAAATTGTTTTCTGCTAATTCTAACACATTATTGTTCTTCATCTCACTGACTAGCACTGTGGTGATTTTCATGTTGATTTACTGTTTTATTATTTAATAATTGCCTGCAAAATTTATCAACATTTACATTGCAATACAGTAATATTTGATAAATTCATAAAAAAATCTAATCAAATTGTTTTCTGCAAACTCCAACAGATTAATGTTCTTCATCTCACTGTCTACCACTGTGGTGATTTTCATGTTGATTTACTGTTTTATTATTTAATAATTCCCTGCCAAAGTCATGAATATTTACATTGCTATACAGGAATATTTGATAAATTCATAAAAAAATTAAATCAAATTGTTTTCTGCAAACTCCAACAGATTATTGTTCTTCATCTCACTGTCTACCACTTTGGTGATTTTCATGTTGATTTACTGTTTTATTCTTTAATAATTGCCTGCCAAAGTCATGAACATTTACATTGCAATACAGTAATATTTTATAAATTCTTAAAAATGTGAAATCAAATTGTTTTCTGCAAACTCCGACAGATTAATGTTCTTCATCTCACTGTCTACCACTGTGGTGATTTTCATGTTGATTTACTGTTTTATTATTTAATATTTCCCTGCCAAAGTAATGAATATTTACATTGCTATACAGTAATATTTTATAAATTCATAAAAATGTGAAATCTAACTGTTTTCTGCAAACTCCAACAGATTATTGTTCTTCATCTCACTGTCTACCACTGTGGTGATTTTCATGTTGATTTACTGTTTTATTATTTAATAATTGCCTGCCAAAGTCATGAATATTTACATTGCTATACAGTAATATTTGATAAATTCATAAAAAAAATTAAATCAAATTGTTTTCTGCAATCTCCAACAGATTATTGTTCTTCATCTCACTGACTACCACTGTGGTGATTTTCATGTTGATTTACTGTTTTATTATTTAATAATTCCTTGCCAAAGTAATGAATATTTACATTGCTATACAGTAATATTTTATAAATTCATAAAAATGTGAAATAAAATTGTTTTCTGCTAATTCTAACACATTATTGTTCTTCATCTCACTGACTAGCACTGTGGTGATTTTCATGTTGATTTACTGTTTTATTATTTAATAATTGCCTGCAAAATTTATCAACATTTACATTGCAATACAGTAATATTTGATAAATTCATAAAAAAATCTAATCAAATTGTTTTCTGCAAACTCCAACAGATTAATGTTCTTCATCTCACTGTCTACCACTGTGGTGATTTTCATGTTGATTTACTGTTTTATTATTTAATAATTCCCTGCCAAAGTCATGAATATTTACATTGCTATACAGGAATATTTGATAAATTCATAAAAAAATTAAATCAAATTGTTTTCTGCAAACTCCAACAGATTATTGTTCTTCATCTCACTGTCTACCACTTTGGTGATTTTCATGTTGATTTACTGTTTTATTCTTTAATAATTGCCTGCCAAAGTCATGAACATTTACATTGCAATACAGTAATATTTTATAAATTCTTAAAAATGTGAAATCAAATTGTTTTCTGCAAACTCCGACAGATTAATGTTCTTCATCTCACTGTCTACCACTGTGGTGATTTTCATGTTGATTTACTGTTTTATTATTTAATATTTCCCTGCCAAAGTAATGAATATTTACATTGCTATACAGTAATATTTTATAAATTCATAAAAATGTGAAATCTAACTGTTTTCTGCAAACTCCGACAGATTATTGTTCTTCATCTCACTGTCTACCACTGTGGTGATTTTCATGTTGATTTACTGTTTTATTATTTAATTATTCCCTGCCAAAGTAATGAATATTTACATTGCAATACAGTAATATTTTATAAATTCATAAAAATGTGAAATCAAATTGTTTTCTGCAAACTCCAACAGATTAATGTTCTTTATCTCACTGACTATCAACGTGTTGATTTTCATTTTGATTTACTGTTTTATTCTTTGATAATTCCCTGCCAAATTCATGAATATTTACATTGCTATACAGTAATATTTGATAAATTCATAAAAAATCAAATGTATAAAATATTACTGTATAGCAATGTAAATATTCATTACTTTGGCAGGGAAATATTAAATAATAAAACAGTAAATCAACATGAAAATCACCACATTGATAGTCAGTGAGATAAAGAACATTAATCTGTTGGAGTTTGCAGAAAACAATTTGATTTCACATTTTTATGAATTTATAAAATATTACTGTATTGCAATGTAAACGTTCATGACTTTGACAGGCAATTATTAAAGAATAAAAAAGTAAATCAACATGAAAATCACCACAGTGGTAGACAGTGAGATGAAGAACAATAATCTGGTGGAATTTGCAGAAAACAATTTGATTTAATGTTTTTATGAATTTATCAAATATTCCTGTATAGCAATGTAAATATTCATGACTTTGGCAGGGAATTATTAAATAATAAAACAGTAAATCAACATGAAAATCACTACAGTGGTAGACAGTGAGATGAAGAACAATAATCTGGTGGAATTTGCAGAAAACAATTTGATTTCACATTTTTATGAATTTATAAAATATTTCTGTATTGCAATGTAAATGTTCATGACTTTGGCAGGCAATTATTAAATAATAAAACAGTAAATCAACATGAAAATCACCAAAGTGGTAGACAGTGAGATGAAGAACAATAATCTGGTGGAATTTGCAGAAAACAAATTGATTTAATTTTTTTATGAATTTATAAAATATTACTGTATAGCAATGTAAATATTCATTACTTTGGCAAGCAATTATTAAATAATAAAACAGTAAATCAACATGAAAATCACCACAGTGGTAGACAGTGAGATGAAGAACAATAATCTGGTGGAATTTGCAGAAAACAAATTGATTTAATTTTTTTATGAATTTATAAAATATTACTGTATAGCAATGTAAATATTCATTACTTTGGCAGCCAATTATTAAAGAATAAAAAAGTAAATCAACATGAAAATCACCACAGTGGTAGACAGTGAGATGAAGAACATTAATCTGTTGGAGTTCGCAGAAAACAATTTAATTAGATTTTTTTATGAATTTATCAAAAATTACTGTATTGCAATGTAAATGTTGATAACTTTTGCAGGGAATTATTAAATAATAAAACAGTAAATCAACATGAAAATCACCACAGTGGTAGACAGTGAGATGAAGAACAATAATCTGGTGGAATTTGCAGAAAACAATTTGATTTAATTTTTTTATGAATTTATCAAATATTCCTGTATAGCAATGTAAATATTCATGACTTTGGCAGGGAATTATTAAATAATAAAACAGTAAATCAACATGAAAATCACCACATTGATAGTCAGTGAGATACAGAACATTAATCTGTTGGAGTTTGCAGAAAACAATTTGATTTCACATGTTTATGAATTTATAAAATATTACTGTATTGCAATGTAAATGTCCATGACTTTGGCAGGCAATTATTAAAGAATAAAAAAGTAAATCAACATGAAAATCACCACAGTGGTAGACAGTGAGATGAAGAACAATAATCTGGTGGAATTTGCAGAAAACAATTTGATTTAATTTTTTTATGAATTTATCAAATATTCCTGTATAGCAATGTAAATATTCATGACTTTGGCAGGGAATTATTAAATAATAAAACAGTAAATCAACATGAAAATCACTACAGTAGTAGACAGTGAGATGAAGAACAATAATCTGTTGGAGTTTGCAGAAAACAGTTAGATTTCACATTTTTATGAATTTATAAAATATTACTGCATTGCAATGTAAATGTTCACGACTTTGGCAGGCAATTATTAAATAATAAAACAGTAAATCAACATGAAAATCACCACAGTGGTAGTCAGTGAGATGAAGAACAATAATATGTTGGAGATTGCAGAAAACAATTTGATTTCACATTTTTATGAATTTATCAAATATTACTGTATTGCAATGTAAATATTCATGACATTGGCAGGGAATTATTAAATAATAAAGAGTAAATCAACATGAAAATCACCACATTGATAGTCAGTGAGATGAAGAACAATAATCTGTTGGAGATTGCAGAAAAAATTTTTATTTTATTTTTTTAAGAATTTTTCAAATATTACTGTATTGCAATGTAAATGTTCATGCCTTTGGCAGGGAATTATTAAATAATAAAACAGTAAATCAACATGAAAATCACTACAGTGGTAGACAGTGAGATGAAGAACAATAATCTGTTGGAGATTGCAGAAAACAATTTTATTTCACATTTTTATGAATTTATAAAATATTACTGTATTGCAATGTAAATATTAATGACTTTGGCAGGGAATTATTAAATAATAAAACAGTAAATCAACATGAAAATCGCCACAGTGGTAGTCAGTGAGATGAAGAACAATAATCTGTTGGAGTTTGCAGAAAACAATTTGATTTGATTTTTTTATGAATTTATCAAATATTACTGTATTGCAATTTAAATGTTGATAAATTTTGCAGGCAATTATTAAATAATAAAACAGTAAATCAACATGAAAATCACCACAGTGGTAGTCAGTGAGATGAAGAACAATAATGTGTTGGTATTTGCAGAAAACAATTTGATTTCACATTTCTATGAATTTATAAAATATTACTGTATTGCAATGTAAATATTCATGACTTTGGCAGGGAATTATTAAATAATAAAACAGTAAATCAACATGAAAATCGCCACAGTGGTAGTCAGTGAGATGAAGAACAATAATCTGTTGGAGTTTGCAGAAAACAATTTGATTTGATTTTTTTATGAATTTATCAAATATTACTGTATTGCAATTTAAATGTTGATAAATTTTGCAGGCAATTATTAAATAATAAAACAGTAAATCAACATGAAAATCACCACAGTGGTAGTCAGTGAGATGAAGAACAATAATGTGTTGGTATTTGCAGAAAACAATTTGATTTCACATTTCTATGAATTTATAAAATATTACTGTATAGCAATGTAAATATTCATTACTTTGGCAAGGAATTGTTAAATAATAAAACAGTAAATCAACATGAAAATCACCACAGTGGTAGACAGTGAGATGAAGAACAATAATGTGTTGGTATTTGCAGAAAACAATTTGATTTCACATTTCTATGAATTTATAAAATATTACTGTATAGCAATGTAAATATTCATTACTTTGGCAGGGAATTATTAAATAATAAAACAGTAAATCAACATGAAAATCACTACAGTGGTAGACAGTGAGATGAAGAACAATAATCTGTCGGAGTTTGCAGAAAACAATTTGATTTAATTTTTTTATGAATTTATCAAATATTACTGTATAGCAATGTAAATATTCATGACTTTGGCAGGGAATTATTAAATAATAAAACAGTAAATCAACATGAAAATCACCACAGTGGTAGACAGTGAGATGAAGAACAATAATCTGTTGGAGTTTGCAGAAAACAATTTGATTTCACATTTTAAGAATTTATAAAATATTACTGTATTGCAATGTATATGCTCATGACTTTGGCAGGCAATTATTAAATAATAAAACAGTATAACAACATGAAAATCCCCACATTGGTAGTCAGTGAGATGTAGAACAAGAATCTGGTGGAGTTTGCAGAAAACAATATGATTTTATTTATTTTTTAAAGGTCTGCCGACACCAAGCGCATAAACCTTTCGTCTACCACGCAACCTCGTGTAGACGCGCAACTATTTTTAAGCGTAGATGGCGTGACCGCATTTCTCCGAAGCACAGATGGCGTGACCGCAGTAGATAGTGCTCTACGCTAGTTTTTGACCGCACACTCAAATGGTCATGAAGAACAGCCCTACAGAACAGAGGGCGGTTCTAGACCCTTTTTAGGTGGGCTTCAACGGGCTTCAACCCCCATATTTTTCGTCTCAGCCCCCCTAAAACTATTATCAGCTATCTGAACGATCAGGCCAGTGCTGCTTCTTCAGTAAAGTTTATCATTCTCTCTTGTTTACTGATCGACCCCCCTAAAGGTGAAATCCTAGAATCGCCCCTGCAGTTAGTGTTTAAATGTAACGTTACTCGCACTTCGGCTCAGAAATGCTTTTATGATGCTAGATAATTGTAAACAGCCCAATGTGAACACTCTTGTGATTCACTTCAACCTTTTCAAACGTTATGAATGATTATTTTATGTTCAAGTCAAGTGGTGTCTAAGGAACTGGAAGCAGGCCAGGGTATGGCTGTTTCTAAAGCACACACAGCTTAAAGGGATAGTTCACTTTAAAATGAAAATTCTGTCATAATTTACTCACCCTCAAGTTGTTTCAAACCTGTATTAATTTCTTTCTTCTTCTGAACACAAGGGAATATATTTTGAAGAATGTCAGTAACCAAAACAGTTAACTATAACCATTGACTTCCATAGTAGAAAAAAAAAATACTATGGAAGTCAATGGTTCCAGTTAACTACTTGGTTACTGACATTCTTCAAAATATCTTCCCTTGTGTTCAGCAGAAGAAAGAAAATCATACAGGTTTGAAACAACTTGAGGGTGAGTAA
This sequence comes from Gila orcuttii, assembly GCA_026230005.1. Taxonomy (NCBI): domain Eukaryota; kingdom Metazoa; phylum Chordata; class Actinopteri; order Cypriniformes; family Leuciscidae; genus Gila; species Gila orcuttii. The sequence goes on from JAPDVR010000017.1 coordinate 10,188,882, forward strand.
ATGATGACAGAATTTTCATTTTAAAGTGAACTATCCCTTTAACTACAATTAATCTGCCCTGATAACAAGTGTATTAAATTGACACTGTATCTTTACTTGGAATGCGCTTGCTTGTAGACTGTACAATTAGGGTCTATTCACATGTTCTTATCCCCCTTCATCCATTAATTCCCTAAATCACTTTTCCTCTTTAGGGTTGTGGGAGGCTGGATCCTTTTCCCCTCAGCAACATTTTTAAATTGCCTGTTCAAATACAAATTTGTTTAATGCTTTTTGTAGAAGATTTGTTTTTGAGAAATTTACATACGTATCATGATTGTTCATTTTAAAGTTTTAGGTGATTTTATATGAAAAATCAATAAATTATTTAGAAATTCCACTAATATTTACATTAATATCTAAATATTTTTGCTCATATTTGCTAATTTCTTTTGCTCATTTCAGCAAACAAAAAGATGCAAGACTGCAAACTTTCCAGTACTCCTGTGTACTGATAATCCGGTTTCCACCCAGTCCCAGGAGGTTTGTCAGTTTTATCTTTTTTCACTAAAATGTAGATATACATAGAGGTATAGGAGATGGCAGATATACAATAGGAATTGTGTTATTTACTACTTTTTTCAGATTATATTAAACCTGGAAAATATTGGAGAAGATCAATTAAGTTTCAGGAGCACATTACTGTGATAAATGCTGAACTACATAAAAGACAACCCGACTACACCAACATAAAAAATCGAATGAGATGCACTCTTTTTAAAAGAGTCGATTTAATGACAAAATCAACACGAGAGGTCATGGACATGTTCCCATTTCTTCGGGTTCCACAAATTGTGAGTATTTGTTTTTAGTGTTGTTTCCTTTGAGTTTAGTATTTCCACTGCATTTTCAAATTTTTTTGTATAAATAAAAACAGTCAAAATTGTTTTAATGATTTTTTCTTTCTTTTTTTCGTAGCTGCTGCATGAAGTGAAGATGCAGTTTGGGAAGGACCTTCATCTTCATCTAGAGACTGCTCTTCAAGTTCTGGCCCCGAACATCTTAAATGTGGCTATAGACATGAAAGTCAGAGGGATATCCTGAACAGTTTACTTCAGCAAATTGACACAAACACAAAAAGTATGTTCTTTTTTCCCTTAACACTACCATTAGTTGCTTGGTTTGTTGAACGGTTACTGTAATAAATCTATTTATACCATGGTTTGTCTGAATATTTGATTCTGATTGGCTAAAAGGTGTGCATTAAAATAATTTGATTCACAGGTAGTTCCAGTCAGTTTAATTACAATTAAAGTTTAATGTGCTGCTTTTCAATGACATACATGCACACAAAACACTTGCACACAGAGATCGGAGATTAAAGTAATGTGAACTGAGACATTTTGCATTTAAATTTTTTTCATTTTTTACAACCTCGGTTGCTTTGCTTCACTGCCATTCATAAATCCTCTCCTGTGGTCTCATGGAGTAGTAAAGTATCCATTGTAAGCATACTTCAGAATCTCAGCAGAAATACTTTGATTTTGGATGCTGCTCTTCTCACATACTAATTAATGATTAATGTTTGAAAGTGAAGTGTAAAATAAATTATATAAATATTTTATTTGACAAAGTAATTACAGTAATATTTCAGTCTTTATATATTAATAATTGAATTTAAAAATAAGCAAAATAAAAATGTTATTATTTAGATGATGTTATACATACAAATTGACGGGGTTTCCAAAAACACTGTGAATGTAATGTAAACCGAGACAACCATCACAGCTAAAATAGAGTGTGTACCAATAACCTGTTTTGTTTTTTGTTTTTGTGTAAACTGATATTGCAGATCTGTAGAAAAATGCCGCACTGCTAATCTTACCATCTTTATTCAGAGAAAACAGCAAGTTTCTCTTCTGTCTGGACAATGTAAGTTTTGATATGTCATGTCTTTGTGTTGGTGGGGGTTGACTAAATGATAATTTTTGATGGAATTTTAACTTTTGGGACTACTGTATTCTAAGTTATTTCACAAATAATTTATAAGTTTTTCCAACTTGCAGGAATCAGTAAAGCCAACTCCGACTATGGTTTTTCATGAAGCTTCAAACCCCCTCCATGCAAAAAAGAACCAGCATCAATATGGAGGGTGAGTGCAGAAATGGATGTGAATACAGTTTCAGTGTGGAACACCCCAAGCACATCACTCACACGATGAATTTTGTTGAGCACTACCTGTTTAAACTCTCCAGCAGCAAAAAAAAAAAAAAAACTGTCTGTCCCAGTGCTCAAAACGTATAATCAATTATCATAATACTTTGATATGTCATGAATAGTGGTAATGTAAATATGAGGCAATTGATGTTATTCTGAAATGCTGATCTGAATTTAAATCTGTTATTACAATTCTTTATGAGTGATATTAATGTAAATTTGTAGATTTGAAGTACTTGATGTTCTGAAATGCTAATCTGAATTTGAATCTATGTATTCACATTCTTTATGAGTGATATTAATATGAATTTGTAGATTTGAAGTACTTCTATATCTGTATATTTCCATTGTGAGTTATATTAATATGTATTTGTAGTTTTGAGGGACTTGTTCTAACACTGATGGGAATTTAGATGAATCTATATTTGCATTATTTATTAGTGATAGATTAATGTAATTTTGTACATTTTATGGACTTATTATGTAATATGTAGGTGAAACTCTTCATTATTTATGAGATATTTTTTAAATGGTTGATGGTTTAATGTTGATTTGTACATTTAAAGACTTGAATACTTGAAATTACAGTAGCATTATTTCAGTAATAGTAATTATTTTTGTTAATAAAAATAAATTACTAGTTCTATGTACTTTGGGTGTGCTTTTTTTTCAGTATTCATGGGTGACTTTTTTATGTCAATTACATTTTTACATTTTAGGGTCTTGATGTTTGTCAATATGAAATATTTTATCCGGAAAGGATAAAACAAATGATAATGAATGAACGCCTAAAAGGTTCCATATAGAACCTTTTTCCTGGTTACAAAGAACCCTAAAGGGTTCTTTTGATTGAACCCTTAAAAAGGGTTCTTTATAGAACCTTTTAGGGGTTCCAAATACGTAGCGCCTGATAGAACCTTTTAAGGTTCTATATAGAACCTTTTCTTCTAAGAGTGTGAGGAAGCCTTACTTTCCAGTTAGACTAAAGTGTCCTATTTAGAGAAAGAACACATTATCTTGATGTTTTGAGAGGACTCTCCTGTTTATAGTTAGAGCCTGGCCAAATCCAACCTTGGAAAAGCTGTGTGTCAGTGTGTGTGTTAGTCTTCTTGGTTACAGGTTAAGGAACCAGCGGTATTATTGGAGATTGACTGAGTTGTTGTTCTGGACACGCTGGCGCCCAGCAACCCAAATCTGCGACCTGGAAGGTCACGACATGCCTAACTTCAGGATCCGAGTCAGCTCCATAATCGATGGAGATATGCTTCAGTCTATCTGTATATGTGTGGAAAATTACTATGTTTATCTATTTCTTAGCCAATCAGAAACTGCAACCTGAAGCAAGGACGTAGCTTCGACCTTGGTGAAGAGTATAACTGCTGTGATCTTTGTAACTGTAAGCGGGCGGCCTACGAACTCCCGTGTGAGTCTTGAAACTGACTTCTGCTGATAAAACTGCGAACTATCTCCAGTAAAACTTTGCTTCAATTTATTATAATTCTGACTTTCAAACGTTTGTTCCTAAACTGTTACCCCCTAACAATATCATCTCCAGACCATGCCCACAAAAAGTTTTGGATTTCATGCCGATAGATGTTACCATTTTCCTATATCGCAGGCATTTTGGCATGTCTTATCGTCTTCTTGCTTTTGGCCCCGATAATTGCTGCTTGCAGCTATATTTTATAATTAATTTTGTATATGACATGGAAATGTTTCATTAAAATATTAATTAAAAGCATTCATCTTTCCCAGTCATTTCCTCTTTTGATTGAGGCTACTATTTTATTTTAGTAGTAATGTGTAACTTGTTAGTGAAAGGAAATATGCTTGTTTTCTAAGGTTATGTGTGGCTCTTGAAAGAGCCTTTTTTGATACAATTGGTGGTTGTCCTGATGTTACTGATGGCTGTGGTCCTGATGTTACTGATGTCAGTGGTCCTGATGGTGGTGGAAGTAATTATGAGGCATTAGATGAAAGAATGCTGCCATGCAACTTCACCTGCTGGAGAGGAGAAGTAAGTGGTGTACCTTTGCCTACTTTCCAGTGCTTCCCAAGAGGCATTGTTGCTGCCTACTTGCTGGATGGGCTGCATGGCAAACTATGGCTGGGGGGCACAACTTCCTTCCTCTTCATCAGCATTCTCATAGCGTAGGAAATTGTGAAGGATGCAAGTGGCCTTCACCACTGCATCTGCCACTTTTGGTGAGACACCAAGCACTCTGAGTCTCCATTGGGCAGAAAGGATCCCAAATGTGCACTCCACCATCCTCCTTGCACGAAAAAAAAAACGGTATTTGAACACACGCTTCTTTCTGTCGAGGTGTTTTCCTGGGTAGGGTCGGAGAAGGTGCCTCTTCAGAGGAAAAGCCTCGTCACCCACAAACACGTGGCACAGGCTGGGGGTCTTCAGCTCCTGGTAAAGGTGCATCCTCTGGCAGGTTGAGGGTCCTCTGGTGGAGGGCCTTGCCAAAGTCAGAGGCACCATCACTGCTTTTCCCTTACGCCCCCACATCCACCATCAGGAAAAGATGCCAGGCATCAACTACTGCTAGGAGAATGATGGATGGCCATTAGTTAAAAATTCAATAAAACATCTATTTAAATAATACTTTCATTAGTTAGAAATGCAATTAAACATCTATTTAAATTATGCTTTAAATTCTATTAAATGATAAATGTGTTTAGATGTGTAAAATATCTTGTATCACTGAATCATAAATACCTAAAAATAAGTAAATTAGTATAAAAGCGATGTTGTACCACATATGCAGTGATGAGTGTAATTATTTCTATATTTTATAATTAATTTTGTATATGACATAAATTATGACTCTATTATTGTACATGTAATAGATTACAATTTTGAAACACTTTATTTGAGCTTTTTTAATTGTTTGCTATACTTCTACTCCACTATATCCAAGAGACAAAGACTGCAATACACAAAATATCACTTAAAATAAGTTCTGAATAGTTCTTCAACCTATTTGCACACACCTCAGACAAATGCAGAGACGTTCTTCCGAGCTGATGGTCTCCCGGTAGTTTGTGTCTCTCCTTGTAATAGAAGGTCCAATTTTCCGGAACAACACTTCAAACTGTGTCCTGGTCATCCCGAAAATACTCCTAGAACCGGCTACAGTCCAACTTCAGTTCTTGGACCAAACGATGGCTCCCAAAATCTCATGAACCCACACTCTCTTTCTACGTGTTTCAGCCATCCCCTCATCCAAAGCAAGGGCCAGAGCAAGTACTCTACACATTATGTCAACATTTTTAGTAACAAATTATCTGCGAAACATTGATAAATTCGCCTTTAAATTTGTCCATTTATGTTCGCGATTGTGCTGCATTCACTCACAAAAATAAATGTTTTATATATTTACGGTAGGAAATTTACAAAATATCTTCACGGAATGCCTTCCGTTTACATTCACAGTTTTATCACAGTTTTGTCTGGCGGGGTAAGAAGGGTACAAGTTGTTATTGCCATGATGAATCTGGTACTGTGTGATTTTAAGAAATAAAATTCTTCTTCCGGTTCTAGTGTTTAAATCACCCATAAGCAGCACATTTCCCTGGGCTTGGAAATGTCTGATTCCTCGTTCTATGTTTCCTCTTGGAAATACGGAGACTCGAGGGGTGGTATATATATATGGCACAAAGGAAAACCGGCTGAGATTCTGATATTATTCCTTCTTTAATTCAGATGGGATTGTTTTCTTTTGACTAATTCTATGGACAGTTCAGATTTAATTCAGATTATTATCCCTCCCGAGTTTCTTCCCTGTGTGACTGATGTGAGTTTGACTGATGGTAATAGTATTTCTCTGTATCGGGACAAACAGTGAACATCTCTACGCCATGGTTTCCTGTAAGATGATGACATCTAAGACTTGACATTCTCATATAAAGTCAGAATTTATACTTTTTAGGCCAAAGACTGATGAGTTTAGACCTTGGATATTCCATGCAGAATTTTTTTTTTAAATATTATGTATTCTGTGCTCTGGCCGGAACTCTAGATGAGGTGTTGACTGGGATGTGGTTTCCTGAATTGTGTCTCATTGGCTTGGGTGGGTTAGGGCTGGTTCTGCTCCACCTGGGGCTTGTCTGGTTGGTAGAGCAACATCTTAAGTCTCTTTGCAAGAATATGTACCAAATACTTATATAGGTGGATGTGATCATATAGACAGTCAGTGTCCATGTCTGGATGCTGGCCCAAGTGACATTAGGCAGGAGGGCACAATGTCTGGAGATGCTGGAATTTATTTTATTGATTGTGTTGGGATGTAAATCTTTCCTCTGAAGTAGAGTGGACAGGATGATTTTTGAGTTAGGGAAAGTTGTTCTTGCTTTTTCCACAACTGCTCTGAGGGAGTCAGACACTCTGTCCTGCTGGCTCTGCAGGTCGTTAGTGCCCATATGAATTATGTTGTAGCTGGGCCGGCCTACACTGTAAAAATAAAAGGTGCCTGGAGGAACCTTTCGGGGTTCCTCACTTTGCCACACTGTCTGTAGATCCTCTAGGTACCCTTTAAAAGGGGGTTGTTCTCTGAGGAACCACCCAGGTTTCCTGAGGAACTCTTATATAAGGCACATATGTTCCATGTAATAAATCAATGTAAAAAAATTAAATTTTGACTAATTAAAAATGTCCATCTTCACTTAACTTTAAAACATTTGTGTTTCAGTCCGCTTGTTAAGTCTGGCGTCACTGTTTCCAAGTCCAAAAGCTCTATCAAGATGCCATAAACAAACAACAAACGGTGCTGATATACACTCATTGTGCTGTAATATTCCTGAAAATTATGATCCAAACCTTTATACCGAAATCTCAGATGGTTAGTTATTCAGCTATTTTGAATTATAAAACGTTGAAGTCTGGGATGCCGTGAGATTGGAGACTGTAATGTACACTATGGCTTTTGAAAAGCTTAAATGTGTGATTTGAATCAACAGTGCTCATAAATGGTTGTTGAACATTCTCACTAGAAACAAGATAGAGGAAGTAGAAGTAGAGGCTTCGACCCGGAAACAGTATTCCTTATGTCACAACAAGCAGAAAACATTTTCCATTTTAACAGTTAAGGTGCAGTAAAATGATCTGTTGTTCTGTGAATTTTCACTAGTGAATTCCAGTCAGAGCATGTGAGCGAAGCGGAGCGGTGTGACGCTCAGCTCAATATTCCGCTCTATGCGCGTGCGCTCCACTTAGTCGCTCGCGTCCCAAGCGAACGCTCCACTGATGAATCGCTCACGCTCACCGGTAAAACAAATCCCGCTCAGACATAAAATGTCTCTGTAGGCTACATGCTTTCTGTTTGTACTTTCTAATGAATATCTGGAATAAATGTATAAATTACAGTAGCTAGGATTGTAAATAGAAGTTATTTCGGGGTGATTCTGAATACAATTCTGTTCTTTTTATTCATTTAAATGCATTAAATTAACTTAATTAAAAAACATGTCTAGCCCTTTGGCAAACTTGCCTATTAAATGCAATAACTGAAAAGGTATTTGATTTTCGTTGTTTTATTTCCGTGAATTAACAATTCGTTCCAACCTGACATCAGCATGTTTTAATAATTAATTTCCTCATTTTATTTAAATCTTACAAAATTAACAATATAATATTTCGATCCATGGTTTAGTAAATCGTGACCACGTTGTAATAATTTGTTTCCTTGTTTTAATAAAATGAGAGTAGCCTACGAATTAGTTCAACATGGCCACGATTTACTAAACCAGGGAACGATTTAAGAATTTGTGGAAACGAATTTAATTCGTGGCCACCCTAAATGAGAGAACGAATTCTTAATTCATGGGAAGTTGGGAACGAAATGTTAATTTCAGAGGCGGACAGAGTACACAGCTTCGTTACTTGAGTAAAAGTACAGATACCCCTTGCTAAATTTTACTCAAGTAGGCTACACGTAAAAGTACTACAGTCAGATGTCTACTTAAGTAAAAGTAGCCTACTGAAGTAGGCCTACTTGTTTTTAAAAGTAGGCTACTTGAGTATCAAGAGTACAAGAGTAAATTTTCTAAATATTGCATTACTACTGCCACAGTGTCAAGTCAAGTCATCTTCATTTATATAGCGCTTTTAACAATGTAGATTGTTTCAAAGCGGCTTTTCAGAGATAAACATATAATTTAAGGTAACAGAGATTGGTTTGGTTTTATAGCGGTTCTTGAATGATGTTATTTTCCAGCTAAAGTTAGTTTTGATTGATTCACTTCCGTCGAAATGATAATTTGTTAGGGGCCACTAAGATGACACCGTTAACCTAAACAGACTTTAAACTGAACCTGTGATAAACGCTGATGGCGTTCACATGCGCATTAAGACTTGATTCTATAGTTATGTGTGTAATATATGTGTGCAGGTTTGTAATTCCCTACAAGCCATGCCTAAACAAACTACTTGTCTTTGCCTATAAATTTGATACAGAATTTTATTTTATCACTTCGGGGTAGGTACGCGAACCGTGCTTACATTTATGTACAGTCCTACATGGAGTTATGAAAAATGTTAATACCTTTGATAATCTAAAAGGAATTGAAAGTTAATTCAAGTCATTTTCATCTTTTTACCATGTTGCTTTATTTAACATTTCTCACTTGCCCACAATGCAATGCACAATGGCAACGCTCTGAGTGACAAACCTCTGCTAGAGTTTTAATGGATTTTTTGCACCCACATTTGAACCCACATAAATCTGACCATGGAGTTTACTTTGGCGTCAGTTCAGAGCTGAAGGTGATTTGCTGATAGGCTGTCCCAATCAGTGGCGCCTGCACAATCCAATCACGTTTGAGAGGGAAACAACAAATTGAGGGTTTCCGAGATTTTTTTTTTCCTTTTTTTTTTTTTGAAGTAACGGGTACTCACGGTTATGGATAGAAATGTAGTGGAGTAAAGAGTAGGCTACAATATTTGCCTCTCAAATGTACTTGAGTAAAGTCATGAGTAATCCCCGATACTCGAGTAAAGTACAGATCCCTCAAAATTGTACTCAAGTACTGTACTCAAGTAAATGTACTCCGTTACTGTCCGGCTCTGGTTAATTTGTATATTACAATATATTTTTGTCTGCATGTCATGAGAGGGGTTCAGTACAACAGCCTACCTTACCCATTTATCTATTAATTTATTTTCGAATGGTATAGGCTATAGCTCACCTTTTGCTGCACTACCATGTTTGCGTAGCACATCCTCGTGCTTTCTGGCAATGTGACGCTTTAGATTCCAATATGAATCTTTGCTAATGTCACAGGTCGGGGGGGCCAAGCCAGACTGCACCCACCCCTCAAACCCAGGACCACCTCGAGGAGCGTACCAGAGACCAGGCAGACACGAAGAATTTCTAAAAGTAACAATCTTTATTGAATAAAAGCAAGAATTAAAAGTCTTAATGCGGGCTTCGTTTCTCTTTCCAGGGAGGAGGAGGCCGAGGAGTTCACTGCGAGGGCCCGGGTGACTGGCTGCCACAGAGGAGGAAGGAATCAAACGCCCGTCCGGCGTGCAGGTAAGTACCGGGGTAAGTAGACCCTTTTCGGCGTAATACAGGCGGGCGGCGACCCGTGCAAACCAGGGCCGGGGCCACGGGTCAGGAGGGGACTCTTTCCACAGGACAGGTGGGTAGCAGGTAAGTTTTTCCCAAGCGTCACTATTCGGTAGATGACCGGCACAGAGGGCGATGGAGTCCAGGAGGGGGACTCGCTGCCGGCCAGGTAGGTAGTCGGGTAGGCAGATCCTCTCCGTGTAGGGTGCTCTCCCCCGTAACGTCACTGAGCAGCAGATGTGAGAAGTTTATAGGTTCAATTTTGTTTCAGTAAAGTAAGGACTGGGTTACTCCACACAGGCACTAGGGCTGGAATGTGTCTCTCCTCCGACCGGGCAGCACACACAAAGGCGGTGGCAGAAGAATGGCTGGGCTGGGTGGTTCCCACGGCAACACTGAGGCTGGGGTGTGTGCCTCCTCCAAACAGACGGTACACAGGAAGACAGCGGCAGAAGAACGTTCTATTTAAATAGACAAGACAAGTTAAGCTGGACAATGGCTGGGCTAGGTTACTCCACACAAGCACTAAGGCTGGGATGGGTCTCTCCCCCGACCAGGCAGCACACACAGAAGCGGTGGCAGGAGAATAGCTGGGCTGGGTGGTTCCCACGGCAACACTGAGGCTGGGGTGTGTTGCTCCTCCAAACAGGCAGCACCCACGAAGACGGCGGCAGAAGAACGTTCTATTTAAATAGACAAGACAAGTTAAGCAGGACAATGGCTGGGCTGGATTGCTCCACACAAGCACTAAGGCTGGGATGTGTCTCTCCTCCGACCAGGCAGCACACACAGAGGCAGTGGCAGGAGAATCTTAAATAGACGGAACGTTTAATACAAGAGCGAACATGATCCTTTCATATAATGGAGACTCAGGCTTTCGGCTTGGCTGGGTGGTTCCCACGACAACACTAAGGCGGGGGTGTGTTTCTCCTCCAAGCAGGCAGTAAACACGAAGACAGCGGCAGAAGAACGTTCTATTTAAATAGACAAGACAAGTTAAACAGGACAATCACACTCTTCTCTCATATCACTGGACCTGGTGGCCGAAATGGAACATGCACATTCAACCTGAGGGCTTTGCTCCGCAACACTGGGCGAGGACGTGGACTGGAGAATACTAGCGGTTAAATAAACGTGTACATCCACACACTGCAACTTCACTTCAAGTCCAATACTGTGTGACACTTCAATTCGGGCACCGCAATCCACTCTCAAACCTTCGTGCAATAAGGCCAGCACTCACCCACTGTTCAATCCCTCCACTGTTGCGCTGAATCAATACTCAGAAGCTGAAGAGATGCAGAGGACTTCACACCACATGGAACACAGCGTTTTCACCACTCTTTCACACTCAGCAGAAGACATCAAGGTTTCACAGATGAATCAGTTCACACTCTTGGTAGAATTTATATTTGTAGTCATTACGCTTCACAATTCCTTATTCAGTTCAATACACAGCGTGCATTCACACGGATCCAGTGTTTCATTACTTATCTTTCTCTCTCGAGTGATGACATTATCCAATTTTGACTCAATCTCCACAGTACATTCACTTCACATCCCATTCACGTTCCAGCTTGTACTCACACAACCACCGTTGCACCCCTTTCCAGTCAGATCCTCACAGCCGCTCCAAAAATCCCAGCAAATCCAAGCCACTGCCAAAAGAATCGATTTCTCCCGGAGAAATACCACACCCGAATGCGTTTTCCTTTTCCTTTTAACTGCTTCTCTAAGCCGTGTTTCCCAATCACAAATCCCCACACCAAACGCCCGCACCTGGTACCGCTTAGCTAATCAGCTGCCACTGTCATGGCAACTGACAACAACGAACCCGCACGGTGTGTCAGTGAAATCATCCCGGGGGGAAACACACTCCCAGCGGAAATTGGTTCCGCTGGATTTGTCACCTTGTGACACTAACTCAGTCTATCCACACTCCCTTTCAATTTCTCCTCCCTGCTCATTCTTAACTGTGATTTTTACTGTGCATTTATGCATAAGGCTCGCAACTTCCTTAAAACAATATTTGAACTCCATAACCAACCCACTATTGCTTTAGCTAATTCACCGATTCTCGAACTAGCAAATCACAATAGGGCATTCTGGGTAGAGCGAGCGGCGCTGAGCAGACGGAGCGAGCGGAGCGGAATCTTCAGAAAGGCGCTCTCCGCTCAGCAGGAAGTATTACCGCTCCGCTCACATGCTCTGATTCCAGTCATTTCAATAAGAATCCACATGATCAGCAATTTCGTCTGTGGCCAAAAATGTCACTATGGGACCAAGTTGGTCACTGGAATGCGCTGGATTTGAGCAACAGAAAGCTGCTTGAAAGTGACTCTGTGAGCTGTGCTTCATACATCACGTCGATACACTGCTGACAATGGTCAATGGATTTTTTTTGCCTGTGTAATTTCACGAAATTCACAAATGTGACCACAACATAAAATGTAATCAATAATAAAATCTTCACAAGGGACATGTGAGGTACTTAACGAGTTAGAAAAGTGAAAAGGTGCAGCAGCTTCGTTTTCCGTTTGTTTTTCCTCTTTTCTGGTGGATGGTCCAGGCACTTCAATGATTTTGTCACGGTTCATAAATTCGCTGTCTCTGTTCTCGTCTTGTGTGTGTGTGTGTTACGTGTGGGCGGTGTCGCTGATCACTGCCGCTTATTCCCATCAGCCGTGTCTGATCAGCGCGCCAGCTGCAGCTGATCAGCGATCACTATTTAGTCTCTCTGTTTTCACCCTGTCTTTGTCAGAGCGTTGTGGATGTTCCTGTGTGTTCCTGCCTGTCTCTCGCTGTGTTCCTGCCTGTCTCTCGCTGTGTTCCTGCCGGTCTCTCGCTGTGTTCCTGCCGGTCTCTCGCTGTGTTCCTGCCGGTCTTCTGTTCCCGTGTCGCCGTTGTCGTCCAGCACTCAGTCTTCCCCGTTACCTACTTCCTGGTTCTGGTTTTCTGCATTCATCGTCATCTACCTGGATTACTCTTCACCATTACCTTCTGCCTTCAGTCTTCACCGTCTGGACGGGCTGTCCCAGCGTCCCTGTGTTGCCAAGTGCACTTCATCCCTGGACATTATCAATATTGCTCCCTGTCACCATCCAGACCTGAATAAACACTTTTACTTGCAATTGAACCTTCTTTGTCATTTCATCACAGAACGCTCTGACCAGATATGGATTCAGCAAGTAACTCGGACCTTCAAGAATTTCTATCACGCAGCACTTCAAGAATAGACCAACAAGAGGAGAATCTGGCCATCACAGGACGAGCAGTTCAAGCCTTGGTAACACAGGTGTCCGAGCTGACCCAACAGATTCAACAACTCGTCTGTTCCACTGCGCCCAACCCACCGCCGATTCCCCCCACCACACCAGCACCCAGTCGTCAGCCCTAACCACGCCTGCCTACCCCGGAATTATACTCTGGTGAGACTAACTACTGCAGAGCTTTTTTGACGAAATGTACCCTGTTTTTCGCCCTCCAACCTCAGACCTTCAGTACGGAGGAGTCCAAGGTGGCATTCGTGCTGACCCTACTCTCAGGGCGGGCGGCTCTGTGGGGAACGGCGGTGTGGGAAAACCAACACCAGTGCTGCTCCTCGTTCCAGGCGCTCTCGGAGGAGATGAGACGTGTGTTCGACCGAGCGGTAGCAGGTAGGGAGGCGGCACGTCAACTGGCCGACCTTCGCCAAGGTAACCGCTCGGTCTCTGACTACTCTATTGATTTCCGCACCCTGGCCGCCGAGTGCAAATGGAACGAGGAGGCGCAGTGGGACATGTTCCTGCATGGGCTGGCTGACCGCATCCAGAGAGAGATATTCATCTTGGACCTGCCTGAGAGTCTTGATGGAATAATAGAGCTGGCTTTGAGGGTGGACGCTCGCCTTAGCCGCCTGGAACAACTACCCAGGAGGCTCCCTCATCCTGGGAGCGTCGAATGCCCTCAGGCCAGCGGTGGTGATGCGGTCGGCCCCGTCTTCGATCCCAAGCCTATGCAGGTGGGTCGAGCTCGGCTTTCCCGGGAGGAGAGAGAGAGACGGAGATCCCGGGGTCTTTGCCTGTACTGTGGCGGAGCTGGACACTTTCGGGACAACTGTCCAGTAAAAGACCGGGCCCGGCAGTAAACAGGAGGCTACTGTCGGGCGGGATCTCCGTGGATAAGACCTCATCCTCTACTCTCCTTCCGGTAAGACTTCTGTGGGCAGCCCGCTCCCACGTCTGCCAAGCACTACTAGATTCGGGAGCTGAAGGTAACTTCATGGACTTGTCACTGGCTCAGACACTTGGTATACCCATCACCCCGCTCAAGAACACCATTTCCGTCAGTGCACTTAATGGTCAAGAACTTCCTGTCATAACTCTTACCACTAATACACTTACACTCATTACATCTGGCAATCACACCCAGCAGATCTCATTTCTCCTCCTGGACTCACCCCTGGCCCCCATCGTCCTCGGTCACCCCTGGCTGATCCAGCATGGCCCGAGGATTGACTGGGGACACAACTCTGTTTCTTCCTGGAGCACTAAATGTTATGAGTCTTGTCTTGTGTCTGCCTGTTCTTCTGTGTCTTGTCCTGTTTTTCAGAAGGAGGCAGTGAATTTATCTAACGTGCCACCTGAGTACCTTGACCTGAAGGAGGTGTTCAGTAAGTCCCGTGCTGCTTCTCTCCCTCCGCATCGTCCCTATGACTGTGCTATAGAGTTAATCCCAGGTAAGTCTCCGCCTAAGGGCAAACTTTACTCACTTTCCACTCCGGAGAGGGAGGCCATGGAGAAATATATTTCTGATTCTTTAGCTTCCGGATTCATCCGCCCTTCCTCTTCTCCAGCGGGGGCAGGGTTCTTTTTTGTGGGTAAGAAGGATGGTTCTCTGCGACCTTGTATTGATTACCGAGGGCTGAATAACATCACGATAAAGAATACTTACCCTTTGCCGTTGATGTCTTCAGCTTTCGAGAGATTGCAGGGAGCATCCATCTTCACAAAATTGGATTTACATAACGCCTATTATTTGGTTCGCATCAGGAAGGGGGATGAGTGGAAAACCGCGTTTAACACCCCCAGGGGCCATTTTGAATACTTGGTTATGCCGTTCGGGCTATCCAACTCCCCAGCGGTTTTCCAGGCACTCGTCAATGATGTGTTGATAGACATTGTAGATCAGTTAATATATGTTTACCTGGATGACATATTGATTTTTTCTTCGTCTCTCCAGGAACATGTTCAACACGTCAGACGAGTGCTTCGGAGGTTGTTAGAGAATGGGCTTTTTGACAAGGCGGAGAAATGAGCTTTTCATGCACAGTCTGTTCCTTTCCTAGGATACATCGTCTCTGCTGAGGGAGTGCGTATGGATCCTGACAAGGTTAAGGCTGTGGTAGAGTGGCCAAGCCCAGATTCCCGTAAGGCCCTACAGAGGTTCCTGGGGTTCGCCAACTTCTATCGGCGTTTCATTCGCAACTTCAGCCAACTAGCCGCGCCTCTGACCGCCTTGACCTCTCCCAGAACGACGTTCAGGTGGTCCGATACAGCCGAGGCTGTATTCTCCAACCTCAAAAGCCGCTTCATTTCGGCTCCCCTCCTAGTCGCCCCTGATTCCTCACGTCAGTTCGTGGTAGAGGTCGACGCGTCAGAGGTGGGGGTAGGTGCAGTTCTATCCCAGCGTTCTTCCTCAGACGACAAGATGCACCCTTGCGCGTTTTTGTCCCACCGTTTATCACCTGCCGAACGTAATCATGACATTGGTAACAGGGAGTTGTTGGCGGTCAAGTTAGCGTTGGAAGAGTGGCGTCATTGGTTAGAGTACCTTTTATCGTTTGGACCGATCATAAGAACCTTGAATATATTAGATCTGCTAAAAGACTCAACTCCAGGCAAGCTCGATGGGCACTTTTTTTCGGACGTTTTGACTTTTCTCTTTCGTACTGCCCCGGGTCCAAAAACATCAAACCCGATTCCTTATCTCGTATTTTTGATCCTTCCGAACGCCAGGTTACTCCCGAGTGCATTTTACCCGAGAAGATAGTTATCTCCGCACTCAGATGGGAGGTCGAATCGAGGGTCATATCGGCCTTAGAAGGGGTAACGCCCCCGCCCAGGTGCCCACCGAGTAGATTGTTTGTACTGGAGGAGTTACGGTCCGAAGTCATACGATGGGGTCACTGCTCCAGCATCGCTTGTCATCCAGGAGTTAACCGGACTAGCTGTTTAATAAAGCAACGATTCTGGTGGCCATTAATGGCTCGTGACATTCGCAGTTTTGTTTTGGCTTGCTCGGTCTGCGCCACTGGTAAGACATCTAACCGTCCTCCTGATGGGTTACTCCAGCCGCTGTCTGTCCCTTCGAGATCCTGGTCCCACATAGCGCTAGATTTTGTCACCGCCCTCCCACCCTCTAATGGCATGACGGTTGTTTTAACCGTAGTGGACCGGTTCTCGAAGGCGGCACACTTCATCCCCTTGCCCAAATTACCCTCAGCCAAGGAGACAGCGGTGACTGTTGTTGACCACGTCTTTCGTTTACATGGCCTCCCGATGGACGTGGTCTCCGACAGGGGGTCTCAATTTGTGTCAAAATTTTGGCAGGAGTTCTGTAAATTACTGGGAGCCACAGTCAGTCTGTCTTCGGGTTACCATCCCCAGAGCAATGGTCAGACCGAGCGAGCCAACCAAGATCTGGAAAGAGTGTTGCGATGTTTGGTGTCCAAGAATCCTTCCTGGAGCCAACAACTTTCTATGTTGAGTACGCTCATAACTCGTTACCAGTGTCATCCACGGGCCTCTCACCGTTTGAGTGTAGTCTAGAGTACCAGCCACCAATTTTTCCAAGTCTGGAATCCGAAGTCGCGGTCCCCTCTGCTCACGCCTTCGTCCAGAGGTGCCACCGCACGTGGACCAGAGCCCGTGAGACTCTGCTCCAGGTGGGGGCGCGCGCTAAGGCCGATCGCCACCGGTCAAGGCCTCCCGTATACGTCGTGGGTCAAAAAGTGTGGCTTTCTACCAAGAACATTCCGCTCCGTTCCGTGTCTAAAATGTTAGCTCCTAAATTTATCGGCCCGTTCACTGTCACCAAGATCATTAGTCCGGTGACAGTCCGCCTCAAACTTCCTCCGGCGTACAGGAGAATTCATCATGCCTTCCTTGTCTCCAAATTGAAACCTGTTTTTCGTTCTAACCTTAATCCGCCGGCTCCGGTTCCCCCACCGCCGCGACTCGTAGATGGGGAGCCTACGTATTCGGTTAATCGTATTCTGGACTCGAGACGGAGGGGACGTGGATTCCAGTATTTGGTGGACTGGGAGGGTTACGGTCCGGAGGAGAGAAGTTGGGTTCCGGCAAGGGACATTCTGGATCACTCCCTTATTGATGATTACAATCAACAGGTAAGTCTTTCTGGGAGCGCCAGGAGGCGCTCCTAGGGGGAGGGGTACTGTCACGGTTCATAAATTCGCTGTCTCTGTTCTCGTCTTGTGTGTGTGTTACGTGTGGGCGGTGTCGCTGATCACTGCCGCTTATTCCCATCAACCGTGTCTGATCAGCGCGCCAGCTGCAGCTGATCAGCGATCACTATTTAGTCTCTCTGTTTTCACCCTGTCTTTGTCAGAGCGTTGTGGATGTTCCTGCCTGTCTCTCGCTGTGTTCCTGCCGGTCTTCTGTTCCCGTGTCGCCGTTGTCGTCCAGCACTCAGTCTTCCCCGTTACCTACTTCCTGGTTCTGGTTTTCTGCATTCATCGTCATCTACCTGGATTACTGTTCACCATTACCTTCTGCCTTCAGTCTTCACCATCTGGACGGGTTGTCCCAGCGTCCCTGTGTTGCCAAGTGCACTTCATCCCTGGACATTATCAATATTGCTCCCTGACACCATCCAGACCTGAATAAACACTTTTACTTGCAATTGAACCTTCTTTGTCATTTCATCACAGATTTTCAGGTCTACAGGAGGATTTTTATTCTTGGTCAAACTTTTATTTCAGCTTACCGAGGTCCCTGCAAAGAACAAAAATGACTGTTAGTAATGTTATTGAAGTGATAGTTGTGAACTTAAAATAATTTCCTCAGCCTTGTGACATTCCAAACCTGTTTGACTTTCTGTCTGTGGAACCCAAAAGCACATCTCGGGCATAATGCAACAACCCCAGTCACCTTTCGCTTTCACTGCACACAAGCAGAAAAAATCATTTATGTGTAAATCATTCATGAAACAATTCTTATGTACACTTGTCTAGTTCAATTCAATGCAACAATTCATGTAAAAATTGATAAATATTCTGTTAAGCTCCAAAAATGCCCCAGAAAAGATCCTAAAAATATGAAAAAAGAAAAAAACACAACTCATGTGTTATGCATGAGTTGTGTTGTAAGTCTTCTGAAGCATAATAGCTTTTTTTTTTGTCTAAAAAGACTAAACTTGAAATTATAATTCAGAGTTCAAATGTCTATATTCAAATGCAAATGATTAAGGTATAAGAAAAGATGCATAGCATTATTGGCGCCAAACCTGTGATATTATTTTTCTGAGTAACATGAATGAGATTTGAGAGCATGAGGGATGATTTTCAGAGAATATGATTAAAGTGCACAGTCAAACAATACAATTTCACACAGAAAAGTTAATATAAAGTACTTGCACGTGGTGCAGGTAACTTACTGTAATTCAATGTTGCCTCTGAAATTTTCAGATTATTTTAGAAATGTACTGGTTGTTCTTGGGGAACAAAAGAACAAAGCTGATTATATCCATTCACAACATACTATTTATTGGCCAGTAAAGGGCTTTAAAATGGTATTTGAAAGAATGAGGGCACCTGTAGTAAGTAAACCAAAACAGACCAAACTATATTAACCACTTGTGTTATTCAAACAAACGTCAATGACGACAGGATTAATCAGCTATTAGTTATGTCAGCAATTTGAAGACACATTGTACAGAATACGTTGAATTGAATGACTAAAACAATCTAAGACAATAAGTGGGTGATGTCTCATGGTAATGAAAAGGTGACTCCAGAACCTCTGAACTGAATACAAAGTGCTTAAAGGTTCCCATAAGTTCCAGCAAGAACCGCAAAGACTGTCAATGCTCCACTAGCAATAGGAGAAAGAGCTTTGAGGCACTTAAATTACATTTTGAAGTTCCTTGAGTATCCGACAGGATATTTGAGGCACCTTTAGTTCTGTCAGGAGCTCCAAGGCTTTGTCAGTGGTGGGACACTAGAATTTATAAACTCTGTGTTGGGGGAAAAGTTTCTTTATGTCAATGAATTTGCCGTTTGAATCAAAGAGTGCTATTTCAGGTTCCTCAGTTCTAGTTGGTGCTAGGCTGTTGTGATGCAGCATTGTAGAAAAGTGAAACCGCCAATGTCTTAATATGGTGACGGGTCCCGAATGAGCGCAGTAATGAACTCGGGACCTGAGTCTGCTCAGTAGTGAGCATGAAGTGGAGCCGTGGTATCAAGGCTCCACCCACACTCCCGCAGAACAGATATGGGAATTAAAGTTAAAGCTCCAATCTCCTCCTGAAAAAAGTCAGTTGGTGCCTCAGTACGTATTTCACTCAGAGAAGCTGTCAATCTCAGCTGTCAATCATGACGTCACACTCCTGTTTTTATAGCATCAAATTGAATCATTGAATCATCTATTCAAACCTGTGTTAATGACCCTCGTGAAGTCATTGGAAATGTCTACCCCAAGATACCTTGAAACTGGAGACCATTTCCACAGATGCTCCTCCAATGAAGAGGGGAGAGGTGTGTAACCTCTCCTCCTAAAGTCCATGACCATCTCCTTCATCTTTGCCACACAAATGCAGAGGTTGTTTACTCTGCGCCAGTGCACAAGTTCTTCCACTTCCTCTCTGTAAAAGAACTTGTCGTTGTAGGATATCAATCACACCACAGCCATGTCATCAGCAAACATCACAATATGATTGCCTGGATATTTAGCCGAGCATTCATATTATAATAGCGTGTACAGCATGGGACTAAGGACCTCCCTAGGGGGAGCTGGAGTTAATAGGTGAAGATTAAATGCTATGGACTTTAATAGTCTGTGACCTGTTTGTTAAAAAGTCAAGGACCTAATTAAGTGATGGTTTCAATCCAAGCAGCAGCAGTTTATGGACTAGAGTCTGTGGGATAATTGTATTAGAGGCAGAACGGAAGACCCGGAAGAGCAAAATGACATAAGAGTCCCTGCTCTCCATATGAGTGATAGCAGAGTGGATGACCGTTGAAACTACGGGTCCTTCTCAAAAAATTAGCATATTGTGATAAAGTTCATTATTTTCCATAATGTAATGATAAAAATTAAACTTTCATATATTTTAGATTCATTGCACACCAACTGAAATATTTCAGGTCTTTTATTGTTTTAATACTGATGATTTTGGCATACAGCTCATGAAAACCCAAAATTCCTGTCTCAAAAAATTTGCATATTTCATCCGACCAATAAAAGAAGTGTTTTTAATACAAAAAAAAAAAGTCAACCTTCAAATAATTATGTTCAGTTATGCACTCAATACTTGGTCGGGAATCCTTTTGCAGAAATGACTGCTTCAATGCGGCGTGGCATGGAGGCAATCAGCCTGTGGCACTGCTGAGGTGTTATGGAGGCCCAGGATGCTTCGATAGCGGCCTTAAGCTCATCCAGAGTGTTGGGTCTTGCGTCTCTCAACTTTCTCTTCACAATATCCCACAGATTCTCTATGGGGTTCAGGTCAGGAGAGTTGGCAGGCCAATTGAGCACAGTAATACCATGGTCAGTAAACCATTTACCAGTGGTTTTGGCACTGTGAGCAGGTGCCAGGTCGTGCTGAAAAATGAAATCTTCATCTCCATAAAGCTTTTCAGCAGATGGAAGCATGAAGTGCTCCAAAATCTCCTGATAGCTAGCTGCATTGACCCTGCCCTTGATAAAACACAGTGCACCAACACCAACAGCTGACATGGCACCCCAGACCATCACTGACTGTGGGTACTTGACACTGGACTTCAGGCATTTTGGGATTTCCTTCTCCCCAGTCTTCCTCCAGACTCTGGCACCTTGATTTCCGAATGACATGCAAAACTGAGCAACAGTTCAGTGCTGCTTCTCTGTAGCCCAGGTCAGGCGCTTCTGCCGCTGTTTCTGGTTCAAAAGTGGCTTGACCTGGGGAATGCGGCACCTGCAGCCCATTTCCTGCACACGCCTGTGCACGGTGGCTCTGGATGTTTCTACTCCAGACTCAGTCCACTGCTTCCGCAGGTCCCCCAAGGTCTGGAATCGGTCCTTCTCCACAATCTTCCTCAGGGTCCGGTCAACTCTTCTCGTTGTGCAGCGTTTTTTGCCACACTTTTTCCTTCCCACAGACTTCCCACTGAGGTGCCTTGATACAGCACTCTGGGAACAGCCTATTTGTTCAGAAATTTCTTTCTGTCTTACCCTCTTGCTTGAGGGTGTCAATGATGGCCTTCTGGACAGCAGTCAGGTCGGCAGTCTTACCCATGATTGCGGTTTTGAGTAATGAAACAGGCTGGGAGTTTTTAAAAGCCTCAGGAATCTTTTGCAGGTGTTTAGAGTTAATTAGTTGATTCAGATGATTAGGTTAATAGCTCGTTTAGAGACCCTTTTCATGATATGCTAATTTTTTGAGACAGGAATTTTGGGTTTTCATGAGCTGTATGCCAAAATCATCAGTATTAAAACAATAAAAGACCTGAAATATTTCAGTTGGTGTGCAATGAATCTAAAATATATGAAAGTTTAATTTTTATCATTACATTATGGAAAATAATTAACTTTATCACAATATGCTAATTTTTTTAGAAGGACCTGTACATCCGATGCAGACCGGTTCTTCCTGTAAGCATACTGATGGGGGTCCACATTAATGTTAATGTATCCTTTACGTGGTCCATAACCAGCCGTTCAAAGCATTTCATGATTATCGGAGTGAGCCATTCATGCACGTCACGGCCAAGCTTTTGGGCAAGGGGATGATAGTAGATGTATTGAAACACACTGGCACCACAGCCTGGGAGAGTAAGGTGTTAAAGATGTTAGTTAGCACCCCAGCAAGTTCATGAGTGCAATCTTTTAGAACCCTTAATTCCTGGGATATTATCTGGGCCTGCTGCTTTACATGTGTTAATTCTCAGCAATGACCTCTTCACATCCTCAGCGGACAGAATGAAAGGTAGCTCACCTGAGAGTGAGTCCGGAGCAGGGAGAGGAATTGTTGTTGAAAATAAGAACTTGTTCTTAAGTGACTTGCCTGGTTAAATAAAGGTTAATATGGAATTGGATGTCTAAAGCGGGCATAAAATGTATTCAGGGCATCGGGAAGAGATAGATCTTGAGGGCACATCTTTTCTGCTATAGTCAGTGATGCTCTTGATGCCCTTCCACATACTCCCGGGGTCATTGGTGGAAAAGTGACCCTGTATTTTCCGAGCATAATTAGCCTTTGCCCTCTTGATCCCGACCTCTAGTTCCCTCCTCGTCGTTCTCAGTGCATCTCCTGTCCTAAATGCAAAGTCCCGTGACTTCAGAAGAGACCGCACCTCTCCATTCAGCCAGGGTTTCTGATCATGTAGTTCCCTGAGAGCCATGCTTGCGTTAGCTCTCAGGGGGATGTACAATAAACACAATAAAGACAACTGTAAACTCCCGAGGCAGGTAGTACAGTCGGTCGGCATTTCAGTGGCAAATATTCCACTTTGTAGGACAGTGACTGCTTACCGGAGAGCAGTTCGTACACCAGCCTTTGTTTATGTAAACACAGAGTCCTCCTCCGGGAGTAAGCTATTTGTCAGTTGGTCATTATGACAAAATATATCCCTTCAGGGTGTTATAAGATTCTGATCACTCAGTCTGGAGTTTTACAATAATGCCAGCATAATGTGTGCAACATAATGTAATTGTTTATTGTCCATTATTTTAGAGTTTATCAGAATTATTTGACCCTTTTTAATTTCAGATACAGTTCTTGGACATAATTTAAATATTTAAATAATTATTTCATTTTTTGGATTATTTATGTATCATATTTCAATGGAAATGTATTGTTAGGCCACTGACTCATACGTGAGGCAAAAGAAGTTAGAAACTATTATCCCTCACTCAGATAAAATAAAAGAGCCTGTTACCCTGTTAGTACCATAAAACCACTTATCCCTACATACTTAGTATTATATTGCTAATTACAACAGCATTAACATTAACGCATTTGGTAGACGCTAGGTATATCATTATGCATTCCCTGGGAATCGAACCCAAGACTTTAGCGCTTCTAGTGCCATGCTGTATTGGTTGACCTACACAGCAATAATCAATAGCCTACTGATTTTAGTTTTTTCTATATAATATTTTGAAATAATGTAACCTATTTTATCTGAATTTATCCACATTTCTATTCCTTATTGCACAAGTAAGTGATTTATTTTGATATCTAATTTTTTTTTTTACTCCTTTTGTACACAACAATATTGTATTTGTTCTTGTTCTGCAATTAAAAAGAAATAATACGATAAGAATGTACATATTCCTTCAGTTAAAGTGGTGGCCATAATTTTTGTTACAAGTTACAATTTTAGTGAACATAATTTTAGTGAACATAATTGTAATTTTGTGGTCATCATCATTCAGTCGTTAGTAGATTAATTTACTGCCCGGTTTCACAGACAAGGCTTAAGTCTAGTCCCAGACTAAAATGCATGTTTGAGCTGTTTAAACTGGAAGCAACTTGTGCTCACATATCTTACGTCAGTGCCATTGTTTTGTCTCAAGATGCACATCAGTAATGTTTTTTTTTTTTTTTTCTAAGGTATGTTTATAAAAGCTACTTAAATGTCCAAATTTAACTCAGGCCTTCGCCTGGCTTGTGAAACCATCCTACGAAGAAAAGTGCATATTAAACTCGGCTATTTTGTGCTGCCTGCTGCCCTCTTTTACAGACATGGGCGGATCGTGTCTAGTTTAAAAGAGCGGTTGCACATTTAACATGATTTAATTGGCCATATTTACTGTCGCGTTACGTCAACACTAAATCCTATTGGCTACGTCAAGTAGCAAGTATTACTACTGGCCAACCAAGTGCCTTCGCGCGGAATTTTGAATAGTTTTCAAAAATTGGTAGTTATGCGCCTTATATTCCTCCGCAGAATGACAGGGAAACTAGTCCCTCACTTTTATAATACATTATGTTATATGAATCTTTGAATAAGCCTCCGATTCATTATTTTAATCCATTATGTGATATTGTATTTATATATAGTAAATAACTCTTAGTTGTTTTATTGTATTTTATTTTGCGGAGGGATATATGCCGTCAGTGAAGACGGCAACACGCGCCGAATCGATGCCTCGATGGACAGTGTTAATGTTTGTGCTAGTAGTTTGTGCTAAAGGCAGGAGCGACAAGGACAACTATCCGAATGGTGGATTAATCTGATTTTAATTATAAAATCAGGGCTTAACATCGATGGAATTTACTTTGACCTTTTGATTTACGGAACTTCAGGTAACTTAAAGAGACGTTTCATTTCACGAATGCAAAGGAACTGTTTAAACTGACATTATGCCAACGACAGATACGTAACGTTATATTTCCGTTAACAATCAAAATAAATCGTTAACTTTATTTTCATTGAATATGGCCACAAATAGTGTGAACTATTTTATTCCAGTCGGTCACTAAACAAAGTCAAATGTGGATTTATACCAAGTTTTTCCTGTTATATAACGTTAATGTTTTAAATGTCTTTGGCCATGTGCTGATCTTGCGTTTTCAATTATGTAACGTTATGTGAATAATGAACTATATAAACTATACATAATGGAATATTCAGCCTTTTTTCTTTGTATAGGCTAGTATTTTTTTCTTTGTGTTGCATTTATCTTCGCTGATGATATTCAAGTTAACTTAAGTTCATGAAACTTTATTGTGAAATAGGCCTACGGCATTTACAGTACGTCGATGAAAATGAACTCGCCGAGTTAATTATTTAATTTTGTCTTTTGTGTTTGCTAAACCAGGTAAGTTGTTTTAAAATGCCTTTGCTGGGGAAGATAGTCGTGATCAAAAGACATGGAGGTGGAGATGGGACTGAATTTCCCCTCACAGCGTCCTGTATGTTCGGAAGGTCAGTAACACATCTTATTACAATAATGGCTTACATGATGGCTGTGAATATTTTGAACTATAATGCTACCAAGTTTTTATAGTGAGGCACGTGAAAAACAAAATCAATGGATACAATTATTACTACTAGGGCACTTAAACACTATGATTGAAAGTAAAATCGAAGTACATTTTGTTTAAAAACGATCTGATTAATGGCAAGTGTCAAACATTTACAGTTCTTTGTGCTACATGTGCTGTTCTACTATGGCAAGCCGTTTTATCTTAAATTGTACCCAGCTGAATAGGCGGGCTTCATTGATGTCAAATTTGACGTAGACAATCTCTCCAGCCAATCAGAATGCGTTATTACTTAACGGCAAGAAGTAGGCTACATGATATATAGATCATGCATGTAACAACCTTTGTTTATTTAGTATATTTACAGTTATGTTTGGCAAAATATTTAGTTATCTAAGTTTTGTCTTTTGATGTTAGTGGTTTATGAAAGTGGACCAAAGGGAATGGTGACAAATGAAACAAAGTTGTTTAAATATGCAGGTTTAATGTGTATAATAAAAAAAAGGAAATCTTGAACAACAAATTAATAATGTACTTGAATGTGTGGTGCATATATGGTTTGTCATGCTGTAACTTTTTTATTTGAAATGTTCTAGACATCAATAAACAAAAACAATGTTGCCTGCAAAAACTAAGGCTAACTAATGCAAGAAGCTATTGTTAGAATATTTCAATCTATTTTAATAACTTATGGTGAAACTAGAAATAACCAATAAATGGAAGATAGATTCACGTATCTTTGTATATCAACTTAGACCACATGCAAAACAATGTATTGAAATTGTATTTTAATTATAAATTTGTTTGAAAATGATATAACATTGATTTTTGCCATGAATATAGCCACTACATGCATCATAGTTTAATATTTCTCATTCACCAAAAAAATGTTGTTTAAAAAAAGCTGTTTTAATGTGGACTCTACCTTTTTAGGAAGCTGGACTGTGATATTCGTATTCAGCTGCCGCAGGTGTCTAAAGAGCACTGTAAAATAGAGCTGAATGAGAACAAGGAGGTAATTATATTGTGATATTACACTATGCTCCTGGTTTCACAGACAAGGTTTAAGCTAGTCCTAGACTAAAATGCATGTTTGAGCTGTTTAACTTAAAGCAACTTGCACTGGCACACCTTAAAATATGTCAGTTTCATTGTTTTGTCTCAAGATGCTCACCAGTAATGTTTTTTTTTTCTATGGCACATTTATAAAAAGTACTTAAATATTTCATTTATTGTCTCTCTCTTCTTTAAGCTAATTTTGACCAATTTAAGCTCTGTGAACCCCACACGTATTAATGGACAAGTTATTAATCAATCTGAACGGTTAAAGCATGGTGATCTCATCACAATCATTGATCGTTCTTTCAGGTGAGTCTGATTTTTATTATAATAATTATGAAAAAAAACAAAGTTTTCTATCTTGGAGAATCTTTGTTCTGAGAGTAATTTGTTTTGTGTGGTTTCATATTGTCATAATGCTAGGTTTGAGTACCCACCTCCAAAGACACCGAAGAAGAAGAGGGTGTCCACAGCTGGAAAAGACAAAACAGTTCAGGTATGTAGTTGATGTGAGTCTTTTATGTGGGTTTTTCCTGGGTCAAAATTAGTCTTCGGTGGTGGGTGACGGACACTATCATCCTTTCTTGCCCTCTTTAAAAAAAAAAAAATTAACCTGAAAATACTGTAGTTTATTAAGGCCAAATCTTGCTAACCACTCTTGCTAAATTGGTTGCTAAAAGCACAACAAGTGCGTTCTCATTTCAGAGGTGTTCTGAGTAAATAAATTTTTGGTAACACTTTACAATAAGGTTTGATTTGTTAACATTAGTTAATGTATTAGGTTAATTAACATGAACTAACCGTAAGCAATACATTTGTTTTACTGTCTGTATTAACTAATCTTTAATGTTAGTTAATAAAAATACAGCTGTTCATTGTTTGTTAATGTTTCTTCACAGTGCATTATCTACTGTTAACAAATAAAACTTTCGATTCCAATAATGTAGGCTATTAGTAAATGGTGAAATTAACATTAACTAAGATGAATAAATTCTGCAGAAGTGCAGTTTATAGTTAATTTCGGCTAATGTAGTTAACTAAAGTTTAATAAATGGAACCTTATTGTAAAGTGTTACTGATTTGTTATACATCGATTCAGACGTCTCGTGAGTTCAGTGTTGGACAGATCAGTTGTTTTAACCATTTGTTAAAGTGACTCGGTTCAAATGAGTCATTAGTTCGCGATTTGGGCGTGTCATTAGCGGACGTGTACGGCACGTGTTGTGTGATTATCCTGGCAGTTAGGAAATCGCACAAGATTTGTCAACACAGAAAACATTTCATCACTAGATAGGTTTTTTCATTTATTGAAAGTGTGGTTTGTCAGCTGAATGTGCGGAACGCTTTTCAGCGTAGATAATTAAGGCATCGTTTTTTTTAAGCACAATACATACCCTGCGGTAATTCAGGGAAAAAAAACTCAGAATGCTCCACGTGAAACTTTGGTCTTAAAGCCCTGCATTTCAGCCCGAGCCCGACGGGCTTCAGGCCAATTTTCACGTCATAGTTCACATGTGGGCCGGGCCTCGGGCCTTTTTTGGGTTATCCTTTTTATATTTTTAGACATTAATTAAAAGAAAATATGAGAAGTTGACGTCGACGATAGAAAAACAAACATAAAAAGACATTTCATAACCTGTTTTTAACCTATCTTATAATTACACTGACATATGACTGAGATGACAGTCTCACGCACGCACACAGAACGTTTCTCGTCAGCGCGAGCTGCGCGACCCACGATTCGCCTCATGTGAAATGGAGAATATTAAGAGAAAACAGTGAGAGACTGTTC
Organism: Gila orcuttii; assembly: GCA_026230005.1. Lineage (NCBI taxonomy): Eukaryota > Metazoa > Chordata > Actinopteri > Cypriniformes > Leuciscidae > Gila > Gila orcuttii. The sequence continues at coordinate 10,216,692 of JAPDVR010000017.1, forward strand.
TAACTTTTCGTTTGATTGAACTTTATTTTCGTTTAACTGTTGGAAACTAGGCTACTGATGTTATTCGTTTGATTGGACTGACACAGAGAAAACAGTAAGAGACTGTTCTAACTTTTTGTTTGATTGGACTTTATTTTCGTTTAACCCCTTAACCTTCGCCAGTGCGTCGGCGCACTGAAGCGTTTTTTTTATTATTTAGTTCAAATTTACTATCAGATTTAATGTTATACCTTGACAAACTATACATCATTAAAAAGATATAAGACTCAAGATTCAGTATTTGACCACTATTGTATTCTGAGAAACTTATAGTGACAGTTATGTCTTAATTTGTGTCAGGAGTTATGAAATGAAAAAATGAGTCGATACCTTTAATATGAATTATGAGCGTCAGCTGGTTCATTCATAAAAAAAAACACTCCGTGCTGTCGTCATGACAGCGATTCACAAAACAACGTCCCTCAGGGGGGGCTTTAGCTTAAAAATGTGCAGACTTGGAGAAATATTGATATATTCTCATAGATTCACATCATATTTCTATAGACAGGAATAATATTTATTGAATGCAGATAAAGATGTTTTGAAGACAATAAACATGATTGCAATGATATTTGAGTTACCGGTGTTCAAGCCATGCCAGGTATTTCATAATAATAGATTATATTTATAATGTAATGCTAATCGATATAGATTTCATCATCGTGCAGAACACTATAAATAATACATTTTCTGTTGGATTTTTTTTTATCTGAAGCCAAATTAGATCACAGAAGATTATTTAAAACACTCGACTTGCGTTATAAAGTAAGTTTGGAGCACAAACATGGTTTTAATCTCATAAATGGTCGTGTATTGATGGTGTGCTAAGCTAATATGCTAGCTAGCCCAGGTGCACCTGCCACCAGCAGTTATTGTTTTATGATTTTTTTTTTCTAAATAGGAATGCTTACTGAAATGTTTCAGTGCATTTGATACCAGTTTCAAATATTTAGTGAGAACTTTGATAAAAGAAATTAGGGTTTGAAACGCTATGAATAGCCTGTGAATAGCCAGTCGTTAGTAGCTATAATGCAGACAAAAGAAATGCATATTTAGAGCCATAACCAGTCTGGAGAGGTGTAAATGTGTGCAGGGGAGACTGACACTGAATGGGGCTCGTTTGCACAACAAAACAATAGAGACAATAGACTGAATAGATGACTCAGAAGATGACTAAACATCATTTTGCATTTTAGAGTAATCAAAATAAAGTAATTTGACATGATCTTGAAAAACATTTAACTAAATACAGAGTTTTAGACTTATCGTGTTCAGATTTTAAATATAAAATGGTCACACATATGGCTTTAGCTGCAGTGCATTTCTGGATTGCTCCAGGGCCAACTTCAATTTTATTTTCATGAAGATGTTTCATAAAAATAAATTTCTAATAACTTTACAAAACTTTGAAGCTATTTAAAAAAAATTCATTATGACAATAATTAATTCTACATTTACAATAAACTACCAGGTGTCAGCTTTCAAATGAGATCATACTTGTGCTTTTAGTGCAAAGGGTTCATGAACTGTATCTGTTTCAGTTTGGGTATGTCATTTCTGGGGATTTTTCAAAAGTAGGCTTGCAGCTTAACAGGTTAATAATGTTTTAAATTCACATTAATTAGACTGGCAGTTTTTGTTGTAGTATCAAAATTGGATTAAATAATTTATATTTCACTGGTGTCTAAACATTTGTACCACTGACCCAATCCTCAGCACTGACCCTTCTGGAGCTGCTCTTGTCTAAATATGTCATGTGCTATTCAATGAAAGATAAAATATGATAGAGCAATAGAATGTACAGTAACAGAAGCTCATACAATGCATTTTAGCAGGCTTAATTAAGCATAAGAATAATTGAAAGAAATGTATATTTGATGAACAAATTAAGCCAACTAATAGAGATGCTCCGATCAGTATTTTTGGGGCCGATCACCGATTACCGATCACCAAAATCATGATCTGCCGATTGCCGATCACAGAATGGCAGGGGAATGGGAATCTTTTATCTATAATCTAGCAGAGTTTGCACCATTTGTAGAAATGTTTATTTAATTGTATTTAGAAAATGAGATGTCTTAAGGCTACTGTAGGCCAGCTTTCCCAAATAAGGCAGAGTAACATTAAATTCCAAACAAAGAGGGGTCAGGCAGACCAACACACATCAGATCAGCCTAATGGGAGGGGATCAAGTTACACTTAGGCATATTTGGAAATTGTAGCCTCTTAATACACCGACTACATTTACTAATTGGCAACAAAATGTACAACTTGTTACACCAAAACTGGCTACTGATAAAAGGACAAAACTATGGCAAGTTTTTTTCTGTTATTATTATGAACGTCTAATGTAGTTGAGCAGAATGCTCTTTTATGAAGTTACTTCATTAAAGGACATATTTAATGAGATTATGCCTGAAAAGGTTTTGGATTTTTTATCATGTTCATTTTAAAATATATATTGTATAAAATGACTTCTTGTTTATATTTGTTTTGTTTTATTGTATTTATATGATATTTGTATTTTTATAATTGAATTTTTGCCATGAAAATAGCTTTGAATGCTGACATGACATAAAATAATCTGAATCTGATGTAGTTGAGGAACCAACTACGTCAGATCAAAAAAAAAAAAAATACCACCACCACTTTTGAAACATCTCGCGGCACGAATGTACCAATACAAATAAATAAAAACATCTCCAGTTAACTCAGAGCATTCATTTTGTTCATTTGTTAAATAAGAGGCGATCTAACGCTGAAATGGTTGTTTTTTTATCAAGTGATCAAAGTGCTCGTTGCCGCAGCGATCAGTGGCGCGGATACCGCAATCTGTTGTGGCTCGCGCGGTGCACGGTCTTCACTCGGACGCGCGCTTCAATCCGTTGGGAGACTCCCTATTCGTTCCGGTGAAGGAGAACTCATGTTGCCACTGCCAAGCTCCACTCTGCTGTTGTGTGCCCGTGCGCCACGCATGCAGGTGGGAAAAAGTCGCGCGAGTAATTTACGTCACGTGATCGGCTTTTTTGATCGGCGCTTTTGGGGTTCGCCGATCAATCTATTTTTATCCAATATCGGCCGATCATGATCGGCGTCCGATCAATCGGAGCATCCCTACCAACTAATATGATTTATATTCTTTTGGTTTATCTACTAGTACATTTAAAAATTACAAATGCAGTGAAAATTCAGGGATCGGTTACGGTATCGGTATCTCGTTCTGCAAAAATGGTATCGGTGCATCCCTAATTCAAAATATTGTGATTTTTTTTTTTTGTTGTTGAAAAAAAATACAATTGTTTCACGCTAAATCAACGCTGCAGCCCGTCTGAGATATAGAGCCATTTCTCATGGCTATGAGCATGATATTAAGTATATAAGTATATAGTACAATCATATGAATGGGAAAAAAATCAGTTTCAATATCCTTTCAATGGTTAAGGGGATTTCCCATGCCTGACAGCGCTGGTCAATGGATTGACCTCTATGAAGTGAAACATCAGATACCATATATACATTTAATTTGAGTAAAAAAATAAAATATAATGAATAAAAATAATAATAAAGTTTGAGTGCCGATTGAAGTCCTTGAAATCCAAAAAAGTAGTGCTTGAAAAGTCCTTAAGTCCTGGAATTTCATTTGACAGAGTCTGTACGAACCCTGAATGAGAGAAAAAAAAGAAGAAAAAACGGACTCGGGTCGGGATGATAATTTTGATAGCTGTCGGGCTAGGGCCTGAGCGTCTCGGGCCTAGATTTGAGGCCCGTGCAGGGCTTTATTTGGTCTTCTGACCTTTTACCATCGTGAAAAAAATTGTCAATTGATTTTGAGTTATATGTGCGAGGGGAGAGAGGCAGTCATCTACATCACTCATTGATCAAATAAGGCTTTGGACAAAAATTTGCTTTGGCAGCCGCCAAAAATGTTCAATTCAGAAAAAACCCTGGTCTTGTGAAACAGATGATGGGTATCAGGGGCTCCAGACTGCGACTAAATGGTCGACCAGTAAATTTGCCCCCCCCCCCCCCTTTTTTTTTTACACGTTAAACTCGGAAGGGGCGCATCAATGAATCCGGAATGTGTGGCAGGCCAATGAGTGTGAGAAGAATAGGGAAAGGCCACTGTAAGTGACTAATGTGTGGAGGGGGAGTGTCCTAGAGATAATCGGGCACGCGTAAATGTCTGTGGGAACTGGGAAGGTGACGGAGAAAAATATAATATAAAATATAACTTCCGACCCCTGGATGTTCCAGGAGTCTCCCGCATATTGATAGCGGCTCCCTGATGATCGCAAATTAGTTTAAATCTCCCGGAATCTAGAGCTCGCGAGCTCCAAACCGTGTAGCGCGCACGGCAGAGAGGGAGAAAGCGAGAAGACTTTGTGTGTGTGCAAATGTGCGTGTGTGCCTCATGAAGCGCATGTAAGACCCCGTCCACAAAACCGAACAATCACACCCGCACCCTAACACCATCCCCCCCTCCCTACCCCCAAAAATAAATAAATAAATGGGTTGGGGGGGGGCACAATAAAGGAATTATGCTTAGGGCACCAAAATGGCTTGCAGGCAGTATTGTTTGTAACTATGAAATGACAGAAAGGTTACTGAGCACTTTGTTACTTAGCACTTTTTTTATTCTGAATGTATGGTATAATTTTTTCCTGTTTGTACTGATATGACAGCGATGGTGCTGTCGGTTTACCTTGTTGCATCTTCAAAAGTGCACAATAAAATGTGACACTGAATTTGAAACAGCACATTGTAATTTTTGTATCTATTATCGTAATTTTTGTATCTATTATCAAAGATTTTTATTAGTAATACAGTGGAAATTAGTAGAAATGTGAATATTTGGTCAGCATGTTGATTTACGGTGGGCGCCCCTAAATTTTCTGGTTGTGCCCCTAAAATTTTCAGTTGGGGGCCACTGTGCTCCTAGCAGGGCTCGAGACTAACGGCGTCCTATCGTCCTGGGGACGATAGAAAATGTGTTTAGGTCGAACAGAAATATTTTCCAGGAACGCCTACAGGACGAAAAACATTTTTATATGCGTGTTCATTTATTACTAGCCTATTAGGCTAACTTACTTATGCCAAATGCCAAAATTAACCGACCAAGCGCTGACTACAACGGAGCGCGTCTTCTCATGCTGTAACTATAGTTACTATCACTGGCCGGCTACTCACCCGGAGACTTGTTCCGCGGTACATCTATCACATGGCTTAATGACATCGCAAATATGTTGCGCTGGTTAAACAACGGATATTCAATGAATAAAAAATAGACAAAAATGTTAAATAGTGACGATTTCGGAAGAGATCCAGTCAGAGATGTCCTGCGTTTGTGGTAGATGCGCACATTTGTACTGTAACATGCTGATTTACCCAGCGGCACACGAGTTGGCATGCACTGCATATCTCATAAAACGTCAAAAAATGTAAACGTCTGGGAGAATGAGTAGAGCGCACATCTGAATAAGAGTGACGACGCAAAAAAATAAGCTCTATTCGGTGCGGTTTTCTGTGCGCGCACACACGACCGAAGCGTCCAGCCATAGACACAATACAGCGCGCGAGTACTGAATTGAGCTCTCTTTCGTGTCTGAATGGACAAAAAACACACAACATTATGTCTAAATGTCCGTTTTGGAGAGTATTAACTTAAACTATGTCGGTTATGTCTTAAACAGTTGTGAGTGTATCGGATGTGCATCAGTGGATTTGGATCCGCATGTCATTGGACATGTTCTGATGTCTTAAAGTGCCAGTGGATAATAAACCAAATGCGGTCTGTGTCCTAAATATTGATCAAGCAACAAAAGGAAAAGGGAAAAGCATTCACTGCTCGTTAATAGCTTTAATAAGGATTCATTATATTTAATTCATACAAATAAATATGTCTGCTGCTTGAAAGAATAAAGAATGATGTATGCAAGTTAAAAAGAATGCATATATCATTCATTCATATTAACTGGTTAATGTTTTCTCCGGCACAAAGACCTCAGTCAGTACAAAGACTGAGACGGAGACACAGATTTTCCCCCAAATTGGAAAAAAGTGTTCTTGAGAAGTCATATTACACATTTTAAAGCCCTTTCTCTTAATAACACATTTCCAGATGATTAGCTATGACACATTACCACTTTGAGATGTAGTCACCACTCACCAGTATTTATAGTTTAATCCAACCATGTAAAAAAAGGAAAAAAAAAAAAGATTTGTTCTGCATGAATACATAAAAGCATTTAACTCCTTTTATTTTTTATTTAATCTGTTTTTTACCTATTTACAGATAACTACTTTGAATGGAGCTAACTAAATATAATATATATCATAAACACTTTAATGGTGTTTTTATTATGTAGCTAACAACTATAGATGATAATAATGTACAGAAACAACATTTTCATTTTGGGACGGTTGACATTCACTTTAGGACGGTTCAAATTGTTTATCAGGACGGTTTCAGGATGGAGGTGAAAAAAGTTAGTCTGGAGCCCTGGCTCCTAGTGAAAAAAGTTAGTCTGAAGCCCTGGGTATTTTTTGTTAATTTATCATTTCTTTGTTAAATTTTGGTTTTGTCATCCTGTAGGCTTTGCAAGACCAGCAGGAAAAAAGCACACCTGTTCATGAGAAGAGGAAGTCTGAGCATTCATTTGGTTAGTGATCATGACATTTATTTTCTGATTTTCTATATATTTCTTTGTTTGCAACATGTCTGCTGAAGTTGCCCCCCCCCCCCCCCCCCCCCCCCCAGTTTAGCTAATTCTGCTAGAATATAATTTCATATCAGTGATTGTCTTGTGTGCTGCTATATTTACAGACACATGTTTAAAAGATGGGTCAAATTTACCACCATCTGTGGAGCAATCTGTTGAGAATGAACCAGAAGATGGCAAAATTAAAAAGGACAGTATGTCACCTTTTTGTGAGCTCTACCAAATGGTCAAACAAGACCTTGTTGCTAAATCACCATGGAAATCTGAGCTACCAAAAGCACCTCTTGCAAGACCTCAGGTTGATCATGAAGAAGCTCCCACTGCAGATGTTAAAAGTAGCCCTAAACTGGTCACAACTCCATTTACCAAGATGCGAAGATCCTTGATATCCAGTTCTGAAGATATTACTGGACCAGCTATCCCTCAGAGCTCATTTAATGCAAATCAGGGAGAGAAACCTGCTGATGATATGCCGTCTGTAGGGTCCATCACCCATTCATTGACAGAGAAAATTGTAACTCCTGTCTCCCAGAAGAAGACAACACCCTTGAAAACACCTCAGAAGTTAAGTGCTGGTGAGGTTGTCCAGCAAATTCTCTTAGAGCCTCAGCCTGAGGAGAAAACTCCTAAATCCCCGAAAGGAAGGAGAAGTGTTGGATCACAGGATCAGAGCCTTGATCTCCAAATGCCTTTGAGCCAGCCTCAGACTCCAGGCCCAGTAGGTAAGAACACTGAAGTGAAAATGTCACCAAGAACATCCCCAAGATCAAATGCTGGCAAAAGGTTTCAAGTCCAAGGTGGTCCATATGAGATTAAGGCTACATCAAGTTCTAATAACAAAGGTAAGACCGTAAACACTGATGTCTATGGTAGCAATCAAAAAAGAGCAATTCACCTTTTAAAAATGACTTGGTGCATCAAATGATTGTATCTATTACAATGTTATGCCACTAGGTGGCGACAGTGGACTGTTTAAAAAATGTATTTGTTTTTGAATCATTCGATCAAGAGATTCATTTAAAAACGCTGATCCAGTAATGAAACAAGTGAAGTGTTTATGAGTGAGCCATTGAATCATTCATTCAAACTGATTTAAAAAATGAATAAAATTCATTCAAATTAATTAAACATTTTAAATAGACTGTAGCAATTACATTTTGTCAGAATCTCTGGTAAATTACATGTTATTTTTAGTTTTTTCTTCAGAATAGTAGGAGAAACATGATCGCGATTTGAAACAAAAGAATCTTGATTCTCAATTTATCCAGAATCGTGCAGCTCTACTTAGAAGTGTTTTCTTGGCATGTACACCATTTGTCAATTAGGTAAATGTTGCAAACATTTGGTGTTATTAAAGAATATTTCACCATACTTTTGTTTGTCCTGCAGATGGTACTTCAATTAATGAGCTGTGCGGCGGAAACAAATCTCACACCGAAGTAACAGTTCCAAAAGCAAAGAGAAAGCGAGTGTCCTTTGGTGGACAGTTGACCCCAGAGCTATTTGACAAACGCCTGCCCCCAAATTCCCCCCTCCGCCGTGGGGCAACTCCACGATACAGTTTGGGACCTTCCCAGAAACCTCAATCTCTCTTACGACGAGCATCCACCATTGGCCTTTTGGTAATACTTAAAACCAATTTTTAAGGACAATAACATTTATCTATTGAAAACTTTCAAAGGTTTTTAATGTTTATTTATGTTCAGGCTCTTCGTCTTGAAGAAACCGTTCCAGATGTTCAAAATAGTTCTCTGAAGAAAGCTTCACCCAAACGTGCTGCGAAGATTCCATCACCTGTCAAAAAGTCACAGAGTATCAAGGCTAAAACTCCATCACCAAAACATCAAAAGTCACCATCTGCTCCACCCAAGGTACCTGCAACATCCTCTACTCCTGCCACACCCAAGACACCTGCATCTGCTAGAAGAGCATCAACTTCAGCTGTTGAGGCTGCCAGTGACATGTCTTTAACTGAGACGCCCAGGGTGCAGGGGAGGTTTTCGGTCTCTCGTATCAGTACTCCATCGCCTGTCCAGGACCAGGAGGAGAAGTCTGATGTACAGTCGACCATTGTAGAAGACATGCCTCAGAAGTGCGTAACACCAAAGATACCCTTAAGGAGGAAGAGCATGAAGTCTTCTGCAAGAAAAACTCCTAAGAGTGCAATTAAAAGTGCACTTGATGTAATTCGTTCAAGACGCAGTGGAGCGTCACGGGCTAATCTAAAAGGTGAAAGGTTTAATTTTGGATTTGTTTTGAAGTTTTAATCTTTAATTGATTTAGATGGTTTAAATACATTTTTAAAATGTATGTTTGTTTCTCTGTTTTAAGTGTTGACCTCTTGGGCTGATATTGTGAAGTTTGGTCAGATCAAACCTCAAACAGAAGTTACAACTAAGAAAAAACCCACAAAGAACAATGTAGTCAAAAGAAATGTGGTGCCAAAACCCAAGGTAAAATGCAAAAGATTTTTATCAGTCTCAAAAATATGTTTCCCATAAGTTTAAGATTAATTTTTCTCATTTCTGTTGATGATTTTAGCTCATTGAATGGCTGATTAATCTTTGACTTAATTACAAATTACATTTAAATTATGTATGCAGACACCTGCACGGAGGTTGAAGGATGATATCAGCACTGGGCATGCAGCATCTCCAGTCACCATTGTTGTTGGCAAAGCCCATGTGAGGACTAACCAGTCTTTTGGTGCTGCACCTAAAATAGTCACCAACATAGCACTATTCAAGAAGGATATGAAAATGGACGAAGACTTTACAGGTTTGTTCAGGATTGAAGAAAACCATGTTTGTAATAAATGTTCTGTGAAATTGTTAGTTCAAATTCTAAATGTTTTGTTAGGTGTTGCAGACATTTTCAAAACGCCAGCCAACAGCAGGTCTAAGAATATGGTTCCCATAAATAATGAATGTCCCGAGATGCCTTTGGATGAGATTTCAGTCATGAGAACACCAGAAGAATCTGGTTAGTGTTTTGGACCTGTCCCAAGTTAGTTATCTACTGTATATTGTTTGATGATATTGATTTCATGTCCTTGTTTTTCACTGCCCACACAGGTGAAATGATTGTCTCTCCAATAAGTGTGATCTCCACTTCCAAATGTGGACAGTACAACAATGAAGCAGTAACACGACTTCTTTTGGACAACCAGGATGGTAGTTTATTGGAAGATGAAGGTCTTTCTCAACTCACTGACAACTCAAATGAGGCAAGTGGCCATGACATCATTCCAGATCAAGAGATGTCCCCCAATGATCAAACAGAGGAAGAGGAGGCTGCCCCTGAAATGGTAGTCAAAACCCCAAAACAGAAAGCAGCACCATCCTTGTGCCTCACTGGAGTAAAGCGACTCATGAAGACACCCAAACAGACAGCTAAACCAATTGAAGACTTAAGAGGAAGGCTGCTCAAGACCCCCAAGGAATATAAACCTCCTCAGGAAGATAGTCTGGAAGGAATTAAGGAACTCCTAAAGACTCCCAAATACAGGGGAGCTCCAGTAGAAGACATGGTTGGAGTGAAAAGGGTGATGCAGACCCCAAAAGAAAAGAACAACCCTGTACTGTGCGCAGCTGGTCTTCAGAGGCTTATGAAAACTCCTATAGAAAAGACTGAGCAACATGAAGCACTTGCGGGTTTGAAAGAATTTTTGAAAACACCAAAATTAAAGGGAGACCTGAAGGAGAATCAGTTTGGGCTGAAAAGGTTGGTGAAGACACCTAAACAGAAGAGAAATCAAGTCGAAGAGGACCTAACTGGTGTTAAAGAACTGATGAAGACCCCTAAACACAAATTACCAGTTGAAGATCAAATGGGTATTCAAAGGCTGATCCAGACTCCCAAAGAGAAGATTGGAACTGTAGAGAACTTGGCTGGTGTAAAGCAGTTAATACAGACCCCTAATCAAAAAGAAGATCCTTTCAGCAATCAGTTGGTAATCGGTAAACTGATGATGACCCCTCAACATGGAGTGATGTCAGAGGAAGTTATCACTGGCTTTAAAGAACTTGAAGAACCAGAAAATAACTCTACTCTGACTACAGAAAATGGTGTGACTGAGCCCACTGAGGTAAACGGCTAGGTTACTCCTGTTAAAGATGCAGATCATGTCTATACTGTAAATAATTGTTGATTACAATAGAACTTTTTGTCTCCCTGCTGGCTGGCAGTGTATATATGTAAATGTTATTCTGATAGATGGTATAGTCATTTTTTGTTTTAACTGTAATCTATTTATATATATATATATATATATATATATATATATATATACTTATTGATCTTCATGTATTTAATGTCTAGATACAAGAGCATCTTCTAGCAGTGGAAAGTGGTTCTGCATTTGTGCCAGCTAAAGGTGAGTTCAAATTGGGAAACGCACATATGTTCTCTACTTTGTTCTCAGTCCTAAAATGTGGGTTTTGTTTAGTCTTAAACAGGAGGTACACAACATTTAACTAGTTGAATTGAGCTAAACTTATGTTGTCTTGACTTATCTCGTAGATTTTGATGAGGAATGCGACGAAAAAAATGTCTGTCCAGTTGAAACCATGGAGACTGAAGTGGATTCCCAGTGCACCACTGAAGTCATTGATCCTATTCACAGTGATGTAGAGACTGATGCTGTAATCCCCCAGGAAACACATCCTGACCAGATTGAAGAGGAGTCGGTTTCAGTTGAAGCTATTGATGTCTGTTTTTCTGGGACTGATGAGAAAAATGAAGAGCAGTCTGAAGTAACTGTGTGTACCTCTGATAGCAGCGCAACAGTTGCAGCTACACTAACTTCATCCTCTGCTGAGGAAGAGGAAGGGGAGATAGTCAAGTCTTCACTTGCCAACAAAATTCAGCATGGCAGTCGAGGCAGAGTGCAGAAATCTAAAAATGCTAACCGTGACAAGGTCAAACCTCCTGTTGTGCTGTCAGTAACTGAAGAGAAAAATATAAACCTTCCACTTCCCTCTAGCCCTGCCAGGGGAAGGAGAGGCAAGAAGCTTCTTGAAGTTCCAGATGTCACTGCCAGCCCAGTCAGAAAATCTGCCCGTGGTAGAATTCCCAAGCACCACTTTGTGGGTGAAGAGGAAAAGAACACTGAGGCTTCCCAAGTTCCTGTAGACTCCATGAAAACTGAGAAACCAGACTGCCTACCTGTAATTACCATAGCCAGGAGAGGAAGAAAAGCTAAACAAGATGTTGCAATTGAGCCCATTAATGATAAAAATGCTAGTGACCCACAGTGTCCTGATGCACCTGCAAACGAAGAGCTTGTCCAAGCCCCTGTTGTAAAACCTGGGAGGAGAAAGAAAATAGATAAAACGGGAAGCCACCCTTCAGAAGAACTTGAACACAAAACATCTGAAATTGTTTGTGAGGTAAATGCTGTTGCACCAGGTGGTGTCAAATTGCTGGCTTCACCTGTTACTGAGACTGTTTTTGCAACTAGAGCTAGGAGAGGAAGGCAACCAAAGAAGGAACACTTGAAAACTGAGCCAACCCCTACTTTGGAAAATGAAATAACCAGCACTCATGCTGCTGTAGTGGCTGAGAAGCCACTGACACCTGTAGCAAAGTCAGGGCGAGGAAGGAAGGTTAAAAAAGAAATTGTCAAGGAGCAACTCTTGGATAATGATGATGCCATGATGGTTTCTCAAACTGTGGCAGAGGTGAATGTTGAACAAGATAAGCCTGAAGCACCTGTGGTCAACTCTGGCAGAGGACGAAAAACTAAACAGCAGAAACCACAGATGGCTGAAGAGGTTGTTGACCAACCAACTGTAGATGCCAGCACACTTTTACCTGTGACCGTGGAACACACTGAAACAGTGGTGAAATCTGTGAGGGGAAGTAGGAAGACAAAGCAGTCAAAGGTGGCAGTTTCAGTTGAGACTGAGGAGAACATTGTCAGCCTTGTTGAACAAGCAGCGACCCCTGTTGTGAAATCTGGTCGTAAAAGGGCTGTTATTGCCAAGGAAACAGAAGTGGAGGCAGAAGTTTCTGTCAAAAGAGGTCGTCGTGCTGTTGCAAATCCTGCACCATCAGTTGCTGTGGTGTCCAGCCGTGGACGTAAAGCAGTTGCCAAGGCAGAGTCAGAGGTTACTGAGGATGTAGCATCATCAGAAGAGCCAGCTAAACCTGTTAAACATACCAGGCGAGCAGCAAAAGTACCTGAATCAAAGAGAGAAGAAAATTCCATGACACGGGCAGGTTCTGAATTGGTTGCTGCTGAGAATACAGCAGTTGTGGCACTGGAGAAGGTGGGAAGAGGAAGCCGTGGCAGAAAACAGAAGGATTCAACTAAAGACATCACTAACAACCCAATCAATGAATCTTCTAAAGCCAAGGAAGCTTGTGAAATGAAACCCTCAAAAACTGTTAACTGGAACCCAGATTTGGTGGTCTCTAAAGACATTGAAGAGATTGAACCTTCTTCAGATGTAGAACAACAGCTGAAGAAATCTAAAAGGTTAGGCAAAATACCAACTGAGACATCCTCCACATCAAATCAGTCAACTGATCTGCCACCCAGAGGCCGCAGAGGAGCCAAAAAAGAGGAACATTCTGTTGAAGTTCAGATAAAAATCAAGCCATTAAGAGGAGGAAAGGCAGTGGTCTCTGCTGCACCTATATCAGATCTCAGTGATAGTAAGGCATCAACTCCCCCCAAAAGGAAAAGGAATGATTTGCTGGAGGTAACTGACGAGTCGTCAAATAAGGAACCTTTGCCAAAGAAAAGAGGCAGAGTAGCCGTCAGCGCTAAAGTTGCTGCTGAGGTCTCCAGCAAAGAGAAAATGCCTGACACTGAACCAGAAAAAGCTGAGGTTAATCCCAAGAAGACTGGTTATAGAGCTGTAAGAGGGCAGAAAAAGACAGCTCAGGAACCAGATCCAGCACCTGCTCAGGAGTCTGTTTCAGGTACGCATTCTGAAAATGCTGTCTCCAGTGTATTCCAGAATACAAGAGAACTTTACATTAGGGTCTAGTAAGACGGGTGTTAAGTCAACCCGATTGTGCATGTTGTGACTGCAAAATAGTTATGTTTTTTTTTAGATGTAGCCATATCTTTCAGTGAATTCTATTTATCACATCAGTCTTTATCCCTATTTGGACGGGACTAGTCTTCATGGAGGATGTTAGAGAAATTCATGTTTCACAGATGTACTTGATCTCACACAAAATATTTATATTTAGCTTTGTGGCATGTAAGGCCACAAAAGCTGATGGGCTTGACAAGTGTCATGGGTATATACTGTTTAGACCTGTTTTATGTACATACAGTACATGTTATAATTAGGCTTTCAGTTTTGAATTTGTTTTGCTGTATCATTTATTCACCTTTTGAGAGTGAAAAGTTAACATTTTTGTTTTCTCACAGGGACCACCACTCGAAGAGGAAGAAATGTTAAAAAAGTAGAGGAAGTGGACATCTCTACTGAGGCAGCTCCCATCAGACGTACCAGGAGGAAGTAAAGCACTGATCTTACAGAGTGGTCTTAATCTTCAAATCTCTAAAAAAAAAAAAATTAGTTTTATATGTTTGTACTTTTTCATTATGACATTTTTCTATAAATTTCTCAGTGTAATTTTAGCTGCTTTTTATTTTTTAGTGAAAATTGTTTGTGTACACTTATCGAATGTTTTAATCCAAGAAAATGTTTAAAGACCGTTTCAACCGTATAAGCCATAAACTTCCCTCCAAAACATTTATCTTCTAGATTCCCTTTGTGTTCTTTTATTTGTTTTTTTTTTAGAAATGTATTAAAAGAATAAAATAAGCGAGGTGGTACAAAACTTGGCTTAAGCTGTCACAATTTGCATGTAATGTGGTTTAGTGGTGACATGTTTGATGTGACATGCTTGAAAGTTTTCATTAAAAAGATTTGTAACCTCATGTTTGATTCTTTTCAAATTTATTCTGTTTGACCTGAAGATTTTTCGACTGTTCATCCATTCATTGTATCTAATGCTAATGCAGGTGTGCCAGAGATCAGCAAGTATCTAAACTACATGTGTGAGGGGAAAACACCTGCAGTGCAACATGAGAAAAATGGTTAATGGTGTATATAAACTAGTACTTTTACAAGTACATTACGATGGTTTTCATGCATAGAGGTCACTACAGTGGACAGCTATTAAAAAATAATTTTCTTGAATTTGCATGGGTTTTGATGGCATAGTTGCACATCAACCTCTACAGTGGATCCTGCTGCATCATCCTATACATTGCCACTAAGTTGCAAGCCATTGTGTCTTTTTTTTTTTTCTTTTTTTTTTCTCCTGACTAAGATGGCCAATGGTCAGAGAAAATTGATTAATCATCTGTCCACTATAGTGGACCTCATGCATCAATGGCTATGTTTCAGCTACGATTCATACTTGTAACTGTGAATGTTGTTTTTGAAAATACTTAATCTGCAGTAACTTTTTTTTTTACTTTAAATGTATTTGTATTAGAATGTAATTTTATTGACATCAAAAAAGTAATGTGATTACATAATGTATGTGACTTGTAATGCATTAATCATTTCGTCAAAAAAGTAATCTGATAACGTAATGCACGTTACTTGTAAGATCAAAAAGTAATCTGTTTACGTAATGCACGTTACTGGTAATGCATTACTTGTTAGATCAGAAAGTAATTGATTTCATAATGCATGTTACATGTAAAGCGTTTCTTTACCCGTTACAAAAAGTAAATTGATTACATAATGCACATTACTTGTAATTAATTACTTGTTAGATCAAAAAGTAATCTGATTATGTAATGCATGTTACTTGTAATACATTACTCTAACATTTTTAAAAATCTTATTACATAATGCATGTTACTTGTAACACATTCCTCGTGTCGTAACATCGAAAAAGTATTCTGATTGCGTTATGTATGTTACTTGTAATGCTTTACCCCCAACACTGCACATTTCAGATGAGATTGAAAACACCTGATCGCAAGGTTTTCTCAGAGGAGAGCTTTATTTAGAAATGTGTCCATCTTGAACATAAGGGTAAATTGACATACTCGGGTACACTGGCGGGAGCAGTGGTTTCCACAGTTGTACTGTGACAGGCTGTAGAGATTTCTGATGCAATCACGTCCTCATGTTCTGATATCAAAGATACTCGAAGTTCAACTTGCATGAAGTACAATTGCCATTGCAATATTTCACATTTATATTTTATAGTTTACACATGATTTTATAAAAATGTATTGATTGGTTTGTTAAACACACAATATTGCTGTGTTATAATTGTATTATGTTTAATACAGTATCTCTTTAAACCATAAACGCATGCTGTCCACTCAAGTGGACATTGAAAATCTCTTTAAAAAATGTGTAAAAAGGAAAAAAAGTCACATTTTGTTTTTTTATGCTTAAGAGCAATAAAAACTGATAGGAAGAAAAATCCTGACTGTGGTTATCATATGCATGAAAGGGATAAAATGTAAATAACATGGTACTTTAACACAATGAATACTATAGAATAAATAGGCTATTATTTGTATTTTTACATGGTACTCCATATACTAACTTTGTGTTATCGTGGTTGATGTCCAAAAGTTTTTCATTCTTTGGACAGAAGGGAAGCACCTCTAGTTTACATAAAGAAAAAAATAGTTACAAATTCTGTAAATTCTCTTAAAAGTCATATCACAAAAATACTATGTACTGTGGACCTGAATGACTGCTATTATAAGTTAGCACCATGGTATTTATTTAAGTGGTACTCCAAGGTGATATGGTATTATGGTAGAGTAAGATATATATTATAAAAGGTTAATATTTTAAGTGGAACGTTAAAGAGACAGAAGGTCCTAAAGGCATGTGGCTGTTGCGGTTTTTATGGTTTAATTGACTAATTATTATAATTCATTGAGCAATTTAATAATTCAAGTGGTGAGGTATTGTAGTGTAATTGTAGGTATTGTATTAGTTGTATACAGACATGGGCAGTATTTAAATTAAATGTATTTTAAATACGTATTTAATTACTTTAGTGTATTTTGTAATTTGTATTTTGCAGGTGTGGAAAAAATAAAATGTAGTTTGTAACAAAATATTTTGAGGGAGTGTATTTAGAGTATTTCAAATACTTAAATACTTAAGAAAAATCCCCATAGTAAATGATTTTGCCATATTTTCGGTCTGATGTGGTGTACTTGTCTGATGTTGGCAATGGCAATATCCAGGTTAGATGCACGAAAATCACGTGACACCCTGTAGACCGGGCTCCCTCCAAGAAGGGAATGAGTTTTTAACTCTTTAAAACGGCATTAAGGTAAAGTTTTTTGTGACAAATATATAGTCTACACACACACATATTGCATACTGAACGGCACTATAGAGAAAATAATTGTGCCTTATGGGATCAATGCACTGTGTTGTCATTCATAAAAGGACATAATAGCCCCTACCTATTATGAAACAGCGCGTCTGTCGTAACTCCACTGAAATCTCCATGCTAAGCAAGCGTTCACAATATAACATCCATCTGCAGTTTTTACACGTTTTTAAACGTATTACAAATGAGAAATATTGATATTGATTTTGTATAAAATAATCATCAATCCTATAGACCCCTTTACAGTTGGTAAACATGGTGACGTGTTTTTGTGGGCGGAGCTTAGGTGGTTGCAGAACGATCACTCTGGCCGCTTCACTAACGTTAGTTTGCAACTTTTGTTAGCTTGTTTTTTAACAATGACTGGAGAAAATCCGATTTTATCTTAATGTGCAAGGTCACTCACTGTCCAGGACCGCGATTGTTATTTGCAAAAGTTAATTTTAACGGACGGAACCAGATTGGCTGACCCACGTACACACTCACTCAATGGATGGACGATCTGACAGGATTAACGTTAACGCTAGGCTACCTCCGGTTGAGTGGCCTGAATTATACACCTATCCAATAGAGAAACCGAGCGTAAAGAGTAACTGATGGCATATAAATCTTTAGATGCCTATAACTAGGCTATGTGATGAATGGTCATGTACACGACTTGTGTGGTACGATCCGCAGTTCTGCCTAGCCAGCGCCAAGAAGACGACAATGTAAAGAATGACATTACGGTGCAATTTTAATGATGTGAATATTTTCTAGAAATAAAAATTCCAGATACAGCATGTTCATTTTTCATTGATTCTAGCACCCAACAACACAACAAGATGACATTTAATAATAATAATAATCATTTAAGCTCCTTATTATGTAGCCGAATCTGTGCTGGTTTGTATTGGCCGCCTGCAGTTTTCTCTTTGTTTTGCCTCCAGCTAGCGCCGTGACGTAACTGTGACGTCGGCGCAAAAGGGGTCTATATTTTTTCATTAATTGCGCACGCAGCGCGATTCTACTATGGAAAAGGCATACGCGGTCAGGGCAGTTAGAGTCTCATTTGTAAAACAAACCCACACACAGGGCCGGCCCTGGCCAATTTGCTGCCCTAGGCAAGATTTTACCTGGTGCCCCATGCATCACAGCCCATTTCGCCCTGTCATTGTGTTCATGATTATTTATCCTATATATGTATACAGTATATATATATATATATATATATATATATATATATATATATATATATATACATTACAGCCTAAACACAAATAGCAAGAGCATTACATCTAGCATTCAAGTCAAGTCCCATTTATTTTTATAGCGCTTTTTACAATATAGATTATTTCAAGGCAGATTTACAGCTTTACAATTTTGTTGCGTTTATAATTTTGTTCAGTATATAGCCTCTCTGGATAAAACAGTGATGTCATCGTCCAAATGTCATTCATGCACAAACTATTCATTGAGCGCTAGCAAAAGTGTTTGTTTTGCAGTTGATGGCAGCAATCTTCCACTAAACTATGGCACGTTTCATGTTTTCACCATGAATGAAACTGCGAAATGTCTTCTTTAATGTTAATTTTACATAAAACGTTGCTACGTTTAATAAACCTGTAGCCTATATAAATATCATTAATAATTTTGGCAAATAAATTTTAAAAATGCCATATATCCCCCTCAAAACTGCACAACTGTAGAGTAAAACATTAATTAATAAAAGTGATAGTGAATGCGTCTAAAAAGACTGACGTGATTGTTACAAATCACACTGTCTGGGGCCTCTGGAGAACTCAGAACAATTGTTAGCTTAAAGTTTAAGGTAAAAATAACTGCCATTAAATTATATATCTTACTACTATGCAATTAGATAAACTGTTCATTCATTAGCCTACATTACCTCTGTCTTTATCCCCTTTTATCCTCTTCTCTTCCGTTTGGCACTGTATCAATTGCAGACTATAATGCTAATCTAAAATATGTCATGTAAATTTGGCCATCCGTCACAATCAGGTACCTTTCACCATGTCTAGACCTGGCGCGAGCTGCCAGGCCCGTTTCTACGGGGTGCTTGAGTGTGTTAAGTGCCCTCAAACGAAAGAAATGCTGTCTACATTGGATGCAGCGAGGGGCGACGCTACACAACAAATTACCAACAGTAAACTGATCGCGCGCGCTCTGTTTCTGACGCACTTCAAGCACTCGCTGGGCGGGGGAAGATTGATGCGCCGGACCGGAGTCGGGGGACTTAGTTTTTTTTTGCTTTATTTTGTAGTATTTTGAATTAATGTTTTTAAAATAGTATTAGTAAAAAAAAAATCTAAAAAAAAATTCACTCGTTCACTCATTTTGGCGCCCCTATTGAGTGGCGCCCTTAGCATTTGCCTATTCCGCCTATGCCACGGGCCGGCCCTGCCCACACATATTATGATTAATATGATTAATCATATATATTATGATTAAAATGGAATTTTGATTTTGTGACAAATTCTCGGTCTGTTATTTTTACACAAAAATCGCTGCAAAAGATGCTTTCCAACAGGTTTTATCGTAGTTTTTGCCCAACTCCATTGACTTGTATTGGATGTTCTGTGAGGTACGTTATTACTCCGCCGACGGAAACGAAAATGGGGTTGTTTGTATTCTTTCTGTAGTCTTCCAGTCGCGGTATCGTAGGCTACGCTATCCAAACATTGGCAAAGGTGCATTATCGCCACCAACTGGGCTGGAGTGTCTATTATTCAAGCTCACAAAGGAAGAATGTCCGGTTGTGAGGCGTTTTGAAAAATAGGTTCACAGTTTTACAACGAATGGTAAAACACCTGTTGGAAAGCATCTTTTGCAGCGATTTTTGTGTGAGCATATCAGTGAACACCCCAGACCACTCAGTGAGTTTCACGTCTTTGTAAACTAAAATTTAATGCGTTTTATGAATGATTCTTCCAGTGCCCCTATGGTGCTAACACAGAAACCGAAAATTCTCGGGACAGCAGCATTTGAAACGATCAGAAACATCAGAAACGATCTTAAAACAGGGCTTTAAGTGTAAAATACCGAACTTGTCCTTTAAGGCACGAGTAGAGTAACGGTGATAATATGGCTATGTAGCCTACATCAAACACGTTTTGCTATTAAGGGCAGCCTACCACACCATTGATGTGAACTTAGCTATACATGCCATTTACGTCAGAGGGAGCTATTTCAGGCCCTGTAGAGATTTAGTGAAATGCTCATACTTTTTTATTTTGCTACTTCGCCATCTTGAATTTACACATTTCTCATATTTGTGTTATTGCTACTATTTGTGTTATTGACCTTTCAGTAATAATAATAAAAAAAAGACTTAAGATTATTGTGGGAGTATTTTTGTATTTTCAAAATACTAATTACTTGTATTTTATTTAAATAAATTTTTCACATCAGTATTTTGTATTTTATTTTGTTACATTTCATGAGTCAGTATTTGTATTTTGTAACAAAATAGTTTTTGATGTATTTGTGCCCACCTCTGGTTGTATATTATTATTATTTTTTTTTTCTTTACAAAACGTCAAGCCTTGATGCACAGCGCAGTTCCGTGCAGTTCCGCAGTTCCGCCACACCAGTAGGAGGCAGCACTCCGCACAGCAGCTCAAACGGAGGCGTTTACGTCATCAGAGTGATCCGTTAAACAGCGTTCGCGGAAATTTTTGAAATTCAACCGAAGCTTAGACGGAAGAATGAACTTAAGAATAGCGAAGTAAATATATATATATATATATTCGAGTATACGTGATATCTGGTATGCTGATATTTATATCTGGAGTATAGTACGTATTAACCGAGAATTGTCCTCCAGCTGAAGTTTATATCGGAGGTAAGTTATTATTTTCTCCACAATTCTCATTTATTTCGTTACTAGCGTAATATGTAACGTTAGATAACAGTTAGTTTGTTATTCAGTTAAAATTAACACCATTTAATGTAATGCAGTTCCGTAAGAAATTGATTATTTCTCAATCATTTTAGATAATTGTGTTTCAATGTTTGTATGTGTGGGGTTTAAGCTTTATGTTCTTCACGTCAAAGCTAACGTACAAGTTCATATTGCTAACATATAGGCCTACTACAATTACAGTATAGTTTTGCATGGTTGTAAGATTCAAAGTACTGAGTAAATCTGCGTTCTTTGTTTTTACGCATTCGTGCTACTGAACGATAACTTACCTATGGTTTATTTACATCACATGACTAAGTACAACACCAACGCATTCTTTATTAGTGGTATTTTAAGTCCTTAATACAATGGCCGAAAATATTAAACAAATCCAAACTGTCTTCTGCTGGACTTGATCACTACTTTTCTTTTACTATGGTAGTAACTGAAACTTTTCTCTGTCCTGCATGTGAAGGGTGTGTTTATAAAGGTCAAGATGAGTCGACGACCCAGCAGCAGATATTCTGAGATGCCCATGCGAGTGACAGACAGCAGGATGAGTCTGATCAATGCCACCCCTCAAAAGTACACCCCATCTACATTTCCTTTTACATTATATTACTTCAGATGTATTCGAGTGCACACTGAAGTGGTTTTAATGGCCTAAACTGCTTTCAGCGGTAATGCTTCAATATATCTGAAATTTTAACTTGAGTTTCATTACAGCAAGGACAATGTCTTTGGCAAGCTGAACATACCTAAACCTCAGTCTACCACATCTGAGAGACGAACAAGCTTTTTTGGAAAGTGAGTCTGGTAGTAACTTGTGATTGTGCATTGATCATGTCATATAGGGCTGGTTTCACAGACAGGGCTTAGATTAAGCCAGGATTAGACCTTAGTTCAATTAGAGCATTAAAGTTGCTTTTATAAACATGCCATAGAAAAAAAAAACATTACTTGTGTGCATCTTGAGACAAAACAATAGCACTGACATACTTTAAGATATGACAGTACAAGATGCTTTCAGTTAAAACATGCATTTTAGTCTGGGGCTAGTCTTAAGCCTTGTCTTTGAAATCGGGGGATAGAGTTTTTATTAAACCACAATTGGTTAATTATATACTGTAGTACAACAGTGTCCTCATCTTTCTCCACAGAGGCATCGGGGCAGGTGGCCAGAGAAACAGCATGTTTGGGGCATATGGGGGCCCAGAGAAGATGAAGGACCCCAGACCCCTACATGACAAAGCGTTTGTCCAACAGTGTATCAAACAACTTTGTGAAGTATGATTAATTTTAATGTCATATTGCGGGTTGACGAAAAGTAAAAGGGATAGTTCACCCAAAAATAATAATTCTGTCATGTACTCGCCCCTAAACCTGTATGAGTTTCTTTCTTCTGTTGAACACAAAAGAAGATATTTCGAACCAAACATTTGTTTTTATTTTTTTATACTATTGAAGTCTATGAGGACCAGCAACTGTTTGGTTACCAACATTCTTCAAAATGTCTTCTGTTTTCAACAGAAGAAAGAAACTCCTAAAGGTTTAGAACAACTTGAGTGTGAGTAAATGATGACCGAATTTTTTATTTTGGGTGAACTGTGCTTTTAAGCCATAATGTTAATAAGCACAAACAAATTCTAAAAAGGGTAACAGTGAGGCACTTACAATCGTCAACTTTTTGTTGTGTGTGTGATGATTTAAGGGTAAAAATCCTGAAATTGGGCCAAAAGTCTGTTTACAATTAATTTATTTTTCCATTATTTCTAGTTTCTGGTGGAGCGAAGCTTTCCAGGCAGCATCACAGTGAAGGCTCTCCAGTCTCCATCCACAAAAGAGTTTTTAAAGATATACGAATTCATCTACACTTTCCTGGAACCGTCCTTTCAGATGCCCACTGCCAAAGTGGAAGAGGAGATCCCAAGAATGCTCAAAGATCTAGGGTAATCACATTATCATAAAAACAAAAGATGACAATATTACTTCATTACTACGCCCTGTACGAAACGCTACAATAGTAGTCTGATATCAAACACACTTTGCTCAGTGTTAACCACCCTGTAATTTGCCCTGATCGTTAAGAGATGATTGTCGTTTTGTTTCAGATACCCGTTTGCACTCTCAAAAAGTTCCATGTACTCCATTGGTGCTCCTCACACGTGGCCACAGGCTCTCGGAGCTCTTATCTGGCTCATCGACACAGTCAAGGTGACTCTTCTTCAGACCTTTAACATATTTACGTGAGATATAATCTGTACATAGAAATATTACTGGTTTCCATTTAAAGTTATGAAATGAGCAAGACTTTCACTGTTGCTCATAGCAAAGCAAACATTCCATAAATATATGTACACTACCATTCAAAAGTCAAGGTTTTGTAGAGTTAAGGTTTTGCCACTACCAAGGCTGCATTTCTTTGATCAAAAATACAGCAACAGTAATATTGTGGAATATTATAAACATTTTAAAAGACTATTTTCTATTTGAATATATTTTCAAATGTAATTGAGTCATTTGATGGCAAAGCTTAATTTTCTGCATCTTCAGTGTCTTCACATGATCATTCTAATATGCTGATTTGCTGCTTAATATTTTTATGGAATCTATGATAAAGTATTTTCTGGATTTTTTGATGAATAGAAAAAAAAAAACAGCATTTATATTAATTAGAAATCTTTTGTAACATTTATTTACTGTCACTCTTGATCAATTTAGAATCCAGTTCAGACACTTGGCATGTTTGGTTCGATTCAAAAGATTTCTGTTGCAATTGCTTTGTTTGTGCAATTCATTTGAATATGTGTGAACTCTGCCATCCGACCAAGACTGCTGAAAAGATGGGTCTTGGTTTACTTCCAAATGAACTCTGGTACGGTTCGACTGAAATATAAACAGAAAACGGACCAAAGACTGGATGAGACCCTAAAAAGGACAGAATGCTCAAGCATACCTGTTTTTTTTCTTGTCATAGTCACAATGTTGCCCATCACAGTTCGGTACATGTGATGGAAACGCAGTCTCCTTGTAGAAGATATTTGTTTGTGTGTGAAAATTATTTTAAAAACATTGTGCCATTGAGTTTTGACGACAAAGACCATTTTCACTTGAAACTGTGAAAATCTAGCTTTCCTTACTATCCAAGACTGCAATGTGAACAATAACGTGCACGTTAACATGTAGAAGCAACGTTATTGCAGCTTTGACTGACATGTTGATATTCTCCCTACAGCTCTTTGGTGGTCAGAGAGACCAGGATCTGCTGTTCTCTGACTTCCCAGATGAGCTGTGTGATCTAGAGGAAGGGGCCGAGTACAACAAGGTACCGTATCAGACAAAACGTCTGCTTTGGCAGTATATTTCACTCCTCTGCATAATTGTAGACATCACTTATTATATGTGTATATGTATATTATCTCTGTAGCTCTTTATAGAATACTGCTCTGACACCTACAACAAGTTCATGCAGGGAGCAGATACGTTTGAGGATGAGGAAGATGACTATCTTAATAAACTAAGTAAGTTACACCACAGTGTGAAGATCTAAAGTGTTCATTGAACTTATTTGGATGGGGGGGGGGAATTTAATGGAGAAGATTCTGATGGAGGTAAATTATATCGGACATCCTGAACTACCAAATAATTTTAGTAAAAATAAAACAAAGTTGGCATGAAATAAAAAATTCACCCTATTTTCTAAATGCATGTTATTGTAAACAATTTATCTGTATGTTTCTTTTTCTTTTTTTGACCTCGTAATGTTTCATAACTGGACCTCTGGTGACGTAGGCACAAATTCTCCAATCATTTACCCACTTAAACCCGCTCCTGCAAGCTTGTGTTCACCTGCTTCTGCTTTTGAGTGCAACTGCCACATATGCAACATCCAATCAAAAACTATTGCATTTTTTCTTTTGAAAAACGTTACATTTGGATGACAGTCATAACAATACCAGATATTTTATTAGGAACTACAACATAATACATGTTTGAACTTTGATATTGCTCGGACCCTTACTGATGCTACATTTGTTTTTCTCCAGCACTCCTTGTTTATGTGTGGGATACCCCTCACATTAAGCAACGGAAAACGAAAATAATAAGAAGGGAAAACTTTGTGTCTTTACGTTTATAATAATCAGTCTTTAAATGACAAAAAATATATTTTATTTAAGTATTTTTAATAACACTAATGCAAAATATGGTTTCATTGTTGGTAACAAATATTTTCGTAATTCTCTCAGAGAAGCTCTACAATGTGGATGGGGCGCTGTTACACTCCCAGCAGGAAAAACATGCGATACTGATGGAGCACGTGGAGAGACTTGAAAGGGAAAGTCAAACTGTGAGTGTATACATGTTTCCTTCACTTGTCATTTATCAGGTTTATTCAGATCATGAGAATTACTTCTTACTATAATCTATTAATTTTAGAATAATAGCATAAAATAATAAAGTCAGTAAAAACTGTGAAAAACAAAGTCCCTGTAAAGGCAATTCTAAAAAAAAAAAAAATCTAAACGCATTATAAATGTTAGAAATGTATTGCTAAAACATATTACAAAGAGTGTGAACTGTGAAGTATTGAATTGTGGAGTTAGACCGTTAAACAGTTTTTCATCATTGCTGTGTTCCGGATATTTTGGGCTGGGCTAAAATGGGGTCTTGATGATGCACTGGAGTGCCTGAGCTCCTGGACACGCCTCTACTCAATGACGAACTGGAGCCACTGAGGCTGGCCGCTCCCCTAACAATATAAATAGAGCACATTCACATCAGTTTGCCGCTCAATCGCGAGTTACTGTCAGTATTATAAGTTACTACAGAATATAGTTTGCTTGCCCCCAGCGTTTGAGAACATTTGTTCATTTGTTCAAGATTTTAATAGTTTATTTTATGTACTTGCCGGTTTATTTTATCATTCAAATTTGTCTGGGTGGCTAATAACACATTTTTCTGTGGTGTGACAAACTCAGAACACATACTTAATTTTGACTTTACAGGGACTTTACTGTGTGTATGAAGTATGAGCTTCTTCAAAGTTGCCACCCTTTGTCTTGAATTACAGCTTTTCTCACACATCTCTCAACTACCTTCATGAAATGGCTGAAAATGTATGACCCCCAATATGACAAAGAAAAAAGGATGGATTGGGAAAACTAGATGTGACCTAGGGCATTAAGGTCTTAAACATACAAAGAATTCTGTCATGACAACTCTCTGAGAGAATGGCATGGATATGGAAATTTATTTTGTCTTGGCAGAATAGATCTGCTACGATTCTGCTGCAGAGCAAGTACCGAAACTTGCTACTGCTAATACATTCACAGACATTGCTGTGAGCATGTAAGATGTTGCTGCACATGTAACATGCATGAAATAATCCCCCAAAAAAGCAGGAGACAAGACATGAGAAGTGTAGAGCCCTCTTAAAGAGACTATAGTTTGCACTTATCTTGGATTTCAGATGCTTTCTGAAGCGCGCTGCAGACTTTTAACAGCCACACTACCGGTATTTGGTTGAGGTTGAGCCGCAGCTCATTGGCCGCTGATGCAACAGCAACCAATCAGCTGCGCTATGTTGATGACGATGCAATCGCTACCAAATTAGTTAAGGATCTATCAGCCTGCGCCATCTAGAGGTTCATGCCAGAACTAGGTAAAAAAAATTGTATATCAATGTTAAGGCTGTGTGTGTTGACAGGATCGTTTAGCAGGGAAGAGGACAGAGAAGCTCAGATTACAGGCTGATCTGCAGAAGCTGCAGGACTATCGTTGTACTCTGGAGGACCATAAAACTGGCCTGGACAAAAAAGCTGCTGGATTGTCTGAGGAGCTCGAGGCTGCTGGTAAGAGCCATTACAAGATGCAGCCACACATGCCTTGTTCACTTTGCACATTGTATGTTGCCTTTGCTCTGCGATAAGTAAGAATTTCATTGTACTTTGTACACTACATATGACAATAAAGATACAAAGGTTGAATTCAATTGGTAAATGTCCCTGTTCTTTGTACAGAGATGCAGTTGGAGGGTCTGAAGCAGGAGAGGACAAGGCTGCAGCACATCCTGGAGAATCAGAAGTTCACTCCAGCTGATATCGAGCGTATTAACCGAGAGAGGAATGAACTGCAGCAGACCGTTCACAGTTTAAACCAGAGTCTAGAGGAGGCTGAGCAGCTGGTTTGGAATGAGGAGGTCAACCTGTCCAAAACCAAAGAGAAGGTCAGGACTTTACCCACAAACAGACATCCCATGTCTATTGAGAGTTGTTTCACAGACCAAGGGCTGATTCACACAGAACATGTTTTTGCAGATAATAAGGCGAGACACAGGTCAGTGAAACGAAAATAAGGCTAGAGATGTGGTTTTTAAAAGTTTAACAACTTTTAACTTCAGTGCCACGTTTTTTTGAATGCTGCGTCATGCATGAGAAGGTGCAAAAGACGCAAGTGCAATGGTCAAATACGTCTACATCTTTACATAGAAAATAATGGGAAAGTAGCGCAGTGGACTGGAAGAATGCATTCTGTGTGAAGAGACCCCAAAGCTGTGTCCAAAATCTCATACTGTCTGAATGGGTACTTCATTTGAATAAGTACTTTGTGACCAAGTAGTATGTTTTGTAGTATGAATGAAATTCAGGCAAACTACATCTGCCATGTTGTTATTGTAATGTGACCTTGCAGTGTAATTTGTCACTTTACTGCCATTCACAACTCCTCTCCTGTGTCCTCATTGAATAGTATTTATCCCCATAAATCTCCTGGGCACATCTCTGATGGACACTTTACTATAAATTCAGACATGACTTCTTTCACATACTTTTTTATCCTCAATATAGTAGGGAAGTAGGCATATTCAGAGAGAGCACAAAACTTCTAAACATGCCTCCTTTCCTACTATATAGTATGGGAAAATCACTACACAAAATAATAGTATGTCATAATTCGAAGCATTCCTAAAACGGTAAGTGAAAATAGCCAGATGAGGCACTATGTCTGGCGAGATCCGTTGGTGTCACTTCACTATTTAATGAGGCCACATTATAGGATTTTTTTTTAGGCAGGAAAGTGACGACCCCAGCATTTTAGGTCACATGACAGTCCCAACATGGTGAATGGTACACGCATGCATACTTCATACAGACCCGTTCTTGTCTTAAGACAACTTGGATGAACTTTTTTGATCCACTTCAAATGTTGACTACTGTTGTTTACTAATTATTTCACTGACATTATTCCAATCTCTGACTCAAGGAAACAATGCAGAAGTTCTTATAGTATCATATAATATGAATATCTTTCAGTGGATGATGCTAAATACAGTTGTAAACGGGGTCTAAAACATTTTGAGCTTGTCCACTTTTAACCACTTCCAGAGGTAGTCGAAACGCATTAGACCGGATTGCTTTCGTAGACGCTCAAGTGGTAGAATGCGTTTGAACAGCCACAAAAGACAGACTACTCTCTGGCTATTCCTAGACCTAATTCCTAAACATTATGGGAAGCGTGCTAGCCAGACAGGTTTTAAACTTTGTCGGCTGAAGACCCAAATAAGGTTTGAAAAATGTACCAAGCACAATGTTATTTAAACATTCCTTATTTCAAACACGAACTCGCAACTGCGTTCACCGTGGTCTTTCAGCTATCGGAGCATGCTGCTCTCCGTATGTTTTTCCATTGTCTCCGTTCGCAGTCATATGTAAATTGTGTGAGCTTATTTCGTCCATTAGATTGCAAGATCTGAAAAAGCCATACATTTACCTGCCCATTGACCCTCCCCTCAAAGAAATCAGGACAGAAGTGGTTAAAATGGTCCTTTTCCACTACACAGTACCAGCTCGACTCCACTCGCCTTGTTTGGTTTTCCACTGTGTAAAAGTTGTACCTGTAACTGCTTTCGGGTACTTTTTTTCGTATCACCTCTGGCGAGGTTCTGAGTAAGCTGAGGCGATACTAAAATGTGACGTGAAAACACTGCAGACTGGTGATTGATCAGAGAGAATCGTCACTATTCACTGCGTCATCATTGCACGCGCCAGACAGAGCTGTTTTTTTTTCAGCAGTGTTTCTTTTTGCTGCCCTCAGCCTCTCCTGAAACAACGTTTGTCTTCTTGCTGTGAGAAACAGCCACATCCCGAGGATCAAAAACAGCATACACTCGATTTCCTCCATTGTCCTGTGTGTGGGTAGCGGGTGTGTGTCGCGTAAAAGATTACGTCACGGCAGTTTCCTGTGGCGTCGCTATGACGACCAGGCACTGTCTGTAATGGAAAACGGAGCGAAAAACAAGCCGAGTCGAGTTGAGCTGGGACTGGTAATGGAAAAGCGGACACAAGATCTGGATTAAAATACCAGGTGTAAAGAGGAATGGGTCACCCTTATCTACTTGTGATCCGATCGACCAAAACGGATCTTAATACCAGGTATAAACAGGGCCTAGGAGTTGTGTGAAGCCAGCCAATCAGTTTAGAGATAGTATTGTTTGTTCCATGCAGTATACATAAGTCCGTAAGTTTACACATTTTGTTGCAGGCGGAGGTGAAGGTTGCTGAGTATAATAAACTGGGTCGTAAGCTGAAGCTCATCCCGCAGTCAGCAGAGAACGCCTGTGGTCATGACTTTGAAATCAGAACAGATTATAGTGCCACTACCATCACGCAGTACAAGACACAGATACAGGTACAGTCACTACTGCCATCCATCAGAAGCTTCTTTTATTTATTTATTATTATTTAAGGATGTTTCTTTTTTTTTTCTGTCTTAACTGTGTTAGAATCCTCTGAAGAATATGATGGTTGACGTGGAGGATGAATGCAGCAGACTCACCAATATGAAGTTGAGTTTGGAAGAGACTGTTGAACAGGTGCAAGACTTTTGTTCTACCTCTTATTCAGTTGCTGTTTATGCCTTGCATTTAAGAAAACATTTATATCTTGTTAAATACACCAAATTACTGATGTGACCCCTAATTATCCTAGTCTGGTGAATCTCACAGTCTGTCAAGAAAATGTCCAGTTCATATTTCACTCCCAAATCAACAAAGAAAATATATGGAATTTTATTTAGCATAAAGAATGTTTTAGTACAATTAAGACTGTACTGTTTATTATTTGCATTGTAACATTATTTTACCAACTGACCAAGTGAATTGTTTTATTATTATTTTTGGTTAGAGTTGATGAATTATGATGGTGTTTATTTTTTAAATTGTTGTAGATGGTTGTGGTAAGAGTGCATATTTTTGAATGAGACCCTGGAAGGAGGAAATATGTTTTTTTTTCTAGATATTATCGGTATTTTGGTTACACAATATACCGCACCTGGCATTTAAAGGGTTAGTTCACCCAAAAATGAAAATTCTGTCAGTATTTATTCACCCTCATGTTGTTCCAACCCCGTAAGACCTTCGTTCATCTTCGGAACACGAATTAAGATATTTTTGATGAAATCTGAGAGCTGGATCACTCCTCCATACTCCTCCATAGGCTTCTTCAGGGATTGAAACTTGCCGGCCTCAAAGTTATTAAAGACATCGTTAAAATAATCCAAGTGACTACAGTGGCTCAATCTTAAGTTTATCAAACGACGAGAATACTTTTTGTGCACAAAAAAAACAAAAATAACGACTTTACTTCAACTATTCATTTCCTTCTCTGTGGGCCTCTAGTCAGTTCACTAGTTTAACAGCGTAAGCTTCTGTTGTTGTACATCACACGCATCACACACATGACCAGCGTCGGCCAATAATGAGCCTACGTGTGACGTAGCTCTACGCAATCACACTAAGTTAACTGACTAGAGCCCAACAGAGAAGGAAATGAATGGTTGAAATAAAGTCGTTATTTTTGTTTGTTTTTGCGCACAAAACATATTCTCGTCGCTTGATAAACTTAAGATTGAGCCACTGTAGTCACTTGGACTATTTTAACGATGTTTTTAATAACTTTTCGGTGCTGGCAAGTTTCAATCCCTGAAGAAGCCTATGGACTAGTATGGAGGAGTGATCCAGCTCTCAGATTTCAGCAAAAATATCTTAATTCGTGTTCCGAAGATGAACGAAGGTCTTATGGGGTTGGAACAACATGAGGGTAAGTAAATACTGACAGAATTTTCATTTTTGGGTGAACTATCCCTTTAATTCAACATTAAACTCTTACAGCTTCTCTCTAAGAACAAGCCCAAGAACATTATTTAACAAATTTAATATAAAGATTTTACTAGTATCTGCACAATCTTGCTTTTCTTTAAACACATTGTTATTGTATCTGCAAAATGCAGTATCGACCGACCTGTAATTTGTATGTATTGATATGTTAGCACTAGGGCTGTCAACTGATTTACATTTTTTTTCAATTCTAATTACATGATGCGCTGATGAATTAAGCGAATAAATTACAAAATAATCGCACGTCAATTTTGGCTGAGATATTACCCCCCATTTAAGACCATTTAAAGTCATTTTTGTGTTAGATGAGAAAAGCATTGAATAGATATTACAAAAAGTACATTTTATAAAGAAATTATTTGATTCAATATAGGATTTATTACACGCAAACTTTTAAGGCTACACTGTCCATATGTTTTTATTTAAATTTTTTTATAAGCTGCATCTGAAGTGGCATTTTGGTATATTTACTCAGATGGTTTAATGCAGCACAGAGGTGACATGAATATGGATGAAAAAGGAAATGATACTCTAAATATGAAACTAAAACTGCCAGTAGGTGGTGGCAAGTCTTAATGAGTTGTTTGGAACTTTTCATTGCCGAAATTGAGCAAAAACAGACAATATTGACAATGTAACAATATTCACTTGTTTATTGAACTGTTGTATGAAATCCATATCACATTTGCAATTGTGCAAATATTTGTGGGGGAAAACGGCACTCTTGATTGTGTGATACTGCTAAACTATATCATATGAAATGAACATGACACAAATCCATACATGGGCATTTTTTGCCCTCATATCTTGCATTTTAGTGGCATTTTTAACTGCATTCTATTAGGCTTCATCACACAGTTAGTCTGCCCTGCATCATGTTTGTAACTAAACTGCATGCAATGTAAGATAGCATACAGTTCTGGGCCGGGGCGTGGTGCTTTAAAAGCGTTGATGCACTTTTTTTTTTTAACACTCCCCCCCCCCCCCATAATTAATCTCACCAAATTAATGCGTTAAATCGACAGCGCTAATTGGCACATAAACCTTTTTTAATACATACCATATACAGTGCTTAGAAAAATGTATTAGACCACCACCCAAAGTAAGGTTTGTGCCACAGCTGCCCTAAACTAACAGTATTGGTGATTACCAAAATCATTGTTAATGTTTCTCTAATGGTTAATCCACCAGTATGTGTAAACTCTTTAGTCACAGTTGGCCAAGTCAAAGTCTGGACTTGAATTCTTGAATATGAAGCTACTGTAAAAGGGAGTTATCTATGTAGAAGTCAGAAAGTGAGACAGCTTTCTAGGTTTTGTAATAAAGCATGTGTTTACAAAGCTTGAAGTGAGCTCATGTATGTACCACCCCATCTGTTTATTAGGTGAAGTCCAACATCTTTGATAAGGAGAATGACATCAAGCAGCTAAAGGAGCAGATTCGCAGAGTCGACCAACAGCTGGAGCATGACATGCAGGTAAAATGCATCAGTATGGGGATTTCTGATTTTAAACCTGCTGTAATATATTAGCCTAATATGTTAAATTAATTAATGGGATTTTTAAGTGATTTTCAGTAATGACACATTTGAAATTTGATTGAACTAGTTTATGGTGTGTGTGTAGGAAATGGCACAAGAGGATGAGAAGTGGGCAGCTGAGGTGGACTCTGCTGAAACCCACAAGAAGCGCTTGGAAAAGAACGTAACGCAGGGATGTGAGGAAGCCGAGGAGGAATGCAAAGCTGCCCAACAACAGTGAGCCTATTTTTTCCACTTTATTCTTCTGAATACGTCACCTGTCGATCTCACTTTATGTATCTGAACTTCTCCACCAGGTACCATGTGGTCGTGCAGGAGACTAACGAGGAGCAGCGCATGGTGAACAAGAATTTGACTGAAATCTTCTCTTATGCAGCAGACCATTTAGTTACAGTTGAAGTATGTGATGATTTTTGCCTACAATTACCAGTCACATCTTGACTTGATATGTTTTACATGAGGTTGAACATTTTGCAACTTGAAGGGAAATCCAGATACCATTCTTAAAAAAAGCTGTATGTATTTGAATTATACCATAGTTTGTTTGAATACTCTATTCTAATTGGCTGGAAGGTGACTGTTAAAGTTACGGTTACACCAAGAATGATAACTATAAAAGTACCTATATTAGCATCCACACCAACGAACAATAATGTTCTGTTTATTAGTAGGGCATGCTGCAGTTCTGCTGCTTTAAAGGCTCGAGATCTGTAACTTCTGATTGGCTGTTGATGATTTTTATCATTCATCAGCTGGAAAAAATTATTCTAAAAGCGATTTTAGAATAATCTTAAAATCTTAACGTACTACTTCTCTGATTTAAATCTGGCAGATTGCTTAAAGCTATGGTATACGATTTTGAAAATCGGTCGAGAAAGCCTGAGACGGTTGGGAATTTTTAAAAAACTCATCCCACCCCTCCACACACACACCCCTCCCCTCTGTGCTACCTGATCCCTCCCACCAGGAAACAAACTGAACTACGTCACTCAGTCAAGCTGTGATCACCGGTAGTAGACATTGGAACAGATGTACGTGCGATGTCGGATTCAATCTAATGACCTCGCTAATGACACTTCATATGTAGAATTGACTTTCGACACTTGAACTTAGTTGCTTCATCAACAATGCAATGTCACGTTTGAGTTCACGCCAACGCAAGATTAGCAACACATGAAATGTTCTAAACTCCCCACCACCATTAGTATAATACTACTAGTGTTGCTAAGGTTTTGAGTAATTGTTATAGCAGCACACAGCGCATCTTGTTCAAATTCTGATCGGCTCGAACAGAAACCCGCTAGGTCTACTGAAATATATTCAAGCACTTCAAAAAATATAATTACTTTGACCCCTGATAGGCGATGCTAAACGGCTAACATTCCAATGCCGACCGGCAGCATGAGCATGTTGTCAGACTGATAAAAAGCTATTTATGTAACACGTCACACCATAAAAGTATAAATAAATGTTTTACGTTACCTGCTCAACAAAAAGTCAGCCGTGTCAGCGTCGGTTTTCAGTCCCAGATCTCCCCGAAGCTTCCTCCAACGATCAATGGTGGACCCTATATTTATTCTACTTTGAGTCCGGCGTTCTTCACTTTTTTTTATTTTTTTTATCTCTGCTCTTTCCACTACAGACTTTCTCTTTCGTCCAAACTTTACACTAGGGGCAAGCAGGGGCTGCTTGCTGCTGTCGTTTATTTTTTTATCTGATGCTACTTAGCTAGCTAACATAGACTGTCAGCTGCTTTTTCGCTCAATTTCATGTCGCAGGAGGGGGGCGGGTGCGGTGGGGTGGAGACGCGAGCGCCAGGGGGAGTTTCAAGTGGAGCTGGTGATTGGATGAGAGCAGTTGACCAATGTAAGCTGTCCGGCCGGACAGCTTACATTGGTCAACTTCTCTGCGGCTGTACAGCCAATAGAGTGAATGGATTTTTTTCATTCTTTTTTCTATTCATATTGTTAGGATTGTACTATATAACCATAACCAGCATCTAAACGAGGATATTAATAATGAACAATCTTTGAAATCGTATACCCTAGCTTTAAGCAAGTGACCTGTTGCCAAAATATATATATATATTTTTTTGCCTGTCTACCAGTAAGATTTTGTGCTGCAAACATTAATGACTGCTTTAACTTTGTCAGTGCTGGCAAGTGGCCATGGTATAATCGCGATAATCAATGACTAGGTGTGCAATACTTGATTTTATTTGACTCCATGAAGATTCTTTGCTGCCATGTCATGGATTAAAATTGCTTAACGCACACCCAGCCCTGTATTATTCCTTATATACCACACCATATTTACATCGGTTCTTCAAAAGGTTATATGACCAGGTTTTTGTAGATTCTACCTGTAAGCAACTTTTTTTTTTGTCTCTTTAGAAACACTGCAACGAGCAGCTGAAAAGGTTTAACAAGATGAAGGAAGTCATCTGTGAAGACGAGGCTGACATGACACAGATGATGGATCTAGTGGATAACTTCATGAAGAAAGTAAACTGCTTGTAATGTCTTAATAGTTTTGATTTGTAAATAGTTTTACTGTTAGCTTTTTTTTTTTTTTTTTACACTGATGTTTGATTCTGGCACCCTGGAGTAATGTTGGAGTAAAGACATTGTCTTTGGAGACTGAATCATACTTTGTGTATTTATCCTGTATTTACATGTTTGTTTACTAAAAAAAATAAAGTTTGTTTACACTGCTTCATATCTTTTCCTTTCTTCTTTTTTTCCCAAATTGAGTTTAGTTTTATTTTTTTGTCTAGTTTATATTAATAGGATTTAGATCAGATGTTAGCACTATGTTAGCTAATAAAAATACTTAGTCAAAGCAGAAGTGAGCACAATAACAAGAAAATGTCACTTATGTTGGAACATTCCACTTCTGACAAGTTTCTGGGCCCAGTTGTTCAAAAGTAATCTGATCAGATGTCTACTATCGGATTGGATCAAAAGAAACAAAGGATTCTGAATTCTGATTAGATCACAACATCCATCTTTGGTTTTGATCTGGATCAAATCGTCATTTTCCATAGTATTTTCATACAGTCGTGCTAAGAATGAATGGCATCCCTGGTAAAGATGATCTCAACTGGCTGTAAAAAATAAATCTGCATCATTTATCCTTTTGACCTTTCATTCAAAAAATTGCCAAAAATCTAAACTTTCATTGAAGTAAAAGAATTGCAAGTGGTGGGGGGGAATCACATTATGGAATGTTTTTCTCCAAAATTGCCCACAAAGTTGCCCACAATTATTGGCACCCTTTTATTAAATACTTTTTGCAATCTACTTTTGACAAGATAACAGCTCTGAGTTTCCTCCTATAATGCCTGATGAGTTTGGAGAGCAACTGACAAGAGATCAGAGACCATTCCTCCATACAAAATCTCTCCAGATCCATGTTGGTGCTTCTCTTCAGTTCACTCAACTCATCCGGTCAAGGAACTGGGACGGTCATGGCAGAAGCTTCATTTTGTGCTCCGTAACAAATTTTTGTGTTGATTTTGATGTTTGTTTTGGATCGTTGTCCTGATGGAAGATCCAACCACGGCCCATTATAAGATTTCTAGCAGAAGGCGTCAGGTTTAGATTTTTTTATCTGTTGATATTTGATAGAATCCACAATGCCATGTATCTGAACAAGAAGTCCAGGACCTCCAGCAGAAAAATGTCCACAACATTAAAGATCCAACTGTATATTAAATTGTACATATGGGGTACTTTTTATCCTTGTGTGCGCCAAACCCATCTAGTGTGTTTGCTGCCAAAAAGCTATTTTTTTAGTTTCATCTGACCACAAAACCCTGTGCCGTTTAAAGTTCCAGTCGGTTCTGCCAACTGAATATGCTGGAGTTTGTTTTTGGATGAGCGAGGAGGATTTTTCTTGAAACCCTCCCAAACAACATGTGGTGATGTAGGGGTTGGTTGTTTTATTTTTATTTTTATAGGCTTTCTGACCCCCAAGACTCAAGTAATCTCTGCAATTCTCCATCTGTGATCCTTGGAGGGTCTATGGCCACTCAAACTTTCCTCCTCACCGTGCATTAAGACAATATAGACACACATCCTCTTCCTGGCAGATTCGTATCATCTTTAGTTGATTGGAACTACTCAATTATTTTCTATCTATCTTCTATTCTATCACTTTCTATTTTGTGATGCTCAACAATCTTTTGATGCACATCAGAACTATATTCTTTGGTTTTACTCAATGTGAGGGAATTTGGCCTTTGTGTTTCCTCATTTAAACTCCTGTGAAACAAGAAGTCATGGCTGGACAATGTCAGGTTCCTAGTCACCCTGGTGTGCTAAAAAAGGTAAACATTAATGGGAATATACTTCAGAGATATTTTACTCGTAAAAAATTCTAGGGGTACCAATAATTGTGGCCAATGTGTTTTGGAGAAAAACATTTATTTCATAATGTGATTTCCCCCCACTTTCAATTCTTTCACTTCAATGAAAGGTAAGATTTTTGGCAATTTTTTTTAATGAAAATTCAAAAGGATTAAACTATGCAGATTTAATTTTTTTACAGCCAGTTTTGATCATATTTACCAGGGGTGCCATTAATTCTAACCACCCTCTATATGGAAGTCATAGCTACCGTCAACTATCTGGTTATCAACATTCTTCTAAATATCTTCTTTTGTGCTCAACAGAAGAAAGAAATTCATACAGGTTTGGAACAACTTGAGGGTAAGCAGTGACAAAATTTTAATTTTGGGGTGAACTATCCCTTTAAAGGGACATGGTGATGGGAGGTGTAATACGAGATTGGAGGAAAGATTAGATTATGATTATGATTAATGCTTTTGCAAATCTCTTGCAAATGATTTGCGTTCCCCCAAGAAACTTTGTATTCACTCTCAAAACTTTTGAGTCCAATAAATGCAAAGTTTCTTGAGGGGAAAATGCAAAACGTTTGTGAGAGAACGCAAAAATACATATAATAGGCCTATATAAGATTTTATCTCATATTTTTGTCCATCACCATGTCCCTTAAGTGCCACTGTAGGGGTCTGATTGTTTAAAGAAAATTGAAAATGGAAGGAGGTGTTTGTTTATGTAGTTCATAAACTTTTGTGCACTTAAAGTGACCCACTGACTCTTCAGTTGCATCCCAATTCGCATACTATCCGTCCTAAATAGTATTTGAAAATAGAATGCACGTCCCAAATCGTAGTATGTTGAAATGAGTATTCCAAAGATACCCGGGTTGTCTACTATTTCCGGTCAGAATCTTTTCTGTTTCTGTTTAATCAAAAGTATGTATAGGCTACTGTTTCTTTACAAAAAAAAGTACATACTTTTAGGGTGTAGTATAAGTAGGCCAATTGGGACGCAGCATTCCTGTTGTTCTTTATGTAACCTGGGCTACATTGTGACATGTGATCCTATTTAGAGCACTTGATTTTATATTCTGACTAAGTGTGTATCTGGATCAGGGTGTTCCAATCCAATTTTGCTTTAAAAAACCAGCACAAAAGTAAGATGGATTACCTGGTCCTGGACAGCAAAACATGGGATTTTCAAATCTAGATAATTCTGATCCATAAACCTTTTGAACAACTGGGCCCTGTCCTGGAGACTGGAAGTCATTGTGTCAGCACAGTATGTTGGGAAATCTGGATAACCACAAGCATTTGTGTATGACATCTATAAATGTCATCTTCACAACACCTTTTAGGCAATGCTTTTACTTTGGTTGTCCTGGATGATCCCATCTGAGCAACACAAATTTACTTGCAGTTTTGAGCCAAAAACTGAGCTAGTAGTTTTTTCTTCTTAGATGTTTTTGCATTACTGAAAGAGGTAACGATTATAGAAACTACCCAACTATTGTGGTTTCCCCTCACTCAGCTCATCATTGGCAAAGACTGCAATTGGAAGTATAGGATTAAGAAGGAGTGACTCTAAAATGTTAATATTAAACCCTGTTTTGTGAGTGCATTACATCATTTTTAGTAAATTTATAGTTAAATGTATGTACAGTATTGTTATATTACAGATATACCTTCCCTTTTGACAGCACAGCTAAATATTGCAAATTGTGATATATTATAATACATTTTAAAACCCTCTTTTTGGAATAAAAATGCAAAACCTGTATTTATTTCCTAGATGATACTCTAACGAAGTCATGCAATTCAAAAGAAAGTAGCGTACTTTCGGTTGCATATTGTGTTCAGTATTTTTCTATGCAGTTAACAGTATTTTTCATTGCACTTTTTATTGTATACACTAAATGTACATGCATTAATACAAAATAAATAACTTTAACTTTAAAGTTACAAGAAATAACTTGTAATTTCATCATATTATCTCTGGCAACCCTCCCTCCTGAAGGGCGGAACAAAAATTTCCCCCTCCATGTTTCTATCGGAAGATTTACGGGGACGGACGCAGCGGAACATCATGGAGGGAGATTTGAGTTGTTTTATGTAGCAACTCGGACGCTTTTCTTTGGAATTACCAGCACAGCCTCTCAATGGAGCGCGATAAAGACATCCAGACAACGCAAAGAGGATTTCACTGCAACCTCTGCAATGTTAATATACCCAACAGTAAGTTGTAATAAACTAAAAAGCAGTAGAGCTAACGTTAACACAAGTGAGACACGTTTCTAGAAGTTTCTAACTTGTTATAATACAGTAATTGCCACTATATGTAGTTCACTGTTAGCCAAAAGTACGGTTTTATACATTATATGGACTATGATGATACTACGGTATTTCTTGCAGCATGTTTGAGTTTCGTAAATATGGTAATGCTGCAAAAATAGATAGACATAGTGTGCACTATGCACTGTTTCTGGTAAATACAAGTGGATATAAATCTAAGAATTAAGGGAACTTAAATTATCAACTAAATACATGGATATTTGATGAAGGTTAATATATGAAGTATACAATTCAAAGATAGAATTAATAAAAGAAAAAAACAAATGAATAATATGCATAAGATGGTAATATGGTAATACTTTATAAAATGGTCTCATTCGTTAACATTAATGTATTAACTAACATGAACTAACAGTGAGCAATACATTTGTTACAGTAGTCTAATTATTCATTTTTGTTAATGTTAGTTAATAATTACACTGTCGCTCATTGTTTGTTTATGTTAGTTCACAAAGCATTATATAATGTTAACAAATACAACTTTTGATTTTAATAATGTATTAGTAAATGCTGAAATAAACATTAAGATCAATAAATGATGGTCAAGTATTGTTCATTCTTAGTTCATGTTAACTAAAGGAAACTTACTGTAAAGTGTTAATGAAAACATGAATTAAGAAAATCATGACAAACATTTGACTGTTTATATACACCGGTATTCCATCAACGATGTTGCTTTCACATTTAACTGAAGTGTTTTTTGTGCAGAGCCGAGCCTTGAAGATCATGTGAAAGGAAAAAAGCACCAACATCTGCAGCGGCTCAGAGCTCAGCGTAAAGCTCAGGAGGAAAACAGCGTGTTTGTGAGCGGCTTTAAACCAGACACCTCTCAAACCGATCTGAAGGAGTATTTCACACAGTTTGGGCCGGTGTCAGATGTGATCATGGACAAGGACAAGGTTAATATATACACTATCTTTATCATGTGGTATACCGGCAATTCTCATGGTAATCATTTGATCTTTGTCTTGCTTGCATCTTTATTTGAAGGTCTGCCATAAATCAAATTCAGAATATGAAATTATCCTGGAATTTCATCCCCAATTTACAACCACATTTCCAGAAAAGTTGGGACATTTGTAAAATACAAAAAAAATCAAGAATTTGTTATTTTTATTTTATCTATTTTACCTTTATTTATCTGACAAAAAAGTACAAAGAAAATATTTCCAATGTTTTCACTGTCCAACTTAATTGTATTTTGTAAATATCAACATTTGAATTTGATTGCTGCAAAAGTTTGGATAGAGGCATGTTTACCACTGTGTCA
This sequence comes from Gila orcuttii, assembly GCA_026230005.1. NCBI lineage: Eukaryota > Metazoa > Chordata > Actinopteri > Cypriniformes > Leuciscidae > Gila > Gila orcuttii. Next base: position 10,257,388 of record JAPDVR010000017.1, read on the forward strand.
CATCACCTTTCCTTTTAAGGTGTTTTCACACCTATAGATTGTTTGTTTTTTTCAGAAACAGGGACTTAATTTGTTACAATGTTGCATTTTTTTTCTTGGTTCGGTTCGCTTTCACAAGGCAGCCTTTCAAAGCATACCAAAATGTGTTTATGCAAGTCACATGGGACTACAACTGTCCTCTTATTGGTCAGAGTTTCCTCTGCGTCATCCATCAAGATGATTGACAGGTTCGCTCCATGAGCTTATTGTGGCTTTATTTCTAACTGTAGAGAAAAACGCAAACACTATACGAATGTAGCCGTCATTCCCGCTGTTAAATGTTATACTAAATTCGTATTACTAATGCAGTAAATTTAAACACGCTCTCTCTGGATCTCCCATTGCTGTCTACAGGTTAACAGTGCCAAGACACATGCAAACACTATATGAATGTTATAATGCAGCTAGAGTAGGAATCAAGGCCTCATTCTCGCACGGAGAAGCACATTTACACAACATTTTAAGACGAAGAGGTACTCTTTTGGTTATCATTTGTGATAACTGTGCTCACTCACAGAATTAGACACTACTGCTATTTATATAGCATTATTATATTTTACAAAGTCTTTTCTGGAAATGGGATTGTAAATGTGTGGTTAATGTTATCAGTGGTGTTTACTACGCCAAGCATTACTGTTACTGTTGCTTATACAGTACTTGGGCTTAATGATTTAAACAAGCCCTCAAATGATACCTGTGTGTCTACACACTTTACATTTATTTAGATAGCAGACTATCATAGAGAGTTGGGCATTTGAAAGCGTCCCATAAAACAAATATTAAAAATAGGTTGGAATAAAGGTTGTGAATATGTGAAGGTGTTAACTTGGTAAAGCCAGATATGAAATAATAGTCAGAAAGACAGAAGAGTTAATGGAGATGTTAATGTGAGAGTTGTTGTTTTGTGTAGGGTGTATATGCTATAGTGGAGTTCTCCGAGCCGATGAACGCTCAGACAGCTCTGGAACAGCTACAGCATCAGCTCAATGGACTCCAGCTCCGTGTCAAGCCCAGAGAGAGGAAAGACTTCAAACTGTCCAGCAGGGGGAAACCCAAAAACACCCAGATCAGCCTGGACAAACTCAACTATGAGCTCTGCAAGGCTACATCTGTAAGAAAGCGTTCTACATTCACACAGCTTTCTTGTTTTAAAGCTTTTTCTAATTTTTACGTTTTCTTTTCTTTTTGTGTGTAAAAGGTCAATGAGCAGATGCAAAAGGTGGTGGAGTTTTTTGAGCTGAATGACAATGAGAAGAAAGTGAGAGATCTCCTAGTTCAGCTGCTACAGGAAGTCTTCACAGAGTTCTTTCCAGGTCCATACTTAACTCAAAACTTGAACCAGATTTCCATCATTGCATCCTTATCCTATAAACCGGGGTTCGTGATGAAACTGAAGGGGTTCGTTAGTTTATGAAAAGCTAATAATTAAATCAAATGCAGAGAACTTTATCTCTGCATGTGCTATAAGTTTAACGTACATTTGGAAATGCAGTGTGTGGTGGGTTCACACTATTTACATTCACTTTTGTATAATTTCCAACATTTTTGTGGACAAAAGTTCACAAAAAACAAAAGTTTTTTAAGTGTTAAAAAATTTAAAATGTTAAAAGTTTGAATGTTTGAATATTTGAAAGTGAAGAATTTAAGACATACATATTTGTATTATAACTTTTAGTGTAAAATAAAACATGATTATCACGTATTTTATTTTACAGTACAATTGTAATTTATACATTTATTTGTATTTCTGTTTTCATTTTAAAGTTAAAACTAATAATAATAATAATTAGTGTTGTTTATTATTCAATTTGATTGGATTCCTAAAAACACCAGTGGCAATGTAATGTGGACTGAGACACTTATCACAACTAAAAAGAGGTTTGTGTCCACTTCAAAGTCCAGCTACAATGTGCATGTCATGTGACCATTAACCAAAATTAGTGGACCATGAACATGCAAATGCATCATTAAACTATTGAAATGGTAGCGTAAAATCCTTTTTGGGAGCCCCTAGACAAGAGTTTTTAAAGCCATCATGAAATGAAAACTCACCCTGTCTTTTTTCTAAATGCATGTTATATATCTTATTTTGGACAATTTATCTGTGCATGCATGTATTTCTTTCTTTTTTTTTATGTTTGACCTCATAATGTTTAATCAATGTCATAACTGGACCTGTGAACCTGGACCGGTGAAAATGACAGATTTATCTGAGATGACGTATACAGGACTTCTTCAATCATTTAGTCTGCTTAAACCCCGTTCCTGCAAGCACACATTTATCTGCCAACACTTGAGTTCATTAGCCACATCTCAAAATCCAATCAACAATATTGGATAGAAACATGTTTGACCTATTTTTTTTTCTTTTTTTGATAATCCATTACACTTTCATGTATGTTACAATCTTTGTTGGGCTCGTTAAAATGTAATTTATTACTCATTACTCCTTTCAAAAGTATTATTATTACTTTACTCATTACTCCCTGGCAACACTAATTTGTTACACTACTCATTATCTTACTTTTCCATTACACGCCACAAAATTGGTAATTGCATATTTTCTCCTCAAAATTCTGACTTTGCATTTGTGCCTCCTAGTGAATGTTAGGCTATATTTACACGTTTATTTTGAATTTCTTTCAGAATCATCATTTCTTTTTTTTCTTTTCTTTAATGATTTTTGATAAGATCATTCGCTGCACGTGTCACTTATATTACGTGTTCATGACCTGCCCTGCCTTTTCTGATTTTAGATAGCACATAATTTGTAATTGAATGGGTTTAATGACAATATCTGGTTATGGTAACACTTGAAAATGTTGATAAACCATTAATTGTACCCACCCTGTATATAAAATGTTACCTGAGAGATAGGTCAAGTGGTGACAAAAAAAGAAGATGTGTCTGTCTTTAGCTGTTTCTTGAAAATGGCTAAATGCTCGGGTGGAGTTAGACAGGTCATTCCACCAGCAGGGAACAGTCAAGGTAAAGGTCTGTAAAAGTGATTTTGTGCCTCTTTGAGATAGCACCACATAGCGCCGTTTACTTGCAGAGTGCAAGCTTCTTGAGGGCACTTAAGTCTGAAATAGTGAGTTTAGGTATACGGGTGCAGAACCTGTGGTTGTTCTGTAGGCAAACATCAGTGCCTTGACTTTGATGCTAGCGGCTATTGACGTGCACGCTCTTCTGTCCGTTTAAGACCACTCTTGCTGCAGCATTCTGGATCAGTTGCAGAGGTTTGACAGTGCATGCTGAAAGGCCCTGCCAAGAGAGCATTACAATAGTCCAGTCTAGATAGAGCAAGAGCTTGGACATGGAGTTGTGTAGCATGCTCTGATGGGAAAGGCCTGATCCTCCTAATGTTGTACAAGGCAAATCTGCAGGATCGGGCAGTTCTAGCAATGAAGTCTGTGAAATTTAACGGATCATCAATCACAATTTCAAGGTTCCTGGCTGTCCTGGAAGGAGTTATGGTTGAGAAAGTTAGCTGAATGTAGAAGTTGTGATGAAGTGTTGTGTTGGCTGAGATCACAAGCAGTTGTCTTTGCAAAATTGAGTTGAATTTGGTGGTCCTCCATTCAGTCAGAAATGTCTGTCTGGCAGCTACTATCGAATCATTTGGCTGGAATGAGAGGTAGAGTTGTGTGTCATAAACATAGGAAAGGTGATAGGAAAAGCCATGTTTCTGAATGACAGATCCTAGTGATGACGTGTAGATGGAGAAGAGAAGTGGTCCTAGCACTGAGCCCTGAGTCACTCCAGTAGTCAGATGTTGCGACTTAGAAACCTCACCCCACCAAGACACCCCAAAGGACCTACCTGAGAAGTTAGACTTGAATCATTGGAGTGCGGTTCGTGAGATGCCCTTCGTCATGAGGTTGACTGAAGGATCTGGTCGTTATGTGTCAAAAGCAGCAATCATATCCAGTGTGTGTTGTTAAGATGTGTTTGTCAGTTTGTGGTGTGGAGAATTAGTCACTGATGGTTGTTTTATCTATGAAGAATAGTCCTCAGCTGTTAGAGTTGTTAAAGGATGGGGAGGAGGAGGACAAAGAAGAGAGAAAAGTGTTTTTGAAAAGTGTGCGAGAATCAGAGGTTTTGTTAATTTTGTTGTGGTACTATGTTGTTTTACCAGTTTACCAGACATTTGCAGAGAATGAAGAGAGGAGTGACTGATACAAAGTCATTGGGATCTTTCGATTACATTACAACTCTCAATGTTTATTACAAACACTCGATGGTGGTATACAGTAAGTGTTGAGTAAAAGCATAGCATTAATCATAAATTATCATGTGTATCAATGTTTTGTTTTTTTGTAGAGAGACTTTTTATAATAGGTGGGTATACTTTATATCGGGATCAAAGAGATGTGGATGGGCAAGCCATGTAATGCCAGAGTAAAGTATGCCACAACTTAGATTTGACAACAGTGTTCTTGTTATCTTTTCTCTCGACAAAATCAAAGTAATGGCAATATTTCCATCCGCTGTATGTAAGCTTTTCCATATTCCAAGTGACTGTAATCATTGCAGAACATAGTGCAACATTTTATTTTTAGCAGCATTAGTTCTGGAATTTTTTTCAGCATCAGAAGAAGCTTTATTACCAAGTATGTTTCCTGTTCATTTTCTAGTGATTAAAAAAAAGTCTTTGTGTCATGTGTTATAGATTGCCAGATTGTGCCCTTTGGCTCCTCTGTGAACACATTTGGGATTCACTCCTGTGACCTTGATCTGTTCCTCGACCTTGAGAACACCAAAGCATTTCAAGCTCGCGCAAAGACTACTGGATTGGTGTGTTAGCACCACTAATACTAGACATCTGTGAACTCAAAAATCAAATAAATAATCTATTTACATCTATCTGTAAAATGTCTAAAACTACTCATTTCAACAGGCAGGAGAAAATCAGTCTGAGGATTGCCATTCTGAAGACTCCATTTTGTCTGACATTGACCTGTCCACTGCCACTCCTGTTGAAATTTTGGAGCTTGTTGCAGCCATTTTGAGGAAGTGCGTTCCAGGTGTACATAAAGTACAGACTCTCAGCACTGCCCGACTTCCTGTGGTCAAGTTCAGTCATCGAGAGCTCAACCTCCAAGGAGACATCACAATCAACAATAGGTTGAAAACAGTTATTTTTGGCCATTTTGTAAAATAACCCACTTTGAATGTATCACCCCATTTGACAGTAGTATACTTAAGGTTTGTGAAATCTTTGTCTATAATGTCTTCCCTTTTTGCACCAGATTGGCAGTAAGAAACACTCGATTTCTGCAGTTGTGTTCCGGCATTGATTCCAGACTGCGACCCTTAGTCTACGCCATCCGATTATGGGCTAAGCAGAAACAATTAGCAGGTAATATAGTTTTATATGATAATTAATTGTCTATAAAAAAGGTACATTCTGTAATTTTAAGGCTGTTAAGTTTTTTATTGTGACAGTTGTTGTGATTATAACAATAATGTAATTTTAATGTAATAAAAATTTATTCTCAATACTGTAAAATGATGACACTTCATTGTAGAAAAGTAATAAATCCTCTTGTTTTTTAATTAAAGTCAGTGTTAAAATAATTCAGACTTTTTTTTTTAAAAATTACAGTATTGAGACAATTGAGGCAGGGGATAAAATTAGCTTTGTTGTCATGACAATATCAAAATGCAAACTCTTTTAATGTTTCTAAAACTAAGTTTCATTTTCCTTATGCAAAACATAACTACTTTTTTCTTTTGATTTTGAGGTGAAACACTGTATGACTGCCTGGACATTTCTTGATGCATGTACAGTTTTCTGAGTTAAACCTTGTACATTTCTAATGTCATAGGGAACCTGTCTGGCCCTGGACCGTTGTTGAACAATTACGCTCTTACACTGCTGGTGATCTTCTACCTTCAGAATCGAGACCCTCTTGTGCTTCCCTCTGTGAATCAGCTCAAGAACATGGCCTGTGCGTTAATCTGGACTACTGTTTATTTAACTTCTTTAATCAGTTGTTTTATCTGTATTTTATTACTTAATACAAATTTTGTTGACTTTTTCAAAGAAATATTTAATTCAAAAGCAATAGGAAGCCAGACAAAACAGTATATCTCGTGATAGTATGAGATGTGTATTAAAAGTGTTAATAATTAGGTGTGAATCTTCACTTGCCTTTTGATTCGATTACAATTCTCAGAGCATCACAATGCATCTTTTCCTCCAATACTTTTTTAAAATTAAAAATTAATTATTATATTAATAATCAGAATATAGCTATTTTTTTATTTTATCTTTGTTATTAAAAATAAGAACAAAGATGCAAATAACAAACAATAGAGCGAATACATTATTAGGAAGAAACAAACTAATTTAACAGTGCTTTACATTAATTTTTTCATTTTACATCTATTTAACAGAAGCTGATGACAAAGAAATACAGAAATGTAATAATTAAATGTAAAAGTAATCACTGCAGTCTTTCATGTATTAATTACACATTATTGATTATACCTACAAAAGTTTAGAAAAGAGCAGTGAGTGGTTCCCTATTTTCATTTGTACCTTAATTAACATTAATGACAGACAGCAACAGATTTATTATATTCTACCTATTAGACCTAATGCACGGATCTAATATAATGTTACACATCAGAATCCCCCCAACTGTTTACGTTCACTTAAGACTTAACAGACAATGTTTACATGAATACTCAAGATATATATATTTTTTTAAATTATCTGTTCAAGTGGGATATGCCACTAAAGAGAACTGAATTCAGGATCGCATGCTGTCTGAGAGAGGTGTCTTTTTGTGCGCTCGCTTCGGGTGCGTGTCAGTTAGCGCAAGTAACATATTGAGATCTTTTTCGTGACTTATTGTTCCTAACTCTTTTTAACATCAAGAACATTAAGCACATCCTGCACTCATTCACGTTCATGCATGTTCTTTTCATAAAAACCGCAACATCAATAAAACAGCACATTAAACAGTCTCGTGCCTATTTAATAAAAAAAATTCAAAGATTCTTTTGTTTTTGTGCATCAATGCAGAATTGTTCACATCAGCAGGGCAATGCATCGTAAAAACGATTATATTCGACAGCTCTATTAAAAATGTTTTTTTGTTTGTGTAGGTGAAGAAGAAGAGTGTGTTATTGAGGAAAGGGATTGTACATTTCCTAGTCAGCCCTTTAGTGTACCACCCAGCAAAAACACTGAAGATCTCTGTAAGTACCACACATGCTTTTAGCTCATTTCAGTTGACTTATCAGTGAGTGTTTACATGAACGTTCTTAAACCAGTTATGTTTAATAAGGTGACAAGTGGTGCTCATGTTAACATGGCAATCTGTTTTCGATTCAAATTAAAATTGTCATTATTTACTCGCCCTCATGTCATTACAAACCTGTATGCATTTCTTTCTTCTGTTGCACACAAAAAAGGATATTTTGAAGAATGTTTTGTTCCGATTGACTTCCATTTTTTTTTGTCAATGGGAACTAAAACTGTTTGGCTACCAACATTCTTCAAATTATTTTCTTTTATGTTCCACAGAACAAAGAAAGCCATACAGGTTTGGAACGACATGAGGGTAAATAACTGATGACAGACTTGTCATTTTTGGATGAACTATCATTTAATCAGCATTCTGTCTGGTTACTGTTCTCATCTTGCGCAGCCAAAGGAGTTGTACAGTTTAAAAGTCATGCTGAATTTGACTTTTGATCCATACAGGTCTAAATATTTTATTAAACATCGCAACTTATAGTTTGGATACAGAGTTGGATACTCTTCTAATTACATATTCATGTAACTAGGTAATAATCTGATATTTAAAATGTTAAATTAAACTGGTTGTCAACCATATTTCAATACACTATATTACTTTTAATAAACTTTTCACGTAAACAAAGGCTGTTGCATGTATCCTCTGTGGGTAATGCAATCCCATAATAAATAGGGAAATGTCTTCCTATTTCCTATGAGATTGTCTTATTGCCATTTATCTAAATGGTAATTGGTTGGCTAATGTTGACCCACCCTGCTGTACTCAATTAGTTCTTCTAATGTAATAATATAATTTAGTATTTTTGATTTGTTTTATTTTGTAAATGTTTTTGTTGTTAGAAAGCTGCTTTTGAAACAGGAGCATGCTGAACATTCTGTTTACATCCATTAATATATGCTGTGTAATGATGTAGCTACAACATCTACCATCAGGGGCAACATGGGCTAGTTTTCAGTCAATAAATACTGAAGATATTCATAGAAATCTAATATGAAAAAGGTTGTGATTGTGTAATTGTGAATGGTTATTTCACACAATATTGTTAGAAAATTAAATTGCGATTAGTGGCGTTTGATTCACTTTCAACCACTCAGTAGACTAATAATAGTCAAGTCCCCCATGTTAACAGACAATTATTGACTATCAGAAAAACGAACAAAATAATGAAAAAAGTTTAACAAAATGTGGTCTGTTGGTGTTTATTTATACCGAACATTTTATATCACAGCTCTCCACGATATGAGTTTTTTTTTCTTCTTTTTTTTTCTTATTTTCACTTTAAATAAAATACTTTCTACTGTCCAGTGACAATTCTGTAAGAAAACGCCATGGAAGCCCACTGTTGCTTTAGTAGTGAACACAACTTGTTCACAAAGAACACATTTTTCCATTACGCATTTTTCCATTCCACGACACTTGCATTTTTATTGTTTTTCAATGTAAACACGCTAGACTGACGTGTTTGACAGTTGCCTGTAACTGATATAAAGATAAACAGCGCATTCTTATTTCAGTGTTATTTAAGCAGACAGTTTGTTTCGTACATTCAGTTTAACAGCAAGGTTTCAACTGAACTATACATATGCATTTTATGCATTTGCATTACTTCCATGCTCCGTCCAGCTATTTTCTGGTGTTATTTTTCGATTGGTTGGGACGTTCTACAGCACTTCATCAAACTTCTCAACACACAGCCCGCCTCAGATTGTTTTTAATCAATGCCCAAATCCTAAAAAACAGATTAACACTTATCTTTGCCTAAATTCTGATTGGGTGGGCTCAGCACACACAGGTTGAGAAGTGCAGCTAGCAAACATAATCGCAAAAAATCGAGAGATCCATGTTTGAATTTATTACTGTTCATCACATTGGCAGATTTAGCAAACAGCGCAAGCGGCTTGTGGCAGAACACATTCTGCTTAAATGAATGTGACTCAGTCGGTCTATCTTAAATGGAGATCGCTAAACTCCAGTTTACTTGTTTGTTGGTGTTTTCAGATAATCTATGCTTTTTCCGCAGTGTAAAGAGAGCACTTGCGCATGGTTACCAGATTCCAAAGATTAAGTAAAAAACAGGTAGAAAACATTTTCTTTTAACAGAAAAGCTCTGATTGGGGAATTTAAATTCTTGAAATCTGGCAACCGCAAGCAAGAAAGCTTGTAGCGGCTTAAAATATATATATTTTTCTTTTTTTCCCCCTAACAAAACACAGAGTGATTTGGTCACATTTTAGTCAACGATATTGCATGTTGATATAGTCACATTTATTTATCATTTTAATGATGTTGGTGTCTCGTCAACATACATTTTTTTTGTCATAGATTTCGTTAACAAAATTAACACACTTCAACATTTTTATCATTGTTTTAATTACCATAAGAATGTGTATTAACCTAAAATTATATTTAAAAGCTCAGTCATCCAATCAGATATTTCGATACTTTGTTTTTGAGTATGCTACGGTCTGTACTGGTATTAGTAGACAGTGCAAATGATGTAAATTATGTCACGTGTGCGTTCATGGTCAAGTGAATTGTTATTCTCCCTATAACTTTCCCAATCTCCTTTCCCTCAGGCACTTTGCTTTTTGGATTCTTCACCTTTTACTCACAGTTTGATTTCCCTGCATCAGTGGTGTCTCTGCGAGACGGCCGTGTGCTGCCTATTACAGACTTCCTTCGAAGTGACGAGGAAGTGGTAAACGCTGCAGAGGCCTCTAGTCCCAAACCGAAGCGCTCCTCTGCCCCTAAACTGGGCCCAATGAATGTCCTGGATCCATTTGAGCTAAATCACAATGTGGCCGGGAACCTTAACGAACGAACGCAAAATAACTTCAAGAGAGAATGCTGCGAGGCTGAGAAGTACTGCCGCAGTTTGCAGTACCAGCGCAAATCAGCCAAGGGCAAATCCTGGGGCCTTGTGCGGCTCTTTGCACCGCCAAGTGAAGCAGGACCCCGTCCAAAGGTCGAGACTGAGAAGATTATGGAGGTCGGCATCTCTTTCAAGGCAGCCATCCTCCCAGAACCTTTGCGTGCCCAACTGGCATTGGCTGGGAAGGGTTTTAGGGGTCTTTGGTTTGCAAAGGTCTGCTCTGCTGTGCAGCTGGTGTTTCAAGAAATTTTAAAATGTTCACCCTCTGAGGAGACTCAAACTGCAGACCTTTGTCAAAGTCTTGACAAAGCCAACAGAGATGGAAATGAAATGGAGGTGAATAATAACCAGAGTCTAGAAGATACTGGTCCTCAAGCCAAAAGTGAAGCTGGTAAGAAGAGGCCTCTTATAATGGAGGAGGGTCCATCAACCTCCACTGTTATACAAGCTAAAAGACAGAGACTAGATGTTGATATGGAGCACCCAGAGCCTGTCCACTGGACTTGGACTCAAAGGAACTGTGTTTGGGCAGGCCGACGGAAAGTGCGGAGAGATCTCTTGAAGACTAGTGATGAGACTTCCAAACCTGAAGGAGGCTGCGTTGACATTGAAAGCAGGGTGACACAGAGCATTGTGGAGAAAGAGGAGAAAATTCAAGATTTGTTGTTCAAAGTGGATGCAGAAGTTGTTGGCGGGAATGAAAACACCATGGTTGTCCTCCGTTTTCACCCTTGCCATGATACTGCAGGCGTCTTTCAAGACTTCTTCCATTTTCTAGAGTCCTTCCTGCCTAAGATGGCAGAAACGATCCTAGGGAGGGCAGAGGATGTTACAGAAATGTCATAATTATTATTATTTTTTTGGTTAAACGTTGAATTTGTATAAAATCTGCATACTTTGAAGTAGAGCTAAGAGATCTACTTTTTGAACCCTTACAAAAAAAAAATATTTTAGTGATTTATGTTTTGACAATATAACAATGTACTACATGCTTTTTGTTTATTGCATGTTTTGAGTTCAATTTTATTTCCTGTTTGAATTGGGTTTTGCCTTTTTCCCCCCATGATTTTGGCATGTTTGCCTCTCTATAATGAATGTGAACATTCACATTAAAATTTAAACTGAAAGTTTAAACCATTGAGACCTGGACTGTGGCTTTCTTTATAAAATGGATAGTTATGATTTCCTTAGGTACCCGATGTAATCATTTCAATATGATGAAATTCTATTAGTATGTTGTCTTAATGAAAAGGTCAGGGTTTCCATATTGTACACATTTACAATTTCTTGCCATTCATATACAGATGGAGGATCTTCCTTGAGCCATTTCCTTTTAATGGCATTCTTACTAGTTGCTTGTAATATATTAAAAAGGTATCTTCTTTATTTTTGAGGAGAAATGCCCAAGTACATTGTTTTAAAGTTGCACTCCAGATTTCAGCCCATTATTTCATTTATTTCTCTATTCAGATCCGTCAATAGTGTGAATAATGTTACAGTCCCAAAATATGTGAAAATTATCAGCCATTATATTTCTGCTTTTTTTCCTGCATTCACCAGCCTTTTGATTCCCAGTTTGGATATATTTTACTTTGGGGGTTATTAAGAACCTTATTGCATTTTTCCAAGCAAATTCCCTCCATAAATATGAATTTGTTGTACACATCTGTTTTTTACACTGTTAGCCGTTATTCTTCTGTTATACTTATCCTTTTCGCATTTTTGTTTCACATACGTTGTCGAGTGTTTTTTTGTTGAGATTAAGCATGAATAAATTCTTAATACAATTTTCTTATTCACTTTCTTTTTATATGCATCTACAAATATCTGTACTATTGTGGATCCAGCATCTTCCACATCTTTTATATTCTTGTTAAAGTAATGTCTAGCTTGAAGATATCTGAAAAAGTCTTATGTAAGTTCTACGTTTCTGAGAAAGCTGTTGGATGCTGCCTAGTCCACTCTCAGAAGAGATTAAGCAGAAAATGTTATACCTTGTAAACTCCATTGTTTAAATCTAAAATCCAGCTTTGCTGGTTTAAATTGTAGGTCATGCTCCACCTTATTATTCTTCCTTGTCTTTCAGTTTTAGAATTTCTTAGTTCCATAAACCAAATTTCCAAGGGAATCTTTGTCCAACAATTCAATTTATGTAATTGTGTCTGCTGAAAGTTTCTATCTCCCAATAACGCTGGAAGGGTTAACTTAAGTTGTGACTGTTCAAATGCTTTCCACCTTGCGCAGTATTCATCATTACACCAGCAAACCAAGTGTCTTAGCTGTGCTGCTTTATAATAATCATCCAATGGTGGGAGACCCTGACCTTTAGGAAGTTGTACAGTGCTAAACCGCACTCTAGGCCGCGGACTTTTCCAAATGAAGCGAGGTATTTGTTTTTTCCATTCATCAAATTGCCTTTAGGGTATATCTACTGGTAAAGCTTAAAAAAGAAAAAATATTCATCTTTATAATCTCTATTCGATTATATAAATCTAAAGTTGTCACCATTCATTTTAATTCTTGCTGTAGTTGAATATAAAGATTTTATAATCCTAAGAGACTCGTTTCCAAATCCATAATGTTGCAAAACTAAATATAAGAAATCCCGACTCACTGAATCGAACCCCTATTCTGCGTCTAGACTAATTGACTAAATGAGGGCTCTAGTTTTATTCGGAAATAAATGATCAATTATGTGTAGGGTTCGCCATATATTATCATCATATGTCTGTCTTTGTTTTACAAAACCTGTTTGATCTGTATTTATTAAATCTAAAAGAATGTGTTCTAATCGTTTAGCTGGATGCATAAAGTCTGTAGTCAATGTTCAGAACTGAAATAGGTCTATACGAGCATACATCTTTTCCTTCCTTTGTCAAATTCATTATTTATACTAATTAATACTAATTACTAATTAATACTAACTAATTGTTTTGTTGCTTGGAAACTATAAATCGCCTACAGATACTCTTAAGACCTATATAAATGTATCTTGGTGGAACAGTTGTTCACATTCCTGCTATAAATGGTAAATTTACGAATTTTCACATGGAATTGAGCAAATGTTCTACTAAAACTTGATCTCCATAATATAAATATATATACAGTATATAGTATATAAGATAGTATTTAAGAATATTTTAAAGCTGGTATGCCTGGTATTGTATTTCAGTGGTTAGTTGCCATTCCCATACTTAAAATTCATATTTTACAGTCACTGTTATGCAAATTGAAAACCACTATATTCTAGTGATCAAACACAGCTCAAAGGCTCTACCAGTGGCTGCCCTTATAGAACATTTTTTATAAAATCCACCAGTATACTCAATGTACGGTGATATTGTGATGTAAGAAAACAAACTAATATGATTTCAATATTAATAAGTTGTGAGTTTAATGTTTTATCCAATATATTAAGACATGATTGTGACATGAAAATGTATTACCCACCTTCGCTAAATTCAATAATGCACCTTATATGGCTTTTTGAAGATTTCTTTCCATATGTTAATATTCAAGACCTGTTCTACCCGTCAGCCTGATGTCCATGTGGTGGACGCTATGGCCGTAAGACATGGTTAGAATGGAAAACCTGTGAGTACTCTGGAATGAAAATTCAAAGGTGTGTGCAGAGATAAATGACTGTAATTACACAACGAGGCATGCTGCTTCATTACAGCTAATGTATGACACTGGAGGATTAGTCACAAATGAACAGCACATATTCTGCCCTTATTTCATGCAGTCTGACGTGGATCCAAGAGTAATTAAGAGATCAAATGGAGGAGGTAGTATTATTTTTCTTATTTTTATTGTTGGAAAAGAGTTGGAGAAAATGTATGCCTGTTTCAAATTTTGTAGAATATTATTTTTTTTTTAGGTTAAAATTGCGGCTGTATATTTGATGCATTCAGTTTGATATTCAAGTATTAATATCAATATTCCGTGGTATTCTGATATATTTTTGAGCATGTATGTATTTATGCGTATTATGCTTGTTTTATGGTGCATTACAGATGATGTCATCAGTGACATCTGTGAGCTGATTTTTTTTCTTAGTTGCATCATAATGTCCATTTATGAAGAGAACAGTCAGTGTTTAAAATAAACAGATTAAATGAAATGAATGGAGTAAACCATTTTGTCAGGGGATTTACAGTTAAAGACCCAAGGACCAGATATGATTAATTAAGACCTGGAGTCAGAAGTGCAGTCAATTTAAGACGAGAGTCAAAATTATAATAAATTAAAGACATTTTTTTTTACTAAAGATAGTTTGCAGTTTCATCAGCAGAAGTCAGCTTCAAGACTCACACAGGAGTTTGTAGGCCGCCCCGCTTACAGTTACAAAGATCACAGCAGTTATACTCTTCACCAAGGTCGAAGCTAGTCCTTGCTTCAAGTTGAATGATTCTGATTGGCTTAGATAAACACACATTTTCCACACATATACAGATAGACTGAAGCATATCTTTTTTTTGTGAACATATTTTTATTTTATTTTACAATACATGTGCAATACAGGATTTTCATAAAAAGAAAGAAAACACACCCTCCCTACCCCAACAAGAGAGCCATAAAGATATATTCACACCAAAAAAAATAAAAAAATAAAAAAAAACAAGTTCACATTATTAGTATTACTCAAGAGTCATTCCATTCTGTTCTAGAAAATGAAGGAAGGAGTCCCAGATCCTGTAAAATATGTGCTTTTTTTGTTTGATTAAGTCAGTCTTTCCATTGCTTTACACGAAGACAATTCTTTGATCCAGAGTGATAAAGATGGACAACAAGTACTTTTCCAGGGTATGGCAATCAGGCGTTTCGCTTGCAATAAACACAGATTTATAAGCTTCTGTTCATGTATTTTCAAAGATAAGGCAGGTGGAAGTAGACCAAGAATACAGATTTTGGGGCAAACAGGGATTTCTTTAGCAATAATTTTAGATAATACACCGATTACTTCTTTCCAAAAGGATTATAAGTGCTCACATTGCCAGATGCAATGAAATAATATTCCTTTATGAGTTGTACATTTTCCACAGATATCTGGGATATTTGGATTGAATCTATTCAACTTTTCTGGTGTTATGTATGTTCTCATTTATATTGGATCACTTTAAAACGAGTGTTGATCGATAATGTTTGTGCTTGGACACAAGTTTTTTCCCATTCATTTTCTGTAACATCCATTTGGAGATCATCAATCCAAGCCAGTCTTTTATGATTTGTTGAGTCTTTAGAAGCATTAACAAATTGGCTGTACTGTATATCATAGAGATTTTACCTTTATCATTGGGATTTTTAACTGCCAATTCTTCTAAACTACTTAAGGGAGGACACCGATATGAATGAGTCTTAGATCGTATGAAATTACGGATCTGGAGAAACTTAAAAAAGTGAGACTGGGGGATTTTGTGTCTTCCCCTTAAGATTTCAAAGGACATCATTGTATTCTCTGCATACAGGTCTGCTATTTTCTTTATGCCTTTCTGCCACCACAACTTAAAGCCTGAGTCTGATTTGCCTGGAGCAAACCTTGCATTGCCCCAAATAAGGGAGAATTGAGATAGTACAGGTGTCACTCCCATCTCAACTTGTGATTCGTGCCATACTGAAATAGTGGTTTTAGCAAATGGGTTAGTTGTATTTAGTTTGAGTCTCCTTACAGAGTCAGAGTATAAATATGTATCAAGACTAAATTCTCCTGCGCCTTTTTTTTTCAATCTGAACCCAAGGAGTATGAGATGGACTAGCAAACCAGAAACATGCGGCTCTCAGTTGGGCTGCCTTAAAATACCATAAAAGATTAGGGAGTTGTAACCCCCCTCTTTCGAATGGAAGGTTCAGAAGCGATAAGCGAAGCCTGGAACGTTTCTTGTTCCAAATGAATTTAACAAATGTCTTCTTTATTATTTGAAAAAAAAGGAAGTAGGAGGAGTTAGGGGGATTGATTGAAACAAATATAGAAATTTAGGGAGTATATTCATTTTAATGGTGTTCACCCTTCTGATAGTGGTGAGAGGAAGAGACATCCATCTATTTAAAATTTCCTTTACTTGAGATATCAGGGGATTGTAGTTGGATGCAATCAGATCCTCCACCCGTGGAGTAACTTTGATTCCCAAATATCTAAATCCATCGATAGAGGTTTTATAGGGATGTTGAACTGTTAGATTCAGCCTTTCTTGGTCATTAAGAAAAAGTATAGATGACTTGATTTGTTAACTTTATATCCCGAAAATATTCCAAAACCATTAATCAAATTATTAAGAGTGGGTATTGAATCTTTAAGTTTTGTTAAATAAACAATTATGTCGTCTGCAAATAGCGAAATCCGATGTTCTAGGCCTGCAATTTCAATTCCCTTTATACCTGGGCACATTCTAATCGCAATTGCCAAGGGTTCTAGGGCCATTACAAATAATAACGGTGAAAGTGGACAACCTTGACGAGTCCCGTGATATAAATTAAAAGGTTTGGAAGTTAAATTATTTGTAATGACCTCTGCTGTCGGACTATGATATAAAGACTGAAGCATATCTCCATCGGATCCAGAAGTTAGGCACGTCGTGACCTTCCAGGTTGCAGATTTGGGTTGCTGGGCGCCAACGTGTCGAAGAAAACAAGTCAGTCCATCTCCGATAATGCCACTTGTTCCTTAACCTGTAACCAAGAAGACTAACACACACACAGTGACACACAGCTTCCTCAATGTTGGATTTGGCCAGGCTCTAACTATAAACAGGAAAGTCCTCTCAAAACATCAAGACAATGCGTTCTAACTGGAAAGTAAGGCTTTAACAAAAAAAATGGTCCCTTAAACTATAGACTTCAATGATCCCTGTGACCATAGTTGTCAGGGTATCCTAGAAAAACAGATGGATATAGAGGCACATGTTAAAGAAGTCCATACTTCATTTCTGGAAGCCGGGCTAAATGAGCAAGAACTGTTACTGCATTCATAATCATGTCAAATACAGACATTAGAGAATACATGAAAAGAACATTTCAGTGATCACACTGGTAACTTCTATAACAAAGTAAAATCTCATAAGCCTAGAGAAGTCATTCAACTCATTTGATATTTAGAAGGAAACATATTGATTAATACCTTGATTATAATCACTCATATACATTGAAGCTGCAGAGAATTCCAAAATCCATCCCCTTCAATTTCAGACACACCCTGCATCTCTCTACACTGAAAAAAGAAATGGTGTAGAAACAATTTTCACTTTTAACAATGTTTTAACAATTAACAACACAGAAACGATAAGTAACATTGAATTAAACAGCATTTTGAAGTAGGAAGCCTGAAATAGTATTTTCTTGTAAAACATGCTCCAACAATCTTTTGTTTTTCTGTTACCACTTTGATCTGCTTTATAGTTTCAAATGCTAAGCTTCCAAATGCTCCCAAAACCACTAAATCCTTTATTAAACTAGATGTTTTTTTTATTGAAAGTAACTGATATATAACTGAACATAAATTATAATTAAATAGTTAAATAATATAAATAATTATATTGAATAAATATATATATTTTTTAAATATTGAGTTTTTCATTATTTCTTAATGTAGATTTTTCATATTTGAATGCTTTTTTTGCCGATTAAAACATTACACTTTTTGAGCCAAGTGATTTTTTCTTGGTTTATTTAAAATAAATATATTAAGTTGGGAGTTGGCTGGTTTGTATGGTAAATGAACCCTAAAGCACAAGACTAAATGACAGTTGTGTATTGAACTTTGTTAAAAGCACTTTTTAAAAAATCTCACCTAGCACACCATGAGCCAAAAAAATTACAGAAAATTGTTTGACAAAACCTTTATAAATAAATGAAATAAAACTTTTTGTGTGGCGCATTTCCAAATTTGAATTGAATTAGTAATATATTACAATATTTCATAGGCAGTGTATCATGACTTAATGAATCCATTTGGACCTGTTTAATTATATTTTGCCATTAGGCCTTAGTTAAATTAGGATATTTACGTAGCTTTTGTAAACTTGCCTTAGAAAAAAAAAACATTACTGGTGTACATTTGGAGACAAGATATGTGATTGAACTCAAACATGCATTTTAGTCTGGGACTAGCTTAATCTTTGTCTGTGAAACCGGGCATTAGTTGCATAACTTTAGGTTTATATGTTAGCATTTTACAATCAGTAGTAATGAGACTGAATTTTTTAGGCTCAAACGACATTTGCTACGTCTACACAGTCTACTTTTTGAGATGAGATTTTATTGTCGAAAAGTGGAGAAATTGAACGGCAACAACTTATTGACCCAGGCACAACACATTTAAGCCGTAAATCTTTAACGGCACATCAACTGGTATTTATCTGTTTTAATAAGAGGATGCTAACTGAAGAAGAAAGAGTTACATGGTTCTGTAACCTGAGGTTGACTCTAGGGAAATCAGTCGGGTTGGCTGCATTACGAGTCATTTGTTTCAGTTGAGTCACTACACTTATTTTTTTCTTAGATGCTATTTATCTCCCAGTGGGAGATTTGAGAAAAAACAGCCCCACAATAGTGAGCATTTAGAAGTGTGAAGAGGGCATGTCTTCACTATTTGACTGAGAGTAACCAGTCTTTACAGAACCTTTCCCAGTTCCCATCCTCTAACATGTGGTTAACCTTTGAGCTGTACAATCTAACCACGGCATTGTTCCAATGAAATTACTACTACTCTAATTTACAAAATGAACTTAGTCACAATAATATACTCATCTATAGGGGTGTAACGATACCCTCATGTCAAGACTCGATACATATCACGATACGGAACTCATGATACAATATTATTCCGATACTCCAAGACATATGTGAAAAGGTTAACAAAACATTTACTGTTGATTAAAATGCTAAATTTGATATTACATTGTGGGTGTAAATTTAGGATTGGACTTGGTGCTGGTAACCCAATGCACAGGACAATAGTGACACCAGAACGAAAAATATTCATGATTCTGAAGCTGAAAATACAGAATTATTTTAGATGAATACGCTTGCACTCTGTCACTGACTAGATATATTTAAAATAATGTAGGCCACTTTTTACTGGTAACATAAGACATTTGGCATTATCAGGACCCACAAATATTCCCCCATTGCATTATTATACATTATATTCAACATTATATAGTTTAATGTAGTACTGACACTAAAACTCTGAAAACTTGAATTTTTTTTCACACAGTAATTTTTATTTTTGGGTGAACTATACACAATACATATTGTCACTATCCACGATACATATTGTTGCATTTTTGTATTGCTATATATTGTGATATATTGAAATTGTATATTGTTACTCCTACTTGTCTATATTTGGGGGAGTATAAAGTAAATTTCAAATAAAACATTTTTATTTTTTAAATGAAAATCAGCTAATTTGCATGTCCCCATTACGTTATATAGTGTACATAATTTAGTTCATTTAAAAATAATTTAATTTTATTAATGTAAAACTTTTAACTAAATTAAAATGATTTTAATTTTTTTATTCTAAAATTCAGAATTTATCATTGCACTTTCTGTTCAAACTGTTATGATATAATATTCCCCTCTTTAAAATAATGGTTTGATCATCATGACATCATATTTACAGGAGAAATATCATGTTTTTGACCACATGGTTAAAACAAAGATTAGTTTCACTTTTATCAGTATTTCATGACGTTTACATGTATATTTTCCATGTCAAGCTCAAAAGTTTGACTGTTATCACAAAAAAATATTGTTTAATTGTATAATTTTTTTAAATTATAATGTGTGATTTTAGGCACTCTTTGAAGTAAGTATATACATTTAATAGTGTTTTAGTGTTATGATTAAGGTTGCTAACTCTAAATAAATATGCAGTTTTAGAATCAGGAAAAACACAAATTTGTTCACCAGTTTGAATATTTTTGCGGACGTATCCTATATTGTGATCCCTCAATGATTGGATGGATGGTTTGCCTGGAAGTTTGGATCTGAGGTGGTAAAATAAGAGTTCAGCAGTAACTTTTAAAAAAATAAATCTCCTGAAATTTCCTTAGAATGGGATCTATTACTGACTCAATGCAGGACTACAATACTTATAATAGGTTTACAAAGTTTCATTATAAAAACAATAGCAATTTTCACCATGAGCTCACTACACGGCCACTCACACACATGCAAACACACAAAGGTTGATAAGTTTCACTTATCTGAAATGTGCATTAAAGTAATTTAAAGCATGTTAAACACTTTGGAAATGTTCCCTCTCTCTTTCTCTAATGTCTTATTCTTAGTTTTTTTTGGACTGACATTATGCTATCAGTGTTCTGTCTCTCTCAGGTCATCAAACTCTCACGGGTCGTCTCTCAAAACTGAATCAGCTCGTGTAAACATGCTAGGCTGCTACCAAAGCACTCTGCTCACATTAGTGAGGCCATAACATGCGATAAGTCTGATAATAATTCCATCTTTTCCTCTGACTCTCTAACATTATCCCTGAGACAGGAGGACAGCCATAAATGCAGGAAGTTTCAGGATTTTGTGTGCGTAAGTGGAAGACCGCACGGTAGCAAAGTTAAAACAATGAACGATTGCAGCATTTAATAAATGCTCAAATAGCTTTTTAGCTCCTCTTGGCTCCTTTCTGTCTGAATGATGGCAGTGAACTTTTCTTGCCTCTGTCTTTGTGTCTATTTTCCATGTGCCTTTTCTGTTCATTAGGCTTCTCACACAAACATAACCATAGCCATAAATGCCTTAATACATATTAATTTCACAAAGATTTAAATTTTTTCACCATCAATAATCCAAATTTTTTAGCTGATGTAAAAATACAGTCCAATATGAAGGACTTTTCTGTATTGATTTTTTTTTTACTGGACCATACACTGTAAAAAATGATTGCTGTGAATATTTATCACAACTTAAAATGCAACATTAAAATAAGGAATAACGTGTTTTCAACTTAAAAAAGTATGTGTTTGTGCTTGACTTAAATATTAAGTTTAGTTAACTTTAGTTAAGTTGGATATTTAAGTTATCTCAACAAATTTTAAGTTGTTATAACTAATTGCAGCAACGTTTTTAGCGACAAAGTTAAACAAAGACAAAACTGAAGTCATTGCGTTTGGAAACAAAGATGAAGTTCTCAAGGTGAATGCATACCTTCACTCTAGGGGTCAAACAACTAAAAATCAAGCCAGGAATCTTGGTGTGACTCTAGAGTCAGACCTTTCAGTAGTCATGTCAAAACAATAACTAAATCAACATACTACCATCTGAAATTATTGCAAGAATTAGATGCTTTGTTTCCAGTCAAGACTTATAGAAACTTGTGCATGCTTTCATCACCAGTAGGGTGGATTATTGTAATGGACTCCTCACTGGCCTTCCCAAAAACCATAAGATAGTTGCAGCTCATACCGAACGCTGCTGCTAGGATTCTGAGCAGAACCAGAAAATATGAACATATCATATCAGGTCTTTACACTGTCTCCCAGTTACATTTAGGATTGATTTTAAAGTATTATTACTGGTACATAAATCATTCAATGGCCTAGGACCTCAATACATTGCAGATATGCTCACTGAATATAAACCCAACAGATTACTCAGATCATTAGGATCACATCAGCTAGAAAAACCAAGGGTTCACTCTAAGCATGGTGAGGCCGCTTTTAACTATTATGCCAGTCGCAGCTGGAACCAGCTTCCAGAAGAGATCAGATGTGCTCCTACAGTAGTCACATTCAAATCCAGACTCAAAACACTTCTGTTTAGCTGTGCATTTAATGAATGAGCACTGTACCACGGTTCGTGCGACTGTTTGTACTGTATTTTACTTTATTTTTTATTCTAAACTGTTTTAATTATTCTTATTTCTTTTGATTATTTTATTTTCTTCTATGTTAATATAGTGCTATATAAAGAAACTTGCCTTGCCTATACCTATTGCCTATAGTTTTGAATTACACACATACTGTATATTTGAGAAAGGAATAACAAAATGTTAAACTTTCAGGACAGTGCTGATGCTGTGTCACAACTCGAAAAAAGCACCCATTAGACATTTGGTGTAAACTATTTACAATTAAACTCTTCATTGCATGCAAATTGACATTGGTGCATTTTCTATTTTAAATAAGAAGGATTCAGTCACAGCAAAAGGATAAGATGTAGCCTATCTCATACTCTGTATGATGGAACAGGCTACATTCATGTACAATAATAAACTGTTGTCTTTTTTAACTGCCATGTGTGGCATTTCACTACCTTAATTTGGTTTTCCTGCTCTAACCTGTTTATTTTGTCATGTTTATTCTGTAGGCTATATCACTCCCTTTCCCTACACATATTTTTATGATTTTTCATATAATTTCATTTTTATGCCTAGTGGAATTATTACACATAATCCCGCTAAAACCTACAATCAATACAATTACAACAAGCTCCATAGTAAAAAGGTGTTCCCACCAGTATTGATCAGAAATAACACCATTCATTTTCATAGGAAAGTATCTACATTGAACATGCAGAGCACTCTCAGATCAAAACGTTTGTTCTCTCAAGTTCATCCGAGCACCCTTTCATCCGCACAACAATCACTGCGTCAGAGGATATTATTTGTAGAGTTATCATACCGTAAACACCCAGCCAATCAGTTTGTGCTTGTATTATCTGGCGTGGCTTTCTCAGTGTTTATTCATACTGATAAGCTGAAGTGTGAGCATCAATATCTACTGTGTGTTGTTTTTCCTCATTGACTTTTATGGTTGCACTTGCTGGGCGACTCCAACCACCGATGCAATCCTAAAATTTTTACAACAGAAGCCATGGGAAGTGTTCCTGTAAATTGTATGCGTAATATAAACAGAGGAACAAGCAATCTGTATCAATCTTACACATTGTAGGCACATTGATATCATATTTATATTTGCTGAAGAAAATGTCCTCAAGAAAACATGCACAGACCATGCCCCACTGAGATTTACACAATTTCTATACGCCTTCATGATCGGTCATGACATGAGGATTTACACTTTAATCTATTCCTGCATTTATGGGAGCTCAGAGAGAAAGTGCCCATGTGCCTTTACACACCTGCAAAAGACGCATTCATGTGTTGGAAGAATGTGATATGTAATCTCATGGCAAGTTAGAAGATTAATTACTCAGTTGCTGAATGAAGAATATGAGTAGATTTATTAGTTGAGTAGAATTAATTAGGCCTTAGTATTCAGCAGAGGTGGAAAAATATTTAACAATACTACTTAATATTTAACATTATTGATCTCTGACTATAGGCCTACTGATGCTGTTTGATAACTGATAACTTAATAATTGATGATCTTTACAATGGAACTGAATTAACACTGAAATGTCTTTAACTGAACAACAGCCGAAATGCGTAATTTTTCTGTTTTCACTGTAAAGCTGCTTTGAAACAAAAAAAAAATTGCTATATAAATAAAGGTGACTTGACATGAGGTGGAAGAGTAAACACAAAATAGAAAAGCTATTCATGAGAAGAATACAGATTCATTTGTATGACTGTCAGATAATTAATGGCTTCATGCAATAGAGTACTGCATGGATGAAGTAGCCTATTTTTGTGGGCCAAAACCCTGAAATGAATTAGCATTTTAGCACTTCTGATTCCATCGTCCTGAAGTCAATGGGTTTTTTGAATGGGTTTTTGGTTAAATGTCTGAAACAATCTCAAGATATTTCTTCATTTAATTCTATGACATAAAATATATCAGTAATATACCTAGCCCCTTGTGATTTTTATAGCTTTTACTTGTCTTGAAAAAGTTGGTTGCTAACAAGTTGTTAAATGGAGAGAAAAATGTTTTTAAAATAAAGACTGAAGTTGTCGGAAGCTTATAGTGATGGTAACGTAGAAGTCACACGACTAGTATAGGTTTGTTTATAGAATACTTTTAGCTTTTTACTTCTGTCGACTGTATTTGGGCCTCATTCATAAAAAATCATAAAGATTGTGTTCATTTGTGAAGATTCTCATAATGAACAAAAGAGCTCTGCAGAGCTCTACAATAATAAAAAAGCCAATGGAAAAATCCTATCGAGGGAACTGGCCTATAAATATGTAATTACTGCAGCACTCTATTAGCATGTAATCTGGGAAAAAAATACAAAAATATAAACTTCAACTCAATCTCATGAGAAATATGTAACTATTTTAATTATGTCATTGATCTCATCATATGAATTTGTACAAAAAAATTTAAGCATGAAGAAGGTCCATCCCTGACCTTAACCATCAGTAGGGCATAAAAGCAGATCATACGAAAACATATGAATGATATCATACAAATTCATATGAATTAGCTATATTTACTCAGACACAAAATATAGCTTTTTAAAGAAAGTTTGTTGGATTTGTCTGTTCATTCACATTATTAGCATATTATTACATTTCCCAAATTTAATTCTGGACACTTACGCTTAAACATAATCGAGTTGTTAGTCAATATTTGTAATTTGAGCGCTCTGATAGTTGTCTCATTAAAACACTTGAAGATTAATTCCACTGGCTAGTTAAGTGATCGAGATCAAGATGACTATTGATTAACCACCCATGCCTTCTTTACAAATCAATGACGTGTATAATTAACATTTCCAGCTCTCATTTTCTTCCAGAGTCTTTATTCTAAATGAATGTCTATCATTTAGAAATTTGAGAGGAATTCTTTGCATCAAAAGCGCCATCGTCACAGTTGTGTCAGTGCGAGAGAACACGCGCGCACACAGCGGAACAGGAAGGCGCCGCCATTTCCACACAATTTGTTTAATCACTTCTTTTGTACCACTCGTTACAAATGTCTGGGTCGTGATGCTAAGACAATAGTGTACAAAGACTTTTTTTTTTTTTTTTTTTTTTTTTACTTGTAGTTGGACGCAATCTGGATTAAAGAAGGTCAAAACATGAGTTCCGCGTTTCATAAAGGCTGTCTGCTCTGCACGCATTCAGCGCTCAACTAGTGGATTTTACAGAAGCATTTTGAAGTATTATTTTAGCGGACACTTTATCAAACACGACTCATGAATATTATTCGCAGTACAAAATACCAACCTTCAAAAATACCTTATTCAATGGACGCTATACTTTTCGAAGGGGTTTTTAGCTTATAGGCTTCCTGGGTGTTGATCAAAAATATTATGTAGAATGAAAAAGATCCATAAGCCACTAAAAGCTGTATGCTGATTTGACCACATCAGGGGTGTAAGTTTCAGTCAGTGTAAAGCAATTTGATAAAATGACAGAATAATAATAATAATAATAATAATAATAATAATAATAATTAAAAAAAACACCAATGAGTAATTTTGTATTTCTAATAATAACCTTAAACAACTAAATTCAAACACTAGCTGTTTTTGTTTCCCTATGGCAAATTTGTAGGCCTACGTTATTGTAAAATTCAACTGATGTGCACTACAATTGTGTGTATGGACTATTTTACAATAGCTTCAAACACAAACACAGTTGATCCAATCAGAATTTGGAGTCTGAACTATTCAAGGAATAGTTTAATTCAAAATGAAAATTCTGTCATCATTTACTCACCCTCAAGTTATTTCAAACCTGTATGAATTTCTTTCTTCTGATGAACACAAAGGAAGATATTTTGAAGAATGTCTGTAACCAGACAGTTGATGGACTCCGTTGACATCCATAGTTGGGGAAAAAAAATACCATTGACGTCAACGGGGCACATCAACTGTTTGGTTATACGGACATTCTTCAAAATATTGGCCTTTATTATTTTTATTATACATTTTTATTATATATTTTTATTTTATTATAAACTTATTATGAAGGCTTTTTAACTTTTGCATCCTTCTGAGTGCCTGGATTCTTTTTTATGAACAATTAACCCTTCCAAGAGCACCAGAGGATACAAGGGATACCAGCAGCGCTCCAGCTCCCCTTTGTCTATTCTTCAAAATATCTTCTATTGTGTTCAGCTGAAGAAAGAAATTCATACAGGTTTGAAATAACTTGAGGGTGAGTAAATGAGTAATTTTCCTTTTGAAGTGAACTATTCCTTTAAAAAGGCCTACATCATTCCATTCAAGTCGAAATACAGTTGACAACTATTATCCTTAGTTTCTGGGAGAATGCCAAATGATTTTGCTTAATAAAAAAATGTTTTAATGAAAATGTATGCCCTTAATATTTTTGTTATGCAGCAACAATGTTATAAAGACAATAAGGCCCTTGAGGCTGTGCTGTATTGTGAATATACCCCTGCTTGTTATGCTTAACGCATTATATCCACAATATACTTAATTGCTGAATTATGTAACAGCATAAAATTATGGAACCTTGCTCCGCCATGGAATAAAAAGTAAAAAAGGTAATTGCGACTTTTTTTCTTGCAATTGCAAATATATATCTCGCATTTCAGACGTTATAACTCGCAATTGCAAGTTTATTTCTCACAAGTCAGCAAGTTATAAACTCGCAATTGCGAGAAAGTCAGAATTGTGAGATGAAAAGTCTCAATTACCTTTTTATTCTGCGGCGATAACAAGCTTCCATATGAAATATACAGCTAAGAAGTTGTTCAGAGTCTCATAGATATTGAGATCACAGGGTTGGATGGCTTGAGCCAATGACTCATTAGTTCATTATTAACACTGGTTGTGTGTAAGTGCTGGGTGGGGTTTGGACCTCCCTCTGGGGTCTCTTGAGCTATAAAAGCATCATGGTCTGGTGAGAGAGGAGCAGATCAACACCAACAATCAACATCACACAATCCGTCTAGGACTGAACATCTATTGCAGAGTAAGTATCATTTTGCTTCTTTCACTCTTAAGGTGATGATAACTTTAACATAACGGCATCAGAATCAGGACCATGGATAGCTCTGTGACAAAATACATCAGTGAGTGAAATTGACAAATCCGTTCAGCATAGAAAAAGAGTTGAAAATCTACAGGAAATGTTTAAATGTTCTGTAGAATTGCTCTACACACAGTCTATCTGGATCAAAAGTGCATCCTACTTTGTATGACTCCCAAAGGTTTTCTCTCTGTGTCTATCAGATGGCAAGTGCACTGAGATCCTGGACTGTGCCGCTGGCTCTTGTGCTGTGTGTCATTGCGTGTCTCAGCAGCCTGGCCGAAGCTTACCCGCCCAAACCTGAACCTCCAGCGGGAGATGTGGGTCCAGAGGAGATGGCCAAGTACCACACGGCTTTAAGACACTACATCAACCTCATCACACGACAGAGGTACGGCTACAATTACTTGTGCATTACCTGCGTATAATTACATGGGTAACACGTTACAATAAGGTTATTTGTTAACATGAACTAACAATGATAAATACATGTATTGATCTCAGTTAATGTTTTTTTTCTACATTTAATAATAAATTATTCAAATCAAACGTTGTATCTGTTAATATTACTTAATGGACCTAAATTAACACAAACTTTTTATTAAACAATTGTTAAAAGATATTAATAAATAGCCTACTGCAATTAATGTTTTGCTCATTGTTAGTTAATATTAACTACGTTAATTAATGATACCTTATTGTACAGTGTTACCATTACATGTGTCAGTGCAGATTTAAACAGTAATAGTAATTTAATAGTAGCACTGATTAGTTATTAGTAACAGTTAATAACAACTTTCCTTAATAATTGTCAGAACATGATTTATGCAGAATTAAAAACTGTGCATTAACTAAATGGAAATGTCATGAAACATTTTATTTAATATATTTTAAACATTTGGTAACAGTATTTAATTTCATTTAACATGATTATTACATTAGTCATCATTAACTGATAATGAACAAAACTTTTACAGCATTTATAAATGTATAATAATTCTAAAGTCTGCATTTACTAATATGTACATTTGAAATGAACATTAATCTATTATGAATGAACATCGAATGCACATTGAACAATGGGCCTATATTCATAAATTAACATTAGCCTATAGATTATTAATGTTTGTTCATTTCTTATTATTGGAAGTTAAGTGTTACAATTGCAAAGTCTATTGTCTTAGAGACAATCATAATTCATGAAACAGTAGAAGAAATTCTGTGTAAATTGTTTGAAATGCATCTAAATGGTAACACTGGACTGAATGCAACAATATGTTTAAGAATTATTTTACAAACAATTTATACAGATTTTTTTTTTCTGTTCGTAATTCATGATTAAAGTCCATTGTACGGATGCAACCGAAGCTGAGTAAGATCAGAAGAGTCTTGAAATATGATTATGTGGGAAAAAAAGCAGAAAACAGCTAATGGCCCAACAAAGATTTTCAGATGATAATGGAGATGATGCCGACATTAATGGAATCATTTCTAACACTCTCTCTCTCTTGCTCTCATCATAATGACGCCATTTACAGTGAAACAGTGTATTTTTTTTCACATCACAGAATTTTCCAGTCAATGGGTTACTCAAGCCTTTATTATATTTGTTTTAATATCCAAAAAGTATATAGCAGGTACAGTTATGGTATTAAATATTGAGAATATAGTACTTCGATATATAGGCCTAAATATCATTTTCATATTCCTGTAGAATGATATTTAGGAACTCAAGAGTACTTAAGGAATACTGTGGTAAAAGTTTTTTGATTTTGATTCAGCTAGTTCTCATTTTCTATAGTTTAACTTGATGAAATTATATATATATATATATATATATATATATATATATATATATATATACACACACACACACACACACACAATAGTATGTTAATGTTAGTCCCTAGGGTTCTCAAGCTTTCTTTTGTTTGTAAATCTCTATTGTTTGTAAAGCTCATTTGAGCAATGCGGTGTGTGAAAAGCACTAAACAAATAAATTGAATTAATTTGAATCCAGTACCACTTAGCAATGCAAGAGGGTTCATAGGAGAATAAACCAAATCTATTTTACAGTTTAAACAAAACCTCTTTTTTTGTGTGTGTTCATGGTTTTACCAAATTGTGCGTTGCTATGTTTTTATCTGAACACTCACATATGTGCGAGGGATGGGCTGAGTTGCCAGATATCATTCAACCTGTACGTAACCCCTCATTATTGTGCTGTGCGCTAAGATAGATTGTTATTAAGTGGGATTAACATGTCTGGTAGCGTCTCTGATGATGCATGCTAGAGATCTACCCTGATATTTTCTGCAACACGTTTAACCTTAAAAGGCCACAATTAAATGACGTTCATGTGTTATTTTGGTTCTGTTTCTTGTTGATTTCCTTATTTCTCTGAATTGATCTACATTTATCTTCAGTTAAATCGGGATGTTGAATTGTAATCCTTTTTGGTGCTTGTTTGTTCATCACTGCTGTTGCTCACAATTAGGGTAATGGAATTTGAACAAACTTCTGACACAATTACTAAGCACATACACTGTAAACAAAAGTTGGTGCCTTAATTTTTTAAGTACAATCAACTTGGATGTTTAAGTCATTTAAACTTAAATTAAAAACATGAGTTGAATCTTGTATGACATTAAAATTTGAAAATTGCTTAACTGATTTGGATGAGTTAAAGCAATGTAAAAGCATATGTTGTCAACTTATTGATCATACAATTTATTACAGTGTAACTTGTGCTTCAGGCTTGAATGACAGCTCAAATCATGCATAATTCATTCTCTTACATCTTGCTTTTTTTCATTCTTCAGATATGGGAAGCGATCCACCCCTGAGGATGCTGTGGCTGAACTGCTGTTCGGTGATGATGAACAGGACGTCAGGCCCCGGTGAGCAGTGAGGGAACATGCTGGAATATCTTGCTTACTCTTAGCTTTGTCCCAGACAGCAACATAGTGTCGGCCCAGATCCGGCCCACATGTGGTACATGTGGTTTCCACGCGTAACAGATGTGGGCTGGATCTGGGCCGACACTATGTTGCTGTCTGGGGTATTACTGCATGTTATTTAATCACAGTCACAGTCAGTCCAGGGATATTCAGACAAACCCGTGGTGGAGATGTGAAAATGAATGATTTTGCTTTTGTGCAGGATGGAAGACTTGTTATGGTGATGCGACTTCTCTCTCCTCCTCTGTGACTGGTGCAGTGGTTTTCTTCATCTATCCATCTCCATGATAATAAATGAACAGCAGAAACCAGCATGAGCCAAACTCTCATCAAAACGAGGCTCCAAAAACACCTCATGATCTGTACATGTCTATCAGCCTCTTTCTCTTTTCTCTTTCTATGATTTAATTTATGCTTTGTGAAAGACAATTGTAAATAATTTATTCACTGACAAAATTGACAATAATAAAAAATAACTGAATGTTGAACGCTTGATTCCTCTCTTTATTTATGCATTTATATGTATTTATTTATTTACCTTTTCTTAAACAAATAAAGAAAGATTGTGTCTGAACTAGGACATATGCACACCACTAGATGGAGGAACTCAACAATTTTTCTACATTTTGAACATTTGCCAGTATCATTGTTTCATAATCATAGTTTAGAAGTTTTATTTTTTATTGTTATAAGGTAAATAAAAAATACCATAAATATTCACATTGCACTGAACAAAAACGGGACATTCTTTAACGTTATATGTGACCCTGGATCACAAAACCAGTCACAAGTAGCACGGGTATATTTGTGGCAATAGCCAACATTGTATCAGTCAAAATTATCGATTTTTCTTTTATGTCAAAAATCATTAGATCATGTTCCATGAAGATATATATAAAACATTTATTTATGTGAGTGAATGCAGCACAATCGCGAACATAAATGGACAACTTTAAAGGTGATTTTCTCAATGTTTCGATTTTTTTTGCACCCTCAGATTCCAGATTTTCAAATAGTTGTATCTCGGCCAAATGGTGTCCTATCATAATAAACCACATCAATTGAAAGCTTATTTATTCAGCTTTCGTGTGATGTATAAATCTCAATTTAAAAAAATTGACCCATGTGACTGGTTTTGTGGTCCAGTGTCACATATGATACGTATTGGGCTATAAAAAAACTGTAATAAAAATATTTATATTTATCTAATGATTTATATTTCTGTCTTTCAAGTGATAATAAATAAATACCATGAATAGAAATAGTCTAAGGTATTACCATATTTTTGGACATGTAGCATGGTAATACCACCTTTTTATTTTAAAGTGCCTGATTCAGTATATTTTCAGGATACTTTGGAGAAACAACCAAGCATACTGATGGTAGCCTACAGCCTAGTGTAGTCTATTTGGTAGGCTAGTCTATAGTTTTTAATTAATAGAAAATATAAATCATTTAATAGTAGGCCTATGTAAAGACAGATAGGCTGCGGTATTAGGTGAATTGTTCTTAAAACTGTAAAGGTTTGAGTGATTTAATACGAAGTAGAGGGGGTGATGTTGTGGGGTCCGCAGAGAGGCGTGGAGTGTGTTGCCCCTTTAAGACTCACAGCATCTCAATAAAACAAAAGCGCATCGCCGCCGGTCAGATACGTGATGTAAAGCAGTTACACAGATTGTTTAAATCTTCGTTTAGTTATCAGGTGATAAGAGGTTGACTGAGCAGATAATCTAGTTTAAAGTGTTCGTGTGATAATATTGCTGTCTGTGAGACTCACTGGTTGCTGTGTTATCAGGTGTATGTGTGTGGTAAGCTAAATAAGACGCGAAATTCTTAATGATTCGAAAGCCGATGGATTATACGCGTTAATTCGGCGACCATCATCATGACCGCCGTCTGCAAAAAGTGAAAGACTTGCACTGCTGGTTTATTTCACCCTGTCAGACATCACAGGTGAGTCAAAGGCGTTCATGACAGATAGTGAAACAGCTCATTACACTCCTTTCTGCACAGCGAGCTACGCGACGCGATAAACAAGTAGGATAATAGAGTTTGATCTGAACTGAAATTTCTTTTTTCTAGTCTTTTTCACTAATGTCAGTGTTTATCTAAGTTACTCGCGCAAACAATACAATGGTATTATTACATTGCATATTCTGGACATCTGGTTTAATGGTAGGCTAATATGGGATTCTTTGGGGAGGCTATCATGTAAAATAACACGGGATAAGAAAATGGTAATCAGTAGCTACCACTGAATATAGGCTATATGCGTACCATGCTTTACCATCTGATACCATCACTGTACCATACTAACTAAGCGTGTTCAGGCTGTATTTAAAATGAAAACCATGCATTTTTTGAATAGATCATCATCATCATCATTTTTTTCCCCAGTTAATTAACAGTTCCGATAATTTACAATGACGTCACCCATCATGAAGATTTTGCAAGATTAATTTTATCACAATGCATTTATGAGATATTTTAGTTGTCTCCACTTCATAAATAATATGGAAACGATAGATGCTTTAATTATGATTATAATGGATATACTTTATTATACATGATATGAGTGAAAACAACAACAGCTTCACTGCATGATGCTTCGGCCAGAGTTTTTTCCTCTCTGCAAATATAGTAATTATTATTAATATGAATAATTTCAAACAAATAATTTTTTATTATATATATATATATATATATATATATATATATATATATATATATATATATATATATATATGTATATATGTGTGTGTGTGTGTGGGGGGGTATTTAAATTCCTATTACCATATTTCTATTGTTATTGAATTTATTCTTTTAAAGTTTTTTTTTTTTTTTGGTCTGTTCTTTTAACATGTGTTTGCTGGCTTGTGTGGGAAAGTCGACACCTCTTCAACTCCTACATTCTTTTCTTAGTCTCATTCATAAACATGACATGACCTCTCTGCTTCTGTTCCACTCTGTGTGTGACAGCTTTACCCACGTGTGCAGCTCCAGGGACGGTTTCCATGAAAACCGGTGATGTAGTCAGTGCACTCAGTAAAAACAAGTGACATTGCAAGACAGGGTATATGACTTCGAAGGTCTACGATGTTTCATATTTCAGATTTGATTGATTTTGTTTTGATTTTAAAATTGTTATTGGCTATAAGGTCATTTACATGTCTTCGACTGAATAATATATACTGTGAGACACCAACATGCCATGGAAAGAGGTTTTCAGTCACTTGTTTGGCACATTATTCTACACCAGGTGGCAGAACAGCTGCCAAAGAGGGAAATGTGCTTATTAAATTATCAGTGTGTAGACACACAAAGATAAAAGCTGACCACAGATTGTCCTGAAACTTGAAACCAGCCAGCCAGTTACTTGAATAATGTACATCACAATCTCGTAATAAAGATCATCAATTAACATTTCTAAATTACATGCCTAAACACAGAACAGCTCTAGATATACTCTCCAATTTTCCAGCTCTTTTGCTCCATTCAAATACCCTACTGTAGAGGCTCTTGGGATTTCATGTGTTGCCAGGCAACCGTTGCTGCAGCTGCGCAGCCGGAGAGTTAATGCTATACAGTACTGTTAGTGCTGACCTCCCACTGTCATCTGCTGCCCTGACTGCCTTTGGTTAATTGAGCTTATGTGTGTAACTGTGTGAGTGTTTAAAACGGCTGTATCTGCGTAATTCAGAAGCAATAAAATCTAGCAAAAAAATATTTTTGGTGAACAAACTTGTGCAAATTTGCTTGTGCAAATTCACAAGTGGATGACCGAGACTCATTGCTGTTTGCACCTGTTATTAACATGTTTCATATGTGTCAGGTGGAAACAGGGCCCTGGGTATTCTGGTCTCTAGATATTTTTAGTCCCTTCTTCAGTAAAAGTCTATAAAGTCAGGCAAAACATCATAAGTCTGATCAGGCTATTCACATGGTGAAGCTTAGTGCTCAATTCTGATTTATTGCTCAGATCCAAATTTTTGGTATAGGCCTAGCTGTTTATATTGTTGTTTTAAATGTGGCCAATGTCAGATTCCAGTCTGAACAGATCATGGTCCTGGACTGACCCGTGTGCGCAAAAGCGCGAGAAAGGACGTCACGCTACAAGTGATTGCTTGTTTATTTATAGTGTGATCTTCCGCCGAAGCCAGCAAATGTATGCGCAGGCAATATAAAAAAAACTAAGATGAGGATGCGAAAAAAGTTTTTAAACATTTATGATACGAACCCTCGTGTTTTTCTTGTATATAGAGCTGTCACTGTAATACTCATAAGCTCTGACACATCACTGTCCTACCACTGACTAACTTTCGCAACTGTCTTGATCACTTCAGGTATGTAAAATCTTTGAAGTGACTCCCATAAGTGCAGAATTGTGGCGAATGTTACTCTAGAGTGACATAAAAGCCGCATGAATTCCGATATGACTGTTCAGACTGAGGTTGCGTTGCAAAACATCTGACCTGTATCGGATTTCGGACCACATATGGAAGTGGCACAAATCGGAATTGAAAAGATCAGATTCCATGTGGTTTGTGCTGTTTACACTTTCATGAGAACAAATCTGACAAGTGAGAACAAATCTCACAAGTGAGCAAAAATAAATAGTATATAGTACAAATGATGCAGGATGAGTTACTGAAATTTAAGTTTATTATGGCTTTGTTAAAATCCTGCACTACAGTCGTGATTAAATTCCAATAAAAAGCTGTTGTGCATTGGGGTTCTTCATATAATGAGAAATTATAAATACTGCTCTGCCTTCACCAACAATAGCTGCTTCCAAATGAACTCTGGTGTAGTTCGACAGAGCAGTGGGTCTGGTTTACACTCTGGCATACCTGAGGGTTACAGTGGGAGTGCTTCCTCTCCTATATAGTGCCATGTTCCGCCAAGCTGCTGGATGATGGCGCGGGTCCTTCTCGTGGGGGACCCAGCATGGCTTTGGGTCAACTGGGAGAAGAGCAAGTTCTCCCCTGTGCAGAGCATCTCTTTTCTCGGTATGGAGTTGGACTCGGTCAATATGACTGCACGTCTCACCAACAAGCGTGGGCATGGCGCCGCGGCACACTCTATGTGACCACACAGATCTGTCGCCAAACATTCAGCCCTTGGTCAGACCTTGGACCTATTGCTGCTTGCGACAGCCCTCCCTGGCGGATTCCCCTGACCGTGTTTCTATGGGCCGGAGTGTCAGGCTGTTGTTGAAAATAAGAACTTGTTCTTAAGTGACTTGCCTGGTTAAATAAAGATTAATAACAAATGTCCAGACATGTTGTTGTTACAACAGATACCTCCAGAACAGGTTGGGACGCTGTGTGCAATGGGCATGCAGCTTGGGGCTCCTGGACGGGACCTAGAATTTAGTGGCATATCAATTGCTGCCGGTTACATACATTAACCACCAAGGCGAGGTACTTGCCCGCCATCTCCTCCTCTGGAATCAGCAGCGGCTCAGGTCGCTCTGCGCCATTCACATTCCAGACGAGCTCAATTGTGCAGCCGATGTGCTCTCACGACAGCTCACTCTTCCAGGAGTATGGCAACTCCATCCTCAGGTGGTCCAGCTGATCTGGAGTCGATTTGGGGATGCACAGGTCAACCTGTTTGCTTCCCAGGAGTCCTCCCACTTCCCACTCTTTTACTCCCTGACGAGGCACCCCTCAGCACAGACACTTTGGCACATTTGGCCCTGGGGGCCTACACAAATACGCATTTCTACCAGTAAGTCTGTCTTACTGGCCCACCTTGCGACAGCCCCTTCCTGGCAGATTCCCCTGTCATTTCTCTGTGGTCCTTTATGGTCTGCAGAAAGCTCCCTTTGAGCCGCCGGAGTTAGTTGAGCTTAAGGTCCTGTCTCTAAAGACAGTGCTCCTGATCACGCTCGCTTCCATTAAGAGGGTGGGTCAGCGAGTCATGCCTTGAGTTCGGGCTGGCCTCTTTAAGAAAAACAAGAAAAAATGTTGGGGGGTACTTAATTTTGTTAATCGGGAATTGATTGGATTGTTGGATCGTTGTCATTTGCTATTGGTGTAATTTCATGTGAGTGACAGGTTGTCCCACCCTCACACCAGTAAACATTTCATCAGAGAGGAGATGTTGCTGCAAAGAGATGTATTTTGATTAATTTACAAGTAATTTTTATTAAAGTTTAATCAGGGCACATGAATAAAAAATAATAATGATGTGCACAAATAAATAATTAATAAATATTCCTTAAAAAATAAGAATTTTTATTTCATAGTTATTTTAATAAAACAACATTTTTTACTTTAGTAGTAACCATTTAATAAATTGTATTTGAGGTTGTGTTAAATTTTCAGTCGTTTTTTATATGCTTTTCATAGTAACTAACTTATTTCTTTGTAAACATACCCACATCCTTTGCTCAAAAACCACTACTTGGTGTAGATTGTAATTGCTATTTAATGTAGTCTCTGTCATTGCCGTGGTG
Organism: Gila orcuttii; assembly: GCA_026230005.1. NCBI lineage: Eukaryota > Metazoa > Chordata > Actinopteri > Cypriniformes > Leuciscidae > Gila > Gila orcuttii. The sequence goes on from JAPDVR010000017.1 coordinate 10,293,866, forward strand.
AACCGGCACAAAGGAAAAAAAGAATAAATAGAAGCTGCGCGTGCGAGGGGAGCTTATGGTTGTCTTGGTTACAACCATTCTTCCATGTAAAGTAATGAGAAGCCCAACTTGAGGGAGCGGAAAGGGGCTATTTTTAGTCCATTTTCACCAGGACCTGTGGATTTGTGCCTTTTTTTAACATTTGTTTGTTAGAGTTGTGTTCTTACGCTGAGCTTAAAGGGGTCATGAACTGAGAAATAAAATTTTCTTTGAGCTTTTTACATATAAGCGGTCATCATACTATAAGAACATCCTGTAAGTTTCAGAACTGAAATCTTCCTTGTTATTCCAAAAACAACTTTAATTGTCACCAAGTCCAGCGAACGACGCGTCCTGGAATGTGCCTCTTAATGATGTAATAGAGTGGTGAAAGACCGCCTCTGGAGAAGAAAATCAACGCCTACTTCACCATTGCAACTTTGGCGTGTTGAGATGACGAGAAGAGAGCTATACAGAATGAACCACAACATATTATCTTCCAAAAGATCCCAATACTAGGAATATGGTTATTTTATTTATTTTCAACAATATAAATGTCTCACTTGAGCATTATTTATTTGTATGCGGTACATTTCACTGTGGATTCTTTGGTAAAACGGTTGCAATTTTGGCACAGGCTTTGCAAACAGACTTTTACGATATGGGTTCGACAGTAATGCCAAAACATGTAAGTAACTTAATTCTAATGCCTGATCAGTGACCAGTGATTTCTGATATGTAATGATTCATGTACAGTCAGATCTTCTTTGTCTATGTGCCAGTAAATCAAACCAGTGAGTGACTTAAAGCTACAATATGTAATTTTTTTCGCCTCTAGGGGTCACTAACCTCTTATAATAACAAAGGCGTAGGTTGATGACACATAATTCCAGCAGAATTATGGAACTTGTCGTCAAGCTGATGGATCTAATAATGTTTATGGATGAGTGAATACATTGATGTTTTTAACATGACTGTGGTATGAAGCAGGGCACGATTGCTAATAAGAGACAGATATCAGCGCCACACGCGAGTCCCCCGGATATAAAGGAATATGGACATTTCATTCTACCGAACTACCCGCAAGTGCTGTATTAATACTCTCACAGGTCAGTTTATTAGACGAATGAAACTTGTGAGGTAACGCAGCGCTGTTTCATTTGGTCTACACTATCACACTGCATTTGAGTGTGTTGAAAGTTATAATGTTATTCTATGTGTTGTATGATGTATTTTATGTGGCTGTATGAGACTAACAGTAAGCTAGATCAACATTAGAATAACATACAGATCATATTCTAACATTTCATCATGTTGAACTATATAACATTGATTAGTTGTATGTACATTTGCTCACCTGTCTAATAAAGTACATGCAAGAGCTCTGTCAAGTCGAAGTTTGTCACGGACGTGTAGCTCTCGGCATCTCGAAAACTGACATCTGATATTGATCCTCGTTTTAGTTCTCCTTTTGTTCCAAAGTCTGCTTGCCTTTGTCCATAATGTTTGAACAAAACAACAATAACAGCGTGAGCATGCCACTAGATGTAACGCTGTTGTCCATCTCTCTCGCCTTGGTTACTATGGCAGTATGAGCGGAAACCAAGGAAAACGTCTCGGTTACGTATGTAACCCTCGTTCCCTGAGTACAGGGAACGGAGACTGTCGTCGGGGGAGTTCACTGACGAATTGGGATCACGCTAGGGAGCCAACTGCCTTCGAGAGAATTAAAACGAGCCAATAGACATTGGCATGCAAGGTTTGCATTCCGCGACCCGCCTACCAGCGCGGGTATAAAAGGCGGAAGTAAACATTGCGCAATGCTTTTCGCTGAGGAGCCGAACAGTGTCCAGTCCTCGCGAAGGTACAGCAACATGGCGAAGGGACGACACGTCTCCGTTCCCTGTACTCAGGGAACGAGGGTTACATACGTAACCGAGACGTTCCCTTTCGTCCTGGGAACTCCGACGTGTCGTCGGGGGAGTTCCCTGACGAATTGGGATCCCTAATAAAACGCCATGGTGCTGGCCCCTTCCAGCGCACGGCTAAGCTATCCTGCAGCAGTTTCTTGAAATAAGTTGCGGGAGCTAGCACGGGAACCACACTGCTGTTCCGCAAGACCCGCACAATGGAGCATTGGATAACACTGGGAAAGCGTTCCCTCAAGAGAGGAGGGAACGCTGCGGAAGCCCCAGCCTGACTGAGGAAGGCCAGGAATACACATATGTACTAGCCCGAAGGAATAGTGAAACATATGGCAGTCCCAGAGGTAGTCCCAATCCAAGGGAAGTGGGAGCGTACTCAAGGGGACGACGAACGAGTCCGTCAAGGGGAAGACATGGCTGAACTGCACATGGCATCATGGGTCACAGTAGAGACCACTGGGGCACCCAGTCTACTAACAACTCCTTACTAGAGGTAGCAGACCTGGCGCCGGGCGGTCCGCCGCGCCCAGCACCGAGGGGTGAAGGAGGAACTCACGATGCTCACCGACGTAGGGCGCCAACGGAGCAAAAAGACGCACGTATCCGGCCGAGGCACGGAGTGGCGTGGCAAGCCAACACAACCTATTCCCTCGACCCACTGGCCGTAGCCAGAACTCGGGAGGAAACAGGTTCCACACGAAGGCTATAGAACCTAGCGAACGTGTTCGGTGTCGCCCAGCCCGCAGCTCTACAGATGTCTGTCAGCGAGGCGCCTTGAGCCAAAGCCCAGGAAGCGGCAACACCTCTAGTAGAGTGGGCACGCAACCTGGGAGGACAAGGCTCACCCAGAGATTCATACGCTCGGGTGATAGCATCCACTAACCAGTGGGCTAACCTCTGCTTGGAGACGGCCTTCCCCTTCTGCTGGCCTCCGTAACAGACAAAGAGCTGATCTGAGGTTCTGAAGCTTTGCGTTCTGTCAATATAAACCCGCAGAGCGCGGACAGGACAGAGAAAGCTAGGGCTGGGTCTGCCTCCTCCTGGGGCAGCGCTTGCAGGTTCACTACCTGGTCCACGAAGGGAGTGGTAGGAACCTTGGGCACATATCCGAGCCGGGGTCTCAATACAACATGAGAAAGGGCCGGCCCGAACTCTAGGCACGATTCGTCGACCGAAAAAGCCTGCAGATCCCCGACCCTCTTAAAAGAGGCCAAAGCTAACAAGAGCGCTGTCTTGATGGACAGGAAATTAAGCTCTACAGTCAGCAAGGGCTCAAAGGGAGGACTTTGAAGAGCTCTAAGTACCAGAGCTAGGTCCCAAGAGGGTACAGAGTGCAAAACGCGAGGTGGATTTAACCTCCTAGCACCCTTAAGGAATCTGATGACCAGGTCGTGCTTCCCCAAGGACTTACCTGCGACTGCATCGTGATGTGCGGCTATTGCGGCGACATACACTTTGAGGGTGGAGGGGGACAGCCTCCGATCCAACCCATCTTGCAGGAAGGAAAGCACGACTCTGATCGGGCAAGTTCGGGGGTCCTCCTGACGGGAGGAACACCAATCGACGAACAGGTTCCACTTCAACGCGTAGAGGCGCCTCGTAGAGGGGGCTCTAGCGGAAGTGATGGTGTCTACCACTGCCTGTGGTAGACCACCTAGAACCTCCACGTCCCGTCCAGGGACCAGACATGGAGTTTCCAGAGGTCTGGACGCGGGTGCCATAGAGTGCCCCGTCTCTGAGAAAGAAGGTCCTTCCTCAGAGGAATCGGCCAAGGAGGGGCTGTCGCGAGGAGCATGAGTTCCGGGAACCAAGTCCTGGTGGGCCAATACGGCGCCACTAGAAGGACCTGCTCCTCGTCCTCCCTGACCTTGCACAGAGTCTGTGCAAGAAGGCTCACTGGGGGAAACGCATATTTGCGCAGGTCCCGGGGCCAGCTGTGAGCCAGGGCGTCCATGCCGAGGGTCCCCTCGGTCAGGGAGAAAAACCACTGGCAATGGGTCGTGTCTGGAGACGCAAACAGATCTACCTGTGCGGCTCCAAAGACACTCCAAATCAGCTGGACCGCCTGGGGATGGAGTCGCCATTCTCCTGGCAGGGGAGGCAACCGAGAGAACTCGTCTGCCAGACGGTTGAGCTCCCCTGGAATGTGAACGGCACGAAGCGACCTCAGATGCTTCTGACTCCATAGGAGGAGGTGGGAGGCGAGTCGTGACATGCGACGGGAGCGTAGACCGCCTTGATGGTTGATGTACGCAACGGCCGCAGTGCTGTCCGTACGGACCAGTACGTGCCTGTGTCTGAGCCCCTTGAGGCGACGCAGGGCTAGACGTACTGCTTGCAACTCTAGGCAGTTGATGTGCCAATGCAGTTGAGGCCCCGTCCACAGACCTGAAACTGCATGCTCTTTGTACGTGGCCCCCCACCCGGTGGCAGAGGCATCTGTGAAAACCACAGCATGCCTGGAAACCTGGACTAGGGGCACACCGGCCCGTAGAAACGCAGTATCCGACCACGGGGAGAAGGTTTGGCGACAGTGCGGGGTCACTTTGACCCGGAACGTGCCGCTGTGCCACGCCCACCTCGGGACTCGATCGTGAAGCCAGCGCTGAAGCGGTCTCATATGTAACAGGCCGAGCGGCGTTACTGCGGCTGCGGCTGCCATATGCCCCAGGAGCCTCTGAAACTGTTTCAGTGGAACCGCTGTCCTGCCTCGAAAAGACCTGAGGCAGGTGAGCACTGACTGGACGCGTTCCTCTGTGAGGCACGCAGTCTGGGCGACCGAGTCCAGCTCCATACTGAGATAAGAGATCCTCTGCACGGGGCAGAGTTTGCTCTTGTCCCAGCTGACCTGAAGCCCCAACCGGCTGAGGTGCCGAAGCACCATGTCCCTGTGATCGCACAACACATCTCGCGAGTGAGCTAGAATGAGCCAGTCGTCGAGATAGTTGAGAATGCGAACGCCTTGTTCTCTCATGGGAACAATGGCCGCCTCCGCGACTTTCGTGAAGACACGGGGTGACAGGGCCAGCCCGAAGGGTAGGACCTTGTACTGATACGCTCGACCCTCGAAAGCAAACCGAAGAAATGGTCTGTGTCGAGGAAGAATCGAGACGTGAAAGTACGCGTCCTTCAGGTCGATCGCTGCAAACCAATCCCGGGGACGGATGCACTCGAAAATGCGCTTCTGCGTAAGCATTTTGAACGGGAGTTTGTGCAGGGCCCGATTCAAAACACGCAGGTCCAGGATTGGCCGTAACCCACCGCCTTTCTTGGGTACAATGAATTAGGGGCTGTAAAACCCAGACCTCATCTCGGCAGGAGGGACCGGCTCGATCGCGTCCTTCGCCAGCAGGACATCGATCTCTTTCCTCAAGACAGGGGTGTCCACCGACCGCACACGGGTGAAGTGGATGCCCCTGAACTTGGGAGGCCGGCGTGCAAACTGAATTGCATAGCCGAGCCGGACGGTGCGGATGAGCCATCGGGACGGACTCGGAAGCTCTAACCAGGCCTCCAGATACCGTCCCAATGAACCCACCCGGACCACCGGCGTACCCGCGGAGGGGCAGCGAGGTGGAAGACAGGGAGCCGGCTCTGGTGCACCGTAGCGACCGAGAGCGGGGTCAGGGTGTACTTGACACCAACCTGCCTCCACGGAGGGGCAGACGGCAGAGAAGGCTCGTGAGCGTTCTGCTGCGGACTGTCCGGTGGCGAGGGGAGGGGGAGAGACGAGGGACGAGGCCCTGCCTCCTCGAGTGCTGGTCTCTGCGCCTCCGGGCCCAGCCGCAGACCGGAGCGACGCAGCTGGGGCTGCGTCACTGCTATCCGCCAGCTGGGAAGAGGGGGACGGGGACGTAACCGCTCGGGGGCGGCACATGCTGCCGTCCCGGACCTCTTGGACGGGGGAGACTGCGTGCCCATCAGTCTCGGCCGTGGATGACCTGGAGGAGGAAGAGGGAGAAACTGCTCTTTTTTTGAAAATGTGGGTACCGCTGACCGAGTGGCCAGCGGCGGAACAGAAAGAAAATTGAACAGAGGATTTTCCACCCGGCCCTCTCCCGGGGGAAGGAGGTGTGCAGGGGCACCCTCCCGAAGAGCAGCATCCGGAACCTCCACCAGGTCGCCCGTCTCAGGGACGCTTCCCGCGCTTCTTCTTCTGGGAAGGAGCAGGAGGTGCCTGAGCGGGTTTGGCCGCCCTCTTACGACCCGACCTCCGTCCCCCAGGGTTAGACTGCTGCCCTGAAGGAGGAGCGGCCGCCGGAGGGCGACCTCGGCGACGGGCAGCCGGAGGCTCTACGGCCACAGAGGACGGACCAGCAGCAGTCCGCCTCCTGTGCAGGACGTGCCGTATCGCTTCCGACTGCTTCTGGGCAGTGGAGAACTCTTGGGCGAAGCTCTCCACCGCGTCGCCGAAGAGGCCCCCTTGGGATATGGGGAAGTTGAGAAGTTTGTTCTTCTCTGCTTCCCGCATATCAGCAAGGGTGAGCCAGAGGTGGCGCTCCTGGACCACCTAGGTGGACATCGCTCGACCCAGGGAACGTGCGGTGACTTTCGTCGCCGCACGCAGCTCCTGCAGCAGACCCGGGTCGAGACCACCCCCCTGCATGTCATGAAGTGCCTTGGCCTGGTGGACCTGTAGCAACGACATAGCATGCAGGGCGGAAGCGGCGTCTCCACACACCGTGTAGGCATCCCTGGTCAGACCAGAGGAAAACCTACAGGCGCGGGAGGGGAGTGAAGGGGCACCCCGCCAGGAGGAAGCGGTCTTAGGACACAATTGCATCGCAACCGACCGCTCCACTGGGGGGATTCCCTCGTACCCGAGCGCCGCCCCGCCGTCAAGGGTGGTGAGGAAGGAGGAGCGAGGTTGTCTACGTCTGGTCGCAAGGGGGGCCAGCCAAGACTTCCTCAGCTCCTCATGCACTTCAGGGAAGAATGGTACTGGAGCAGGCCACGGGGCAACAGCACGGCCTGCTCCGAGACACCAATCATCCAGCCGCGAAGGTTCGGGGCCCGGTGGAGGGTTCCAGACGAGCCCGACATTCGCAGCTGCCCTTTCGAGCATAGCGGCCATTTCCGGATCCGGCTCAGCCGCAGCCACCACACCAGAAGGGGGTAGACCCGCTGAGTCGTCACCAGAAGACGACCGCTCTTCCTCCGATGCCGCGATCGACATCTGATCCTCAGGCGGTGCCCCAAAGGAGACAAACGGGACCGCACGAGTCGACCGCATCCAGAAACGCACGGGTGAAACGACATCCTGAAAAGGACGCGAAACGCCCGTGTTGCTCTTTTAGACAAAAAGAAATGCTCTTTTATGTGCCGAGGCACAAAGGGACCACCGCGGCAGACACAGCGGGGAAACTGCAAGCCCGTGTGCTGCACTCACCGTTACCAATACCAGCCGTTAAAACAGCTCTTTGTTTGAATAGAGAGAGAAACGGCCGGCAACGGGAAGCGATGGCCACTTGAAGCGCCGTCACACCAGCAGCAGAGGATTCCTCTCCCCAAAGAAGACTCGTTTTTCAATATTTCCTCGGAATACAGCAGCTCAGAGAGACACTGAATGGCTCCGAAGCAAAAAGCATTGCGCAATGTTTACTTCCGCCTTTTATACCCGCGCTGGTAGGCGGGTCGCGGAATGCAAACCTTGCATGCCAATGTCTGTTGGCTCGTTTTAATTCTCTCGAAGGCAGTTGGCTCCCTAGCGTGATCCCAATTCGTCAGGGAACTCCCCCGACGACACGTCGGAGTTCCCAGGACGAAAGGGAACGCGGATATTACATAATTTACAGGCGACAAGTAAACAGGGAGTCCGGGACGAGCCATTTTTTAAAATTGGAATTTCTCTGAAAATAAAAAACTTTGGGAACTTTTTGGATATTGTAAGTACACAACTGCAGGAAATATATCACTGTGCAAGTGATTTTTGGATATTTTATTACAAAATTCTTACATATTGTACCTTTAACGGTCTACTTCACATTGTTTCTCTTAGTAGGATGACTTAAATAATCTGTTATTTAAACTGATTAAATTATAGAACACGATCAAAGAACGCTCCCTTTGCAATCGCTGGATCTGTCAATCAAAGAGCGCGTGTTTATCAGTGACTGAGTTCTGGGCCAAAACTAATCTCTTATTTACATTGTGTTTGCACTGTTAGTTATGATGAAAGCATTCGTTAGTGTGCAGAAATCGAGTTGCAATGACGAGATCACATTCATGCGCTCAACTTGTCTGTGATCGGCTACAATGCTCATCACTGCAACCTTTCATGCCACGATATAAATATATTGCCATAGATCTAAATATAATATTATAATCAACACTTACTTTACATGATTGGTTAACCTTGAGAGCCGTAATAGTCAAAGCGTGGTAAAAGTTTTCGAGATAGTTCCACTTGTAATACTTATTTCATATGCAAAGATGTTAGGCAATCACAGCAGTGGGCGTTTACATTGAAGTCTCACAGCAGACACCCTTTACGAAAAAGAAGTATACTTCAAGTTAATTTTATTAAGTATACTTAAGTAATGTTCAAGTATATTTTTAAGTATAATTATGTAGTAAGTCAATATGTATTGTCAATATGTACTAGTAGTACACTTGTAAGTCTACTATTTTAATACCGCTTCGGACTAAATTGGCCCACTTTTAGTATATAAAAGAATATGTTTAAGTGTACTTTAAGTGTAACATTAGTAAAATTTAAGTGCACAACTTGTTCATATTTACGTTTCTCATTTGTACTGCAAGTGAACTTATGGGTATACTAGTAGTTTACTATTTTAATACTTGTAGCAAATTTTTAGTTTATGAAAGTACACTTTGAAGTATACTCTCAGTAAACTACTAGTTTAGTAGTTTTACACTACAAGTTTTCTTTAAGTGAACTTAACATCATACTTGTAGTTTACTAATTATCTATTCTTTTTGCTCTTTTAGTGTACTCTCAGTAAACTACTAGTTTAGTAGTTTTATACTGCAAGTATACTTGCAAGGTTTCTTTTAGTGTACTCTCAGTAAACTGCTAGTTTAGTAGTTTTATACTACAAGTTTTCTTTAAGTGAACTTAACATTATACTTATATAGTTTACTATTCAAATATTATTTTTGCACTTGCAGTAGGCCTATACTACTATGTTCAAATGTTATTTTTTATACTTGAAAAATACCTTTAACTGTACTTTAATTTTAAAAACATTTTATTAGCTTCATCCTTTTTTATCAACACTTGAATGTTGGTAAGTTTCATAAAGAAAGGCAACATTTTAAAAAAAAAAAGTTGAAAAAATCTCATTTTTGTCAAAGACTACGCCTTGACCAGATTCAGGACGATGATCAAAACACAGATGGAGTAGACCGAGTCCAACAACCCCAAAGCTTCACAGTCGTTTTCTCTTCATGTGTAACGCTTCATTTCAATTGGAAACATTAAGCAGTTTTGATTTACACGCTGTTTAATGATTGATGATCACGTTATTGTACATTTGAGTGAGCAATCTTCTATCACTAGTTTCAGCTTCTTCTTCTCCTGTATTTTGATCCGGAGATTCTGTACTAGAAGATATGTCATAGCGCCCCCTACCGTATAACAGTGAAAACATGGATAGCTGGAAAATTCAGTCAATGGTGGGGAAAGAGTGAAGTAGAATTAAAGTAAATTACTATGTACACTACCAGTTGACTAGCCTACACAAAAATTCAGATACACAGAATTAGAAACATATCTGTTTTATATCATTATTTTAATCAATATTTTCAAACAATGTAAGTTTCATAAGACTGCATATGAAAAACTATGTAAAAAAGTATATTTAATAGCTACTCTATCAAAAGAGTTAACACAACTACAGGCCAAGTGTACTTTGAATACTTAATTATACTTTTAAGTATATCTGCATATGAAAAACTATGTAAAAAAGTATATTTAATAGCTACTCTATCAAAAGAGTTAACACAACTACAGGCCAAGTGTACTTTGAATACTTAATTATACTTTTAAGTATATCTCGATCAAAAGATTGAGAACAAGTACAGGCCAAATATACTTGGACTTTTCTTTCAGTATAAGTCAAGTATTCTGAAGTGTAATTTTAAGTATATTTCTGAGAAGTATGTAAAATGTAGCCTGAAAGTATACTTTCTTATTTTTAGTTGAAAAGAAGTATACTTATAGAACACTTGAATAAACTTATTTTTCATAAGGGATTATCATCGCTGTGTACAAGATCAGGTTCAGTTCCATGCTTATTTTATTTACTCTATAAGCTATTCCACCTGAAAGCTTGTTACTATACAAACTTGAACATGTTAGTTTATAAGACAGTGTGTCATATTTTGTTTTTAAAAAAGTATTTAATAAGCTACTGAATCAAAATAGTAAACACAAGTACAAGCCAAGAATACTTAGAATACTTAATTATACTTTTAAGTATATCTCGATCAACAAGTATAGGCCAAATATACTTAGACTTTTCTGTCAGTGTAAGTCAAGTATACTTAAGTGCAAATTGAAGTATATTTCTGAGAAGTACATAAAGTATATTTCTGAGAAGTACATAAAAAGTAGACTGAAAGTATTCTTTCTTATTTTTAGTTTAAAAGAAGTATACTAATAGCACACTTGAATAAACTTCTTTTTCGTAAGGGACGCCCCTCAAACAGAGCGTTCAAATCAGAGGTCTAAAATCAGGGTATAGGAAAAATGCCTTTTATTTCTAAATTATGAATTGTTTTTAATATAAAAATCATTTTACCTAACCCTAACATTAAATGCCCCACAGGAAACATTATAAAACAATAAAACAATGCAGTTCATGACCCCTTTAAACTGGTATCCCAGAGTGAAATTTTGTCCATGTTAAACTTAATGTGCAGACACTACTTTAAGTCATTTGTATGTTGTCATCCTTGTCATTTCCGAACAGAGGAGCGGTTTGAGTAACCTGTTTGAGACTCTCAGTTGAAGCTCTATGTTAATCTACTTCTGGTCTTGCAGTTTCCTGAGGAGAAATTGGAACGTAAACATTTGACTGGAGATCTTGAATCCTAGATTATCTATATCACCGCATCTTTATACTCACTAATAGGATTCAGTTTGTATTGTCATATACACTGAAAAGCCAAAACATTATAACTGCCTGCCTAAAATGCTGTTGGTCCTTCGCATGCTGCCAAAACATTGGCAGCTTACCAAGGAATGCACTCTACAAGACCCCTAAAGGTGTCCTGTGGTTTCTGGCACCAAGACATTAGCAGCAGATCCTTCAAGTTCTGTTTGTGAGGTGGAGCCACCGTGGATCAAACTTGTTGGTCCAGCACATCCCACAGATGCTCAATTGGATTGAGATCTGGGGAATTTGGAGGCCAGGGCAACACCTCAAACTCTTTACCATGTTCCTCAAACCATTCATAAACAATGTGTGCATTTTGGCACTGTGCATTATCCTGCTGAAAGAGGCCATTTCCACCAGGAAACACTGCTGTCGTGAAGGGGTGTACCTTTTCTGCAACAATGGTTGGGCAAATTTACTTCCACATGAATGTCCAGACCTAGTGTTTCCTGGCAGGACGTTGCCCAGAGCATCACTTTCCCTCCACTGGCTTGTTATCGTCCCACAGTGCATCCTGGTGCATCACTTCCCCAGGTAAACAGCGCACACATGGCCATACATGTGATGTAAAAGGAAATGGGACTCATCGGACCAGCTGACCTTCTTCCAATCCTACAAGGTCCAGTTCCGACTCTCGCGTGCCCATTGTAGGCACATTCGACGGAGGACATGGGTCATCATTTGGCACTCTGATTAGTCTGCTGCTACGCGACCCCATATGCAGCAGATTGCGATGCACTGTGTGTTGTGACACATTCCTTCATAACCATCATTAATATTTTCTGTTGGCTCTGACCAGACGGGTAGCCTTTGTTGCCCTTGTGGATCGATGAGCCTTGGGCGCCCAACACCCTTTCACCGGTTTTTGGTTTGTCCCTAAAACAGGAAAATTATTCAATGATGCAAACAGTTTATTTCACTTGTACAGCAGCTCTAAAAGAATATATTGTCATTGTTCAGCTGAAGTCAATTCAGTGTTGAAACAGTTCCGTTGTAATTGCCATCAATTATTAAATTAGTTAATTTAATCTATAAAGCAGTTCTGCAGAAAAACAGTAATGTCGTCATCCTGCTCAGTTCAGTTCTCATCCAACAGTGTCAGACAGTGCAGTCAAATCAATAATATTGTTGAATATGAAGTCACACTGATGTCACCTAATGTTTCGGTTTAATTTGAACGAATAGTCAAATTGGTTTAGCCAATCAAGCCATTGTTTTAGCAATCTAGGTCCATTCTGGTTTTAAGTGCATAAAATGAAATACCACCACCTTTTTTACTATTTCATTTGTAACATTACACAAATGAACATTACATAAAAAGTGTTTTGAATGACACTTCAAATTTTTTATATTGTGGGAAAAAAACATTTCAGGATTCCAGATCAACTTTAAGGCTCCATACACTTACGAATCCTTTATTCCTATATCATCCACATGAGAAGTGAAAACAAAGCATCTATCATTAATACTATTCACTATTATTATATTAATGTAGATTTGCCAGTGTATTGACTAACTGCTCTCTAAAACACCCCCTCCAAACACGTTAGCAAATACAAACACTACATATGATTGCCAGGCTCTAAGTGCTTGCTAGTTTTCTGACTCACTCACATGGTGGGCTGTCGTCAGAATCGTTCTTACATGTATATTTACACTTTATAAATTAGAATTTATACTATCTAGAATATATTAGATCTAGAATATAAAATTAAATTTATACATATTCCTTTGCAATGATGACATTTACAATTACAATATTGTACCAGGGTGTAACAGTGACAACGTTAAATTAAAAAAAAAAAAATTTTTTTATTATAATTAAAAGGAAAAATATCCATTTGATTTTGGCAGGGTTTGCTCTCAAACATCACATTTTACGCATCCACAACTGAACAGACATTAAGGTTAGATGAACTACTCAGATATGAGCTTTTCATTTTTTTTAAACTCACAGCTACAGATGTTCCAAATCTTTTAGCATTATGAGAAAAATATGTCTGTTTGTGAAATGCAGTTTCTTTCCTTGACCAGTAGAGATGGTCCATTTCATGTAATGCATGATAAGTGAGAAATCTGAGCTTTTAGGAGGAGGAAAGTCCATTAGGTTAAAATCTATTCAAATGGTGCTATTAGCTCTCTTCCAGATAAAAAGGGTGCATGTGGCTCCAGCATTTGGACGTATTTTTCTTAGTTCTCTGCAAGTTATTAACCTCTATCTCACTCTTTCTCTCCAGATCTGTTTCTCGTTACGTTCACTCCCTTTATTTATTTTTTATTTTTTTAATTACAGAAAGACTTAACAGTACACAGGATACAATCAGACAGATCTTCAAATTGATCTGTATACATATGACAGACACTTATATTGTACATGATCGTAACACATTATTACAGGTAGTTAGGGGTCTACAATAAGGTGGGCCAGTAGTGCACAACACAATGAAATTTAAAAAGCAAACATAAGTTCACAACACAACAAAATGAATCCACAACACAACGGAAATGAGTCACAACACAACGAAATAAAGCCACAACACAACAAAAATGCTCTAGACCACTAGAGGACTCTCGGAGCGCGGTAAAGTTAGTTTTTCTGGCCATTGTTCTATAGAGTCGGCAGTCTAAATAATATATCAACACAATGATTAGTTTTAACAGTATGTAGCTAACCATTGTATATCGATATTTATTAATTCAAAATCACCTACGTGCATTATAGCTGCATATTATACTCTAGAACGCTTTGACGCGCTACCATCCTACCATAGCGCATAATCCTTAAGGGAACGTCTGCCAATTCCTCCAAGTTGTTAAAACTTATAATTTGTATTAATTAAAATTTATTTTATCATTCAAAAACAGACATGTTCAAAATCCAAAGTTTGATTGCATTGTAAGACTGTCGTACTACAGGTGACTACAGACAGGTGTCATAGAAAAGTGAAAGTTAATTTTAGTTAAGTGCAAATATACATTAAAAAACAAAATCTTAGAGACAGGTGGGATTTCTTATGAGACTTGATATTTGACAGATTGTCAGGACATTTTCTGAGTGACATTCCTGTTTTAGTTGTAGTTATTTTGGTAAGTTAAACTAAATTTAAATTGTTGCCTTGGCAACTAGCGGAAAAAAATAAGTTTAGTTTTTTAATATTTTATTTTCTGTTAATTTGTTTTATTTCAAGTAACGAAAAAATAGTTTAAGTTAAATTTTACAAACCCTGCATCATCCAACCCGATCTCATGAGAAAACAATTATTTTACAAGGCAATTACAAGAATTTGTAACATGTGATACTGATATGTACAGAAACAAGTAAACTTTTTGAAAAAAGTAAGTCCACCCCTAACCCCATCCCTAAACCTAACTGTCAGTGGAGCGTAAGCAGATTATATGAAGGTTTAAACAAGGGAGATTGAATAACCTGTTTTTTCGTGAACGTTTTTTGTGCAAAAAATATATTTCATTGTTATTGTTAGCTATAGACTATCATCAAAATTCATTAAGGCTCATTAACAACAACAAAAATAATAATACATTTTGTAAATAATATTTTTATATATAAAATGTCATATTTAATTTCATTTTTAAGTTGTAAAACCATTTTTTTTTTTATATTATTGGAACTTCACAACGTTAATTACGGAAAATACTTTAAACTCTGAAGGTATTTATTCCTGTTATTGAAGCAGGATTATGGATTCATAAATTGGATTATGAATGGTTTTGAATAAATAAGGTGTTTAGTTATATTCTTGCATGTTGTAAACTGTAGGTGGGGAGTGACACTGATTTTGCTGTTGAAAATCATCTTCTTTGTCTTGTGAATTAAAGGGAAACTTCTTGATTTATGTTTTGATATGTTATCATTAATATTAAACCCTGCTCAAAGTCTTTAGAAACCCTGTATTACAATGTTAGTAGTTCTCCATGCTCAATCACTGTTGTGTTTCTGTGCTGAGTGAAAGAGTTTGGTTTTGACATTAATCTAAGGAGAATGTTTAAGGGCACTGGAGCGTAATCATAGACTGTAAAAAAATAGAGCGTAATACACATCCACTGACACAATCTCTCTCTCATATGCACATGAGGGTTATGCAAAGTCTTGCTGAGGTGCACAGTCAGAGTTTAACAGCTTCAGTGAGAGCTATTTTTAACATGGTGCAAGTGTAGTAGATGTGTCACACCGTAAGATAGCGCCTTTAAACTACCCTAAACTACTGTAATAAAGTGCCGTTTAGCTGTGTGTGTATCCAGGTGGGCAGCTCAAAACTGTGTAAACCCTAACGCTCAAAATAATTAATTGGTTTGAGTAGGACAAACTTAAATTAAACTAATTAGTTCAGTCAAATGAACTGCACTTTCTTTCAAGTTCACAGAATGGATATATTTTAAGTAAACTGAACTGTTTCATTGTTTTGAGTTTTATGAAATTATTTCTTTTAATTTAGACGAACTTAAGTTTAACTGAAACGGCTGGGATGTCTATTTCTCAGCATGCTTTGCCGATGGCACTCGAAAGGGAGAGTAAATGCTGAAATTAAGTGTAATATATTGTTTTTTTTGTGCAAGATTTATGTTAAGTGGGTGATTTAGTAATGATTAATGTTTTGTTATGCTAATTTAGAAGAATTTTAGAAGAATGTTGGTTTTAGGATAGTTACCATCATGGTGACAAGTGGTGCATGCAGTTTGATGAAACCTTTATATTGCTGCAAGTTCTACTGTATCACATACTGTTGTTAACATGTTAACAAATTAGTATGTTAGCAAACTAGCTTGTTAAAGCTACCTAAGTTTCTACTAATAAAAGTGTTCACATTTTTATGATTCAATTCATTCTGTTTTCATCATCTCTCAAACTCATTGAAGTTAGTTACAAACCCCAGTTTGGGAAACCCTGTCATTTAAGGCCTCATGTTGCTGATAATAAAGAATGGAATACATTTAGTAATCTTTGTATTTTTACATCAAGGTACAGAATAATCTTATTAAAATCTATGAGATAAACGTGTTGGGTCAAAAGTAATCTAAAAGTAATCAGAATACATTACCTAAAATGTTTAATCTAATAGATTACGTTACTTACTACAATTTTTGTAATGTAATTTGTATTCGTATTCAGTAATGGACTACAATTTGTAAGTACTCTTTCCAGAACTGATTGTGTTATAGCTCTGTGCAGAGAGGGGGGATTTGGGGTAAATACTTTGACTGACCATGTGATAAGGTTGCTTTTCATACAGAAACTCTCTCTCTCCCTCTTTAGTTGGACAAATTTGATACGCGGACAGACACAAACGAAAACGAAAATGCCAGTGGCGTCTGCCAGCTCTGACTCAGGTATGATGCTTTATTTTAACAATTATCTGAACTTAGAGTTTGTTACCATTCCAAAAGGGTTTTGTGAAATAATGAGGAGGGAAAGTCAGTGATAAACTTAACAAGCCAGTCAGCCATTTCTGGCTGGAACACCACAATAAACTGGGATTAAATGTTAGTGCTTCACTGAGCATCCACACATCCACCAAGCTTTCACTGGAGAGACACTTGAGTCAATATTATTGCATTTCTTTGGACAGCTACAGAATGAAATCAATGCATTGTTCTGTTATGATGTTCTTTTGTTGAAAGAAAGATAAAAACAGAGAGATGATCACATGGTGTTGAGAAGGGATGAAATCAGTGGTGATGAGACAAGTAACATAAGATAAGTAATGAAGTTTTATTAACTAAGTTCGGGAGGGGCACGTTCAGATAATTAACACGAGTGGACAGCAATCAGCAATCAATGATAAGAGGGTACATATAGACTCAGCAGTCTTACCTCGATCCATTGACAGTTTGCAGCATCCCCCCTCCACCCCTTCTCCACACTCCTAGTTCTAAAAATCACTTACATACTGGGGGAGTACTCTGGGTTCGGGCTGAATTCCGAGCTCGGAGCCCTCCCTCCGGACAGCACGCCAAATACGCATTAAATCTTACTCCCTCAAAATTATATGTAAGTGTGAACTCGTGAAATTAGAATTTATAGCTGGTACAAATTTTTAAAGAATAAAGATTATGTAGAAGCAAAATGTGCATGAAAGTAGAAACTAAAAACAAATATTACAGTTTATATCTAGATTGCTTGTCCATAGGTATTCATCAATTTAATTTTTTTAAATTGTACCTCATGGCACCATGATATAATTAAAGGAGAAGTGTGCAATTTTTGTAGTTTTTTTTCTAAACAATGGAAGATGGATAGTGTTTGAAACATGTTTGAAAACATTTTTGTACCTCTTTGTACCTCTAATGGTGCAGAAATTACTCATGTCACATTTATTATTTTTTTGCCATTCAATAACTCAGAGTATTTTAAAATGTCAAGTGAAAAATTAATTAAAAGTTATTTTCGTTTAATTAGCAGGACTTTACAATAAGGTTCAATTTGTTAGAATGCAGGTGTCATGAACGTTTCGGTTACTAACATAAACTCGGTTCCTGAGATAGACGGGAACGAACACTGCGTCAATAGATGATGCTATGGGGAAATCCCTTTCTCCGAAAATACCGAAGCCTGATTGAATCGGATCTGTGCAACTGCACAGACCAATGACGTTTCAGCGTGCCCAAATGGGTGGACTCATTTGCCTATATTAACTGCCTCTGTGTGCCATTTCATCAGAATCTTTCAACTGAGGAAGCAGGCAAGTGACTGCTAACAGTGCAAGCATAATAACATGGCAAGCTTATGCAATGTTTGTTACTGTCTATCTAAGGGAACCAAGGTTACGTCAGTAACCAAAACATTCCCTTTCGATAACAGTTCATTTACATTACATCGATAGCTGATGCTATGGGGAACGCCAAAGGGCTGTGCTTCATCACCAGCAGCCCTTTGGTGTAGCCTCTGAAGTCACAAAAAGCTGTTCTGATACACTCTAAGTGCCCGAACCGGGCACAGCAGGTGCAAAAACTGCTTGCCCACAGAGTCAGGGAGAGCTAACAGGGTTATGACCAGGGAAAAGTTCCGGAAAAGTTCGATACAGCTGGTAAACACTGTAGCGTCTGGACCAATCACACACACACAAATTATTCATTATATTTAATGAATTGTCCGGCAAATTCACTCTCCCAACAAAGATCTGTGTAACTTCCCCCGAAGCTAACACCACTGGCAGAACTCAGACACAGTGTCCTGTTACATTGATAAGAATTTTTACGACCCATAATGTTTTAGACTTTGCATACTATGGTTAACCAAAATCATATGTGTTGCATGTTTGGTCTCTATAAACTCCAATCTTCGTTCCCCATTTGTTAATTTACATTACATTTTGCTAATTTTGTGATGCATGGGTATTTATTAAGAATCTTGAAGATTCTTTTTCTTGAACACCCAATGAAATTCAAGATTCAAACGCCTTGCTCGAACACAAAGGGTCGTAAAATCTCCCTCCAAAGGGACAACTTCTTATTGTCTCACACACCTCCAGAGGGTGTGACATCTTCACACGTTAAATCCACTGAACACAAGATCAGCTCTCTCTTGACTCTCTTTGCTCTTCACGCTCTTAGCTTCTCTTAGCTCTCTCTTTCTCTTGGTCCTTCCTGAGAAGTCTTGATGTGAAGATGATGCTAAACTAGAAGTTTTCTAAGGACCCCAAGCTTGTGCCAGGCTGCGGCCTTGTCTTTCCATTCACCAAAGATCCTCTGACTTCAACTGGTAAGAAAGACATTTCCCATGCCCCGGAAATGTACATTTCTATTAATTAATTAATAACCAATAATGAGGGTTCACAGAATGAACCGAGTAATTGGTTGTAATGTTAATGTAGCTACATCAAGTTAACCTGATTAACTGACACAAATATTCATAATCAATTATAACAAGTTATGATTGGTTATTAATATTTCATAGAGCTAATTCGCAACAACACTTTTGTACTACCTTTGGTCCATGGCGATTACATAATAGGTAGGTGTGCACGGAGACTCCACCTTCTTTCACATGGAAATCTTTTCCAGTTAATTTCTCCTGTTTAGTCTGTCAAGGTCAGATGTGACCTACAAGTGAAAACCAGAACACACTGGAGAGCTGCTTAGTAGAAAATTAAGTTGTACTTAATTAATATGGTAAAGCTGCTGGATTTTAAGCAATCTATTGTATAAAGTGATATACTGTATAAATAAAAGTGACATAACTTTACTAGAGTGCCGAATTGCAGAGCTTGTGCAAACATCCACATCCAGATGTTTTTCTTATGCTTTATTAAAATACTTGCTGTTTTGTCAATTTTGTTGTTTTATTTTGTTATTTAGAGGAAAGCGCGCAGCACATATTTACATATTCTTCTAACCGTCGCTCTCAGCAGAGTGGCTGGTGTCTGATGTTTGTGAACAGTGTACCGCTGGTCATATATTTCAAGCTTCGTTTTACCCCTAAACGAAGATCGAAAAAGAACTTCACCGTGAGTATATCGGGGCCTTTAGGCACATAACCATGCCTTGGCTTAAGGATGAACTTACAGCCATTTGGCCCAAACTCAAACAGGATGTGCTAATAGAAAGTGCCTACAGGTTACCAACTCTCTTAACCAGCACTAGCAATAGAGCGATTTTAAGCGAGAGTGCCCATAATCTGGCCGACTGTATCAGCTCAAACGGGGACCTTGGACCTGAGGACGGCGGACAGGTCCCAAGTCAGAACCTTATGGGGGTGAGACGGGTTTAGTCTTCGGGCTCCCTTAAGGAATTTAATGATCAGATCGTTCCTACCCAATGACTGGCCAGCAATGGGTGCGTGGTATGGCAAACTAGACCTTAAACGTGGATGGGATTCACCCGTCATCCAGCTGCATGTGTAGAAAGGAAAGGATTAATGCCACATCACAAGTTACAGGGTCGTGATTCTGGGCTGCGCACCAGTTGGAAAAGAGAGACCACTATAGGGCATAATGGCGCCTTGTAGATGGGGCTTTCGTCTCCGCAATGTTGTTTAGCACACTCTGCGATAGGCGCTAAGGCCCCTGTCGATGGACCACACATGAAGGCTCCACAACTCCGGTTGGGAGTGCCAAATTGTGCCTGCCGCTTGGGAGAGGAGATCGCACTCTGGTTCAGCCTGACCGGCACATGAGCAGAGGTTGTGCTCTGCCCACAGGAGGAGTCGTCCCCCGGCGACCACCATCATGTTGTCCGACTGGACCAGGACGTGGTGGCCTCTCAGGTCTGGCAGAAAGGCCTTAAAGGGTTAGTTCACCCAAAAATTAAAATTCTGTCAGTAATTACTCACCCTCATGTTGTTCCAACCCCGTAAGACTTTCGTTCATCTTCAGAACACAAATTAAGATATTTTTGATGAAATCTGAGAGCTGTCTCACTCCTTCATAGGTTGCTTGGTAATTGCATCTGCCGGCCCAGAAAGTTAGTAAAGTCATCGTTAAAATAGTCCAAGTGACTACAGTGACTCAACCTTAAGTTTATCAAGCGACGAGAATACTTTTTTGTGTGAAAAACCCCCCAAAAATAATGACTTTATTCAACTATTCATTTTCTTCCGTGTGGGCCTCTGACGTAAGTTCAAGAGAGTGCCACGACCCATGCGCGAGAACTGAGAAACATGCATCTTGCTGTCTCTAACTGTAGACCGGACGGTCCGAACCTTACCCTTGAAGCGGGTCATTGAGCAAACTGGAGTAAGAAGCCTCGTTTGATCGTGTCCAGGACCCAATCTGATACTCCTGGAATGGCCTCCCATGCAATAGCCAGAGGCAGGGATGCTGCGTGTGGCAGGTCGCCGCTCTGAGGCGTGGAGTACGCTCCCATGAAGCCAGAGCATTGCCATGAGCTGACGCCCATGAGTACAGATGGCAGGCCCCTGACTCTGGGGCCTCCGTTGAGGCAGAGTGGTGTATGTTGTACTCCCCTTGCTTAAAGGGTGCTGTGTTTTTTGCTGAGTACACTGCCATGGGCAATGTGATTAGGTACCAGGATGCTGTAAACAGCTTATCTGCCAACAAAGGCTGCGTCGGTAGGTAGTAGGCCTCAGCAGGCCTCCTTGACTGGGCAGCCCCCAAGAGGGCTCGGTAGACCAGCTTACCTCAGGTAGTTGGCCTTAATAGTTCAGGCAGTAGACTCACTGATGGGTAGTAGGCCTTAAACAGGCCTCCCCGGAAGGGAGTCCTTACATTGTGGGACATACATTTTAGCTGTGACCAGGTAGTTAGCCTTATTAGGCCTTCTGTCGGTGGCCTCAATATTTTTGTTGGTGTAGTATGGTTCCCAACGGTATATGTGTGTAGCAGAATAGACTGGCTATCAGCTAGTAGGCCCAACCAGGCCTCACTGATGGCTAGTCCCCGGCAGTATGAATTTGGCTGACAAACAGTGATGTTGATGGTCAGGTTTATTTATATAGCGCTTTATTTATATAGCGCTTTTTACAATACAGATTGTTTCAAAGCAGCTTTACAGAGATAACAGAAAAATAATTGTGGCGAGGGGGGCGTGGTTCAGCGATGTCTGTGACAGGAGAGAGAGTTGGGAGACGAGCAAAATGACGTACACCTGGATCTCGTAGCAGTAATTGCCGTGGGGAACCAGATGAAAGCCACCTGGAAGCCGGAAGCGAGGAGGGAGAGAATGGCTGTGGAATCGTGTGCCATTGCTGTCTGGAGAGAAGCCAGAGGAACTGCTGTTAAGAATATTGAAAAGAGATTGTGTTTAGAAAGCGCGACTTTTGTTTTGAGAAATATTGAAAAGAGATACACGTTCCACAGCAAGCCGACCCTGTCTCCTTCTTTCATCCCTTCATTTGAACTTTACTACAATAATGTTGTAATAATATTGTTAAATATAAAATGCAATGTCCCCAACTAAGCATGCCAAAAGCCAGTGGCGACAAAGGCGAAGAAAGGCGACAGTGGTAAGGAACCAAAACTCCATCAGGTGACAGAATGGAGAATAAAACCTTGGGAGAAACCAAGCTCAGTCGGGGGGCCAGTTGTTCTCCTCTGGCCAACGAACGAACAGTGTATGATTATGATTCAGGCAGCATTACAGGTCAGAAGTCAGATTGGATCGGAACATTATATTATGCAGTTCATCTGGTTGAAGATCGGAGTCATCACGCGCGTATGGAGACGACTTTGTTGAGGATCAGTGCCGATGGCTGTCGTGTCGATGAGGCCTTCACAGGGGAGAGTCTAGTTGACACAAGCTCTGCTGACACTTCAGGGATGCAAGTCCACCATCTGATCTGAACCTTAGCAAGGCCTCCCTGACCCTGAGCCCCATCATGGGATGCTCGACGGTTAATTCACTGACCAATCAGACAATTGGCTTCAGTGGGCCCCTCTGGAGGCTAGCCCCGATTATGATCAGCCGAATAGGATTGACCACTGTCAGGCAGTTGGCCTTATCAGGCCACCATGTAGCTCGGTCCCCAACCTTACGGCCATGGCAATCAGTTTCTTACCTAAAGAAAACTTTCAGACGACCGGCTTTAACAGGCCGCTCTGAGACTGAGCCCCAAGACTGGCAGGCCTTAGCAGGCCGCCCTGGGTCTGACACCCGGAATCAGGGTTCATAGCAATAACCAGTTTTTAGCTAGCTATCAGGTAGTAGGCCTCTCCAGGCCTCCCTGAAGGCAGGTAGTAGGCCTCATCAGGCCTCTCTGAAGGCGAAGTCCCAAGGATGGGCAACTGCACAGCTAGCTTTACTGGCTGCCAGGTAGTAGGACTCACTAGGCCTCGTTAAAGGCGAGTTCCCAAATACGGGTACTAGGTAGCCAGCCCTCTGGTTATCAGGTAGTAGGCCTCACCAGGCCTCCTTGTAAGTGGTCTTCCAGCGACGCTGGGTTCTGGCAGCTAGAGACCGCTTGCTATCAGTTCAGCTGGCCTTAGCAGGCAGCTTCTGAAGGCGAGCTTGCGCCCTAGCATGACTAATGGTCAATTTTTCTGCTGCTGGTTCCCTCACAGAACATCTTTTATCTAGCCTACAGCCTGGTTTGCCTACCAGGCAGGCCATGTGCTCCCCTCACTGAGGGTCACTATGAGTACTCAGCCTCCTGAGTCTGGTTAGACGATTGTAGGCCTCTCTTGAAGCCTCCCAGTTAGATCAGCCCTTAGGCCTTTTTACAGGCTTCCTCTGTGTTTTGAAACACAAACGCTGGGTAGATTTTTGGATCGATCAGAGAAACTCCCCTCGCTAACAAGGGTTGTAAGCACTATGCTGAGTCATATTCTCCGGGATACCCCGTCTCTGAGATCTGGGGTGAGTGGTTCACTATCAGCTTCGCAGTCCCTCGGGTTGGATGCCTTATCTAAAGACAAGTGTCTAGAGGCTCTGTCTTCGGACAAAGGAACTTGGCCAGACTGAAATGTCCAATGTAAGCGACACCAGCTCAGGCCTTTCTGGTGGCATTTCGGGTGAGTATGTTCCCCTGAATAGTGATTGGCTGGGGCTCCTTTGGTTTCCCAAGCCACATTCCCTAGAACGGACCCCTTCTAAATATGAATCTGTGGTCCTAGGCCTTTGAGCAGGCCCAGGTAGGCCTTTCATTAAAGGAGAACTCCGGGCAATTTTTAAGTTAATCTTGATCGTTATACCTTTGTGAGTACTGTCTATAGAAAAAAAAACCAACCGGATTGGTGCTTGCAACACGGAGCTGCGACCGCGAATGCCCAGAGCTCCCACTCAGCTTAACGTCAGTTATGGGGGCATACACATAAAGAGTGTCTTTGTGCCTCTTAACAGACACAAAATGCAATTAAAATGTCTGTCCAACATGAACAGGGCCCTTACATGTGAACAAGATGCGTTTAGCAACTTAGCCATTGTTTAAATTCACCTAAATAGTGTTTTAGACGGCAAGCTGTAGTCTCGCACTGAAGTCCCGTGGGAACTATTTGTCCACTATTTGTATGTATATCTATCATTTAGTGTGGTCATTCGGACAGTATTTTCCCAGAGAGGTCTTAGCCTCTGTGATCATCACACACCTCCCCTCCCCCGTACTGCACACTTTATTCTCTCTAGCAAGTGCATTGTATTCTCATAGAAATTAGCAAAACACAAATATAATTGAAAACATAGAAGCTAGTGAAATAGTGAAGTTTTGCTAATAAGACTACAAAAACATGTATTACTGCACATCTCTCCTCAAACCGTGTGTGCCCAAATGGAAGGATGAATAAAGTTTACATTACCTCCACAGTGGTTGCACCCGTCTTCGTCCACGGAATGGCTTTTTTCTTCAACCAGCACTGCTGTGTTGTGTCTGTGTAACGTTAGTCATCCTTTTCAAAGTGTTCGCTGCAAATGCGGTAATCTTTAGCGCGTAGTACTTGTATAGGAGTTTGCACACTAAGTTGAAGTACAACTAGCTACAACTGCATAATCTCGAGGTCATGGAAAGGAAGATGATGAAAATTTAAGTTCTTGTATTTTCGCATTCTGTTGCCACATTTCGGAACGGCACAAACGCGAACCATTTTTTTTTCACTTGTGAGCAACTCCGATCATAACTCTTCACACACACACTACGTTCCTCCCACCTGCACACTTTTCCGGCTACAACTGAGTTCCCACGGGACTTCAGCGCGAGACTACAGCTTGCCGTCTAAAACACTATTTAGGTGAATTTAAACAATGGCTAAGTTGCTAAACGCATCTTGTTCACATGTAAGGGCCCTGTTCATGTTGGACAGACATTTTAATTGCATTTTGTGTCTGTTAAGAAGCACAAAGACACTCTTTATGTGTATGCCCCCATAACTGACGTTTTAGCTAAGTGGGAGCTCTGGGTATTCGCGGTCGTAGCTCCGTGTTGCAAGCACCAATCCGGTTCATTTTTTTTTCTATAGACAGTACTCACAAAGGTATAACGATCAAGATAAACTTAAAAATTCGCCGGAGTTCTCCTTTAAACAATGTTTATGGAGGTTTTCCTGTGGAACGTATAGCTTGTGCTATAACCATGGGGAATGCTGTCACTGACAGCCCAGTGTGACCTGAGGGTGAGTGGTTCTGGCATTTCATTTGAATTTGCTGGTTTTGACAGTTGTCACTGCCAATGGGCATGCACTCCCCTCAGCATGATGGCGTTGGTATATCGTTCCCCTTAGCATCAATCGACGCAGTGCGAGTTCCCTTTCGAAAGGGAACGTCTAGGTTACGACTGTAACCTCTGTTCCCTGGGGAACAGGGAACGAGACACTGCGTCTTTTCGCCATGCCTCGGGGCCTGCCTACCAAACAGTCCCTTCAGACGAAAAGGTGATTATCATGTTTGCAAGGTGCCCTTATATACTTCCAGGTCGCACGTTAATGATTCATGGGCTGTCGCCGGTCAATAGGATTGCCGTGATTTGATTGTGATTTCAGACAACTGTCATGCCTGAGGCATTCCCCCTTAGCATCAATCGACGCAGTGTCTCGTTCCCCTGTTTTTACAGGATTGTAAATACAACACAAATTTTTGTTAATTTACATTTATTTATTTTTAGTAATTTATTTGTAATAAACACTAAGTGGGCTATTTAAAAAGTGTTATTTATATGTTAAATTTTATTTTTTTAAAACATACGTGCAGAGTGTGACGTCATATTGTGTTTGTGTAGAAAGAATTTGTCCACAGCCGCTCAAAAAAAAAAAAAAAAAAAAAATCGTCCACAGCCACTCTACTCCTGAGCGCAAGTCCACCGTCAGTGTTGTGTAAGGTAGTCACTAGGCAGGTTTTTTGTGTTCATTTCTATTTCCTGTCACTGTGCAGGCTCTTTTATTGTAAATGACACTGTAAACAGCCCAATAACCCTTTTATTTAAAGGGTTAATTTGTAGACCAGTCCGTTGCATTACGATTAAAAGCAGTGGTGTGTGTTCTGTTTAAACGAGTGTTCTCGCCGATACGCTTGTGATTTGTGGAGTTTTGACGAGTTTTATAGACTTGATATTAGCCACGTTTCCACTGTCGGGCCAGTGCGAACCAGGGCTTTAAAAGGGTCGTGCCAGGTTAAAAGCACCGGGCCTGTAGCACCGGGCCCAAAATCTGCTGCGTTTCCACTGTCGGGCCAGAAGCTCTGCAGCGCTTCACTAAAACACGCCCGTAACACGCCTCTCTGGAACAACGTCACACCCATCTTTTCACCAACAAATGGAAGTTTTATCAGAAAACTAATCAGAAAGAAATCACTGGAAACAGCATTATCGCAAAACAAACATGATAAAAGCGACCGTTTGCTTGCATTTCTGTTGTTTACTAGCCTGGCTAACGTCAGACCTAGTCTCATTGAGACGTGGGTCTGGGAACCACATGTTAATTTTCTCGTATTTGAGGCATGGTTTACGAATGCCCAGAGCCGTTTATTGGGTGCTACGAATGTCTATCAAATGCGCCTGTACGTAGCTCATAGCCAATCGTTTCAATTATACCAGATGACGTATGTAGAGCGACAGAAATTAGACGAGGAAGAAGACGATGTGTCAGAGATTTAACTAAACTACTTAGAACAATATCTAAGGCTGCATCGAAAGGTAACTTCGGGTCTGCTGCCATGTTGGATCCATAGGTATAAACAAACTGTTTCGGTGTGTCGCATAGACGTCGTCATCGTCTTGCTGCTCCCTCCCCGTTCTGTGATTGGTCCCCTCGCTGAGGTGAAAATCTGGTCCATGGAATCCAGGCTGCCTAGCAGCGTGAATAAAATCGTGCTGCGCGCAAGGCAGCATGGGGAAACCCAGGCTAGTTGTTTACTTGAATATTTAAAATCCAAGCATCGATGTTTTACCATAGGTTTACAATAAAAAGTGATACATTGATCATAATGAATTTAATTGTGTCAAAATTGCACATTAGTCACACAGAAATAAAGTGTTTTACCATTAGGTCTATTTCACAAAAGAAAGAGGACACACTTACTTATTCAGTCGAGGCTGTTTCTGTTTATTTGGTAGTTACAGGACATATTTACATCACATTTAGAAAGAATGATAATTTCTACAAAAATGCCATCAAAAATACGACCTGAGGAGCTTTAGCACTCTCTCCCAGTCGGCTAGTTCGGCTAGTTATATTTTCAGACAGAGAAACAGAGGAAGCTCCCGAAAAAAAAGTTGCTTTATTTTATGGTAGTCCGGTATAAAGAGACGAGACATAGGCTACTGACAGATAAAATAAAAACATGATTGTGATAGCCATTATGATTTGTCTGATTTCATCAAGCGTTCATATTTTCTATGTTTACGATGGTAATGGTTAGTGTGCATAGTCATTTAATAATAATAATAATAATAATAATAGTACATTTTATTTAAAGGCACCTTTCTCGGCACTCAAGGACACCGTACAGGGATACATTAAACATGTAAAAGTAACAATAGATAATGAATAAAACAACATTCAATTGACATCAGTAGAATAGGCAGTTTTAAACAGATGTGTTTTGAGTTGCGATTTGAAATAGGGGAATGAATCAGTATTTCTGAGTTGGGGTGGTAATGAATTCCAGAGACGGGGAGCAGAGCGCCTGAATGCTCTGCTCCCCATGGTGGTGAGACGGGTGGAGGGGACAGACAGGTGTATAGAGGAAGTGGTTCTGAGGGAGCGGGAGGGAGTGGAACCCTGAAGAAGATCATACAGATATGAGGGAGCAAGGTTGTGGATGGCCTTGAATGTAAACAGGAGGACTTTGAATTGGATACGGAACTGGACCGTGAGCCAGTGAAGCTGTCGGAGGACAGGAGTGATGTGGTGGTAGGGCTGGGCGGTATATCGAGTTTGTACAATATATCAAATTTTTTTTTAATCGATATGGAATGAGGCAATACCGTTTATATAGATACAGTAGTTTGATACGAGCACATCTGAAAAATAGCGGAGGATGCAGTGTGAGCTCCAGCAGTGAACGTACATAGTACAATTTGTCTTAAACATGACACAAGCTTATATTAAGCGCTTCAAAATAACTGGTAAGATATAGTAACAAGTTTAAAGCAGCTTGCCCTGTCAGATGCTCTGACAGATACTGTTGCTGACTGACAGATAAATACTTGTGCTGTTTAATGCGTTTGAGACGTGGTGCATTCCTCAGTGCTTAACTTACATTTCACAGGTATATTCTCCATCTGTAAATGTTAGAGAGTCAAACAAATATGTCCATTTCACTGTCAGGAGAGGACGAGGCCTCTGCCAGTGAATCTTGGCTAAAATTCAAGCTTCCGTTAATGAGCACCGCCGCGCGCATGCGCGCCAAACAGACGGAGCACAATAGGATAGTTGCGCAATAATTCTGACTAAAATATACATATTGCTAAAATATTTGTTGTTGGAGACAATAAATGTGCCATATGTGGAATTTTAAACCTACAAGTATATTTTTATGAAAGTGACCATTATAATGGGGTAATCAAATCCAGGCTAATATAATTAGTTTGTGCTTTTGTTTTTGTTTTTATTTTCATTTTTAGTTTAGCCTTTAGTCATTTTAAAAACAAAAGCATTATTTTTGTTTTTAGATTGTAATGTTACAATGTTAGAATGTAATGTGATTTTAACCACCTTTTTGTACATAATATATTGCATAGCCTACATTACATTCACTATATTTGTTTCCATATCCTTCAATATCAACATTGTTTGGATATCATTGAGCAGGATGTGAAATAACATTTTTTTAAATAAATACAGATTTTCTTTATCTAAATAGAAAAACGTAGAAAGTACCGAGATATAGATCGTATATCGCCATTTGGCCAAAAAATCATATTTATAATCATATCGCCCAGCCCTATGAGGTGGATGGAGGGGGTTCGAGTTATGATGCGGGCAGCTGAATTCCGGACCAGTTGAAGTTTATGGAGGGATTTGTGTCAGAGGCCGAAAAGGAGAGAGTTGCAGTAGTCCAGTCGGGAAGTGACGAGACTGTGGACAAGGATGGCAGCAGTGTGGGGGGTAAGGGAGGGGCGGAGGCGATTGATGTTTCGTAGGTGGAAGTAAGCACACTGGGTAATGTTATTGATGTGGGGTTGAAAAGATAATGTGCTGTCAAGGATGACACCCAAACTCTTAACCTGGGGAAAGGGTGAAATGGAGGAGTTATCTATAGTGAGAGAAAAACTGTCGGTTTTGGATAAAGTAGATTTAGTGCCAATGAGGAGAACCTCAGTTTTATTACTGTTTAATTTAAGGAAATTTTGGGTGAACCGGGTTTTTATTTCAGAGATGCAATCAGTAAGGGAGGTGGGCGGGAGAGGGGACGAGGGTGTGGTCGAGAGGTAGAGCTGGGTGTCACCAGCATAACAGTGGAAGTTAATGTTAAATATGTGGAAGATAATGCCAAGGGGAAGGAGGTAAATGATAAAAAGTAGGGGCCCCAGGACAGAGCCCTGGGGCACACCTGAAGTGACGGAGGTGAGAGTGGATTTAAAAGACTTGAATTGAATTAACTGAGTACGGCCAGAGAGGTAAGATGTGAACCAGTCTAACGGAGAACGGAGAAACCCAGAAATGGGTTTCAGTACTATGTAGTGGGCAGAAACCGGACTGGAACTTTTCATACAGGTTATGAGAATGAAGTTGAGAGGCAACTGTTTTTTCAAGAATTTTTGAGATAAAGGGTAAATTGGATATAGGACGGAAGTTATTGAAGTTGGAGGGATCGGCACCAGATTTTTTCAGAGTTGGGGTAATGGCAGCAGTTTTGAGAGATGTAGGGACAGTTCCAGTGGTGAGGGAGGAGTGGATGATAGCAGAAATGAGGGGGACCAAGGAGGGAAGGCAGGCTTTAACAAGTTGTGTGGAGAAGGGGTCAAGTTGACAAGTGGAGGGCTTGGATTTCCAGGTGAGTTCTGTGATTTCTGAAATTGTGGGGAGCTGGAAGGAAGAGAATGAGTGTGTGGATGGGTGAAAGTCGGCTGAGATGCTGAGGTGAGGGATTGATCCTAGGTGCTGGTGGATGTTCTTGATTTTTTCAGTGAAAAAGGACATAATGGTGTTGCAGAAGGAGGTTGTATACAATTGAGGGTGAGAGAGTCCTGGGGTTGAGTGATATTGTTAAGTAGGGAAAACAGTGACTTGGAGTTTCCTTTATTAGCAATGATTATACTGGAGTAGTAGGGGGTTTTGGTGCTGGCAATGGAGTCCTTATAACGTAAGATGTGGTTATTGTACATTTCTTTGTGAATAGTGAGACCAGTTGTTCTATGAAGATGTTTAAGTTGCCGATCTTTGGCTTTCAAGAGACGAAGATCAGGAGTGAACCAAGGGGCGGAGACGGAAAAAGAAACAAATCTGTTTTTTAACGGAGAAAGGGAATTAAGAATATTATGGAGTCAAGTATTGTAATGAGAGACCAGATCATCAGGGGTGGATAGATTGTGAATATCAAGGAGGCAGGAAGAGTGGATACTTGAAGTGAGAGTAACAGGGTTGATATTCTTTATATTGCAAAATTAAATAAAACGTGGTATTTTAGAGATAGAGAGAGTGAGTTTCACGATAAATGAGAGGAGAAAGTGGTCAGTTATGGAGAGTTCAACAGCTGTAAGGTCAGAAGAGGTGACACCAGAGCAACAGATTAAGTCTTACGATCGGAGATGACGTCCTGGATGAGATGTCTCTTGCCTGTCAGTGAGTGGATGTTGAGCAGAGCGAAGTTGAGTGAGGTGTTGTCAGAACTGGTGGTGGTACTAGCCGACCAAGCTAGGTGGGTTAACACGCTGTGGTCGACAGCCCGGTTGGTAGAGCGTGGAGGGAGACAAGAGCTGGACCAGATGGACTTTATTGCTGTTGAGCTGTTGTGGCTGAAATTCCGGTGGGATCCTCAGTGGATTTATCTCCCAAGGGGGCTGGAAGGTGATGTCCGGATGAAGGTGGAAAGCCTCTGGCACAGGTCCAGGCAGGTGACAACGCAGCCGGAGTAGGTTAATGGCCGAGTACTGAAGCAAACCCATCACTAGCAGGTGAACAGGCAATAGAAAGAGCCAGACACAGACTAACAAGATATATGTCCTACCAGCCCACATTGTGGATGAGGATTTGGGCAACGTCGATGGCCACTGAAAACGCCAGGTGAGGCTCAAACCGGAACAGAGCAGGCGAGCTAACAGTGAAGACTCAGACAAACGGTAGTGCCAGCGGATCATATAAATATTCCAAATGAAGGCAATTACACTGTCTGATTAGGTCATAAAACCATAAAGTGAGTCTGGATAGTCTAGAGAGTTTAAAGTATAAAATGGGTACCGGCGAGCAGCGGCAGCAAGTTGCGCCAGCGTTCACTCATCAGCCTTTTGCATTGGGTATAAATATTTTTACCTCATATGGTGATCCGAATTCACATCGGATCACAAACAGAAGGCATTCAAACATGAAAGTGAGTTTTGAGGTAAATTATTTAATAATGCTGACTTTATAATGCTGGCAGAATCATCCTACGCTGCTGTCTCCAGACTCAGTGTCATGGACCAAACAGTCCGGCAATGAGGAGAACAGAAGTTTTTTGTTGAAAAATAGTTTTTTTTTTATTTACCCCAAAAATACTGAACAATAGAAACCAACAAGTTAACAACTAGGCCTATAAAAGAGCCACTTTGCCACTTACTCAATCCTCAATACAACTATATAGGGAAAACCCGTAACACCAAAGATGGCGGTTGTATGCACATGTCCCGCCCCTCCCGCTGGAAAGCCAATCGTCTGCTTTTAACAGTCAAGCCGGGAAACATTTAAGCCTATCGTCTGGTTCAACTGACGCAAGCGCATAGTTGAGGTATGCGACAGGGGAAAATACGTTACTGTTTGAAAAGGCGGCAGATTTGATATGCAGTGTATGTGTGCGTTGTGTAAATATCAGACATCCCAAGTGTCTACTGCATATTGATAGCGGCTCCCTGATGCCCGCAAATTAGTTCAAATCTCCCGGAATCTAGAACGAGAGCGCGCACATACTGTGCTTCAAGCCGTGAGCATGCGCACGTCAGAGAGGGAGAGAACCCTTGCGCATGCGTGGTAAAAGTATAACCTGTAGGGAAAAAGGCGTTTTAAACCTTATTTTGGCGCAAAGTCATCAAACTTTTTCAGCGATTTTATCATAGTTTACTGCTGTTTCTATACATGCAGTTTTTATGTCCCGGTGACCAGTGAAAGTACAGTTCTGACTCTGCCCATTCATTTAGATAGGAGCCTGGTCTTGTTAGTCCAAAATAGCTGCCCGGAGGCGTTGCCAAGATAGCGGCCGAGTGGCATGACTTGCCTAAAAGGACTTTGGCCAAACCAATTTACACATAAGGGGAAAACAAAATGGACGACAAATACAACAACTACAAAGTAAAACAAACTAAACCCAAAATCCCCCTCCAACATGGCAGCACATAGTATGGCTTGATCGGCAGGCCACAGGATATCACAGTCCTCCACCCTTGGCCACGCCTTTCATCCCCCAGGACAGACCTCTCTCCAACATGGTAACAAAGAAACAATGGCGGTTTGTTGTGTCCCTACCTTTACACTGCACAGAATCTTTGCTCAGAGCTGATACTTCCAGCTCTGTGATCGCACTGAATGAGCACACAGACAGAAAAGAGACCGAGCGAAAAATTAGGTGAACTTGCCATTTTTCTGTGAATAACAAATGGTGCAGCAACCTGGGACAAGTTACTGTTATTCACAGGTTAGTGACCCAAATGTCGAGTTGCTCCCTCTGGGGATGCAGCCATACTTTAGGACGTTTGTTTTAGGTATATGTGCTATCTGTCTTCTGATGTCTACTCGGTCACAAAAGAGGTTTTGTAGACTGTAAAGTAAGCGACACAAGACTTTAGACCTGATGTTTTTCAATATTAACAGGATCCTGTCATTGGAAGTGCATAGAGGCTAAATTCGCTTCACATGATCGGTTAAAGGAAACATA
Organism: Gila orcuttii; assembly: GCA_026230005.1. Taxonomy (NCBI): domain Eukaryota; kingdom Metazoa; phylum Chordata; class Actinopteri; order Cypriniformes; family Leuciscidae; genus Gila; species Gila orcuttii. The sequence goes on from JAPDVR010000017.1 coordinate 10,326,831, forward strand.
CTAAGACATGATTTATGAGTCATATGGTAAAGACTGTTTTTATAGTGGAAGAAATTCCACAGGGACAAGCTAGAGTGCTTCAGCAGCACAACATGAAGAAGAGCACTGGGGTAAGAAGCATCTCTAATAGTTGGTCAATGATGTTTGTCATCAGTTTTTAGTTGTATCTAATTTATAAACAATACATTACTATAAAGTATACCTTAACCTTAAAAAGCAATTCATATAATGCTTGAATACACCTTATCTGTGGTTAGCTTTTTTACATTTCTGAATTAAACATTATTTAAATATTATTTGGATGTTTTAAGGGCATACAGTAAAAAATGTCAGGGTGAACTGTCCAATGAAAAAAATTGTTTTAAAAGAAAACCTTATCAAGCATTTTGCATTTTTAATTATAATTTCCTAGAATTATTTTCTCCACTGATAACTGATCATTTGATATTTTATGCCAAGGTTCAGGTTGTAAAATAGCATTCAGTGTGGCTCTGCAAAAACTTAATTTTAAATAATAGTTTTGTGAAAAATACTTTTTACCTTGAAAAATATGTAAAAACTTTTTGGAAAATAATGATTGAGATGCATATGTATTCGAGGTATAGGGAAAATATGTTACTTGATGATTCCACCACAGGGTAGCTTTCAACTTTTATTGAAAATGGTATAAAAGTTTGTTACAATAAAGTTTAATTTGTTATAGTTAACTACATTTGTTAACATGAACTAAGAATAAACAATACTTACAATACTTAAAATATTTATTAATCTTATAGTTAATGTTCATTTTAACATTTAAATTTTGTTAACATTACTTAATTCATGGTGAACTAATGTTAGTTAATACATTAACAAATGAGAATATAAAGTGTTAAAAAAATTAAACATGAAACCAGCGTGAATACAAAACATGCATTCACTGTGGTTATAATTATATTGTGTTATACAATACTGTAACTGTAAATGATTCAAAAATGATTCCTTTAACAGCATCAGCATCTGAAATCATTTAAGATAACGACTTAAACATTGATTAAATTAATAATTTAATTTAACAATATATACAAATAACACTTCCCATGCAAACTGTCATGCTAGTAAGAAGTGAATGTTGGTCAATAAAAAAAAACATCAGGAAACAAAACATACTTTTGAGAGAAATAACGCTGACTGCGTATGGACGTTAAGTTAAGCTTTATTTAGAAACTTTTATACTGTTGCAAATGCAATATAGTAATAGAGGCTTCTATTATAATGTTTATTGTATTCAAATCATTTTCTGCTAATAATCCCAGATATATGAATGAATGAATGAATGAGGTATTTATATAGCGCATTTCATATCAGGGGGTCTCAACCTCACCCATCAGCAGTATACAGCATCCACTATGTTCATGTTTAATATTTAATACATAATTATTTAAATAAAATATATTTTGTGTTATGCAGTAGACACATTATAATGATTTCTATATTTTTTCAATCCTGCCTGAAATAAAGATTAGAGATAACATCCAAAGTAACAATTAATTTACATACATATTTCCTAAAAACTAATTCTGTGCAACTAATATGCTGTGAATTGGATGATTTTAAATCAAAGTTTTGGCTGTCAGTATGTATATAGTGGGCTGCATTTATAATGCTGCTCAGGTTTTAAACATGTAGCGTTACCAGTCTCTAGTATCCAGCATGCTTTTCTGCATTGTGCTGAGGAAGCAATGCTATTTCAGCAGATTCTAAGCACCTAAACATGCTGATCCAGAAGGCCAGCTCGATTACTCACTGAAGGAAGTGCATGGCAAAATGGTTCTTGGACAGACTGCCTTTAGCTGATAGGTTCTAAGGTGGGCTAGGACAAGATTGTCAAAGGTCTTCATTAAAAGGGATGTCAGAACGTCTAGTTTTTGTTGCCTGTTGTTTGCACTAGCAAGGCTTTTTTTTTTCTAAGCACTGGAAAGAACCCAATCAACCTTCCACTTAGCTTATGAGCACTTGTGAGCATCACATCCTCTTCCTTCATCTGATCAACTAAAGAAACTGCTTTCATTGCCATTACTGAAGTGTCAGTGTCAACCAGAGTCCTCGTTTAGCTCTAGATATATCACCTCGGTTGATACTTGTCATAATGAGGTCCAGTTTGCCAGAAAACACTAGCTGCCAACATTGTGACAGCTAACTGATTATACAGCATGACTCCTTCAGCCAGTTATTAGAAATGGGTTTTTTTTGTATTTACTCCTTATTGCAAGATTTAGATTTACTGTTTTCAAGATTATGTTTACAGTAACAGTACACTAAAACATTTGCATGAATTGGGGTATTTATTAGATACTAGTTCTTACCTGTACAATCATTTTTTACAATAGTACTTCTACAATATATATTGCAGTTAAATATACATAAATAGCGTACTGTGACTTCACAATGAAGAGGAAATGACTGATGTAGCAACATTGTGCTTTAGAATTACAGTGATTACATGTCTGTATTACAGTCATCTCGTGTTTTTATTTACATATTAACTGTAATAATGTGATTGCTGTGGTTCCCAGCATGCATTTCAGCATGAACAGATTTTTCTGCCTCTTGGTGTATTTTGCTGTAGCTGTATTTATCTCTTTAAGTTGCTTAGATAACAGTCTACAATAATGTACTTTTGTCAACAATGACTAATGCATTAGTGATGCATGGTATCATGAACAAATTACCAATACTTTTACAGCATTTATTACTAATCTACTAATATATAATATATTTTTAAACATTTTATGTTGTATAAATTATCTTCAGTTAATTTATTATGAGCAAACATTTAAAATGAACAAAATAGTATATTAATAAATTATCATTAACCTAGATTAAATGCTGTAAATATGTTGTTCTGTCACGGTTTGTTTTGGGTTTTGTTTGTGTTCATGTCTTTTATTTTGTATTCATACTCATTGTCATTTTCCTAGTTTTATCATGTGCTCCCCTTTGTCATGTGATCATGACTGGTGCTTCACTTGTCTTATGTATCATGTTCTCATTGGATGATTATGTCCCTTGTTTGCTCATTAGTCTTGTGTGTGTGTATAGCCCTCATGTTTTATTAGTCTCTTGTCTAGTATTGTGAGTGTAACTACTGTTTGGTAAGGCCGTGTTTGCCAAGTCTTTGTTTGTTTTGTGTTATGTTTGGGGAAATAAATCTACACTTGGGTTCTATCAACTTGCCTGCAGTGGACTGTTACATGTTCATGGTTAGTGCATGATAACAAGTGTTTTTTCTTTTCAAAATCATTGTTTTGTAATGTTCAAAGTTTATTCATATTTTTTTCAATCTGAAATTTTATTTGTAGTTGATTTTTATATGCCAAGCGTTGGTATTTTGCATGCCTTGTTAACTCATATTGAAAGGTCACCAGAAGTTTTTTTTTCTGCTTTTTTAAATTTACGCAAAAAAACTATTTATCACTTTATTTACAAAATATTCATCTCCAACACACACTCACATAACAACGGCTGCTCTCATGCGTCGTGGTGCTGTCGGGAACGTGCGTTGGAAATTAATATTTTGTAAATATAGTAAAAAAAAAAAGTACTCTCATCACTAGAACCACTAGAGTCACATGACTTACTTTATTGTATACTTTACATATGTATACATATTTGAAATCGCTTGTGTTTCTGACGTCACAAACTAACTTGTAACCAATCACGTCAAAGTGTGATCATCAACGAGTGGATCTCTGAGCTGGTATGAGTGGGGGCGGGGCTAATTAGCATATTCATAGAACCACATATACTAAACGAGGCAATTAAAGCCCAATTTATACTTCTGCGTCGAACTTACGCCGTAGCTACGCCGTAGGCTGTGTGTAGCGCGCGTACCCTTCGGCGTACCCTGACGTGCACCTCTCCAAAAATGTAACAACGCGGCAATTCTACGCGGACGCAAGCGCTGTGATTGGTCTGCTAGAACCCCTCCCTCGGGTTTCACATGCTCCCTCTGGATGTGTAATTGCGTCCACTTTGCATGCACTTCCAAAGGACTTGGGCTCGAATTAAGACTGACTCCATTGTTACAGTGCTGAGGAAGCCACTGGAGCTGAAATTCAGATATGATAATGGACGTTTCATTTCCGACATGCACTGTAAGCTGTTGACCAATCACAACAGACTGGGCTGACCAATCAGAGCTGAGTATGCTCTCGGAAAGGAGGAGTTTAGAGAGACAGGATTCTTTATCAAACCATTTCTGACTCTGTGAGAAAAGATGTGATGTGCAATGTATATTTTGAGGAAATTAAAGTTTTTTTTTTAACCTTGTATGAATGTTGTAAACCTAGGAGACCTACAAAAGAAAAGTAGTGTTAGATTTTGCTGTATTTGGCCGAGCAGTGGTTTGGGTGGCTCGCCAATGTATTAGATTTCTCCAATACATAGAATAAGTAAGCTTGACCAGAATTCTTGTGGGGAGAAGAAATTATTGAAGGTTTGTAGTGTTGCAGTCCTTCAGCAGTGATGTTCACATGTCGCCCTTCAACAATCTTAACTCAAAGTTCTGTTTTTGAGACATAACTTTATACATGAAGACATAGCCTATGGGCTACAAACAATAGAAACCTGTTTGGACCTCCCACAGAAGATCGATCTAACCTGCTAATCTACTCTGAGCAATGCTGTTTCTTTGTCATTCAAACCAATCAGTTTCTGTGGGCCATACATCTGTATGGGTTTGGTTCACACCTTTACAGACACAGATAGAGTTGATTACATCTGAGGCACAGTAATAATGTAAATGCATCTGACTAAAGTTAACTGAAAATACACATAATCTTTCAGTAGGAACACTAAAATAGAAAAATAGCAGCGCTTCTACTTAGTTATTAGGATTTGAATTTTGTCTAAAAAATTATCTTGAAACATCTGAATGAAATAACTTGTTTGAGTAATTTGAGTAATTTGACTTGTTTTTCAGTGTGGATATGAGAGCTCAGATCACATTGGAGGTACCTCACAAGAAATGTTTCATTGAGAAGTTAATATTGAGATCTCTGATTGCAGACGCATATTGGCAGGGTTTGAGATGTTGTTGAGAGCTCGTCTGAAAATCTAGCATCTGAGATCTAAGAGACTTAAATAAAAGACTCCATTTACTCTTAATGTTATTTCATAGGAGAAACATTTAAGGAGATTAGCTTTTATAGAGATCTCTAAGTAATTCTTCTTTCCTACTGAGAATTTCCACTTCACTCTTTGTTCACAATTGCATTAGCCATTTTGTCTGCCTCCTCTGTTCTTCTATATTCTGTCTTTCCCTCTTTGTCTCCTCTTATTAGGTCTCTGCGTTTAGTTTTGAGCTTTCTCAGTGGGTACATCAGGCATTGAGACAGACACAGTTTTCAGCTGTTGAGAGGGAGTGATAGGGAGGAGGCTAAAATTTTCTGCCAACCTGTATATTTGGAAACAGTGCTGTTAGAGTCAGATAGAAGCAAATTAATAGGCAGAATGCAAAGACGCCCAGTTGTGTATGCTGCCTCAAACTACCTTTATAGGGAGGGGGGTGAAGAGAGAAGACTAAAACGGGAAAAAAAAGGAAGCCTGAGGTGTTTACAGACAGGGAGGGAACAGTCAAGAAATTAAATATCTGAAGGGACAAGCAAGAGAAAGAATGAGAGGTTGGGGGGCTTTCTGGTAACTGATGCTGACGTCAAGGAGATGAAAAAAAAGGGAAGGAACAGAAAATAGGGAAGGAGCGCATGTAAATTAAAGGCAGGAAAAGAGGTTTGAACTATGGCTGGAAGTCTCTATAGATTGTCCCTGGAGGAGATTGGATCGATCAGATCTCTTGAGGGTTCAGGAGGTAAGACAGAGAGCAAAAGATCAGCTTAGCTCTTCAAAAGCATGCGGTGTCACTGGATAAATTGGGACTTTCGTTTTTGTTGTGGTTTTGCAGTTATAACTGTACATGCAGCTATAATAATGAATTGATTGAAATGCCTATGAAATGTTGGTATCGAGAGTTGTCATATTCTCATTGTAGTTGATAACATGATCAAGTCATACCACTTTTGGTGTTAAATTAAAATGTTTGAAAGTTAGATGAATCATAATCATTAGGCATTATTTGTGCACTATAAACATCTTTTCATAATTGCTATCATAGTGATTCTATTTTCCTATTCATGGTATTATTCTATCATGTCAAATTAATTGTTCGCTTGATTACAGAAACCTCTCCGCAAGTTACATACATTTAATAGGGTAAATGGTAGCGCTTTTTATTGCTGTATATATTTTGTGTTTGAAAGGCATTCCTAATGCAATGCAAAATATACCAGTATACCATACAATACATAATGCAATCTATTATATTTATTTCCATATCTTCTGATACATTATAATACTTAATTATTTAATAAATGCCAATAAGGTAAAACAAGACAAGATGCAAAAGCTTATGTAAGCAGTTGTTTGGTAAAGGACTAACACATTAAATTAAGTGAGGATGTCAACTTGAAATCAATTTTGATATTTGATACACAGTGGGTTGTTTTAGAATGAAATAAACCAGCTAATACTACAAAGCGCCAAAGAAATAATCAAATCAGGTCACAGTATGCTTGTGTTGATTTCCCTAAGAAAATGAAATCATGATGTCTTTAGTCCTTATTTAGCAACATGACTCAATGTGTCAAAGTTCACATGGGATATAATTGTGTGTAATTTATCTTGTAGAACCAGTATGTCCAATAAAAAATAACTAATATGATTTCTGATCTTTTACATTTGCATGTTTATCCAAAACATCAATACTGGATATGAACATGAAAATGTACTAAGGTTATAAAGAATGTAACATTATACATGTTTGGCATCATGTTAACCGTAATCAACAGCACATTTCATGTGTTTTATAGTGCTAAAATGCATGACACTATTGAATAGTGTTAAATCTAAGACATTATGAATTAATTATTAATACCATTATTCATTCAGGCTTCATATAAAATGTCATAAACTTTTTCATTCCAGACTGTGTGTGTGTGTGTGTGTGTGTGTGTGTGTGTGGAGAGGAGAGACAGGGAGGGGTGCATTGAAAGAGAAGTGACAAACTAGTGTCCAATTAGCTTTGTGCATGAGAGCACATCCTGTGTTTGTTATAGCTGCCTTTATTTCCACATCCCCCCCCCCTCTCTCTCTCTCTCTCTCTCTCTCTCTCTCTCTACTCCCTTTCTCTGAGGTTCAAAATAGTCATTTATGAGTGGAATACATTCCATTGCATCTTTTCACAAAAAAAATGCAGTTTTCTCATATTTATACGGACAGTTTCCTTGGTTATAAAGCAGTATTATTAGACTCAACTTTTTATTCTGAATTAAACTTCTAGTGACACTTGAGATGGTTGACAACATATTGACAACGTGTCCTTCCCGAACACAGTAAGCAGGGTCAGCCTCATGAAAATTCAATCTGCCTGTTGAATTATGCATGATTACATTCAATCACGTGCTTACACACCTGTAGGCCGGCTGGGTATATTGCATGAATAGGCGGGCTGACATTTCCTATAATTTTTTTTTTGAAAGACCAACAAGATGAGCCTTTTAATATTCTAGGTGTGATGTGTCAAGCTGTTGAGAAATCAGTAGAGGGAATTATTGGTGTAATAATGACAGACTGCTTCTAGGAACTCAAAGATTCAAATTCACAACCGTGGGATAGCAGATGGAGCGAAGGAGATTTGATCAGTTGTTCTGGGGATGATATGTGATTTTAGATCAGATGATATTCTACAGGATTTGAAGTGTGTGTTGTGTTCTTTAACGGCCTTTGGAAACAAAGCCGCTGTGACGCCAAACCCCCTCATAGAAGAAAAAAGACGTTGTGTTTACAACTGTGACAATATTTATCAGGATGAACTAAACTGGATTTTCAAATAAGCATGCCAGTGTGTTATCGTAGGGACATCAACTTTACATTTTCACACCCCTAAACATGATGTGGAACAAAATGAACTGTGATTAATTGCTTTAGATGACGGTCAGACGTCCTCTTGGCCAATGAATACCCGCCGTCAGTCCAAAGGTATGACTACGCAAGACTAGTGTGAACTGGGCATTACTTTACATTTTTTTCATTTCACCCATGCTTTTATGCATAACAAAAACTCTTTTAAATGTCAAAAATAACAGCATTAAACACTAAAAGGTCTTTCCCTTCACTAAAAAAACACATAAATTAACACTTAATTTCGACATTTATTTTTAACACTTACCCAGACTTGAAGGTTGCAGTTCAATTCTCAATATCAGCAGGAAACATGTAGGTGGAGGGGTGAATGAACAGTGCTCTCTTCCACCCTCATACCCACCACTCAGGTGCCCTTGAGCAACTAAGATAACCCCGAGTATGGGTTACCATACTTGGCCTTTATGTCACGTCACTTTAACAAGAAATTCACTGCCCATTTTCCCAAGTTATCAAGAAAATTCCATTAAGTCACTAAAACTAAGGGTGGGTTAAAGGGTCAACACTGTATTTATTGATGTAAATACGGAAACCAATTACAGATTTGTTATTACATGCAGGTATTTTTAAATATAAGTACAATGTAAAAACATGTATGCAATAAGTGCCTTGTATTAAATGTTAAATTTAAATGTTAGAACAGTTGGATTGATATAAAGTTGGACTGAAATATTTTCACTGTTATTGTAGATATTTAGCCAGTGATCCTTTTTGGAGGGCTGTTAAAAGTGTAAAATATACTTTTCAGTTATGTCAGGGCCCTAATTTTGTCTTTTAGTATTAGTAAATACATTTTTGGGAGACTTTTAATTGTGAGAGGTTTCTTTTTATTTATTTTTTAAAGTATAGCAAACTGTTATGAGTGAATGTGTACAGTACCAAATGCACAAACCAATATAAGATAATTAGTAAAAGATAAAAAGAAAAGCATTAAAGCTAAGAAATTATCAAGATTAAAGCCCAGAAGATTTGAAGAAGATCCATTAAACCCCATGAGAGGTTTGAAAATATGTAATTAGAAATTAGGTTGAACGTGTTTTATTCAAGTAAATGAGAAGAGGAATAAACGTGAGTAATAATTTGGGCTCTAGGGAATGAACAGATTGCATTTAATAGATCACTTGCAGAAATGAGTAGGAGGTTTAAGTGACTTTTTATACACAAACATTTATAAAAAAAAAAAAAAAAAAAAATAGTTTATTGGCTGCTATAACTATATATAACTATAACTATATATAGAACTATAAAAAAATATATTTTATATATATATATATATATATAAAATATCTAATTATGAAAATTATGTTTGATTACTTATGCAATATGAAATAGATGAGCTAATTTACCTTGTGTTTATGCTAGGAAATGAATTGATTGTTACTGTGCTGGTTGAATATTATTAGGAGAAACAATCAGTCTCTCAAGTTTGAGATCCACGTGAGAAAATGTCCCTCTAAACGAAAGCAAAAATAGGCATAAAGTAAAAACAGTGGCAAAGTTTGACATTTGGAAGTCATGGGATGATTCATTTAAATAAATGAAGAAACAGAATTTGATGGCACAGTATGGCAAATTGTAACCTGATTTGTTTTGTCAGCCGGGCTTCATGCAGTATGAGTGTAAAGGAAGGTTAATAGTTCCAGGAAATTACTGTTGTACTGGTGTGGAAACTAAGGGTAACTACAGGCTTTCTCCATTTCTGAAGGAGTGGTGGAATGGAAATGAGTCAGAAGCCAAACGCTTAGCCCTGAGTTGGGAAAATAAACAGCAGTAATGCAGCTCTTACATATAGATAAGCACTGCAGAATTTCAGAGACCTGAATGTAACCAGTGCTGCAGTGTGAGAAAGGCAAAATTGTATACAGTATACAGTGACAGATTCTTGTTGAACATCTAGGCATGTCCTACAGGTAAATTTGCAAAAGTTAGTCACGTATACGTTCCATACACCTCTCCATAAAACATGTTTTAGAATTCTAATCAATCATAGCTTAAGTCTCAGGGCTCAGACTCAATAAATGTGTGTATTTTTTTGATGTGTCCTTTCAGCTTAAATGTCAGTAAGTCTCGGCAGGATGTCGACATAAAGCTAGTAATGAGCTCGACCCTTCTGCTCAGAGACACACCAGTAGGATGTGTTTCCATAGAGATATACATTACAGAGCTGTGGTATTAATTATAGCAAAGAGGGCTATAATACCTGGAGAGGGCTGTCCTTTAGCATACGCATTAATCTCAGTGGTTGTTGTTTGGCTGGCGAAGGACTCTCTCAGAAGTATGCAACCTAATCCTCTTTGCTCACGGACAACATCATCATCATCAACAACAACAACAACAAAAGAATCTAAAAGAGAAATGAGTGATATAGAGTTTTAGCAAAACTTCTTTACCTGCTTTGGATTTCTATCTCATTAGAACCCAGATCACAAACTCTGTTCCAAACACAAGTCATTTGCTGTGAAAAAGAAGTACACTTTAGCATACTTTAAAAAAGAGTACTTAGTAGGGAAAGGATATACTTTACAAGAGTATACTCAATGCAAACTGAATGTATTGTTTTCAGACACTTAATTGCATGTTAACTGCAATTAAATGAAATGTATTATAGTTTAGTTTTATATGAAATGCAGTTAGCTGAACTTTAGAGAGCTTTTTATTTTTACCCATTACATGTTGGATTCAAATACATCTTTATATGTCATTTGACATTATTATTAGTTTCATTAGTATTAAAAAAATCTACTTTTAAGATTTTAATTTACAACCCCAAATCAGAAAAAGTTGGGACATTTTGTAAAATGCAATAAAATCAAGAATCTGTGATTTGTTCATTCTATTTAACTTTTTATTAACTGACAAAAGTACAAAGAAACATTTTCCAATGTTTTCACAGACCAACATAATTGTATTTTGTAAATATGAACAAATTTTGATTTTGATGGCTGCAACACACTCCAAAAAAGTTGGGACAGAGACCAAATAAAAGGGAAAAGATTATCCAAATTAGATTATCCAACTCTTTTGAAACAGTCCACAATGAGCAGGTGAATTGGTAATAGTTGAGGGTATCGTGTTTGGGTGTAAAAGTGCTTCTCAGTCTTTTTAAGCAAAGATGGGTCATGGCTCATCACTTTGTGCCAAATATCATGAGAGAATTGTCAAACAATTAAAAAATTCCATTTCTCAATGCAAGATTGCAAAGAATTTATGCCTTTCATCATCTTCCATACATAATATTGTCACAAGATTCAGGGAATCCAGAGAAATCTCAGTCTGTGTTGGGCAAGGCAGTAGACCTCTGTTGAATGTGCGTGACCTTTGAGCCCTCAGATGGCATTGCACAAGATACCATCATGCTAATCCGTTAAATACAGACACGTGCTCAGGAGTAATTTGGAAAACCGTTTTCACTGAACACAGTCTGACTCTGCATTGAGAAATGCCACTTGAATCTCTGTTACGCAAGGAGAAAGCTTTACATCAGTTCTATGTGGAGATGCCGGCGAGTTCTCTGGGCCTGAGCTCATCTCAGATGGTCTAGAAGAAAGTGGAAATGTCTGCTGTGGTCAGATGAGTCCATGTTTCAGCTTGTTTTTGGGAGAAAATGGACATCGAGTTCTCAGTCCCAAAGACGAAAAGGACCAACCAGACTTTCACCAGCGACAGGTGCAAAAGCAAACATCTGTGCTGGTATTGAGGTGCATCATTGCAAACGGTATGGGTAACTTGCATTATAGTGAAGGTACCATTGACATGTAAGCATATATTTGGATTGTACAGAGACATAAACTGCCATCAAGATGACATCTTTCCTGGGAAGCAAGACAATGCCAGGCCTCATTCTGCACGTGCTACAACTGAGTGGTTTCTAGACAATCTGCACCATAGAAGGGATGTGCCTGCCTGTTTACTGCAGTCCAGATATGTCTCTTATGGAAAATGTATGACCCATCATGAAAAGGAGAATCAGGCAACGATGACCACAGACTGTTGAGCGGCTGTCTTGTATCACACAAGATTGGGCAAATATTCCACTAGCAAAACTCCAACAATTAGTATCCTCAACTCCCAAATGATTAAAAAGTGTAATTAAAAGGAAAGGTGAAGTGACACAGTGGTAAACATGTCTCTGTCCCAACTTTTTTGGGGTGTGTTGCAGCCATCAAAATCAAAATTTGTTCATATTTACAAAATACAATTATGTTGGTCTGTGAAAACATTGGAAAACGTTTCTTTGTACTTTTGTCAGTTAATAATAAAAAGTTAAATAGAATGAACAAATCACAGATTCTTGATTTTATTGCATTTTACAAAATGTCCCAACTTTTTCTGATTTGGGGTTGTATACCATGTAGGTATATATTATACCAAGGACCCAAATATGATAATCCCCTTGTGAGGAACGCCACCCATAAATTGTATAAAGACTCATTTATACTGTTATGAGTAAAGCGTGATATTATAAAGACATTAAAAGTTGGCTTTTATACCCCAATTCCAGAAAAGTTGGGACATTTTGTAAAACGCAATAAAATATAGAATCTGTGATTTGTTAATTCTCTTAAACCTCTTGACAAAAATACAAATAATTTTTTTAAAATGTTTTCACTGACCAAATTAATTGTACTTTTGTAAATATAAACAAATTTTGATTTTGATGGCTCCAACACACTCCAAAAAAGTTGGGACAGAGGCAAAATAAAAGTGAATATCCGAGTTAAACTGTTGAGAAACAGTCCACAATTAGCAAGTGAACTGGAAATAGGTGATCGTCGTGATTGGGTATAATAGTACCTTCCACCAAAGGCTCAGTCTTTGCAAGCAGCGACAGGTACAAAAGCAAACATCTGTCATGGTATGGGGGTGCTTCAGTGCAAACAGCATGGGTGACTTGCATATGTGTGAAGGGACCATTGATGTGGAGGGTTATATTAGGATTGTACAGAAACATATACTGAGATATATCAAGATGGCATCTTTCCTGGTAAGCAAGACAATGCCAGGCCTCATTCTGCACGTGCTACAACAGAGTGGTTTCTAGACACTCCAGACTGTCGAAGAAATGTGCTTGACTGGCTTGCTTGCAGTCCAGCTCTGTTTCTTATTGCAAAAGGATGGTGCAGATCGATCATGAGGGTCTCGTGGATCTCTCTAGAAACATTTTTTTTTTCATTAAAATAAACTCTGTTTGAGGATGAGGAGATTCAGCTTTGATGGTTCTCCACTGCATTGATCTTCTCTCATTGCTGTTCCAGTGCTTCTCAAGTATAAAAATAAACATGTCTTTTTTTTTTAGTATCTTAGGTATGTACAAACAAGGACTTCAATGGACAAATAGACTTAATTATATCTATTCAAGCAATCTATGAACATTATTTTAGCAAAAAGACTATAAATCATCTGCTGTCTCTCTGATCTGCCCTGGAACATGTTGTTAGATGTTTTTAATGAGGCTTGTTTAAATAATGAGTTGCGCACTGAAGAGAAAGAACTGTCTTTGATCAGTGGGAAATACATCTATTTCCCATTGACATTTTTCTCATTTTAACAGTGTATAGGGGAGTTATTCTGAAATAAATATAATTATCTCAATATCATGTTTTATTCATCCATTTTTGGTTGCTACAATTTTTGTCTCCAGAAGTGCTTGTCATTTGTGTGCACAATTTTAAAGTCGGCAAGAAACGAAAGTTGCAATAGTCTTTTCTTCCCTGTGGTAACTTATATCCGAGTGAAACGGTTTCTCAAACAAGAAGAAATGTATTAGTGTACTAATGAATAATTTATAATAATAAGTACTTCAATATTCCATAAGAAATCAAGAATTGTCCATTTGTATTTTATGGTGACTTTAAACTGTAGTTTGAGTGTCATCTCATGCTGTGGTTCAAACTTAATCCAGATTTATGTACAAACAGGCAGCATTTGCAGCAGACTTTATCAGCCTGAACCTTAGACACCAATGGAGCAATGGAATAGACTGCCAATGGTTCTAATAAACCAATGAAAACAGTTATGAAATGACCTGAATCATTTTGTCTTTCTGTCCTCAGCAATGCTGAGTCTTCTGGACACCTTGAGTGACAGCACCAGTTCCACCACAGCCAATGACCTGGACCTCATCTTTCTGAAAGGAATCATGGAGAGTCCAGTGGTGAGCCACCCACTTTCTTAACTTGTCAAAATGAGGCTTTTCTTTAATTAAGAGTTTAAGAGTTTAATTAAGGGTCTCTGTCTGTAGATAGTTATCATATTTGATCCATTTATCAAAATTGAAAATGTGAGATATAAACAGGCATTTCCGATTTACAAAGTCTGAATTGTGAAATATAAACTTGCAATTCTGAGAAAAAAGTCCGTATTTTTTTTCCTCAGAATTGTACTTTAGAACTTGTATTTGCAAATTTATATACTTATTTTCTTGCAATTCTGAAATTTTTTCATGCAATTTTTACTTATTTTTTCAAAATTGTGAGATGTAAACTTGCAGTTCTGAGAAACAAGTCAGTATTTTTATAACTCGTTTTAAAACAGACGCGTAATTGCAAGTTTATATCTCACAAAGTTTATATCAAAAATGTTTGTAGTCTCGAGAGCACTATGAAGAGCCAAAGCTGGAGGCGGTGAGGGACAATAATTTGGAGTTAGTGCAGGACATCCTGAGAGACCTCACCACCCTCACATCTCATAGTCAGGCGGCACACGAGCTCGTCTGCATCCTCAAAGAGCCTCACTTTCAGGTACAGAGATTCAGTCTAGAGCAATATCTTCAATTGTGTTTCCTAAAGATTTTTAAAGTGGTTTCTCTCAATACCTTTTTTTTGTCTACAGTCTTTGCTTGAAACACATGACTCTGTGGCTTCCAAAAGCTACGAGACTCCGCCTCCCAGCCCCTGTGCGTTCATGGACCCTGCGTTCATCAGCCAGCCTGTTCCCCCTGATGCTGTCAGGATGGTGGGCATCCGCAAAGTGTCTGGAGAGCACCTGGTGAGACCTGGCAATCTGCAGTAACCTCACAAACTCTGTGCTGTTATTTGTTGTTATACGCTTCTTTTGGAGCTGTAGGTAATGTGAGCACTGTGCAAATAAAACTGAAACTGAATTCAAATAAGCGAGACATGACTTTGCTTTCATAAAACTGAAATGGAGCATTGTAATGTGAGCTGTTCATTAAAGATGAAGTGTGTTATTTCTTTGCCACGAATAGAACAAAAACAAATGTCAAAAACAACGACTGTTTCTAAATAGAGCCCTTTCACATTTCCAGATTTGGAACATGGACTGTAGCTGTGTAGCACTTTTAGACTTCTGTAGCAGTACGTGGACCAGGGTTGTTATTGTTAAAATAAAACTAAAAATAATATAATATAATATAATATAATATAATATAATTACAATATAATATAATAACATTACACATTTTTTTGTATTACCATTTGGTCCAACAGCACAAGAAAAAAATACACTATTGCATTTCCAGGACGTTCGAGAGATTGATTACGACATTTAGAAAAGTTTTACATTTCAAATTTATCGTCACTCCCTCATTAGCTCCATCAGAATCACCCTTGCAGTGTTGAATAGTTGTTTGTAATTGCCAGGGTAAAATAACAAAGTATTATGTTATAAATGTACATTTCATTTTTTTCAAATGAAAATACTGTATATATAAAAAACATGTGATAGATTTACAGAGTATGCATCATCACAGTCCCTGAAAAGGGTCCAATGGATAGAAGTATATTTAATAAAAATTACACATTTCATCTGGAAATTAGCCATAACTTTTTTGGTGAATTATGTTTTTTCTTTCATATATAGCTTTATTTTGCACTCTCACTTCTACCCGAGTGATCGATAAATGTAAATTAGTCGAATACAGTTGATATTGTAATTTAAGAAGCACTCAACAAAAAATAATTATTGTTTTTTTAAAGTAGTGTCACTTTTGTTAGAATTACATCCTGTTTTGTCTGCCAGGGTGTGACATTTCGGGTGGAGGGCGGAGAGCTGGTGATTGCTCGGATTCTGCACGGGGGCATGATAGATCAGCAGGGCCTGCTGCATGTGGGTGACATCATCAAAGAGGTGAACGGAAAAGAGGTCGGGAGTGACCCGAAGGTTCTTCAGAATATGCTGAAGGAGTCCAACGGGAGCGTGGTCCTCAAAATCCTTCCCAGTTACCAAGAACCACACACACCTCGACAGGTGGGCAACATTCAGTTATTTAGCAGAATTGTTATCCTTTTTTGAGTAATAATTGTAAATGTATGTAGACTGTCCCTTCAATGAAAGGAATAGTGGTCACAGAGACACATTTGAGACATGCTACTGTACTACCAGGTGTAAATAATGTGTTTTGCCTGTCTGCTAGTAATTATTTAATCACTCCCACCGCTTTTATGTCACAAAATTTTACTGTTCAGGGTCTCTGGAGGCCCCAAACATCCTGAGTTTACACCTTTTGCGAACAGCGAATAAGGTTTAATGTAAAAATAAGAGGTGTTAACTCTAGCTAGCTATTTCAAATTAGTGAATGTTACTAGTATCATCTTACTACTATGCAATTAGATAAAAGACGTGACAAAAGCAAATAGAATCCATTATATTCATTGAAGCTGTCTACAGTGGATGTGGCGCGGTACGACACAACAAATTCCAGACAATAAATAATCCCCCGTTCTATTTCTGATTTACTCCAAACACTTGCTGGGCGGGGGAAGATTGATGTGTCGGACCGCAATGAAGTTGTTTTTGTGGAGATTTTCACTTTTTTTGTAATATTTTAAATGAATAGTATTCAAATAGTAGGGTACAATGGGACTAAAGGCACACCCTAACAAAAATGCTTTTCACTACTCCCATAGTGTATGATGCAGATTGTTTTTTTTATGGAGCAAATTTTGTGTGAAGATAAATCATAAAAGTGGTTTGTTTGTTTAAAAATCATATAAATGTACGAGGTGGTAAGGTGGGCCTTTTACTTCACACACGGGCAATAAGGCTCGTCAGCTTGGGCGCTTTTTACCCCAAATACCATACTTTTACATATTCTTCCATTATTGAAAAACTGTTGCTTTTTATTTACCTTGAATGAAATTGAAAATCGTTAACAAGACCTTTGTCTCAAAATATAGACATTCATTTTAGCGATTCTTTTTGCTACACAAATCTACAACATTTTAAAAACATTAAATATAATATCAAATTAGCGCAGAATCAACTTGCGGTGCTGTCCACGATCGTTTCAAGGTATGTAAAAACTAGTGGTTTAGATCTAGATCTAGTCGTTTAAAAGAAAATATGTGAAAATGTCAAATGTGCCCTTTACCCCAGTGCGACTTTAGCCCCATTGTACCCTGTTAGTAAAATAAAAAAAAACACTCATTTGGGCGCCCCTGTGGATGCCCCTCCCCTAGCATTTGGCAATTCTGCCTTTGCCCCTGGCCGGCCGCTGGGCATTCCAAATAAATGAACATGAGTGGAGAAAATTCTCTCTCTTCTACAGTGTGATCTTTCTCTAGGCACATCCTCCTAGCAGCAACTATAACAGCATTTCAAGTCCAAAATGGGTGAAGGTCTGTAAACAATGACGCAAATACCAGTAAAGCAATAGTAAACATTTATCTTAAGTAAATCTAGACAGTGATTTTTAACACCAAAAGAGGGTTTGTTTGGTGCAAGCTGTTCGTAAAGCTGTTCTAGTCCCTAGTATCCAAATTACATGTGACATAACCACACCCTTTTACCATAGTCAAATGAATTTGCCAAAAAAGGATGTTTGAATGTGTCTGACAGTTCAGTAAGCTTGAAAGCTCGACAGACAATTGACTATTTGAGCAGTCAGTCATTATTATCTGTTGTAAGGTCAACTGGATCACCCGGGTGGCTGTTACTACCAGATGTAACGGACCGAAATGCTCTGGTACTCGCATGCTGACACACACATGCAAACACACATGTAACTTATATCTACTGTAATAACCTTGGTTCAACATTCCTCTAAATTGACATTTTTGAGTTCAAACTTTGGTTAGCCCTGCCAGGTTTGAGCACCTGTCTCCACTCCAGAGCATGCTGGGAGATTAGTGCATTATGCCAAAGCCCTCCCTGTTTTTGACACTGCGCCAACCCCACAGATTGAGATGAGACATCGACAGTCTTCAAGTCTGCCCTTATTCACTTTCAACGGTTCTTACCCGCTTTCTGCATGTCAGAGATCTTCATCTTTGCTGTTTATTAAATGAGAATTAAATGAGTAAAGTTCTGTTTGTCTGCCCATATGGCGCCATATTCACAGCGTCCCATCTGTGCCTGTCTTCATTTGATCCCAAAATAAACGAACAGCTTCCTGTGCCTGCTGCTAATATGGGACTGGACATCACAGTGTGTCATGTTACTAATGTGATTCACGCTTACATGGTGGGAATATTCATGTTTTTAGGTGTTTGTGATGGCAGATGGTATTGTTGGCATGTGTCGTGTTGTTGTGTTGTGTGTGGAGTATGCTTGTTGTTAACTGTTTGAATGATGTAATCCAGGCATATTTTCTGTGACATTGAGGTTTCAGAACCTAATAGCAACATTCCACTGGACTGCAGGTAACTACAGTTGCCATGACAACAGGGTTTTGGCTCTTACACTAACATTCGACTTAAAGGGATGGTTCGACCAAAAATTTTAATCCAGTCATCATTTACTTACCTTCATTTTATAAATGCTTTAAAATGCATCGTGTGAATACTTTTAATGTTTTTGACATTTTGGTGTTGTAAGGCTATTTTTCTTAAGTGTGCTTAGTTGAATTGAATGTGCACTTGTTCTGTACTTTAAATCTTAAAAGTATTTTTTACAAAAGTTAGCATTTAATTCAAACACAAATAATATTTCACACTTAATTTACATTTTACAGCTTGATTGCGAATGATGCACAATATTTTGTACTATTGAACCCCCCCCACCCCCCCCCCCCCCACACACACACACATTTCATATTTCATCTCAAGCTGACACTGACACGCTTGTCTATTAAGTAAAAAAAAAGTTTGGATAAAAAACTTAATTGCAACAACATTGTTGACTGTGAAGGAAATGATGGCACAACTGAGGGAGAGGTGTAATTTGAGTAAAACATCGTTCTTTTGTTCATATTTCATAATTTTTGAACAAGTAGTCATTATAAATAAATTTTGAACGTAGTCATTATAAATTATTAACTATTAATGAGTAATAATTAGTATTAAATTGTAATCAGTATTATATTATAGAATTGTCAAATAATTAGTATTAATTCATATTTTGATTTTGTTTTTTTCTTTTTTAAGATTAAAAACAAGTCTTAAAAAGGGTAAAACTATAAAATCTACACATAAAAGACATTTCACAAGTAGAAAAAATTTAAGTTTTTTTCTGACCTTCATGTGACAAAAAGTAGTAAAATCAACCTAACTTAAAAATGAAATTAATATAAAAGTGCCTGAAGTTGATCATGAGTGAGTGTATGTTTATGTTAACAGAATAAGGAATCATTAGAGATACAGATAAGGCCAGAACTCTGCAGTCAGCCAGTGATAACAGTAAAGAATAGCTGACTGTGGAAGAGTTCCACTAAAGTTTTCAACAGGCTGACAATATGACACTCTGATGGATGGGCATATTCAGTAATAAGAACAATGTTTTTCTGTGTTTTTACTGTATCTCTCTCTCTCTCTCTCTCTCTCTCTCTCTCTCTCTCTCTCTCTCTCTCTCTCTCTCTCTCTCTCTCTCTCTCTCTGTCTGCAGGCCTTTGTAAAGTGTCACTTTGACTATGACCCCAGTCATGACAACCTGATCCCCTGTAAAGAAGCTGGACTTAAATTCAGCAGTGGAGACATCCTTCAGATCTTCAACCAGGAGGACCCTAACTGGTGGCAGGTGTGTGCGTGCGTGCGTGCTTGCGTTTCGTGCGTGCGTGCGTGCGTGCGTGCGTGTGTGTGTGTGTGTGTGTGTGTGTGTGTGTGTGTGTGAATATATGAGCCTTAAGCTCTGTATGTTGGTCTTACCTTGAGTGTGGTCTCACCTGTAGGCGTGTCATCTGGAAGGAGGCAGTGCAGGCCTGATCCCCAGTCAGCTGCTTGAGGAGAAGAGAAAAGCTTTTGTCAAGAGAGACCTGGAGCTCACTAGCACAGGTATGACACAGGCCACTACAGAGTATGGATATGTAGTGGAATATTTATAGTGTGAAAGTGTGGAAGTTTAATGATTTCTGAAGGATCATGTGACACAGAAGACTATAGTAATGATGACAAGTAAAGAGTAATGATGCTGAAAATTGCCATCACATAAATAAATTACATTTTAAAATATATTCAAATAGAATACAGTTATTTTCATTTGTAATTATATTTCACAATGTTGCTCTTTTTTATAATATATATTATCACATTCAGCTTATGACTTATGATTGTTTTACGTGTATTTGTACATAAATGTAGCTGCCAAAAAATGTCCAATGACTCAATCATGGTTTGTTAACCCTATAAAGCCTACTGTACTGTATCATATTTCATACATGAATTTCTAAAACCGGTTGTACACAATCTTTTTCATGCCTTCTGTCACCTGACTGATATAGTTGATACTTTTTTTTTTTTTTGCAAGTAATAGACCTTTTATTGTAATTATAAAAATCCCCACCTTTAGGTTGTGGTACACATGTCTTTTTGATGTGAAACCTTTAATGATTTTTATAAAGTAAATGCAAGATTAACTTTTATATTGTTATTATATACTTTAAGATGAACATTTACTGGACTGAAGCAATTTAAGTTCACTTGAATATCCATGCAGCATTTTTAGAAAAATAGTGTTAAAATGGAATCATCATTGTTTTGCATTGCATTATATGTTTTGCCCCCCACAATTAAAACTACAAAGCTTTGATCATAAAACTAAGCATTTAAACATAATCTTAGAAAGGACATTTTTGCAAGATATTGAGTGACAACTGATATTTATATGCATTGTATGTACATAGTCTGCAAAACTATTATAAAGATCTCATTAATACACGCTAAAGCTGTAAGAATTTCATATTACATTATATCGCCATATAAATAACATCTGCACCAACATGCTCAGTTTGGACCTATGAATAATAGGTGTTTTTTTCCTCGATCATGAGCTCCATATTTTCATGATATCATAAATTATGAAAAAGTAGGACAACAATATCTTTCCATAGACTGCCCCTAACATGGCTTCAAAAGTAAAGACTTTAAATCATCTGCTAACAGCCTGAGATGACACTAAACTGAGAGTAGCGCCCCCTGGGTGAAAATCAACAGCAGAATGCTCTGGTGATGATTATATTAACTGGCAATTATTTATTCATCCACATGTCATTCCAAAACTGTATTCTTTTATTTTTCTGTGTGCACTTGGTTATTACATTGAACGAACTGAAAGGTTTGATAAGTATGGCCTGAGGTTAAATGTGTTCGACTCCTGCAGTAGACAGGAGTCATGCTGTGTGTGTCTATACTACCAGGATGTGTGCTGATGTCCGCAGGGGCTCTGTGTGCAGGGATGGGGGGTAAGAAGAAGAAGAAGATGATGTACTTGACCACCAAGAACGCTGGTAAAGACGGCTGCTCCATCTGTCCAGTGCAACGGATGCACGTGTCATACTCTTGATCTCGGTTGTGCTTGTTGTTGTTGAAGTCAGTTCTATAAGTTTGTTTCATACTAAAATCATTTGATGATGAGTTTGCAGTCAGTTCCATTTCAGGAAGGTTGCTTCAGGTTCATAAATGGAAATGCATTTGTTTACTGAAAGAAAATGAGAACTACAGTACATGGAACCTCAATAAAACTGAACTGGAACTGACAAGTAATAAAAATGGATATAGCGACTAAATCAGACTAACAAAAGATGAGATGTTTTCACTTTTCCAGAGTTCGACCGACATGAGTTGAGGATCTACGAGGAAGTGGCCAAGGTGCCTCCATTCCGCAGGAAGACGCTGGTTCTGATTGGAGCTCAGGGAGTGGGACGCCGTAGCTTGAAAAATAAGCTTTTGGTGTCGGACCCGCATCGTTATGGAACCACAACACCCTGTCAGTGCATATTTATAATTTTGATTAAATATTTATATATTAAATAAATCATAAATACATTTTAAATATGTTTGACATTTTAAAGGGAAGTTACCCTAAAATGAAAATTCTGTCATCATTTACTCACCCTCATGTCATTCTAAACCCAGAAGACTTTCGTTCATCTTCTGAACACAGATGAAGATCTTTTTAATGAAATCTGAGAGATTTCTGTCCCTGCACTGAAAGTCTATTCACCCAAAATTTTTGAAGCATAAGAATTTTTGGTAAATAGACTTTCAATGGAGGGATAGAAATCTCTCAGATTTCATTAAAAAAATCTTAATTTGATTTCCGTAGATGAATGAAAGTCTTATGGGCTTGGAACGACATGAGAGTGATTGATAACAGAATTTTTATTTTTGGGTGAACTATCCCTTTAAGTTGGCTATATGTTGGATGCAATAAAGGTTCTGCTACATTTACTGTTCTGCCAAGCTACTTGGTTTTAAAGTTACTTCTGTGTGAGCTGTGCTTCATACAGTTCTACACTACTGACAATAGATAACCTTTAATGCGAAATTTGCTGAAATTTTGCTAATGTGACCACAATTGTATTATTATTTGTAATTATTATTAAACCAATCATTTACCAGTAACACTACCCTATCAAAACAAACAACCAGCTCAGAACCGTCCAAAAAATACACTTAATATTAGCTTAATACTAGGAAATAAAATATACTGTTTGGCATAAATCAGATGATTTGCACTGCTAATGTTAACCTGACCCTTTTTGTCCCTGTGGACAGACACGTCTCGTAAACCCAAGGTGGATGAGAAGGAGGGGCAGATGTACCTGTTTATGTCTCGCAGCGAGATGGAAGCTGACATTAAATGTGGCCGTTTTCTGGAGCACGGGGAATACGATGCAAACCTGTACGGCACCAAGATCGACTCCATCCATGAGATCGTGGACTCCGGCAAGATTTGCATTCTGGATGTCAATCCGCAGGTGCCCTTTGAAATGTTCTATATCCTATTTACAATGACTGTTCACAGAAGCTAAATACAACTAATGCATGATGCTGATTGTATAAAGCACGTACAATGGAAGTCTATGGGGAAATTTTCCAGCAATGCAAATAAATATTACATTTATACAGTTGTCAGCCCATTTAATATACTTTTCATTGCATACATTCTTCTCCTACAGGCACTTAAAGTTCTGCGAACAGCCGAGTTTCTTCCATATGTGGTGTTTATTGAAGCCCCAAACTTTGAGGTTCTGAAAGACATGAACAGATCTGCCATCGAGGCTGGTGTTGTGACTAAACAGATGACGGTAATTCCTTTCTTTAAATTTTTTTTGCATAACAGCAATCTATGTGGATTATTTATTATTGCTTTGCCACAAAATGCATGCAATGACAATTTTTTCTTTTTTAAATTACATGAATTCTTTTCTCACTTAAACAAAACCACTGCCAAAACTCTATGTACCTACAGGCCAATTTGCATGTTTACATACTCTTTTCAAAATGGTTAAACTTAAGTTAAAAACTTATCATAATACAAAACTGAACAAAACAGTCATTTGCTACATTTCTACAATAATACCATATAGAAATATATTCCAAATCTAAAAAAATCAAATGCTATCAAAACAATTACTGTAGATGTTGCTGAATACATACACAGGTGTTAAGTCTTTCAATATCATTACCATCTATACAAAAGGGAAAAACTTAGGAATAATTTTGAACTGTATATAGAGAACTGTTATTCTTGTTTAAAAAAAAAAGCATTTTACATTAGCAAACATTGTCTAGTGCAACCTGTTGTTAGTGATTTTTAGGTCAGTGTTTTACGAGTGATAAAGTGTGTTGGATGACAGTCTTTGCTAGTGTTATGGAAGAATAAGTTGATTTGGGACATGTATGAAGTGTTTTGGTAGTTTTAGTGCATTTTGAATGTGAAATTAACTGCGCTGCCAAGAAGAGAACTGTGCGAGAAGTTTTGAAAAAGTATGTGTCCTAGCGATTTAAAAAAAACCCTGTAATTCTTAGTTCCCTTATCGGTCGGTCACTCTCTACGTACGTCGTGACTGACTGATAGGAATCTCGCTAGAGAGGCCAATCTACTTCGAGTGAAACTAAGCAAGCCAATGCACATTGGTGTGCAATCATTTGCATCAGCTGTGCAGCCTCGCAGCGCAGGTATATAATGAGCAGAAGGTGGATTGCACTTCAGCTTTTTGCTTCGGAGCCAAGCACTTCGATGCCTCTACTGAGTTTTGAGACTTCAAACAAGCCTTTTTGGACCTCTCCTTCCCATTGTGGGCGTGACAGCACAGCAGCGCGAGTTGTCTTTTTTTCTCTCTCTCTCTTCTCTGTCTTTTTTGTTTTTGAAAAACTGAGCAAACAAAAAAGCTGTTGTAACAGCTAGTAAGGTGCACTTCAGAGCGCTCAAAGGCTGTTTTCACAGCTGGTAAGACCTGCCAGCGAGAGAGAGACAGCCCACAGACAGGTGCACATTCCTGTCTGTGTTAGCAGTGACTGTTCCCCTGCGTGGTTTAGAACCTGCGAGAGCAGTCCCTAAAAGAGCTTACACAGATAGTTCGCTTCTTTTTCAAGATGACGTTCTATCTGTGTGTTTTTGGATGTGGTGATTACCTGGGGTCACGGGATGGTCACGATCGCTGCCTCGTGTGTCTGGGCCTCGAACACGCTGAGGCAGCGTTCGTGGATGAGTCATGTACCCATTGTGGGAAGATGACTATCTCTGAGCTGCGGTCGACCTGAGAATCACGGTGAGCGCGCTTCCTTCAGGGAACCAACCCCCTAGGAACCCTCATCCCTCTCACTCTCCGCAGCCAGCTGAGTTACCAACCGAACGTGCTGGACCATCCTCGAGGTGTGTACCAGTCGTTTCCTTTGGTGCTCCCCGCGACGACCAGATGTCGATCGCTGCATCGGAGGGTGGGTCAGACATCTCCGCGGACGACAACTCGGAGCCGCTGCCTCCTTCGGGTGTCCCAGCGGTGCCCCAGTCAGACCCAGAGATTATGGCCATGCTTTCCCAGGCCGCCAAAAGGATCAGGCTCGAGTGGAACCCTCCACCGTGTCCCGAGCCCTCGAGGCTGGATGATTAGTATCTCGAGGTGGCGCGCGCTGGTTCTCAGCAACCCACCCCAGTGCCTTTCTTCCCAGAGGTGCATGAGGAGCTCACGGGGACGTGGATGGCACCTTTCACTGCCAGAAACCTCGGTGGCTCCTCCTCCCTCACCACCCTTGATGGAGGGCAGCTAAGGGATACACGTGTATCCCGCCAGTGGAGCGGGCCATTGCAATGCACCTGTGCCCTAACTCCACTTGGCGTGGAGAACCGTGTCTTCCTTCCCGGGCCTGTAGGTACTCATCGGACCTATCCGGCAAGGCTTACAAGGCCTGTGGGGAAGCTGCCTCTGCCATGCAAGCTATGGCATTGCTGCAAGTCCATCAGGCCAAGGCACTGAAGGACCTGCACGAGGGGTGGTCACGATCCACAAGTTCTCCAGGAACTTCATACCGCAACGGACCTCGAAGAAGGTCACCGCGCAGTCAGTGGGTCATGCGATGTCCACACTAGTGGTCCAGGAACGCCATCTCTGGCGGTGTCTGGCTGACATGCGGGAGACCGACAAGCTCCAGTTCCTCAACTCCCCTGTGTCCCAGACCGGCCTCTTCGGCGACGCGGTCGAGAACTGTGCCCCGCAGTTCTCGGCTGTACAGAATGCCTGTTGACTGACGATGACTGCATCGCTCCCTCTTCCAGAAGAGGGCCGGGTAGGAAATCCTGTGTTCGGTTTTCTTCATGTTCCGCCACTCGCCTTAAAACCAGCGGTACCCAAATTTTCAATAAAAGAGCATCTCTGGGTTTCTTTCATCTCTGGGTCCGAAAAGAGCCCGGAGAGCAGTGGGGGGAGAGAATCCTCAACACTCTCATCCGCCTCTTCTATCGCCAGCGGGCAGCAGTGTGTGGTCCGAGAACGCCACTGAGCCACCTCCTGCCCCGTGGAACCAGGTTGAGTGTTGCACTCCACACTCAGACCCCGCTACAGGAGAGAGAGCCTCCAGAGCCGTGTCCCTGTGTTCCACCTCGCTGCCCCACTCCAGGTACGCCTACGGTCCCTTTGGTCCCGCTTGTACGATCTCTGCGAGCCTGGTTAGCGCTCCCCAGTCTGTCTCGCTGGCTCATTCAGACCATCAGGCTCGGCTATGCGATTCAGTTCGCCCGGCGTCCCCCAAAGTTTCGTCCCATTCACTCCACTGCAGTGAGAGCAGCCGATGCCCATGTCTTGCGTGCGGAGATCGCAGTCCTACTGGCGAAGGACGCGATAGACCCGGTCCGTCCAGCCGATACGAGGTCAGGGCACTACAGTCCCTACTTCATTGTACCCAAGAAAGGTGGTGGGTTACGACCGATCTTGGATCTGCAAGTTTTAAACAGGAGTCTCCACAAACTACCGTTCAAAATGCTCACGCAGAGACGCATTTTCAAATGCATCCGTCCCCAAGATTGGTTTGCAGTGATCGACCTGAAGGACGCGTACTTTCATGTCTCGATTCTTCCTCGACACAGGCCATTTCTGTGCTTTGCGTTCGAGGGTCGAGCATATCAGTACAAAGTCCTACCCTTCGGGCTGTCCCTGTCCCCCTGTGTCTTCACGAAAGTCACGGAGGGGGCCCTTGTTCTCATGAGACAACCGGGCGTTCGCATCCTCAACTATCTCGACGACTGGCTCGTACTAGCACACTCTCGAGATCAGCTATGCGAACACAGGGACCTCATGCTCAGGTACCTCAGCCAGTTGGGTCTTCAGGTCAACTGGGAAAAGAGCAAACACTCCCCTGTGCAGAGGATCTCTTTTCTCAGTATGGAGTTGGATTCGGTCGCACAGACAGCGCGCCTCAGAGCAGCACGCTCAGTCGTTGCTGAACTGCTTGAACACGTTCAAAGGCAGGACGACGGTCCCACTGAAATTCTTTCAAAGGCTCCTTGGGCATATGGCAGCGGCAGCAGCGGTAACCCCGCTAGGCCTGCTTCATATGAGACCGCTTCAGCACTGGCTTCACGGCCGAGTCCCGAGATGGGCGTGGCATCACGGCACTCACCGGGTGGCAATCACACCGGCGTGCTGCCAGACCTTCAGCCCGTGGTCAGACCCCTCGTTCCTGCGGGCAGGAGTCCCCTTGGAACAGGTGTCCAGGCATGCTGTGGTATTCACAGATGCCTCTGCCACCTCGCTCTGAGCCGCTTGAAAAGGCTGCTACAGGGCAGGGATGTGCTGGTCCGTACGGACAACACTGAGACCGTTGCGTACATCAACCGACAAGGTTCGCTCCCTTCGCATGTCGCAACTCGCCCGCCATCTCCTCCTCTGGAGTCAGAAGCATCTGAGGTCGCTTCGAGCCATGTATGTCCCCGGCGTGCTCAAGCGCGTGGCCGACGAGCTATCACGAGCTGTGCTTCCGGGAGAATGGCAACTCCAACCCCAGGCTGTTCAGCTGATCTGGAGAGAGTTTGGGGAGACTCAGGTAGACCTGTTTGCCTCCTCAGAGACCTCCCACTGCCAGCTGTTTTACTCCCTGACAGAGGGAACACTCTGCACGGACGCACAGGCACACAGCTGGCCCCGGGGCCTCCTCAAATATGCGTTTCCCCCAGTGAGCCTACTTGCGCAGACACTGTGCAAAGTCTGGGAGGACGAGGAGCAGGTCCTTCTGGTGACTCCCTATTGGCCCACCTGGACATGGTTCCCAGAACTCATGCTCCTTGTGACAGTCCCTCCCTGGCCCATTCCTCTGAGGACGGATCTTCTGACTCCGAGACGGGGCACCCTATGGCATCCGTGTCCGGACCTCTGGAAACTCAATGTCTGGTCCCTGGACGGGATGCGGAGGTTCCAGGTGACTTACCCCCAGAGGTACTTAACACCATCACTTCAGCACGGGTGCCGTCCACGAGACGTGTGTACGCCCTGAAGTGGAACCTGTTCGTCGAGTGGTGTTCTCGCTGAGAAGACCCCCGAAGATGTTCGATAGGGTCTGTACTTTTCTCCTTGCAGCAAGGGTTGGAGCGAAGGCTGTCTCCCTCCACACTCAAAGTACATGCTGCAGCTATTTCAGCATATCACGACCACATAGATGGCAAAACAGCTGGAAAGCACGACCTGGTCGTCAGGTTTCTTAGGGGGGCGAGGCGATTAAATCCTCCTCGACCCCCCTCCATACCCTCTTGGGACCTTTCCCTGGTGCTTCGAGCACTTCAGGATGCTCCCTTTGAGCCTCTGCAATCAGTAGACTTAAAGCTTCTTTCCATGAAGACTTTGCTGCTGGTTGCACTGGCCTCTGTCAAGAGGGTAGGGGACCTGCAGGCATTTTCGGTCAAAGAATTGTGCCTAGATTTTGGGCCGGGTGACAACCACGTAGTACTAAGACTCCGGTCTGGCTATGTGCCCAAGGTTCCTACCACTCCCTTCAGGGACCAGGTAGTGAACATGCAAGCGCTGCCCCTGGAGGAGGCAGACCCAGCCCTGACTTTGCTCTGTCCCGTTCACGCTCTGCGTTTGTAGGTGGACAGAACTCAAAGTCTCAGGACCTCAGACCAGCTCTTTGTCTTTTACGGAGCCCAGCAGAAAGGAAATGCGGTCTCCAAGCAGAGGATGGCCCACTGGATAGTGGATGCCATCGCCTTGGCTTACCAAGCACAAGGCATGCCCTGCCTGCTCAGGTTGCATGCTCACTCCACGAGAGGCGTTGCATCCTCCTGGGCGCTGGCACGGGACTCCTCGCTAACAATATCTGTAGAGCTTCGGGCTGGGCGACACCTAACACGTTTGCTAGATATTATAGCCTACGTGTAGAGCCGGTCTCCTCCCGTGTTTTCACCCTAAACGGGTAAAAGCCCCGAGAGGTCCGGCTCTGTCAGCTTGCTGCACCCTATTGTGCACCCTTATTCCTCCAGAGTGAAAAACCTGTCAAGTCCTCCAACACCCTTGGCCCGGACATGGCGGAGCGTTCTGTGCCAGGCCTTTATCTGCTGAATCCTTGAGAAAAGGATCTGGGCTGGGTCCCAAATGTGTGACCCTACGGGGATCCCATATATGTATATTCTCCACGGCTGCTCCTTACGGAAGCCTGTGTCTTTCCCTTGGGCTAAAGTCACCTAGTAATTCGTGTGTAGTGCAGCCTTCGGTCTAGTCCATGTGTATTTCCCACTTAACTTTCCCAGTGTTATCCAAAGTCTCACTGTATGGGTTATCACGGAACAACAGTGACAGATTCACTCTGTGTAAGCTTCCTCCTATCGTCCTTCCCGGCAAGAAGGGGTAGAGGCTTGCACAGGGCGCTGGATGGGGTGCAGCAGCTGTGGCGCTTTGGTAGGGATTCCTATCAGTCGGTCACGACGTACGTCGAGAGTGACCGACCGATAAGGGAATGTCTCGGTTACATATGGTAACCCTCGTTCCCTGAGGGAGGGAACGAAGACGTGCGTCCTGTCACCACATCTGCTGCCACCCGCCGGGGTGGCGAGCTTATCAGGCTTGGCTCCTCAGCAAAAAACTGAAGTGCAATCGCACCTGCTGCTCCACTATATACCCGCGCTGCGAGGCTGTGCAGCTGATGCAAATGATTGCACTCCAATGTGCATTGGCTTGTTTAGTTTCACTCGAAGTAGATTGGCCTCTCTAGCGAGATACCTATCAGTCGGTCACAATGGACTTCTCCTTTCCCTCCCCCAGGGAATGAGGATTACCATATGTAACCGAGACGTTCCCTCAATGTTGACTATATTAGTGTCTCTCTAGGACTCAGAACTCAAACGAACAGTGGACGAGAGCGAAAGGATCCAGAGGGCGTACAGTCACTATTTTGACCTGAGCATTGTGAACGATAACCTTGACGGAGCGTACCGCAGCCTCAAGAGGGCGCTAGACAGACTCAATACAGACCACCAGTGGGTTCCAGTCAGCTGGGTCTTCTGAGACCAATTCACCAGTTGGGTTCTTCTCACAGTGGCTAGAGTCTAGTTAACTGCTGTAATCTATGTGAACTTGCCTGTTCTTTAGATTTTTGCACAGAAAATCATGACAATACAAAGCTAGTTTATTATTTTGTAAAAAAAAAAAAAAACTGATCTGTATATCTGTATTTGTTTTAAAGGAGTTCTGTACAGTGCTGTATGTTTGTTATTCCTGTTAGAGTCGGGCTGTATATTTGTATAGAAACTGTAGAATATGTTTTAGCACCCTACAGTACAATGAAGATATTCAGAATCATGTTGGATGTATCAATGCTATATGATCACATAGTGTTTTGCAGGGATTGTTTAGTTTGATGTATATTAATAGCAGAATTGAAGAGTGTTTTGGCGTGTTTACGGTTGTGTCATATTCTCCTGCATGTTCTGATTTGTGTCTTTTCTTGTAACATTTGTTAGTATAAAATCGATTTCAGTTCTGAAAACAACAGCCAAATATTTCACAAAACATGTAATTTGAAATGGATTAGACTGTGTGCATTATAAAAGGTTCAAAGATTCAAATTTTATTATTCCATTCCAAGACTTCTAGAATACTTCACTGTGACTAATCAATCGCAGCGTTCTGCAGTCATATATTTTTCTATAATGACTTAAAACTATTATAGCCTATATGACACTTGCCCCAGGAAAGTGATTTCCTACAGATGTACTAGATTCACTGTGTCTCTTGTATCACTCCACACACTCTTTCTTCTCACATAATAAAAGAATATCAACTCAAATCAGTAGTTCATGTCCATTTATTTATTTGGCGAGAAGCAATGTAATATGTTAATATTTAGAGTTTGCGAAAATGCTGTGCATATGTATCACAATGAAGAAATTAAATATAATTGCTATTACTATTCATTGAATTAATTTATTTTATTAAATAACCACAGCTTAATGTGACTTAAAAGCTAGTTTCATTTATTTATGATTAATTTAATCATTAAAAAATTAAACCAGGTTCAGAAAGTATACAAAAACGTGTAATTGTGTGTGTAGCATAGGGGTTTGACAATACTTGTGAGGTCCAAAATGTCCTCACTAATATAAGTCTACTGAAACATGTTGAACACAGACTGAGCTGGACCTCACTAGTTAAAAAGGCGTATGAATTGGCCAAATCAGGTTTCTAATTTAGATTAAGTATTTTGCACAGGATTCGGTAAGGTTTTTAGTGGTCTCATTTATAAAATGCGTGTATGCACAGATTTGAACTTGGAGTTTGTGTACTCATCAACGTTCATACAGGCTAAAAACAGTCTTTGACGTGGAAAACTGCTTGGCACCACTTCAGGTTCTAAGAGATGTAGCCTATACTTTTTCGGTAACACTTTACAATAAGGTTCATTAGTTAATGCATTAACTAACATTAACTAACCATGAGCAATACATTTGTTACTGTATTTGTTCATCTTTGTTAACGTTAGTTAATAGAAATAGAGCTATTCATTGTTTGTTCATGTTAGTTCACAGAGCATGAACTAATGTTAACAAGATTTTAATAAAGTATTAGTAAATGTTGAAATTAACTTGAACAGAGATTAATAAATGCTGTATAAGTGTAGTTCATTATTAGTTCATGTTAACTAATGTAGTTAACTAATGTTAACTAACGAACCTTATTGTAAAGTGTTACCACTTTTTCTTGTAACAGAGTCGGAGTATCGCAGGTAGGCCTATTTGAAAATCTAAGCAATTCTTGCCGCTCGCCGTTCTCAAGTTATTTTGACGTTGACTGGTAATATTTTATATGTTAATGACATTAATTAGTCCGCGTTTAGAAGGCGGAGATTTCAACAAATTCACCTGCGCACAATTTCAAGATAATTTGCGATTTATAGATTTCACTACCTTTATCTTTTGTGGACAAATTTGCCGTTTTTTCTTTATTGTAAAAATTCTGAAAGTTTTAGGCCTATGTTAGGGTTAAATGGGTAAGCAATGTTTTTCATAAACACTTTCGGTTATACTAGTTGAAACTCTTTTCACACCCTGATAGCAATCAATGGTCTAAATATAAAAAAAAAATGCAGATATTATATTCTGTGTAAGTCGCAGGACCAAAAAATGTTCATCCAATCGTTGCATTCGGTCCAAAATCGGTCTGAATGCGATGATGCAATTTCCTACCTGCCTGTCAACATTATTTACAAACCTCCAAACACTCTGCAGAGTTTTGCTTCAACCCTAATCAAACACACCTAAACAAGCTAATCAAGGTCTGAAGGGTTACTAGAAAGCTACAGGAAGGGCAGGAGAGTTTTTATCAGGGTTGGCGCAAAACTCTGCAGGACAGTGGCTCTCCAGGACCGACGTTCACCTCCTCTGGCCTTTAATAAGAGTTTCCATGGCTCGATGAAAAATCTCGGGAGATGACTTGATCCCAAATGGAATAATAACAATATCTTCCCCTGGTCTAGAGGATGTTCGCGTATTGATGATCTTGTGGTCTTGTAGCTTCAGAGATCAGCAATATAGCAGAAGTGAAAGGAAATGTGAGTACGGTGGTTTCATCTTTATTAGTCTCAGATGAGACGTTAAGACTCATTGCGCAGGAAACTACTAAAGATGCTGAACAGATGCTGAACAGCAGAGGGTGGTTGCTCATCTTCGGCAAAGTGTTCACAATATTTTCCAATAAAGGCAGAACTGAATGTGGTTGAGGGCATGCTGTTGTGAAAAAACAGAATTGTCATTCCAGTGTCAATGAACCGCACAGGGCCGGCGCTCCGCACACGCACATCACGCACTGCGCGTAGGGCACCAAGTGCTTGGGGGGGCACCAAAAAATCTGGGTCGTGAAAAATCATCACAATAGGCTACTAGTATAAATAACAAATAAAATATGTCTAAAGCATGTTAATATACAAAAGCAATACAAAAGTAATATAGGCCTAGACCAAATTAGTCGAGAAAAAGGTGAATCTCCTGTGCCGGTCTCCCTCTGGTGCCCCCCCTTCCCCACCTCCCAGTGGTCTGTTCGATTATGCCTCAATCAGTGTCAAATTTGGCAGACACCGACCTCAGACATGGCCTCGAAAAGGCACCAAGAGTCGGGGGCGGAAAAAAGGAAAAACAAGAGACAGCGAGCGGGATGATACTCGCGCGTGACGCGTCGCTTGCAGGTAAGACAATGTTTTAAATAAAAATGTTAGTTTTGTAGCGCGGGCGCCCTTGCGTCGTGTATGTCCAGGCCAGGGGGGCGTCGCTAGTAGTGCAAATGATCCGGGGCTTTAGCTCCCCCGGGAAATTTTGAAACTTGGGCTGTTAAAGATGCAGTTAGTTTGTTTGAGAAGAAAAGGAAGGCCAATCGTTGAGGTCCTCATCGTCATATTTGAATGACAAATAAAGCTAATTTCCCCCCTAGGTAGGCTATTACGTTACAGATGTGTGCATAGGCGATTAGTGCAGAACGTTCCCTATTGTAATTTCTTCGCTTCAATACAATGTCTATCAGCCTCTTGGTAAGGTGAACTTTAGAAAAACCCTGCAACTGACCGTGATGTGATTTTGCCAAATTAGACCGCTTAGATATGTTTTTTCGTTGTTGTTCTATGCGGATAATGCGGTCATTTTCAAGAGGTTCATAGGCCAAGGCCCAAGGGCGACATCTGTTGGTGAAACTGCAATTAACCCCCCCCCCCCCATCTCAGTGTTTGTATATTTTCATATTCACAGAGTTGTCAAATTATTAGGGCTGGGAAAATATTAATCGCATCCAAAATAAAAGTTTGTGTCTACATGATATATTTGTGTGTAGGCCTACTGTGTATAATTATTTTGTATATATAAATACACACACATATGCACGTAGATATTTAAGAAATATTTGCATGTATATACTGTATATATTTATATATAATTTATATTATATATAAATTTAAATATTTTATATATAAATAACAAATATTTCTTAAATACATACATGCAAGTGTGTATTTATATATATACAAAATAATTTTACACAGTACACACATATATCATTCATGTAGACCTTTATATTATTTATTACTTTTCATATTTGGTGCCATTGTTAATGTAAAATTATTTATTTGCAGCAGTTATTTTGGAAGTAAAGATAACCTAACTAAGAAATTCTGAATGGTTGTTATTCCTTGGGTGAGTGAGTGGGTGGGTGGGTAGTTGGGGGGGCACCACCAAGCATTTGTGCTTAGGGCACCCAAATGGCTAGCGCCGGCCCTGGAACCGCACCAACAGAGCAATCGCACCAGGATTCGTTTTAATCGAACCAGACATGCCAGGTAGGGCTGCAACAACTAATCGATAAAATCGATAATAATCGAATATGAAAATCGTTGTCAACGAATGTCATTATCGATTAGTTGGTCTGCTTACGTCACGGGGAGCGTTTCCTCCTGTTTGATCTGTTACCGTCAAGACGGCGACTCAGATCACTGGCCACAAGAACATCTCGGCACAGGAACAGTTTCTTCCCACAGGCCATCTCCCTTCTGAACAGTTAACATATCTCCCAAGGCATATGCCTGAAGTGCAATACTCCCACTGTTTAGTGCAATATCTTTAAAATTCAGGTGATATTTATATTTATATTTATTCATACTATACAAAATACTGTAAATATGTTCATTATCTGTAAATGTTTATTCTGACAAAACCCAACTGTGACCATATATTTTTATAGTACTTTCATATTTTTTTATAATTTTATTCGTAGAATTTGTATTACTATTTGTATTACTATTACTTGTTGTATCTGTATTTGTATATGTGCACTGGAAGCCTCAGTACCAAAACAAATTCCTTGTGTGTGCAAGCACACTTGGCAATAAAGCTCTTTCTGATTCTGATTCTGATTCTTTCTGACGTCACTTTCATGACAACACAGTCGATCGCGAAATGGCAGTGAGTACCTACAGATCAATCGACGGCAGAAAAAAAGTGTGCACCCCAAGCCGGGGCTGTTTACACCTGGCCACTTCATGCGTTTTCTCAGATCGGATAGCTCTGATTTATCAAAACGATTCCATTTACACCTGGTCACATAAATGTGTTTTCGCTCTTCAATTCCCGCGCTATATGCAGATTTAATGGAGTTCACGTCACCGAAAGCAACAGATATGAGCTGCATTTTATTGATTAGCAGTTAAAATCAAAATCAAACACCGCAATAAGAGAGAGCGGCAACAGCACTGGTAAGATCATTTCGTTTCTTTACTTTTAATGATGATGATTGTGCGTTAAGCGTCTGCGACTTACTTTCACTTTGATTTGCGATAGTTTGCTCGTTGGCTTGATGAATAGATCGCTCATCTGCGGTAATGCGTATTGCAGTAGCGTCGTCATATCCGGCTATAACATTACATTGCCTATAACACACTCTCACATGTTTATTTTTTTTTAGCATTTTTGGGAGGAGTAAAATGTACATATGTGGTTTCAACAACTAGGCTAGATGCATTTACACTTTTCCAGTTTCGTATGGAATGAGTCTCAGATCTCCTGAAGTGGTTTGAGCGCGTTTAGAAGGGCTTTTACACCTGGTCTTTTCACGATCCGATAGCTATCTGATCTGAGAAAACAATGCTACTGTGTAAACAGCTTTGTTTACTAACTTCGGAACAGTCACACTAGATCTATTTTGTCTCGAGCATCAGGTTGCGCAATCAGTTCGCTCGCAACATAAGTGATGGATTAAAATAGCGCTACCACAGAAATAGGTTTTAATTAAAACGGTGTTTACAAAGTGAAGCACTAAATATAAAGGCAGTTAATAACAGCAGCAGTAAAATATTTTTTTTTTTTTAGTCACTGTAGTCAGTGGTTTTCAGCGAATGCTTGTGCACTAATGCATAATTTTTCCTGTCTTTTTAATCAAGCCTGTTAGCTTGCTGCGTACCTCCATTCCGTTCTCTTTTTATAGCATTTGTCTACTATTAAGTTTTAATTGTTTTTCAAACGCGATCTACTGCGGCTCTACTACAATCACACGTTTGTTTTCAGTCTTTCTATATTTAAATTATCAATATATTAAGGTTTAAAATGTCAAAAATAAAGATTATATTAGTAAATGTGTGGCCTTTGCACTTTTTAAAGTACACTTTTACACATGAATACCCTGATTTAAGGTTTTATTTAATTATAATAAACAAAAAATCTAATAAAAAAAAACTTTATCCGATTAATCGATTAATCGAAAAAATAATCGTCCGATTAATCGATTATCAAAATAATCGTTAGTTGCAGCCCTAATGCCAGGTGTAATCCATCATATGTAGGCAAGGTCTAGAGAGGCGTTTTTAGAATGCCGTGTCATGTGCGAGACACTGCAAAAGACGTGAGCGCAATGATTAAAGACATCCATCTAGTTTGTGTTTAGGCCTACATTGAAAAACAATGGAAAGCTATCCTCTCTGAAATTCCCTACCCTAAAAACAATAGAAGTCTATGCAATGTATTTAGACAGGCTCAAGCTAAGCAGACCTGTGTGTTTGTGGTTTACTTTTTCAAAATAACGTTTATTTAACACGGCAGTTAAAAATGTGTTAAAACCATATTTAATTTTTTTACAACAGAGAACACTTTTCATGTAGGCCTACTTGTGTACAAAGTCATTTACAATCTCCACAGAAACTTCAATGTTTTATTTAAAAGGAGTTGTACATTCACATGGGAAAACAGGGAGCATTGAGCTGACCCTGTCTTACCGATGACACTTCAAAACACTTCTCAAAATATTCAGTGGAGCTAATATGCAGCATATTAACCACAATAAATCTCTTCTCATCTTATCTCACTTCATGAGGTAGTATTTATATATAGCAGATTAACACTTCAAGTGTTGTCAAGTGTAACACTTCACTTGAACAGTATGGGTATTTTATGCAGTCAGACATTCAAGGTAATGATTAAAACAACCTTAAAACAGAACACTAATTAATTAGGAGAAAGCACAGCATGTTTAGTCCTGGAATAAATAATCTATCCTGATAAGGATAAAATGAAGCTGAATTGTACCTGAATAATACCTGCTTTTGTCTTTACTGAAATCTCTCAATAATATGTATTTAATATGTATATAATATAATTAATAT
This sequence comes from Gila orcuttii, assembly GCA_026230005.1. Taxonomy (NCBI): domain Eukaryota; kingdom Metazoa; phylum Chordata; class Actinopteri; order Cypriniformes; family Leuciscidae; genus Gila; species Gila orcuttii. The sequence goes on from JAPDVR010000017.1 coordinate 10,364,072, forward strand.
AAATCTCACTAGGACCCATTTCTCAATACTTAAGTCACTTCTTCAAAACTCTTTACACAAACTATCAAAACAATTAGATGATAGGAATAATTTTGTATGATGCTGCCTGTTGTTATTGCTTTGACATCATTGTTTTATGAGTGACAGTGTGTTTTTTGGTTGAAAACCTTTGCTAGTGTTATGGAAGAATAAGTTGGTTTGAGACATGTATGAAGTGTTTTGGTAGTTTTAGAGCATTCTGAATGTGAAATTAACAGCTGTGCCAAGATGAAAGTCAGTTAGGAACCTTGTGAAGAAAAAGTGACCCAAGTATTGAGAAATGGGTCCTAGCAATTGTAAAAAAACAAATGGATATACATTTCTAATGTCTATTCTATTTCAATTTTCAATTTATCCCAGTTATTCAAGATTTGCATAGTTACATCAGAATATGGTTGAACTTCAGCCATGCCAAGCCATGGTTCACCAAAGCAGGTAAACGTTCTTTCTTAAGATAAGAATTATCTATGACGTATATATAAAGCTCCTCCTTTGGGATTGTTGAGTAATCATATGTCAGACTTTGTCTTCTTGGTATGAACTTTCACAAACACATTTACAGATATGTAAAGATAAAATGTAATAGTTCTATTAGTTATTAAGTTAAGTAACACACACCCAGTCTATTGTTGATGGCTGGATGATTGTGATGGCATATTTAGAGGTGGGCTGTATGGTGGAGGAGGCACGTAGGACGCCTCCATCTCTGAGTCTGGAGACACTCGAACATCAGAAATATTGAATTTAAAGCTGGCCTGTAAAACAAAACATGATATTAAGTTAAAAACAGCATTTCAACATAGAGATCTACATTCTGTGGATAAAACCATCCAAAGCTGTCCTAAGCTGCTCATAGCTGGTTCAAGCTAGTGCCCATATCTAACCTGCTGAAAAGGGCTAAAACCAGCCAACAGATTGGGAGACCAGCTTTTCTTTTCTGGCGGCTGGGCAGGTGGATGGACAGACAAAGATAGATAGACAGACAGACAATGGTGGACAGACAGGCAGATAGATAGATAGATAGACAGACAGACAAACAATGATGGAGAGATAGATAGACAATGATAGACAGACAGACAGACAGACAGACAATCAATGATGGACAGACAGGCAGATAGATAGATAGATAGACAGACAGACAGACAGATAGATATATAGACAGACAATCAATGATGGTTTGATAGATAGACAATGATGGACAGACAGGCAGATAGATAGATAGATAGATAGATAGATAGATAGATAGATAGATAGATAGACAATCAATCAATGATGGACATATAGATAGACAATGATGGACAGACAGACAGATAGATAGATAGATAGATAGATAGATAGATAGATAGATGGCAGACGAACAGAGAGACAGATGACAGATGGATGAACGGAGGGACAGATAGATGACAGACAGACAGAGAGATGACGGATGGACAGACTGACAGATAGATAATGGATGAACAGACAGATGGGTGGATGGACAGATGTACCTCTGCATATGTTGGTGGTGGACACACTAGCTCGTATGGTGGTGGTGTGTACTCAGAGTCTTCATTAGAGTCTGTCTCGTCTCTCTCTTCTCTCGTGTGAATGGGATTTGGAATCACATAGACATGGTCGCTGTCTGACAGGTCGAGGTCTAAGTCTGTGTCTGAGACTTTCCTGCAGAATTTGCAGCAGTATCTCAGTATACACAGAATTACAGTCAGAGCCAGCAGCGGGGTCAGCAACGTCCTACATCATGAGACAAACATCTTTTAATTTGATGTAGTGCCTACATTTACAATGATTTTATGAAGAGTGTTGCTCTTACTGGAGATAGTAGAATATATATTCAGCCATTGAATCGGCCTAGAATGTCTGCAGAGGAATATTAGATATTAATTACTGTGCATCTGTAAGTGATTAGAACAAGCTGTGTAAAATGCATTTGATTCAATGATGTGATGATCACTTTTGGTGTACTTTATGTACTTTATGTTTACTTAATTTATTAAAAATTTCTGCTAATAGAGGCAGTGACTTGAATGCATGTCTTCTACAAGTTTTTCCATCTCTGAATTAAAATTCATTTTGATAATTTTTTTGAAGGTCTTCAAGTAAAAAATAGTGGTAGCATCATCCTGAGATTGTGATTTTATGAGGATAAAAGTCTCTGTAAAAGGCTGAAATTATTGGGGAAAAAATAGTGTCACATAAATCTAAAAATATTCTTTCAGTTAATTTGTAAAAAAAAAAAAAAAAAACTACTACTACTTTTTATAAATAGTAATAATAATATCAAATAGATTAATTGTGATTAATCACATTTAACATAAAAGTTTATAAATAATATATGTGTGTGTATATATATATATATATATATATATATATATATATATATATATATATATATATATATACTGTATATATATATGTATAAATAAAACATCTAACAGTACAATAATATAGTGAGTAGAAAATACTATTGTAACAACTATATATATATATATATATATGTAAAGTTGTTACAATAGTATTTTCTACTCACTATATTATTGTACTGTTAGATGTTTTAATTATTTATTTATTTTCTTAAATCATTATTTAATTCAATATTCCTTTAATTTTTGATGTTTTATTATTTTGTTATTTCTACATTTTATTGTATTTTCATCCCTGTATTGTACAAGTTGTCAAATATTTATCATTTGTGAAAAAAACTTAAAACTACTATTATACTAAACTATACATTCACGTATATCTATATGCAAACTTTTATGTTAGATGTGATTTATCGATTTGACAGCACTACTAATAAAACATTTCGATCTCCAAAAATTCCTTTTAATAACTACAGAACTGAATTTGTGTTTCATGATCTTAAAAACCTTTTGATCTAAAGGATTGATTTAAATGATGGACATTACTTTTGCAGACAAATATAAATTATGCCTATACAAACTGCTACACAAAAAACAAATGAAATGGATAAGTTGGAGAGGATAGCGAAGGAACTCCCATCAGTTTGTTTAAAATGCATCCAAACCCTACATAACGACATGCTTTACATAACCTTAAACGAGTTTCATAACCACCACTGAATTCATACTTGGTCTAAATTCTTTTTCAGGAACTTGTAAATTCTTCAAAAGTATGTTTTCACATTAAAGTATTTTTTAGAAATGTCATACTCACAGTAGTTGTATGTCATCAGACCCAAACCTGAAGAAAGTGGAACTCAAAGTCAGTCAGGGTGTACAGTACGTGCGCTCTAACAGTGAGTATAACCTCTGACGTCCCGTTTGGGACTTTGAGCTGGACACAGTCATCCGGGGCTGGGTTTGTAAACACCAGGCTTTTCGCCATTCAAAACTGAGAATGACTTTTCATTTCCAGTTCATTTCCTCAATTTGAATTGAGACATCACAGGGTGCAGACTTTTCATTCCAATTTTTATCAACAGAACTACAATCAAAATGGACAACTGTTGTTTTAAATAATACATTTCATTTTTAATTATATCAATAATCAGTGTTTCAATCAATGGAAATTTGTAACAACTTTACATATATCATATTTCATAACTCATTTCAGTTTATGGCTCATGGTGGAAGGAGACTTCATTTCCCACAATGCTCCAGTTTACTCTACATACTGTGCAATTAATATTTCCTATTTATTTTGATACCTGAAAACAAAGCGGTGGACATTTTTGGTGCTTCATGTAAAAACTAAAGTCTGTTTTAATAGCATTGAGCTTATTTTAATGAAATATCTGTTGAGAAAAAAATATTCTACATATCAAGAGAACAAACAGTCAATGTTTAACCACTAAACTAGCACTGGACTAATGAAACAATGAGTTTCGTGCATGTTTTCAACATCCCGGTCAGTATGTGGCATATTTCTTTAAAACTCACACTCATTAAGTGAAAAAGAACCAATTTCATAAATTGTCTCATTTAATGCTTTCATATGAAAGCCAGTAAATGCATCACTCCAAAATCAACATCCCAGACTGAACCAAATATTGAAATAAATTGTCAAATGCATAGTCCGCTTCAGATTCATAAACATGAAACCGTTTTAAAGTCCCCCTGTGGAGAAAATCAAGCTTTTAATGTTGTTTATATGTCTATGTGGTGTTTTGAAAATGCTTTAATAATTTGCGAATTCATAAGTCAACACCATTGCTGAGCATTATCTCCTTAAAACTGCAGTGAACCAAAGACCAGTTCTAAGCTGTTTCTGATGTCACAAACAACCTTGTAACCAATCACGTCAACGAGTGGATCACTGAGCTGGTGTGAGTGAGTGGAGGCGGGGCTAATTTGAATATTCATAGAACCTCATATACTAAATGAGGCAAGGGTCAAGTTTTCTTTTTCAAGGAAAATACATTTAAATATGTCATTTTGGTGATCAAAGATGAGTTTGAAGCAATACAATGTTTGACTACAGGGGGACTTTAAAGCTTGCCCTTTATCTTAAATTGAGTTCTGCACTTACAGTGGAGGTCTATGGCAACTTGTGTCCGCCACAAAATAAAAAAGGTTTGGACAATTTGGACCATTTCAGTTGCGCGTTTATAGCTCACAATTTCCGTTCATTTCAGTTCAGTTGTGAGTTATAAACACAATTGCAAGAAATAAAATCAGAATAACAATTGAGAGTTATAACAAATAGTGAGATTTGAACTCAATTGCGAGAAAGAAAACCAGAATTGTGAGATTAAAAAGTTGAAATTAGCTTTTTTATTCTGTGGCAAAAACAAGCTGCAATTGAGGCCTATGGGACAATCAACTTCAGGACATGTAAATGCATTTCTACAAAGTGGAAAGAAAAAACGATCATGCTAAGTGAGAAACAATTTATTTTTTAATACATTTGGGTGATGACAATAAAGAAACTTCAAGACAAAAAAAAAAAAAACTGCAGATTATAGTGTCTAACGTTTACTTCCAGAGTTTCTTGATGGACATGTTTTTCTCACTGTCTTTCTGCATCACCTGTGAAAATATAGTAAATTATAAATTAAGAGATATCCATGAAAACAAATGGTTCTAGCATTAGGATTGGCAGGTTAAAATATTATTTGTACTAAAAAAACAAATCGGAAAAAAATATCATGTTTTCAGTACCTTTGCCACTGCCATTTCAAAATCCTCTTGGGTAACGTGGACTCTCCTCTCTCTCAGGGCGTACATCCCTGCCTCTGTGCAGACACCCTGTCAGACAAGCACAAATAAAAACAGATTTCAGCGCTGCTTCTCCTGAATAAGTGCCGCAGAGACGCCCATTAATGATCCTGTGACCTCACCTTGACCTCAGCACCAGATGCTCCTGGCATCAGCTCAGCAATCTTGCGCAGGTTAATACCACGTGTCAGGTTCATTTTACGGGAGTGGATCTTCAAAATGTCCAAACGGGCCTGCAGAGAACAAAATAACGCTATGAGGCTTCTAGTATTTATGCCTTCAATATTAGAGAGTCATACATTACACGACATTACAGACACGCTCCACGCATGTAAATGATAACAGTTCATGTGGAGCAGCATTTACTGTCAACGGAGCTGTTCTGAGATGCACGTGACCTACATGCATGTAAATAATTAAAGCGCATATATTAAACCCGCAGGGCATATATTTATTTAATTGATTCAGAGTCTTTGTGAATTCTCAATAGCATTATCTATGCCAGGGGTCACCAACCCTGCTCCTGGAGAGCTACTGTCCTGCAGATTTTAGCTCCAACCCCAATCAAACACACCTGGACCAGCTAATCAAGCGGTTCAGGGTTACTTGATAATTACATGCATGTGTGTTGGAAGAGGGTTGGAACATATGCTATAGTATGGTTTTCATGGTTTCTCATTCGTGGAATTTCTAAAACGGTAAATTGCAAACAAGATTTTTTTTTTTTAAATCAAGTACTCAAATTTAATCGAGGAACCGTGACAGCCCTAATCAAGATGATAGAGAAAATTTAAAAATATGTAACAATCCCAGCTTACCGCTTCATTGGGAGGGGGAAATTCAATCTTCCGGTCAATGCGGCCTGGTCGAAGAAGCGCAGAGTCTAGAATATCAATACGGTTTGTTGCCATGATAACCTGAGGGAAACAAGAAAATATTTAGTAAATTCATACATTTCTTACAGAAAAATGATAAAAACACAGCAGGAGCAAAGCATAACAATGGCATAGGTGTAAGTTTAGTCACAGCACCCCTGGTGGTGATAATTGGAAAGGCAGTTCAATGAGTATGTGGTGCTGCAAACAAATGCATTTAGTACTCAGGCATGTGAGCAGCTAAAGACACGAGTAATGTAGTGGATGAAACCGCACCACTCATTCAATCGCAAAATAAGCAGACTTCCGCTTTAAATAGCAATCTTTTTGCACTTTAATATTCATAGGCACTACAGCCAAACACAAGCTTACAGGCTCTACTTTTGATTTATTCAACCAAAATGTAAAAGATTCTATGACTTTCAGCTTTATACTGTAAATTCCATTTTTATGACTGGATTCTGCTATTCCACCTGCATTTTCCACATTGTGGAAATCATAGATCCCTATACAAGATGTATGGCAAGTCTTGGAAAATTACTACTAATAATAATAGTATTCAAATTTGTTTGATATATCAGCTTTTAAAAACCAGAGACCTTTCATGTAAGGATCAGCACACAGTTTACAGATGTTCGCTTCTCACCTTGATGTTCTTGGTGGCCTCGAATCCGTCCAGCTGGTTGAGGAGCTCCAGCATAGTTCTCTGCACTTCACTGTCTCCTCCTGATCCGCCCTCCAGCCGAGAAGAGCCGATGGAGTCGATCTCGTCCATGAAGATGATAGAGGGCGCATGCTCCCTGGCCATGACGAACAGCTCACGCACCATACGAGCTCCTGACAACACAGAGAATATGTTGAGTCAAATTAGGACAATCAATCCAGCTTGAGAAATCAGACTGATTTTTTTTTTTTTATCTGATTTTTTTATTTTCCTATTTCAGAGCTATTTCAGAAAACTTGGAATACAGCAGATATGTCATTTAAACTGTTTTGAATATAGGTTAATTGTGTGTTAGTTCTTTTTGGAGCTTGACAGCTCCTGGTCAATATATACTTTTATTATAAGGAAAATAGAAGCGAGAACATTCTTCTAACAGAAGAAAGTCATACAGTGGTCGATAGTGTGAGCACGTCACTCGCATTTGCAACTAAAATTAGATGTTTTTTAAAAAAATATTAAGAAATTTGATACATAAAAAGTATTAAATATCTTAAATGGTGTAACAAAAAAACTTTGAAATCGTGATACAGCCTAATGTGACTATTAACCTTAAATAAAAACTGATTTAAAGGGCACCTATTATGCCCCTTTTCACAAGATGTAAAATAAGTCTCTGATGTTCCCAGAGTGTTTATGTTAAGTTCAAAATACCCAATAGATAATTTTTTACAGCATGTTTAAATTGTCACTTTTTGGGGCTCCGAAACGCACCGTTTTAGTGTGCAGCACTTTAAATGCAAATGAGCAGCTGCTGCCGGCCCAGAGGGCGGAGCCTCACGAGATCGCGCTCAGTGGCAGGACAATCTCATCTCAAGGAATGATAATATTAAAACAGAAACTCTCAGTAGCCGTGTTCATTTCGACCCGGAGTCGGACAATAATGCCTACAGAGTCAGAGAATATATGCTGTATGAAAATAGAAAAGGTATAGTTTAAATACGGTTATAACTTGTTTTTCATCTTGCTTTTATCCACTATTAGTACAAGCCTGTTGTAGCGGACCGTGTCCGAATGATGGCCAAAAATATAACTTACTGATGAGTTCAATGAAGTTTATTGTACATCACACAAAAGGAAGCGTTAATTTTACTCCAGAGAATCACTGTAAGACCTGAATGAACAGTATAAGAAGTGCGCACTTAAAGGGTTAGTTCACCCAAAAATGAAAATTCTGTCAGTATTTACTCACCCTCATGTTGTTCCAACCCCGTAAGACCTTCGTTCATCTTCGGAACACGAATTAAGATATTTTTGATGAAATCTGAGAGCTGGATCACTCCTCTATGCTCCTCCATAGGCTTCTTGAGGGATTGAACTTGCAGGCCCTGAAAAGTTATTACAAACATCGTTAAAATAGTCCAAGTGACTACAGTGGCTCAATCTTAAGTTTATCAAACGACGAGAATACTTTTTGTGCGCAAAAACAAACAAAAATAATGACTTTATTTCAACTATACATTTCCTTCTCTGTGGCCCTCTAGTCAGTTCACTTGTTTAACAGCGTAAGCTTCTGTTGTTGTACGTCACACACATCACCCACATGACCAGCGTCGGCCAATAATGAGCCTACGTGTGACGTAGCTCTACGCTATTACACTAAGTGAACTGACTAGAGGCCAACAGAGAAGGAAATGTATAGTTGAAATAAAGTCATTATTTTTGTTTGTTTTTGCGCACAAAAGTATTCTCGTCGCTTGATAAACTTAAGATTGAGCCACTGTAGTCACTTGGACTATTTTAACGATGTCTTTTATAACTTTTCGAAGCCGGCAAGTTTCTATCCTTTTGAAGCCTATGGAGGAGTATGGAGGAGTGATCCAGCTCTCAGATTTCATCAAAAATATCTTAATTCGTGTTCCGAAGATGAACGAAGGTCTTACGGGGTTGGAACAACATGAGGGTGAATAAATACTGACAGAATTTTCATTTTTGGGTGAACTATCCCTTTAAGTCTTATCCATAAACTCTCTCCCTTTCATTATCATCAACATACACAGCGAAGTACACAAAACACTCATTACAAATAACAGTAAACAAATATATATACACACCTTTTCAATGGGTGCTTAATAAACCGGTAAACTTTATATTAGTAAAAACGACTCGATGAGCTGTCAAAGTGCCCGCTCTCACTTTCATTTCTGCCGTGATCAGTAACGTTAGGCCTATCGCTCCGGAGACTGTAAGCTGGATCATGAACAGTTGGTACTGATCCATCCTCGAGTAACAACGAGAGTAAATGAAGACGGCTATCTTCATTCTTACATCCAACAACAAAACACCTCAATCGCTTAGAAGACATTCTTGTCTAGCGTTACATCTGCTCCGGTGTGGAAACAATGGCGGACTGTGTACAGCTCACTCAGGGCGGGTCTATGCTAAAACTGCAGTATCAATCAACAGTCGTGGGCGGGGCTTGTGCAAAAGTACATCACATTGCCTCGAATCTGAGAACGGGTTGTTCTGAGACAGTGCTTATGATTTATGGGGATTTAAGAAAAAAAAAATTACTGGTTGGATTTTTATCATTATAGGGTGGCTGTGTACACACACTGCCAACACACATTTATGTTCAAATGCCATGTAAAAGTGAATTTTGCATAATAGGTGCCCTTTAATTAAATAAATGCGAGCGCTGCACGTTCAAAGTAAAAACAGTTTCAGAGCAGTTCGCAATTAATGAATACAGTGCATTTATGCCAAACAATTGATTTACAGTTTATGAATTATGACAAGTTTATTTTATGGTGTTAATAATGTAATTTGTTGTAGATGGTTGTACAAGTGAGTATATTACTGCCCTCAACTGTTTGTTGTCTTTTATATATATATATATATATACACTGTGTGTATATATATATATATATATATATATACACACAGAGTTTTTAAAGATATAAATATTTACATAATTATTAAATACAGTTTGAAGCATGAATATTTAAAAATCTAGTGTACTTTTTGTATACTAGTAAATTAAATCACTAGTATTGTCACCTTGTATCCCTTTAAGGAAAAACACATTATTTGATACATTTTTGTTCAGTTTGAGGAGTTTTTTTAACGAGATCCTAAATTTTCCAACTCAGGATCACATGTCCTTCTTGAAAAAAAAAAAAAAAAAAAACACCTCACCAAGCCTTGTAATATGAATTTGATTTGTCTGGAAGCCAACCCACCTTCTCCTATGAATTTCTGCACCAGCTCTGATCCAGACACCCTGATGAAGGTGCAGTCGGTGTGGTGGGCCACGGCTCGGGCTAACAGGGTCTTTCCTGTGCCAGGAGGTCCATACAGCAGCACACCCTGCAGACCAACACACACACATTACAAAATATGAAGCAGGTAGGGCTGCCCAAGAGACCAGTAGCATTTTTTACATGACATGTTTGACCTGATAAGAATGTGTTATGCTATCACTTGCCTTAGGCTGTGCAATTCCTAGAGCCTCAAACAATTCTGGGTGCTTGACTGGAAGCTCAATCACTTCCTTGATCTCTTTAATTTGTTTGTCCAGCCCTCCGATCATCTCGTACGTCGAATCTGGCACTTTTTCCACCATCATTAGTGATACGAGTGGGTCCACTTTGTTTGGCAGGATTTTGTGAAGCGTGTAACTGTCATTACGAAGTGCTACACGGCAATTTGGAGTTACCTGGTGGATATAAAAAATTAGTATCCTATAAACGTTAATATAAAACAAGTTCACAAGTTAATACAAATCAGTAATCAGTCAGATTTTTTATATTTTCTTTTGTTCTGTTTAATGACCCACATGACGAATACCATATTCCGGATCTCAAGTTCTGAGGTATCATTCATGATTTTAAAGCCTAGGGCTGATTGACTGGCACTTCATCGTCATCACGATTTCAGCTGCTTACAATTAAGCAAGCATAATTGTCCGCTGTTTAGTTATCCTGATAACTTTTATTTCTCTATATGACATTTTCTTGCTTGGGGTTGCCAGATGCCAAGAGTTTAAACCCTCCAATTAGAGCTTTTCTCTTAATTGGATGCATTTTCTGCCCAGAGCTTAACTTAGTTTTCTCAACCGGGCAATCACACAAACACAATCTCTCTGCAGTGCAAAAAAATAAAAATAGCACTGATGATCTGAAAATACAACAAATATGTACACTAAAGTTGAAAAATATTAAGCAGCAGAACTGTTTTCAACAACAATAATAAGAGATGTTTCTTGAGCACCAAATCAGCATATCAGAATGATTTCTGAAGAATCATGTGACACTGAAGGCTGGAGTAATGATGCTGCAATATTTAATATATAATAAATAATTAAAATATATTCAAATAGAAAACAGTTATTTTAAAGTGCCCCTATTATGCTATTAAAAAAGGTTCCTAATTTTGTTTTTGAGGTCTCCTACAATAGATTTACATGCATCCGAGGTAAAAAAATTCTCATATTAATTTAATTCTCATAATAAACCCAGCAGCATCACCTCATTTCTCAAACAGTCTGAACAGTTCGCTCAAAGTTTCAGTCTCTCTAAACCCCTCCTTTCCAAGAGCCTACTCTGCTCTGATTGGCCCAGTCTGTTGTTATTGGTCTACTACTTACTGCGTGTGTCAGAAACGAAACGGTTATATTACTATATATGAATTTCAGCACCGGAGGCTCCCTCAGCACTTGATACACAGTGATACGAATAGTAACAATGCTGTCTGTATTTCCGTATCAATTCCAGCGTAAGTCTTCATCCTTTTGAAGTGCATGGAAAGTGAAATTGCAATGCTGAAAATAGAGTCTTCTCGACGCGTCGACAACATGAACCAAACTCTTCCAGAGCTCACCTACAACTACAATGTTTGAGGGCGGGTCTAAGTAGATGTTGTTCCAAACATAAATCTCGATTGTGGTTGCTGAATATATGCACTTACTCAACCTCTGTGCCACAGTGCAAAGTCTTTTTTGTTTGAATAGAAAAATATTAACATAATTCAGAATTATTGGAATTAATAACTAGCCTAAACTTTTGAGAGAAGCTTTTTGACATTTTACCAGCTTTTATAATGTAGAGGTGTGTTGATGTATATGATATAAACTAGGTAACTTTATGAGGTAAAATAAACCCTGCGTGGTTTATGTTCTCTTGAATTGCTCTTATGTGAAAGTGCAATAATTCTGATGAATTGTAAAAATACATTTCTCAAATGAGAACACTCTTGATGGAAAGTTCAGCCTTTGTAAAACCCAGACAAAACACTTACATCATTTATATCAATGTTCTTATCCACATCCACCACAAACTTTCCTTCAGGATGCACCTAAAAACAAAGCATAAACATACATGAATAAACAATCTCAGCACTGATCGTGCTCATGAGAAAAGCAGAAAATAATGGCTGTCAAACCTTGACCAGCACTTTCTTCTTGTCCATGGCTCTCACCACCTCTCCAACATAAGAGCCCTGCTCCTGCAGTAACTGAAGCTCCTCACGCAGGAGGCGCACTAAAGGAGACAGAGCACAACAAATCCTGTCATGTCATACTAATGATATTTATAGCATAAGCTATTAGGCATATGCACCTAAACACCTAAAATGACATTCATAAAGTTGGTTGAAAAAGCTTTACCCTTGGCATTTAACTCGTTCCTTTGAGCCTGCAGACGTCTGAGATTTTGGCTTTTATCATTCACTGTTAACTGAGTAAAGAAACAAGCACATTTAGACACAACTTACCTTTGTGAAAAAGAAGTGCACTTGATTGTATTCAATGTGCACTTGTAGTGGAGTATATTTTTTAAAAAATGAACTTGCAGATAATATAATATTAACAAAATAAAAAGCAATTTAAGTGTACTTAAGTATTATTTTGATTTGCACACTAAAGCAAATGTAAAAGTACTAGATTATAATTTTAACTGTAGTATGTATCTTGATATTGCATTTGGAGTTAATATATTTTAAGTGTTGTAAATTGGAACTTCATCATTACAAATGTGCAATTACAAATATGTTTACTTTAAATACATCACACACAAGTTTCAATAGAAATTACATTAAAGTGTATTTTAGTTTGGCATAAAATGTTCAATTGCATTTAAAAAAAATATTTAATACAAAAATTTCAAGTAATCATAAATAAAACTTTTTTGACAATGGTTCTTAATATCTACATTATAAATTGAGTGTCAGCCAAACTACAACATTTCATGGCTATTCTCACCTGAAGCTCCTCGATTTTAGACAGGTAATACTGTCGGAGACCAGAGCCTCCTTTACTCTCCTCAATGTCCATCTGCAAAAATTATTATTAACAATAATATTAATAACACAAACAGTCAGGTTATTAATGGTCAGGTAGTGGTCAAGTCAAGTAAAGTCACCTTTATTTATACAGCGCTTCTTACAATACAGATTGCAGCTTTTCAGCGATAACAGGAAAATAATGTTGTAATAATAGTGTTAAATATAAAATTAACTAAGTCCCCAACTAAGCAAGCCGAAAGCGACAAAGGCGACTGTAATAGTGTCAGGTGGATTAAAGTGATGATTCGTGAGGTTTTCTTGAAATGATACATTTACCATGTTATGAAGTATAAGAAATTTCTCACATTGTGATTTCAAGATTGATCAAAGATATGATATTTCTTAAGTAGCCTAAAATCGAGATTTATTATTTTATTATTAGGCATGAAAGACCTCTGTTGTTATTATCAGTGATTTTGCAAGTAAAAACGAAACATTCATTATTTGTCATGTAATATATCATGTTATGCCATGTTATGATCAGTCCCAGTCAGTGACAATGAGACAGCAAACTCTGCTTCATTCGGAGCTGACGCGTTAAATTCAGCCATTTCACCTTATATTTCTAAACACTACAGTTACAGCAGATTCTATCTATAAAATATGTGATACTAACCAACAGCTAACCATACTGTTCATATTAGAAGATTTAACACATAAATAACACTTACTTGGTCAATCCCGTCCAACGCCATCTTGAACATACAAACTTCCGTTCGTCAGCGGCGTTTTTCCGTTTTGTTTTCCTCGGGCAAGATGCAGAATTAAGGAGGCGATCTCTAGCGCCACCGACAGGCTGGAGAAACCACGGTGTGGAAAGAAAAATGTAACCCGGCCTTATTTATACCTTTTGCATTGTTTGTAACAGCTTTGATGAATAATATGACTGTTCGAAGTTGAACCTATAATTGCTCTTGCTTTAGTACAGTATGTTTGCTGAAGCCCTCTCAGCCCTAGTTTCCATCATTCTTTGTACAAGTTTAGCAGCCAGAAAACAGTAGCGAAAAAGGGAACTCTACAAGTCTGTAGGACAGATGAGCCATTTTCGAAATTATTTTTTTAAATCATTAGGACATATTTCTCGATATTTAGGCCACTTTTTCAAAACTCTTGACACAGAGAGCACAACATCAGTCTGGGCTAAACTGTGGATCATCATTGCTTTGGGACAAAATGCATGAAATTACTACATCTTTCAAATTACATGAATAAATTACACAAACTCCACCAACATTTTATACAGTCTACAGGTCAGTTTGCACATGTTTACAAACTCTTTTTAAAATGGTTAAACTTAAGTTAAAAACGACTTCGTTACTAACGTAACCTCGGTTCCCTGAGAGGAGGGAACGAGTATTGTGTAAGTAGCTTACGCTATGGGAAAACTCCTTTTCTCGAGAATATTGAAGTCTTTATGTAAAACGCATTGCAGCTGCACAGCTGACAGCAATGAACGAAGGAGCTCGGTCATTGGCTGTGCTACGGCAACTTGCTCGAACCAATGACGGGGCGACTCTGAATGCGCGACCAATGAGCGCGCTTCGCGCCCGCGCGCGTCAGAGCCCGCCAAGATGGGCGTGGCCAAGAGCTATATACTGGGCGCCCCGTCATGAGAGTTCTTTAGGTTAAAACGACTGAAGCGAACTAATCAAGCACAAGCACGGCAGCTTACGCAATACTCGTTCCCTCCTCTCAGGGAACCGAGGTTACGTTAGTAACCGAGTCGTTCCCTTTCGAGAGGTCTCTCCTATTGCGTAAGTAGCTTACGCTATGGGAACACCATGCAAAACGCCGTGCGTGCTGAATTTCGCCTTATGATAGCCAGAGGCAGGTGCCTGAGCTGAAAAGCAAAGTTATCATCCAACTAGCCGGCAGAGGCGAGCTTTATATGTGGGAAAAAATACAGAGCGGCTAGAAGGCGCTCAGTGTGACACAAGCACATACATAATCTAGATACGAACTCGTAGTTCAACTAGCATCATGCTGATAGTACATTGGAATGCAATGTCGGGACCTGTAGGTTGTAGAACCTGATAAATGTGGACGGTGAGGCCCAGCCTGCCGCCGCACAAATATCCTCGATCGGTATCCCGCTCGACCATGCCCAGGAAGAAGCAACACTCCTGGTGGAGTGTGCTTTGACTCCCCAGGGGCATTGAAGCCCCTAAGCTTCATAAGCCAGCGCTATAGCTTCAACTATCCAGTGAGAGATTCTCTGCTTTGAAACGGCGGAACCTTTCGTACGGCCGCCAAAGCATACAAACAGTTGTTCTGTCTGTCTGAATAGGGCAGAACGCTCCAAATACACTCTGAGAGCCCTGACGGGGCAGAGTAGATTAGCGTCGTGTTCGTCTGCTTGAGACGATAGCGCAGTTAGGGAGATAACCTGTGCTCTGAAGGGAGTGGTGAGCACTTTAGGAATATACCCATGTTTCGGTCTAAGGACGACCCTGCAGTCGTTAGGTCCGAATTCTAGGCAGGCAGCGCTTGTCGAAAGCGCGTGCAGGTCGGCCACTCTCTTGACCGAGGCGGGTGCCAGCAAGAGCGCAGTCTTGAGCGAGAGCTGTTTAAGGTGCACGGTTCGGAGTGGTTCGAACGGGGGCCCTTTAAGAGCGTCTAGGACAGTAGCTAGGTCCCAGATTGGCACTGAGGGGGGGCGTGAAGGGTTCATCCTCCTAGCGCCCCTTAGGAAACGAATAATTAGGTCGTTTCTTCCCAATGGACGTTCCATTACAGGGTCGTGTGACGCTGTGATGGCCGCCACATATACTTTGAGCGTGGAGGGGGTGCGGCCCGCCTCCAGAAGCCCTTGTAGAAGAGCGAGTACGTTCGTAATCTCGCATGTTTCAGGGTTCAGGCCCTTGGCATTACACCAGTCACTGAACACTTTCCATTTCTGGGCATATAAGCGTCTCGTGGAGGGCGCCCGCGCCTCAGCGATGGCATTTAGTGCTCCGCTCGTGCGGTTCCTGGGAACCCGTTGAGGGGCCATGCATGAAGGGCCCACAGATCGGGGCGGGGATGAAATATCATCCCGCTGGCCTGACTGAGGAGGTCTGGCCTCAGTGGAATCGGCCGTGGTGTAGATTGCATTTGCATCAGATCTGGAAACCATGTTTGGTTCTTCCAGAGTGGGGCTATCAGCAGCACTGTGTTTTTCTCCTCTCTGACCCGACTGATGACCTGTGGCAGCATCGCGATCGGGGGAAAGGCATATAAGGGGTGGCTCGGCCAGCTCTGGGCGAGCGCGTCCGTGCTTTTCGTGAAGAAAAGAGAGCAGTGCGCGTTCTCCTTGGAGGCGAAGAGGTCGATCTCCGCTTTGCCAAAGGTTTTCCATAACCACTGAATCGTCAGCGGGTTGAGAGCCCATTCTCCTGGGAGAATCCTGTCTCTGGATAGCATGTCTGCCCCCTGGTTCAGGGCGCCTGGCACATGCGCTGCTCTCAGCGAGCGCAAGTTGTGCTGGGACCATAAAATGAGTCTCCTGGCCATTGACTGCATGGAGCTCGACCTGAGTCCACCCTGGCGATTTATGTACGACACTACCGTCATGTTGTCCGTTCGGACCAGGACGTGTTCGTTTTTTAGATGTGGGAGCAGGGCTCTGAGAGCCAAAGCGACCGCTTTCATTTCCAGACAGTTTATGTGTAGGCGCTTCTCCGGGTTTGACCAAAAGCCGGAGACAGGCCTGCCCTCGTAAAGGGCCCCCCAACCTATTTTGGAGGCATCTGTCGTTATCATCTTTCTCCTTGTGCTCACACCCAGACTCACACCTGACTGGTACCAGTCGGCGGCTTTCCAGTGCGTCAGGGCTTTTATACAGCCGTGGTTCGCTCTGATTAAAAAGTGGCCCGAACGCCACGCGTGAGTAGGGACGCGGCTCTTGAGCCAGCGTTGGAGAGGGCGCATATGCAACAATCCTAGCTGGAGTACGGCCGATGCTGAGGCCATGAGACCGAGCATCCTCTGAAACCGCTTGACGGGGGCGCGCGCGCCCGCCCTGAATGATGTTGCAAGGCGCCGGATGGTGAGCTCGCGCTCTGATGAGAGACGCGCTGTCATTTGCATCGAGTCTAGAACTATTCCCAGGAAAGAAATCCTCTGGCTGGGAGATAGTATGCTTTTTGCAAAATTGATTCTTAGACCCAGGCATTCTAAATGGCTGATAATCCAAGATCTGTGTGTTATTAACTGACTTTCTGATTGAGCTAGAACCAGCCAATCGTCGAGATAATTCAGTATTCGCACTCCCCTTCGCCTTAGGGGGGAAAGTGCTGCATCCATACATTTCGTGAATGTACGGGGAGCCAGGGACAGGCCGAACGGAAGTACTGTGTACTGGTATGACTGTCCCTCGAAAGCGAATCTCAGAAACGGCCTTTGATGAGGCGCTATTGGAATGTGAAAGTAAGCATCTTTCAGATCCACTGAGAGAAACCAATCTCCTGGGCGTACTTGTGCAAGGATATGCTTGGTTGTTAACATTCTGAACGAGCGAATCATTAGTGCTTTGTTCAGGTGTCTGAGATCTAGGATGGGGCGGAGACCGCCATCCTTTTTCGGGACGAGAAAATAGCGGCTGTAAAAACCTGCCTCGCTCAGAGAGGGGGAAACAGTTTCCACAGCGCCCTTTTCTATTAGTTTGCGCACCTCGGTGCGTAGAACATGTGAACACTCCTTTCTCACTTTCGTCTCGACCACAGTCGTAAAACGTGGTGGTCTGCGAGCGAACTGGAGCGAGTATCCGTGCTTTACTATATTCAATACCCATTTCGGCATATCTGGAATGTTTTCCCATGCCGCTGCGTGTACAGATATGGGCTGAATACAGGCTAGGGGCGGGCCGCTGTGACGTAGGGACCCGGCCAGCGAATCGCCTGAGCTCGTAGCTCTCAGAGGCGCGGGCGCACGCTGAGCAGCTGAGTGAATGGGCGCGTGTGTGATTACAACAGCGCGCGCTGTGTCTGTAAAACTCGCAGCCTGAGCTGGGGTTGTGTTTGACACTGTAAGGACAGTGTTTATAAGTGGGGGTGCATAAACAGTGGTAGGCACACGCGTCACTTTTATAATGTTTCCCGCTTTTACTGGGGATGAATTTATAACTGTGTGAACAGTGCTTGTGTGTAGTGGTGCGTACATGACCGTAGGCACGTGATCTACATTCATGGGGAGCGCAGCCTGAGCTGGGAATGAATTTGGCACAGTTTTGACAGTATCTGGGAATGCACACTTTGTGGACATGTGAACCCTTAGTGACACAGGCAGAAAAAGACTCTTTTTGTGTTTTCTGTGCATCGCCGTAAAAATGGCATTTGTTTGCAGGTGAGCGAGCTCTGTGACTGGCCCATTGACTGCTGTATGGACATATCCAGCCGCCTGTAAGGGGACTGGGTAATGTTTGAGCTTTTGCAGAGAGAGTGGTCCGGCTTTTGTGAGACACGCACTCTCTCTTCTCATTCTTGTGGCTAGGACAGCTTTCGAGGCTCAGGGTTCAGCACAATCTTGGGCCGAGGACCCCGTCGCTCAGAAGGCGGCTTGCGGTTGTGAGAGCGCGAGCGGCGTCGAGCGTCAGCCTGAGGCGCGGGCTGAGAGGCGGTGGGAGCTGTTCTAGCCCGCTGCGGCTGTGGCGGTCTCTGTCTGCTCTGTGATGAGCTGGAGCGCTTGGGCAGGAAATGACGCATAGCATGTGAAGCGTTCTGGGCCTCAGTGAAGCGTTCGGCGAAACCCTTAACCGCCGGTCCAAACAGCCCGCTGGTGGAGATAGGCACGTTGAGAAATGGCGCCTTATCCGCGTCCTTCATCTCAGTCAGAGTTAACCACAGATGGCGCTCGAGAACAGTCAAATTAGCCATAGCACAGCCAATAGACTGGGCGGTGGCCTTCGTGGCTCGCAGAGCTATATCAGTTGCGCTGCGTAGGTCCCTAAAGGCTTCGGGTTCGGGGCCAGACTCGTCCATAGAGCGGAGAAGCTTGGCTTGGAACACTTGAAGTACCGCCATTGAGTGAAGCGCTGATGCAGCTTGGCCGGCGGCGGCGTAGGCGCGACCGGCGAGAGCAGAAGTAGTGCGGCAGGGCTTTGAGGGGTGGGAAGCTTTGGCTTTCCATCCGGTGGTGGAGGGCGGGCAGAGATGATTGGCCACGGCCTCCTCGAGGGGCGGCGTTCCCTCGTAGCCTCTTTCCTTCGCGCCGTCCACAGAGGAGAGCGAAGAAGAAAAAGAGGGCTTTAGGCGCGCAGAGTGGGGGGCTTTCCACGACTTGGTGAGTTCGTCGTGAACTTCCGGGAAGAAGGGAGAAGGCCTTTGCCGAGGGGCCTGCTGGCGCCCCTGCAGAAACCACTCATCCAGTCGGCTCCGGGTTGGTTCTTCGGGAGAAGACCAATCGAGCCCGAGGTCTTCCACGGCCTTAGAGAGGACACGGATAATCTCGGTATCCATGGTGGAGCCCCCGCTCGTGCTAGCTAGCGTCGACGGGGCGGGGTCGAGAGTGGAGCCCGGCCAGTCGTCCGATGCAGCGTCGATGGACAAGCTGTCATCCATTCCCCCGTCGTCCTCGGACGCGCCGAAAGTCACAAGGCCCACCGCTCTGCTAGAGGGGTGTGGGTCCGGCTGGGTGAAGTGAACCGGCGGTGGGGAAGGCAAGAGCGGCGGTGAAGCACGCGGAGACTGGCTCGGCGTGACGTCACTGAGCTCAGGAAGCCTCTGTGAGCGGCGCTTTTTCTTAGTGTGCGGCTCAAACAGAGGGGTGGCGGCGATGGGCTCGCTCACGGCGAAAGCGGCGAGGCGAGCCCGTAGTGTGGAGAGACCCAGGTCATCACATTCCGGGCATCCGCCCTTGGTCAAAGCAGCTTCTGCGTGGTCCCGGCCCAGGCAGCGAGCGCAGATGATGTGACGATCCCCGTCCGGGAGAAGGTCTCTGCACGACGCGCAGGAAGGCATTTGAAACAACGCCTCAGAAAATTGCTCTTTTACAAGTGTCGCGGGGCGAACAGATGTAAAATACTTGCGTGTGTAGCACGCCGGATGGCTCAGTAGGATGGCGTTCGAAGGTGCCGACGTCCTCGTAGCAATCCCGCTGGTGTGCTTTTCGACGGCGGCGAAGCTTCAATAATCCGGAGGATCCAGCGAAGAAGGTGTTCGCTGAAGGAGATTAAATCTAAAGAACTCTCATGACGGGGCGCCCAGTATATAGCTCTTGGCCATGGCCATCTTGGCGGGCTCTGACGCGCGCGGGGTCGCGCATTCAGAGTCGCCCCGTCATTGGTTCGAGCAAGTTGCCGCAGCACAGCCAATGACCGAGCTCCTTCGTTCATTGCTGTCAGCTGTGCAGCTGCAATGCGTTTTACATAAAGACTTCAATATTCTCGAGAAAAGGAGTTTTCCCATAGCGTAAGCTACTTACGCAATAGGAGAGACCTCTCGAAAGGGAACCTAACACATAAAACCAAAATGATTAAGACAGGAATTTGCTACATTTCTACAGTAGCCTAATAATACAATATTGAAATATATTCTGAATCTAAAAAATTAAATACTATCAAAAGAATTAGGTGTAGCTGAACACCTACCCAAGAGTTAGTCTTTCAATTCATTACTATTTATACAAAAGGGTAAACTTACGAATAATTTTGTACTGTAATGTAAACATGGACTATGTAATATATAGGCCTATATGTAGAGTGTCATTCTGGTTTTGTTAAAAAGTCTTACAAGAGAATTGTATAATGCTGCTTGTTGTTAGTTTTTTTTTTTTAAAGATAGTTTAATGAGTGACAAAGTGTGTTTGTTAGGTGAAAACTTTTGCTAGTGTTATGGAAGAATGAGTAGATTTGAGACATGTATGAAGTGTTTTGGTAGATTAAGTGGATTTTGGACGTGAAATTAACTGCTGTGCCAAGCTGAAAGTTGGTTAGGAGAACTGTGAAAAGATTTGAAAAAAGTGACCCACGTATTGAGTAATGGGTCCTAGCTATTGTACAAAACTGTAATGAAAACCGGTATTACCAGACTAACCAGGACAACAGACACTACATGCATCAACATGACTGGTGTTTGGCTTTGTCTAACAAACAATCTACCCTCTAGTAGACGGACCAACATATCTGATTTTCTTACTTCTGCAAATATTTAATCTAATGATAACATTTAATATTCCATCAAGGTTGATTAAACACAAAATGTCTTTTTTTCAGACATGGGTTAGTATTTTTGATTATAACACATTTATATTGTGGTCAGTCACATGTGAATTCCCTTTTATGGAAAGAACTTTATTGTTTAAAATATTCCAATTTCCCAGTAAAAAAGATAACCATTTGATTGATAAAAAAATATAAAACAGAACTTGCGTTGTAAGAACTTAGTTGGCACTTGCACAAAAAGGGCTTAATCCACTCAAGTAAATCAAAAGTAAAAGAGCTTGTGGCATTTCAGATCAGCATTAATACTGTCTGAATAACTCAGCTATAAACAAAAAGGAACCACCGAAAGGAACATTCAGTTCAGCTCTATCGACAACATCTGTGGCATGCTGTCAATTATAACAAAATCGTTTCAACTTGTCTCTCAGAGAGAATTTCATTGTTTTTTTAACCACTTTATAAACTGAATGAGAATTTCATTTTGTTTTTTTTAACCACTTTATAAACTTTATAACCACTTTTATAAACTGGAAAGTCAAAAACGATTTTCTGTGGTAATCAGCAGCATGTCACAGATGTCGAACCTGTTATATTCCTAAATTGAAAATTCAACTTGCTGTCAATACTTACCACAAATGACAACAACACCAATATGAATGATCACGTATTAAAACCCACTTAAACAGAAAATTTCCATCAGATGTTTGGAATGTAGAAGTACACGCTGAACTAATATACTCTAAAAATATGGCTTTGAATACCTGAAAATAAAGAACATGCTAATGGTTAGCACACCATCGTTCACAAATTCAGTCACTGCAGTACAGTACTACCACTTCAGCAGACTTTTGAACACTAAATAAGAACATGAACTGGCAAAAAAAAAAGAAAGAAAAGAAAAGTAAACACTAATGAGATGGATAGAAAGTCTGGTATACTGAACTAAACAACCTAAAGCTGGACAACCAAATGTGCTGGAGTTCTCGTTGGGGGTGGAAACACAAAAAGATGGCTCTTGAACGCAGTGCAGCACATATTTTCCTGAGAGACCAAATGGAAAAATCCACAATATCGAAAGAGGAAAAACATTGCATTTTCATTACTAGTCAACCTAATTACAAGTAACTGCATTCTGACTCAAAATTGTGCAATTCATTTGTGAAAACAGAAGTCTTTGCGGTCAGAATTCAAACATTTCAGTAACAAAATGGCGAATGTAGACCAAGTTTGGCAATTCCTAATTAATTAATTAACTATATAATTAACTATAGTCATTAATTAACAATTAACTATAAACATAAAAAGGATGAACAACAAGAAGCTGTGTTGCATCTGTCACTATAGGGGTTTTAGCCAATTAGCTACAGTACTGTATATCTTACTGTAAAACATACAAAAAAGAGCCCTATTTAACAGGATATAATAAAAGTAAAGATGTATATGTCAAAAAACTGAATCATGAAGAAAATGAACTGAATGACTTATTTTCGTATTACATTTTCAGAATATATAAAACAAAATCAGAGATGATTGAATTCAAATAGGGAGATACACAATGAAGAGTTCCAGTTAATGTAACAACATTTGAAATTTGATGTGACCATATGTTTGCAATGGTACAGTCTGCAAATGCTACAACTGACAAGAAGTTTATGACAGTGCAATATACCAAACAATACCAGCACCCAAAAACTTCTATATGAAGTGCCTCTATTGGCTTTTTTCTGGATTCCATGGATGACTGGATCTGGAGTCTGAATCTTCTTAAGTGAGTCGGATTCCTAGTACCTGTTCCAATTCTTGTCTCCTCTGCTGGACCTGAAAAACAACAACAACAAAAAAAACCAGAAAAAAACCAGATATAATTTATTTATAGTATTATAGATACTATAGCATCTGATGTGTTTTGTAATGTAAATAAATACTAAGCACTCACCTTTGAAAATATGTAGCGTCCAACAGCTTCTGTAACCCAGTTTGAGTGATAAAACTCAGTTCTCCTCTCCTCCTCTGGATTACCCACAGTGTCCGTCATTAACTGCGTAAACCAAGACAAAACATCATAAATGAAGGATGGAAAAAAATATCAGAATGACTAAATCCAATGAGGGAAATCCAAATCATGGTGCAAGCTCTGAGTATACCTTGAGGTCTCGGCTCTGAGACTTGAGCCAGTCCTGGATGAAATCCTGCGGGTTGTTACTAAAGCTGAGCATGAAGTCCCTCTGCGTTTTCAACTGATTGATAGATTCAATAGTCTCATGGATCTTATGGAGAATGTAAATGTTTGGTTAAAAATAGCCTCTTTACCTTATAATGAGTGGAGAATAATTTACACGAGGTGTCATTTACATCCTTGCACACACACCTTCATCTCCAGGGTAGCAATCTCCTGCTGATTGGTTGTGGATGACAGGAAGCTGGTCATCTGAGCCTTCAAAGGGTCGTCCACCTCAACATCGATATCAAAGCATGCAGTCTTTTTCTGATCATTGGGATCCACACTGACAAAATAATACGCCAATAAAGCAGCATTTGGTCAAAATCAATAACCATACTACTACTAATAATAATAGACAACTAAATTCAGACAACAACACATAATCTAAACTGTTAATACAATTTTCCACATTTAAGATTTTACAATAGTCATTAAATGTATTCAACAGTTTCTCCCCCCCAAAGTTCTCATCGATACAGAACATGAGTTGGCTGTTTTTCTTTCCCTCAAACTCACCAACTTAAAATAAATACATTTCATTAGTTGGTGCAAGCTATATTCAGAAAAATAAGTGTGATCAAACTTTGGTTTGTTCGGTTAAAAAAGTCATATATATATTTTGTATTAAAAAGAATAAAAAAAAGAGAGTAAAAAAAAATATATATATATATATATATATATATAAACCAGAAACCATAAGCACACACCTGATGTTATGATTGATGACGATGGGGTCAGGGTGCTGAAGGAGGCCGGCGAGCTTCATGGGAATATCCGAAAATCTCATCCTGGGGCATCCAAAAATCTGCAGGATTACAGCAGTTCAATGACACATGGCTCAGTCTAAACCAATGAGTTCATGGTCAAGCACCTATCCCAAAGTTGTCTTTGCACAAAGCATGCTATACAATATATCTCAGATCAAGTACTAAACTAAATTCTAAAAACAACGAGAGTGGCACTTCCCTGTGCAAAGCTCCCTGCCACAGTGCAGGGTGTTTCTATAAAGTTGCTAATGTCTTCTGAATGGTTGACAGGGGCATTGCAAGGTGGGCCCAAACAAGTCTCTATTACAATCAAGTCTTTACATTTGGCTTGGGTCTCTCCTTCTTTGTATACATGGGCAGTTTGAAAAGATATCTGACATTGAGAGGAAGGAAGGAAGGAAGTAACACGGGAGCTAATGTAGATTTGATTGTCATCAGCTTAACAGGGTAAACTGCAACCAAGTAAAATAACTAAGATTTAGTAAAAGCATATAGACTTGAGAATTGGGCCAAGAACCGAACCCTGGGGGACGCCTCTGTTGATAGGTCAGGAGCAGTGGAAATGACAATTTGCTATCTCTCACTTAGATAGGATGTGAACAAGTGCACAGCTGTGCCAGTAATAACAATGGCTCAGAGGCAATTGTATACTTGACTTAGGTTGTGGCAGACAGTGTCAAATGCAATGCGTAGACACCAGGGTTTCTGCATTTTTTTCTGTTCTAATGCGTTTTAGATTCAGCTTCTGTAGGGGGCTGCAGAAAACCTATTAGTTATGAAAAAAAACTTTGACAATTCAAAAGGGTAAAAATTTAAAAGAGCTTTCTTAGCGTAAGTGGTTTGTTGGAACCTGGATATTAAAGAATTGTGAGAACAGGTTAGGGGTAATTTCCTGCTAGGAGTGCAAAACTTTTTGTGTACCTGTCTGAAGTATCGGTTGCAGTTAATGTACTCTTTCTCATGGCAGTCTTGCAGCTTGTTGTTTTTGATGTAGAGCCACAAGGCTTGCATGATACTGGCTCTGGTCTGAGTGTGGACTCCCAACAGTCGAGCCAGACGTGGATCCAGCTTATACTGCGGAGGCTAAGTCAAGTACAAGGAGGAGACAATCATTAAAGACAACCATTTACTCTGTAACAAACAAACTTATGACATGAATAGACTGAAGTTTTCTTTTCTTTTGAAAACTCCTTTAATTTTTTGTCTTTTAGTCCATGTCTGTGAGCTTTGAGGCTATATGCTAGTGTTCTCCTAAAAGTAGACAAAACAAACTTCACAATTTAAAAAATGTAAGTTAAAAATGTATATTCATTCATTCTATCTCTTAAGAGAAAATGACAAAACTTAACCAAAAAAATTTTATTACGCATCTTGTATTCATGGGCGTATCTAACCGTCACCTGCTTCTGACTAGCAAGTGGTAGTAGCATGATTCACAACATTAAAATTCTGTTTAAAGGGGTGGTAAAACACATTTTTTCGAAGGCTTGATTGTGTTTGTGAGGTGCACTGTAACATGTGTTTATGCTTCGTTTTTAAAAAATTGCATTATTTTTCATATATTTTACCTTTATTCTACACTGCTCTGTCCCTCCTTGTAAAAATGGTCTGATGGTTTCCGGGTTCTATGAAGCCAGTCCCTCAAAAATACGCAATGGGCTCAGATTGGTTAGCTGGCCCAGTGTGTTGTGATTTTTCACGTTTTGCACGTTTTTCAGAAACGTCACCCCCCTTACCTTTACCGGTAGTTTGTGCTTTACCTTTACCAACATGTATGGTTGAGATTAAAAGTTTGTAACGTTAGGTGTTTGTCGGATAACGTTAAGTATGAATGAGCATTTAACAAACTGGTTTGCAGAGCCAAACAGCGTTGTCATTTGTTTACTTCCTTGCTACAACGTACAATTAACAATACAAACTATTACAGGAAAACACATCGATGAAAAATAAATCATACTTACAGGTTGTGGCCCGTAAACAACAGTTTCTGTTCTTAAAGTTGGAACTGCTCTATCTTTCAGCACAAGCCGTTGTGCGAATCCTGCCTTGAACTCGCCAAGATTGTGGAAGCTTTCCTCCGTAAAATGTGCAGCACAGAGAGCGAGATTTGGGTAATAATTATGAGGGACCGAGTAATAAATTAATTTCAACCATTGATCCCTAACTCCCCCATCCCTAGGAAGGCTGAACAAAGTGGACCTGCAATCCGGATGAAAATAACAGCGTTTCGGCGGCATTGTGGCAACAACATTCCAGCCTACCATACCACAACAACTCTTCTCCAAAGCAATATAAAATGGCCTCGCCCCCCTTATTTAGTATTCTCAGAGGAGGGGTTTATGTAAATATTGGGGTTAGTGTTGTCAGCAACCCTGGAGGAATGTCGTGTAGTCCCTACCGGCCGTTTGCTGTAGTCCTTAGAAATTGATTTCTTTAAAAGCAAATATCTCTGTTTGCTTTGAACTTTGAGCATTGTAACTTTGCAGATGTTGTTTATGCTCAAACAGCAACATTACACACTAGCTAAAGTTAGAAAAGTGAAATCGTGTTTTACCACCCCTTTAATGATAATGTGATGTAAATTAAGGAAAACTGACTTTAAAAAAATACATATACTGTATACACCACCAGTCAAAAGTTTGGATTAATTAATTAATTAATATTTTTCTAAAAAAGTGTCTGATGGTAAAGGACAAGTTTGGTATTTTACACTTAAAGCCCTGTTTTAAGATCGTTTCTGATGAAATAGAACGGTTAAGATTGAAATTTGGACAAATGCTGCTGTCCCGAGAATTTTCGGTTTCTGTGTTAGCACCCCCCACCTCCACAATGGTTTCATAGGGGCACTGGAAGAATCATTCATAAAACACATTAAACTTTAGTTTACAAAGACGTGAAACTCACCGAGTGGTCTGGGGTGTTCACTGATATGCTCACACAAAAATCACTGCAAAAGATGATTTCCAACAGGTTTTATCATAGTTTTTGTCCAACTCCATTGACTTGTATTGGATGTTCTGTGAGGTACGGTATTACTCCGCCGACGGAAACGGAAATGGGGTTGTTTGTATTCTTTCTTTAGTCTTATGCAGTCGCGGTATCGTAGGCTACGCTATCCAAACATTGGCAAAGGTGCATTATCGCCACCAACTGGGCTGGAGTGTCTATTATTCAAGCTCACAAAGGAAGAATGTCCGGTTGTGAGGCATTTGGAAAAATAGGTCCACAGTTTTACAACAAATGGTAAAACACCTGTTGGAAAGCATCTTTTGCAGTGATTTTTGTGTGAGCATATCAGTGAACATCCCAGACCACTCGGTGAGTTTCACGTCTTTGTAAACTAAAGTTTAAAATACCGAACTTGTCCTTTAACTAAGGCTGCAATTATTTGATAAGAAATACAGTGAACAGTATTCTATTTGAATATATTTCAAAATGTAACATACTCTTGTAATGCAAAGCTGAAATTTTCAGCATCATTACTCTAGTCTTCAGTCACACGATCCTTCAGAAATCATTCTAATATGCTGATTTGCTGTGTTGAATATGATATGTTGAATATTTTCTTATTATTATAAATGTTGAACAGTTGCTGCTTAATTTTCGTGTGAGTAGGAACTGTAACATATTACCATTCAAAAGGCAAGTACAATAATAAAAAAAGTGACAGTAAAGACATATGTTACAAAAGATTTATATTTTATATAAATAAATTCCACAAAATAATTGCCACAAAAATATTAAGCAACAAAAACTTTTCAATATTGTTTTGATAATAAGAGCCATTATTAATAATTGAGCACCAATAATAACTGATCAAACTTGAGCACCAAATCAAGCATATTGGAATGATTTCTGAAGGAACATGTGATGCTAAAGACTCAAGTAATGGCTGCTGAAAACTCAGCTTTTCCATTACAGAATGAAATTAAATTGTAAAATACATTAAAATAGAAAACAGTTCCTTTAAATTATAAAAAATATTTCACAATATTATTGTTTTACTGTAGTTTTCATCAAATAAACACAGCCTTGGTGAGCGTAAGAGACTTCTTTCAAAAACATTTAAAAATCGTAATTATTCCAAACTTCTGACCGGTATTGTATGTGTTTGTGAGATGTGTATTTGATACCTGGTGGTCTAGCATGAGAAGGAGAGTACATTTCACATTCACATCTCCTGGTCTCTTCACCTGAAATCCATCAGTCTCCTGAGTTGTGGGCATTCTGTGCCACTAAGACACACATAAAAAGATATGACTACAGATGTAATGACTGGATTTACTATGTGTTTGATGAGGTCATCATTATTTAAATTAGGGATGCACCGATCCGATACTCAGTATCGGTATCGGCTCCGATACTGCCATTTTTGCCGGATCGGGTATCGGTCAGACGAGGCCGATCCAAATCCGATATTGTGCGTTTACTATTCAGTGGTGTTGTTAAGCCCCACAAAACGCACACAAACATTATAAAACACCATAAGTTTTCGTGCACAATATTATAAGTGTTCTGAAGCCATTATATAGTATCATGTGAGATAGAAATTAGTATTTAAATCGTTAAATTCAAGCTCAGGTAAACGTTTCCCTCAGCTGTCAATCATTCTCCATTCAGCATTTAAAGGGGAAATGAAGCAGTCAGTCAAGTTTACATGATTTACAAGATGGATTTCCACTATAATCAAAAATGATATAAGAAACATGACAAATGTTAACATATAAAAGATACACCGTTATATCTTTCGGGGCAAGGGCGCCGCCATTGTGCAGTATTATAACCGGTGACGTCACGGGGTGGGTTTTCTCTGGGCTGAGTTCAGTAAAATACAGTGAAAGATGCATGTAAGCTGGTTGAACCAACGAACAACTAACGTTAGGTACAGTCATTGTTAGCTAACAGCTGTAAGCATGAACTAGCTGACGCTAACTTAGTGTTTAGCTAGTGAACTTTATTAGTACCAGACAAAAAGACGACGTCTAACGTTAACAAACTGCACATGGAAACATTGTTCGCGATGTCTGCCATCATATTCCTGTCTCGTCAACACCATGGTTGCAATACATGGTCAAGATATGCGTCTTGACAGCAGATGGATCGTGCTATCCTGGCGTAATAATCTGTTTGGTTGTCATGTATAGTATTAGCCTACTTACCTGAATGAAATGAAATCGAATGTATCGTCCTATGGAATCATTCATTCACAGACAGCATACGAAGATGTTCAACTAATAAAGATCTTCATCGCTGGCAAACAATATAGATTTGCTTTCACTAGACTGTACTGTAGGTAGGTCCACGGCCACTTCATCCAACGCTCTTGATGTTCTTAAATTTTCCTGTTACGACTCCGAGTCGAGTGTGAATTGAAACCGCTTCAGTGATTCAGTGCGTGCAGGAAACCGAACAGATCATTCAAACTGATTCGCGAACCGATTTAGACAGATCTCCCAAATCTCGTTATATGCAGGGCCATACAAATAATGGTGTTATGGTGTATTAGGTAGCTCATACCTGTCAACACTATACCGTTTTCCCCAGGAGTCTCCCGTATTTCACATCCATCTCCCGCCCCCTTCCCGTTTTGTCATTTCTCCCGTGAAACTCCTGTAATTTGTATGGCCCAAATCTCGTTATATGCAGGGATGCAAACGGCGCACTTTATTTTAATGCAAACATGTATATAAATGCGAATGAGTTTTCCAAGCGCGCTGTATCTTTTTTATGGGCATGATGAGCGATGCTCAATTTACAAATTAATCACTCTTTTTTTTTTAGTCGATTCTGTTCAAAGACTTCATCAAACATGTTGGCAGATCTGTCTAAATCGGTTTGCGAATCAGTTTGAATGATCTGTTCGGTTCCCTGCACGCACTGAATCATTGAAGCGCTTTCAATTCACTCGACCAGGGTTGCCAGATGCCAGCAAGGTTTTCCAGCCCAAAACCTCGTCAAAAACCGCGAGAATGCACAAAAAACCGCCCAATTTTTTTGGCTTGTTTTCTCGTTTAAACACATTGAAATCATGAACAAGCTTTAAAATTACCCATTGGTCGGTGTACTTTTGCGTCCATTCGTTTTTCCTTTTTTAACCCGTAATTGAAAAATGAACGGTTGTTGTATTTTTAAAAAGCAAAGTTGAACACCAACATTTGAATTTGAACAGGCCTACACCAAGTGCTGCGCAAATATATATATAGCCTATTGACGTATTTTCCGATTTTAGTTTTTGCCCCTTTATTAAACAATTTAAATATTCACAAATTAGGCTAATATGGACAAAATGTTGATTTTAGCCTACTGGTTTTCTGAGGCCAAACCTATATTTCTAAGGCTATAGATGATAGGCTATTAATAATAAATGTTTCTGCTAAAGTAATGAGGCATTTTAATTGTTTATTAATAAACTAGTATTTTCTAAATCGGCTGGAAACACCTCCGCTGTAAAGCGGATGCGCCTTTAGATAAGAAATTCATATGGATTACATAATCAGACTGTAGGCTATTTGCTTTTGATTCGAATTTGTTCGTTTAAAAGTGGACATTTCAAGCTTTAGCCTACATAGGCTATATTTTGTTTCAGTTCATTTTTGAGACGCGATCCAGTTCACGGAGACCATAGAGCGCGACTGAATGTTTTCTTTTATTTTACAAAAGCACAACATTTTCTTGTTATTGTGAGTTTACACAAATAAAAGTAGTTGCGAATGATGTATTTTTTATTTTCTATGACCAGAAATGATAGAGAATTTTAAGTTGTTTCCACTGTTGATAGAAAAACGCAAGTGTTCGCGCCCACGCCTCCGTGCCGTGCAGCTAGCGCGCTCCACACTCTGCTCAAACACTTGGATATGCGTCAAAACTTGTGTTCATTTATAATAATCTTAGCCCAGTATTATTATTGTCTAACCAGTAGGCTATTATGACTGACATTTGACAAATTGCTTTGTTCCTTTTTTGGGTAAAAGCGTCTTCTAGCCAAAATGAAGGCTAATAATAATAATGACAATTATTATTTGCGTTTATAACTATAAATGAGTTCACTTAAGAGAGTAATATCATTAGTTTATCATAAAATTATTTATTAATGTTTTATTTTTATAAAACCTAACATTTAAAGTTTTTGAATTGTTTTTGTTTTATTGCTTATTATATTATAGGCTTTATATAGGCCTTATATTATATAAAGTTTATCCGTGCAGCCGGCCGCACCTAAACAGCTGGCCTGGTTGAATCAGTCGGCACAGACAAATCCGCGAGTAGAGCTACATTTTGGTTTATAAACTGAGGAGACGAATTGCAAAACCGTGTTTTTTCACAGGTGACTTCCCGGGCTCAGTAGGCAATTATATAAATGTTCCAACTAAGTCAACGCAAATAAAATTGAGAAATAAAATTTCATAAAACGGAAAAAAGTTTTATCACTTATTTGATTTTCAATTAAATATCTAAACATTGTATATAAGGAAAATAAGTCTGTGTGAATATTGTTTCACCAGTCTAAAAACGAATAAAGAAGAAAGCATGTTTTTAGTTAAAAAAGGAATAAGGAATGGACGCAAAAGTACACCGAAGGTAGTGGGAGGGAGTGTCTATTGCTGTGCCCGAAATCTCCCACTACTCACTATATAGTGGACTATATAGTGAGCTCGCCATTTTGTAGTGCTGTCCGAATGTATAGTGATGATTATTATACCCTATATAGTCCACTCAATGTATCCCAGAATGCATTTTGAAAAGTAGTGTACAACCGATGGTCACTAACCCAAGCCCTACATACCATCATGCATTGCGCCGATCGTAAAAATTGCGGATGGACGTCAAGGAGAGCAGCGCGACAATACGAATTTGTCATACAAATGTAAGTTATGTTCTTTCTCGTTTAACTTATGATATGTAGTAGTTCAACAATTTTGTCAGACATTAAGCACGTATTGCCCCATTACGCACAAATCATGCCTAATGACCCAGCTTGCTAACATTAGCCCTCTACTGTACAGTAACGTTATTAACAAATGTGTCACGCCGCTAAACTAACATATTTGAACACAAGTAAAAGCAAGAATGGATCGTCAATTTATTTTGATCTCGTCAGGGACCGACGATGATGTGGCCACATTTATTCGCCTGAGGAGAGAGAAGGACCACCTCTTCTCAGGGAAGCGTTTTGCCTCGGCAGCTGGATGGGAGTGAGTTGTGTCAAATTCTTGCGAAGGAGTATTTTGAGTATTCATATACGTGAAATTATACCTTTTATTATTTGACTACATTGCCATCACCGTTAATAATACTGACAGATTTGTTTGTTGTTTGTCAAAATGCATATTTCGTTTTGTATAACGTTAGTGTGTACAGAATTATTAGGCACGTTGATTTTCTGAACATATTTTATTCCCAGGCACATTTTGGGAATAAATAAATAAATGATTAAATACAACATTAATAGTAGTTTTTAAGAGTAATATGGTTTGGAATTGCCAAAATGTGCCTGGGAATAAAATATGGGAATAAAAGCTGTTTTATTAAGAGTATTATGAGCAAGGTATTTGATAATGTAGATCTGTTTTTTTTTCCCCTATGTCGACAGGCAAGAGAAAACGGTGTGGCGCGAAAATGAAAATATATGAAATATGTGTATTAATTTTATTTATGTTTATAAGTTATAATCATGTGTGGAGTAACGCATTATAACAGAAACGGCCAGAAATGACTTTTAATTTTACAATTTTGGAGAAATAAGCTCAATATAATGTAATGTATTTATAAAAAAAAAAAAATCTATTTAGCCCAGAGCTGGCTCGGCACCAGCTGACAGATGATGGCGCATTTAAATAGTGCGACAGTAATGACGTAATCAACGGCGCCGAGAGACGATCGAGTAGTGTCCGAAAGCGGTGTTTCTGTTATGCTGGTGAGCTCACTATATAGTGCTCTACTCCCTACCCCCTACATAGGGGTTAGGGAGTAGTAGTTTGAATGGAGATTTCGGACACAGCCATAAGTTTAGTGTGCACGTCAGCCAGAGCTGTAGTGTGTGTGTGTGTGTGAGTGAGTGAGTGACTGCCTGCTGAACAGAGGGTCGCCGAAAGTAGGATCTGAAGGGCCGGTGTCTCGGCTACAAAAACCCGCCGAACTGATCCGAAACCAGCCCAATTTTTATCCACCCGCCCAAACCCATTTTTGCCCGCAAAATAGATTGCAAAACCGCCCAATCTGGCAACACTGCACTCGACTCGGAGTCGTAACAGGAAGATTCGTATGCTGTCTGTGAATGAATGATTCCACAGGTCGATACATTCGAATTCATTTCATTCAGGTAATACATTTTACAACCAAACAGATTATTACGCCACGATATCACGATCCATCTGCTGTCAAGACGCTTATCTTGACCATGTATCGCAACCATGGTGTTGACAAGAGACAGGAATATGATGGCAGACATCGCGAACAATGTTTCCATGTGCAGTTTAACGTTAGACGTCGTCTTTTTGTCTGGTACTAATAAAGTTTACTAGCTAAACACTAAGTTAGCCTTAGCTAGTTCATGCTTACAGCTGTTAGCTAACAATGACTGTACCTAACGTTAGTTGTTCGCTGGTTCAACCAGCTTACATGCATCTTTCACTGTATTTTACTGAACTCAGCCCAGAGCAAACCCACCCCGTGACGTCACCGGTTATAATACTGCACAATGGTGGCGCCCTTGCCCCGAAAGATATAACGGTGTTTATTTTATATGTTAACATTTGTCATGTTTCTTATCTAATTTTTGATTATAGTAGACATCCATCTTGTAAATCATGTAAACTTGACTGACTGCTTCATTTCCCCTTTAAACAGCGCGTCGCGTTCGGTTACGACAGTTAACACGATGAAACTCTCTCTAAGATGATTCAATGTTACTATTATTATACTTGATCTGTAGATAAAGGTCTATGGTTTTGCATAAAACAACTTTATCTTGCTGGACTTTATTGCTGTACCTTAATCATGTTACTTTCTACCGGGTGTCTAGATCACAACACTGCAGTAAAGTCAGAGCACTATTTGTTCTTCATGTGCACAGTTACTGAAATTTAAAACTGTTAAAAGAAATTGCTGAAAAAATTTGCATAGATGGATACTGTATAATAGACTACGCATCAATATGTATTTTCTTTGTGCTTTAAACTTTTCAATGCGGACTCGGCGCGCTGTGACTCATGTTGCTTCAAGCGCACCATTCTGCGCTCGGGATGCGCATAAGCGCTTTGAGCCGCACTGTATTGGAGCCTTTCATATCATAATACAGTGACGCAATGAAAGATTATTAATAGCCGTTCTTGTTCTGTCCTATCTATCATATGTTGCTACCTCATTAAACAGCTGTGCTATACATTTAAAAAATGTATTTAAAAAAAATATATATACAGTATAGTAGGCTATATATAAAATAATTGATATTTTTGATTTTTGTTATCTTGTTTTTCATGAATGTATTTTACAACAATACAAAGAGCAATGTGCAGAGTTTTACCAGATTTAGTGTTACACTTAATGTCTCTAATTTTTTCCCCACTAAACGTTTTTTTTTCACTAAATGTTCAGATTTTATACAATTATTGTGATTTTCCTAGACTAAATTTTACTGCTGAATTATCCACTAATCTAGTTTATAATAGCATTTATGTCAGATTATCATCATATATATTTTTTGTTGTTGTTGATTTTCTTTATAATGAAGTTGTCTGTATTAAGTAGATTGTGTTTAACACACAAAATAGTGATTATCAGTTCAACACAGAGTTATAGAAATTCTACTTGATTTAAAAAAAAAAAACTGCACTGGTATCGGTATCGGATCGATATCGGCCGATACTCAGAATTTTTGGTATCGGATCGGATCGATTCTGAAAAAATGGTATCGTTGCATCCCTAATTTAAATAGATTTATTCATTGCATTATTATTTTTATAATAACACTATAATGTCATACCTCCACCAAGTGGTTGTCTGGGCCATAAAGTTCTTTGTCCAGTTCAATGACCAGGCTTTTAAAGAAGGATGAAAACTTTCGTTTCTGTTTCCCAGGCTAAGGAGAGTTAGAAAGAGAGAAATAAGTAGGGAAAAGGGGAGAGAGAATACAAAATGTGTTCATGCCATTGATTGATACTGCATTGTTTGGAGCTGACCGCACTGGAGGGATTTTTTTTTAGAAGCAGCTCACACAGCTATTGCGCCAGCATGTGTTTGCGCAATGCCTTGCCTGTCCCTCCCTTGCAGTACCACACAACTTATAACAACTCAGGCAGAAGAAAGTAAAGAAAAAGAATAATTTCCTCTTTTCATGTGGCAGCAGCACAACCAGAGGTCTTTAGCTGGCAAATACATGCTTAGACGTTTACGGACTAATTTCACAAAATGGACTAAAGTTTCAATTCCCTTTCCTTGAAAAGTCTGGGAACATGGAACAGCTTAGAGTACATCTGGTTTGAAGGAGTGAGCTGAGGACATGAGCCAGTGAAGTTAAGCTGGCCAACAGACCAAGAGACTCAAGACTGCCAAATAAAAAAGAATTAAGGATGGGGCAACAAAGTCAGATTGTATCTAGAGCCGTTACTTGTCATGAAACACTGTAAATGGACTCCACTGCGTGATCGCTCAAACTTGCCTGGAGTTCACATATGTGCCAACAAGTGAACCCATAGTGAAAATCATTACATACATCCTCCAGGAGTTTGCCTTCCACTCGAAGTTCCCAGGATGAAACTTTTTCAGCCTCCTCTCCCTCTGGCTTGCCAGGTGTGTAGGTGTTAGAAATGTAGATCCTCAGTTTGCGTTTTTGCTGGACATTGAGATAATAAAAAAAAATGGTTAATTTCTTCATATTGGCATAGAGAAAAAAAAAAGTCTAGTAGCCAGTGAATCACAAAGCTAAAGCAAAAAGGGTTAGTTCACCCAAAAAAATTAAATTCTGTCATCATTTACTCGCCTTGATGCCGTTTCAAACCTGTTCTTTCATCTGTGGAACACAAAATAAGATATTTTGAGAAATGGAAGGTCACCAAAACAGGTTGGTTACCAGCATTATTTAAAATATCTTCTTTTGTCACACAGGTTTGGATATGACATGAGGGTGAGTAAATGTGTGAGCTTTCCTTAAACTTAGCTAAACTAAGAATTCATCTCTGAATTGCTACTCCAGTCTACTACATCTACCGTGATCGGCTTTTTGATGGCCTCCTGTATCTCCATGCGTTTGCGTGCAATGGTCTGGTCCAGCTTTCTCTCAAAGGCCAGAAGGTCCATGTAAGCCTGAGACTCTGGGACCAGATCCCTGATCTGAGGAAAACCAAAATCATGAGAAACTATGCACTTCAGCATCACAAAAAAAAAAAAGAAAAGATTTACACTATTCTGGTTAAACTCACCCTCTGTGGGAGCACTTTGTCAGCCATCTTACGCCTCTTCACCCTGAAAATGTAGAGCAGATGTGTAAGGAACATGACTCAACACAAACATATGTTCAAATATTATTTCAATTACAGAGTGCAAAGTTTAAAGCACTGGAGATCTAAAGTGTAAGCCATACAATTATCCTCAAACAAACATAACTTTTTCTTCATAAATTTTACAGTGAAACAATCATTATTTTGGATACACATTTGAAAATTATGAATCTGTCCTGATCGAGCTCAAATGCTGAATTACTTTAACAGCAGAAATATTTTTATAAAAATATCAGCTATAAATAAGAGAGTTTTAAGGGTGTGTTCACACTTGGCATGTTTGGTTTGATTAAACGAATCCTGGTGTGATTGCTCTGTTAGTGCGGTTCATTTGATAAGTGTGAACGCTGCCACCGAACCCTGATGCACACCAAACACGCAGACCAGAGCGGTCTTGGTCTAAAGATTGGTCTCGGTTTACTTCCAAACAAACTCTGGTGCAGTTTGACTGAAATTTGAACGCACCAAATGTAAACAAACCAAAAATGGGACATGATGTCACAAGATGCGACCCTAAAAAGGACAGAATGCTCAGGCATACCTATTTTTTCTTATCATAGTCGCGATGTTGCCCATTACAGTTCGGAACAGGCATCAGAATCGCGTCTCCTCGCAACAGATCTTTCTTTGTGTGTAACGGAGGGATTTCTGCAGCTGTTTTGGCTCCTTAACAGATTTTATAAGCTCTTCATGAGTTCTCAGCTGGTCAAAATACCATGTAGGTTACGCACATAAAACGAGTGCATTTAGCCCAGCACACAGCATTGTTTTCATAAAAGCCGACCAATCAGGTTGTGAACATATCCCTATGCCTTTAGGTTCGGTATCTTTAGGTTCAGTGTTGAAAAAATGCCAATGTGAACACTAAGCGGACCAGATCCAGGACTACTCTTTTTTTGGTCCGGACCAAAGTGAACTGAACTACAAGTGTGAACACACCCTAAATCCATTCTGCCCCCCCAAAAAAAAGAAAAAAAAAAAAAGAGATTTTTTTTTCTAAAATTTCAACAATTCCAGTTGGGCCTGCTTATAACACAACAATAAACAAGATAAAAGAGGAATGTGATTCATAAGGAGTCTCTTATGCATAAATATGCAGCGATGCATGAAGCACCACTCACATTGAAGTCGTTTTCAAACTAAGTATTTTTCTGTTGGTCAATCTGAATAATTCATCAGACCAACTTAAACATGAGTGAAATCTGCATGGGGAATTCTTTCGCCCTTCCGCAAAACTTCTGATTGCATGGATTTTTATTGAAATTACTGGATTTTGCCTGCAAAATTTCGCAGAGCAACGGTAAATGTGACCACACCTTACGTCTGTGGGGTTTTTCACCTGTTTTATCATTCAAAACCAAAAAGAATCATCTGCTTGTATTAGTAATATATCTCTCCTCAACTACATGCATAATTTAAAGTATTAAGGCCCGTTCACACCAAGAACGATAACTATAAAGATAACCATATTAGCATCAACAACAGCAGACGATATTCTATTTAAGCATGTGCTGCAGTTTTGTCATCTGCCAATTTAAATGCTCGAGCTCAAAGCAGAATGGATTCTGATTGGTTGTCAATCTTTTTTATCGTTCATCAGCTGGAAAAAAAAACGTTCTGAATGATAAAAGATATTCGTTAGTTGAGAAACGATATTCCAATGATATCGTTTCTCTGTGCCATTATCTTTATAGTTGCAGTGTGGACTCT
The DNA here is from genome assembly GCA_026230005.1 of Gila orcuttii. Lineage (NCBI taxonomy): Eukaryota > Metazoa > Chordata > Actinopteri > Cypriniformes > Leuciscidae > Gila > Gila orcuttii. The sequence goes on from JAPDVR010000017.1 coordinate 10,402,495, forward strand.
GGTATTCTTTTCATTTCTCATGTTTTAAGACAAACCATGTGCAAATTCATGTCAACACCATTGCTAAGTATTTTCTCCTTAAAACTGCAGTGAACCAAAGACATTCTCAAAAACACGGTTTGAAATCACTGGTGCTTTTCTGACATCACAATCTACCTCTACCTTGTAACCAATCACGTCAATAAGTTGTTAACGAGTGGATCTCTGAGCTAGTGTGAGTGAGTGGAGGTGGGGCCAATTTGCATATTCATAGAACCACATATACTAAATGAGACAAGGGTGTAGAGTTACATTCAAGCTATTTTAAGGCATGAAGAAATATTTTTCAAGAAAAAATAAATGTAATTTTGGTGTTTAAAGATGAGTTTTAAGGGATAAAATGATTGACTACAGGGTGACTAAGTGTTTTAAAATAGAGGCGAATAAAGTGTGAAAGTATACATATAATATACATGTATCCAATTTCTAGTGATCGACCGATGTATCGGTTTACCGATATTTTTCCCGATATTTAAGCATTTTCCCATAATCGGGTATCGGTTTTGTAATATTGGATTTGCCGATAAATGGCGCCATCTTGTGGCCGTTTTTAGAATTCCGCCATTGCAGCCCGCGTCTGAGGAGATCAGTCAACAACAACTCTGTGCACACGTAAAGTATATGTTCTACTTGCTTTGCTTTAATTATTCAACTTTATTTAACATAACAGGCATGCAGAAATGAGGTTTGAGACATAAATGCCTGATATAGTTTATGCAGCTTGGCTCTAAAAAATTGAGTCAAACTCATGGAGTCACGTAGCGTAGCCTAATCCTTCATGTCCTGCCCCAATAAAAACATAACTTTACATGAATTAAATAAAACAGACATGAATGAGTGCATGTTGAAAATAAAATCGCTGAATTTAATTCTTTATCTGTTGTATTTGCTCACCATTAGTCTCGAAAAAAAGTTTGTTCATATTGCTGAGCACTCACTGGGTTGATGATCAGGAATGCTCAAGCACGGCCACTGAATTAAATTTTTGTCAAGATGATCTTGTTTAAACACCCAAGATTATATTATCATTTACTACATAGCAATTATTTCGCTAATACACATCTAAATATACCGCTTTGTGGCAATTAATTATTTATTATCTGCACGCGCGATCGCGGTTGAGTAGCCTATAGTTATGTGAAAATGCATAGATAAACAGCACTTTGTCAGAAAGTATTTCATGATCTAGACCTACAAAAATATTATTAATAATTAATAACATACTAGTTGGAAAATGCAATGATGTATATGCTGTTTTGTCTGTTACTTTCCTGACAATGTTATATTCCAGCTAATATTATTCAGTGAATTAATATTACCCAGTGAATTATTCCTTACTCTTAGTTTAAACCTATTAAACGGCACATAAACCTTCTAAAACTGTTTAAAATGAATTACATTTCTGCAAAGGTGATATGACTCCCCTGTCAATTATTTTCTCCATATGAAAACATTAGACTTTTAACATTTATTTTGCCTATTGTTAACATTGTTGCTGCTGATGCTTATAAATTATATGTATAATTTAGATATAAATTATATAATGTAATAATATAAATGTTTTTATTGTAATTTGATTTATTTACCATTTATGAAAACAAACAAGGCAGGCTTACAGAGCAGAATGCTGAAATGTATTCTGCTTAACTGGGAGTATTAAATTACACTACTAAAATAGCTACTAAAATTCATCTAATTTAGATTTTTCACCCCCAGTATGTTAGAATAATTTTTGTGCTTTATTTTTTACCTCATCAAAGCTTTTATTTTTAAACAAAGGCACTTTATTTTTTGGAGTCAGCCCCCTCTATTTATTTGTGTATAAATATAAAGTTTTATATTTATATATTATGTAGGAGGGAGTGATTATATTATATATTATTATATTATATATTATATAGGAGGGAGTGATTGTTATAAATAAAATGGTTTGCTTAGTTCATTTGTGTTGTAATAATTGTGTCAAAAACAGAAGTATAACAGTAAATAAATATCGGCTCTGCATATCGGTTATCGGGCACATAAACATGCAAATAATCGGTATCGGTTATAAAAAATCAATATCGGTCGATCACTACTAATTTCAATGCTACGGCTTTTGTGTAGATATTTAAAGATTAAAGACTTTAAGATATTTTACAAAAAGAGTCCATTTGAAACATTAACTAAGGTTAATAAAAGTATTGTTTACTGTTCATATCAACATTTAATAACACATTTTTTACATAAAACTAACATGAATGATCAAAGTATAATTAATATTTTTTATATTTAAAAAGTACAGTAGGCTACATATTATTATGTATAGTTTTTCAATTTTTGTAATAAAGTTCAGCACTATTTTATGTTTGTTTTCATTCAGTATCCATTTTAAAAACTATCGAATGATTAATCGGTTAGCAGCCAGCGTGGTCCAACCTAGTTATTATTACCGGTAAAATCCACTATCGGTCGAACTTTAGTAACTGCATTGACTGACAGGCAGTCTAGCGTGCACATAGCCATGCCAGTGCTGATCCTTCTGAAATATCTCAGCACTTTTTGAAAGCCTCTTGTCCCATTTGAGAATCTGAAAATGTTAGAATAATAACCCAACAAGCTTATTTATATAGCAAAATAATAATAATTATAATATGGCGATAATATCGCATATTGCTATATTGAGCCACACAAAATCACCGCAAGGGAGATTCCTTTACTGTGACAGCCCAAATTAAGAGGACAAGGCAATATTCCATAAAAAAAAAAAAATGAAAATCATCTAAAACAAACTTTTCTTGGGGCTCCAAAAATAAAACTGTCCTTTGTTCATAAGGCCCATAACCCAGACACAGAATTGTGAAGTGACATGAATGCTACAATAACTTGCCATTCATGCACAAACAATGATACTAAATATACTAACCCCCTTCTCTGACCCATAAGACCACCGGACTGCTGCTGTTGCTGCTGAAGAAGTCTCTTCCGGTTGGGGTCCATCGCACCTTGAGGCATCCCAGGTCGCATGGGCATGGCTCCACTATAAGACGGACCAGGTAGAGGGGAACCCATAGACCCCATGCCCCCCATTGGCATTCCTCGGCTGGGTGGCATACTTGGGCGCTGTGGGTACGATTGCAGGATTTGAGTATTACTAATTTTAACACTCACAAACTGTTATAGGTAAAGTTTGTCCAAAGTAAAACTTCACGTAGGACTCCATGACTAAGATGGCCTATAAAGGCAGCTTACAAAATACATTAAAACTTCACAATAAGGTTCCATTAGTTAAAATTAGTACATTAGTTAACATGGAAATAACAATACAAATAAATTCTTAAGCATTTATTAACCTTAGTTAATTTTAGCATTTACTAATACATTATTAAAATCAAAAGTATTATTTAATGGACCGGAGCTAACAACGTTTTTTTTTTTTATTAACTAATGTTAAAAAAGATTAATAAATACTGTTACACATCGCTCATTTTAATTAACGTTAGGCTAATTCATTAACTAACTAACGTTAATGGGAACTTATAGCAAAGTGTTACCAAAAATACTGTGGCGGTGCCATGATACAGTGATGATATCAAATGGCTTTGAACTTTACTTGAATACATATCATGAGCATAGACTGTAAAAAAAAATAGTTCATGAGATAATGAATACCATATTCATACACAACATTTGTGTGGTAGCCTACTCAACCGCGCGGTAAATAATTATAATATTACATGTTCAAACATCTTGGTATTACCAATATGTCCAAACAAAATATTATTACCATGGTATAACAAAATAGAAAATACCATGGTACTTTTTTTGTTTAAGCCTAATGTTTGCAAGTAACTTTAGTTATTCAAAGTAAAGCACGCGCGTTTTCTTCATGGTGGGACTCAAATGCGGAAGTAGATGTTTATTCTTCATGTGCCTCGGCGCTCTTAGAATGACTTTTAAACATTTTCTTTTTGTATTTGTATAAAGAAGCATCATTGTAGATTATTTTCTGACATATTTCATGTCATAAATGTGCCAATAAATGCAAATGAAATGACTCTTCCTCAATTAAGACAGAAGGGAAGACTGAAGCTATGGCGTGATGCTAAACGCAGATAACAAATAAAGAGTGGTTTCTTCACTTACTTGGTGATACTGGTTCGGAGTACTGCCCATCCCTCTGTAGGGTGAATTCTGTGGCATTGCTGACATTCTCATTGCGCTAACGTTACTGTTACCCGGGTTCATGAGGTTCATGCTGGGGTTCATTGGGCTAACGTTACTGTGGTTGACGGGGAAACCCGATCTAGAAGCCATTTGTGATTATTTTCACTGCTAATAATTGTTAAGAAATTAAATTAAAACCGTTACGGAGTCACTCGATAAACGTACGTTGGAGTCACGCGTAACCACATCTCGTTCAAATATCGATTTATTTATCTGTCTTTACTTGTCGATCGATGTCCGCTGAATGTGTCATATCTTCCTCTAAAGCTTGTCAACCCCCCATTTATCATAATGATTTCCTCTCAACAACATTTTAAGAGCCTGACCAATGTCGACTACAGTTATCAGTGTGTGTGGCTTCTCAGATCTCCTCCCCCTGGGTTGCCAAATAACTTTCCCTCGTAACAATAAGTTTGAAAGGTGTTTTTTGAAACTTTTAGATGCCTCGGACCTCCAAATGCGTTGATCACTTTGCGACAGACCCCTTCCTAAAATGACAGACAGATAGGCCTATATATTTTAATGTATAAAAATCCAGTTATATTTTTTTTTAATAATTAAAATTATATTGCCTACACACACACACAATATATATATATATATATATATATATATATATATATATATATATATATTCATATTTGTTTTCTCATGATTTTTGACCAGATTTGGGAATATTTTAATATGATCTATTATCAAATTTGGTAAATATGAATATAAAAACAACAATTGTATTGATAAATTGTATTTAGCACGTTAACTTTGACAGCCCTAAAAATACAATTTGTAATAATAATAATAATAATAATAATAATAATATATAGCCTATATATATATTTTTTTTTTTTCTTTTGGTATGGAAGCCCTAGCACCTGCTGATTAAGTGGGCCACTAAAACTCACTTACATGGACTTCCACAAAGAGATTCTTTCCAAGAATGAACAAGAATATTTGTGGGCGATAATAAACAGAGGTACGTGAAATATAGCCTATTTAAATAGCACCAATTGGGATCTGTATAATTTCAAATAAAGACAAATCATAATGAAATGCCAAAAGTGGTTAAATAAACATAAGTGTTCTAATGTTAAGTCAGGGACCAGGGTGTACTTAAAATGTTACCATTTTTCCCCAAAAATGATTTTCAAATGGATGTCATTGTATCTGCAGCAGTCTTTGTTAAGGCATTTTTTTTTTTACATTTTATAACTGAACCTTTTATTGGTAATTTGAACTGGTACTTTGGGACCATAAAAAAAATAAAAAACACTAAGGGGGCCTTTGCCAGCTGTACTCTGTAATATTACACAAGCAATATACACAGACACGTAGAGTGATGCAAACTGTGAAGATTCACAATACGTCGAAATCGCATACTGAGTTTGAGTACAATATTTGATGACAAACGGACACGGAGTGTTGGACTACTGGAATGTAGCTCATCCAGTCAATTCTGAGGACCAAAACTATTGGTCTATACAAAAAGTAGCCAGTTAATATTCATATTTCTTAACTGCCAATGAAAACAGTTCCAAAATAAGCCAAAGCCTCAAACATTGCATTTCACCAAGGGACAATACTGGAACAATATAAGTGAGTGGATCTGTTTAGAAATCACCCAGCTCCAGCTTCACTCTGAGTTTTGAATTTTTTTTTTTAAACCAATTTCATGTAAAATCTCTCAGTGGTCCGAAATCGGTGCCTTCACAACACCTAATAAATATTTTGTGAAATAAATAGTGTAGCACACACATGAAGCATGTTCAGAGTTCTGGTTTGTTTTATTACATGGATGACATGCCCATAAGCGTATGGCTCATGGTCAGGATAGCAGCATCTTTCACCTAGTCAAATATATATACAGTTACAAACAAAGTGAGACCGCACAGGACACTTTACACTGTAAACATCTAATACATAAAAACAAATTGAGAGAAGAAAAACAAATTACAATGATAAAGATATTCAAGACTTAATTCTTTCTGGAGATCTATGCCAAACTCTCTTTGTAACCAATAACTTACTATTGAATTTTTTTTATGATAATATGCTATAGACATACAACTGTACCACATTTTGGCTATTGAACTACAGAGAAAGGAATTGAACTCAACTGGATCATGATTCTCCAAAAAAACATTATATTAAAACATTGTGTAGTAATTACCTGATGGGGAACAGTTCACACTGATTTATTAATCTTTAACAATTTCATTATTAACGGACGCAAAATCCTCCCAGAATGAGAAATTACTCATGAAAATGTATGCGTTAGTGAGAATCCTGCACCTTATTTATGGGAGAGCTCAACTGGCCCAGCATCTACGACTCGGCTCTTTCTGCCTGCCGACATGATGATCTGAGTTCTAACTTCCTCCCTGAGAGCATCGTGCAAGTTCCTCTATCCTAGATGTGCCATTTTTGAGAGACCAGCCATCAAAGCTGCATGAACAGGATATGAGAGATTGTGCAAAAATTTCTGAAGACAAAACTAATGTAAACTGAATGACAGAAGAATTAGTCCACATCTCCTCCACTGATCAGCATAACTCAGCTCACACAATCCTGTGATAAGGTAAACCGTGTTGCACTGTGGGTAGTGAGTGACTCCTGCTTTCCCACAGTGTTATTGAGAGAATGTCTCGCCTCTTAGCAAAACACACACACTGTCCTGATTCTCCACACGCCGTTTAGGACCCAGCAAAGCTTTAAGAAAATTATTCACCAGACAGTCAATTATAATGTCTTATCTTTTTGTCAATAACTTTCACTGACTTAAATAAAGACTGTTAGCATACAATATCACTTACAACATTTTTCAACTAGCATGTAAAGCTTTGAAATTGGACCTTGAACATGCTAAATGCACCGTAAGGGGCCATTAACACAGAGTGTGTTTTTGCATTCCACTGCGCTGCAATTCTATTGGTTTCACTGTAAACCGGCTAGATGGATGTGTTCGATTGATGCGCTCGTGTATTTTGCAGAGTCACGTGCATGACATGGCATTCTAAAAATGCTGTGCTTAAGATAAAAGTAGTTCAACTTTATATATATGTATATAAAAAAAAGATAAAAAGTAGTTCAACTTAAATATATATATAAAAAGAAAAGTAAAGAAAAAAAGAAGAAAAAAAAAAAGAAGTGTACTTGCATGTTTTTTTTTTCTATTCCGTTTTTCAGCGCAAAAACGCGTTCTGTGTGAACGGCCCCTAAAGGCCCCGATATACTTCCAAGCAAAATTGAAGAAAGCTGAACTTGTGGTATGTCATTTTGAACACAATCAGGCCTAAACAAAGATCGTTTTGGGAGCCGAAAAAGCTTGGCAAAGCGAACGTTCCAGAAAAGTTTGCTCCAGTTAGTAAATCCCTTCAAAACTACCATCGGTCCATGGCGATTACGTAATGGTAGGTGTGGCTCTGAGGCTCCGCCTTCTTTGATGTGGAAATCTTCTCCACTTCATTTCTTCTGTTCAGTCTGTCGAAACACACTGGAAAGTTGTAATTCTAATTGAAAGTGACACTGACACTGATTTTTCCATGTTTAATAATGCTAATCAGCTTGCTAGCAATCTATTGTATAAAGTGCTATATAAATAAACATGACTGAAGTGATTAATTGCAGAGCTTGTGCAAACATATCCACCTCGCTATCAGATACTTTCTTAACTTTCGTTTTTTCACCGCTGTCATTTTTGTTTTGTTTATTTTGCTATTGACAGAAATGCACGCGATGCATATTAACATATTCTTCTAATTGCTGCTCTCAGTAGTATGGGCGGTATCGGGATGTTCGCTAATAGTATATCGCTGCAAAAAATGTCAAACTTCTTTTTACCTCTAAGCGAAGAACAAAAAATAAAACTTGAGTATATTGGGGCCTTAACATTTGATATACTGTTAATATACTGTTAGAGATTTCACACAATTGTTTTGTTTTGGATGGAAGTGCACGTACTTACCATTTTTGTGTTTCATGGATTTGGATCTTCTTGGTGAATTTGGATTCTGTACAGAAAAAAGAAAAAAAAGACGTCAAACATTAGCCTGCAGCCAGGATATGCAAATGAAAGCAATGAAAAGACATTGTAAAAGAAAGATTCAGGCAACAGTACACTACACTCCAGCACTGATTAGAGAGATAATGGGCCCTATTTTAACGATCTAAGCGCATGGTCTAAAGCGCACGGCGCGAGTGCACTTTGAGCGTGTCCGAATCCACTTTTGCTAGTTTTACGACGGGAAAAATGGTCGTCACGCCCGGCGCATGGTCTAAAAGGGTTGTCCCTATTCTCTTAATGATTAATGGGTGTGTTTTGGGCGTAAAGTGCAATAAACCAATCAGAGTCTTATCTCCCATTCCCTTTAAAAGCAAGTTGCGCTTGCGCCATGGCGGATTCGCTGTTTACATGGCGGAATTTGCAAGCGGGAAAAACTGAACGCTTCTCTAGCGAGGAAACGGATCTGAGCAGACCATCTACGGGACAAAGTGTACGCGCATTGTTGACCCGCCTATAGGCGCATATTACTAACGCGCTCTTTAAATAACAAAAAAAATATTGCGGCATTGACTTTAGATCAGGTTTCAGTTAGTCAATGGCGCAGTCTATTTCAGTTGCCTCAAAATAGCAACGTACCAACAATACGCCTGAATGCATTTGCTATTTAAACAACACGGCGCAGGACGTGAAAATGGTAACTGCGTCGGGCTGAAACTAGCAGAAAACACTTGCGTCGCACCTGGCATAGAGCACCAGATTCTGTGGCTACAAATGCTGAAAGACCATCTAAGAGCCGAAAAAACCATCCGCAACAGTAAAACAAACTTACCAAGAGTACAGGTTGTTTCATAGAATGTAAAAATACCTTATCTGACTTTCTCTTCTTGGCTGAAAAGCAAAATATTGTAATATGTTAAAATGTAAAAACACGCAGAGATATTGATAAATAGTTGCAGTCACCATTTATGCAATGAAGTCCCTCGAGTGGTTTAGCAATAATCCAGAATATTACCGAAAAAGGTATAACAGTCTCACCTTTCTTTTCTGCCCCATAAGACCAGTCATTGTCGTTGACATCATCATTGTCTTCTTGATCGCTCTCTGATTTATTCGTGTTGTTGCCGCTTGCAATTCTAAATATACATTTATACTTACATTACCCTCACATGTTCCAAAATCAATGTTATCAATAATGGATTCTAGAAATTCAGACAAGCACAACCCTTTATGAACATTTGCCTGGAGTTCAGGTGGCATCTACAGTTTCTTGTGGGCGGTGAAGGTAATGTTTAGTCATAATACCTGCGGTTGGCGATGCGACTGCTGTTGCGGCCCATGCCGAGGCATTTCTCCAGGTGAGGAGCAAAGCGTGAGGCGGCGATGCTCCGGCTGCAGTTGGGACACACGCACTCTTTGTTTTTCCACTGGTTGTACACTTGCCCGAAAATGTCTACTCCAGGCTGGTCCACGATTTCTACAAGAGACAGTGAAAAATTAGTTTGGTAAATTTGTAAATTTGGGTCTGTTCCTCAAAATACCACATATATCAAGTTGGTTCACTCACTCACATTAAAATAAATGGGAGAAAAGCTGCGTTCACACCATGCCATAATTACAGTAACGATTCTGACTGTAAAAATGGTGAAGGGGACAAAAAAAATATAGGACAGGACTTGATTTTGCCCATCTGGAATTGATTGGATCATTGGATGGTTGTGGTTTTTATTGCTGTGATCTCATGAGAGAGACAGGCTGTCCCGCCCTCACGGCTCACGCCAGTAAACACATCAGAGAAGTGGTGGGAGGGGAAGTTATTTTGATTAAAGATTATTATAAAAATAATGATGTGCACGAATAAATCATTGATAATAAATATGGCAATATTCCATAAAATAAGAATTGTCAATTTTGCTTTCATGGTGACTTTAAAATGTTTAAGGTGTAGTTCATTCATATCAAATTTTGTTGCTGATATGAAATACATTTTATTTAAAATTTAATTGAGCAAGCAGTTTTTGAGCTTTTGGTATTTCCCCATTCAAGAAGCTAGGAGTTAGTCGTGCATGCTTGAAATAGCATCCTGGAGACATTGCAAATGGCCAATGAGTGAACTGATTTTTCTTAAAAGGGACTTTGGTTGTATGAATTTAGATGTCTTGGATTATAGTGCAAAAACATGAATTTTGCTTTTTGGAGCTTGAGAGTGCTTTAACATTTGGCTCGATTTCTCCCCCTCTCCCTGTTGGATTGCGTTACACTGTATTTTTCATTTGCAACAAAGTGGCAATTGTTTACCCCCCCGTTGACAGGTAAGAACCACATAGGAGAAGGCGGCAAAATGCATAACGTTCCTCACCTCATCTCAAAACTTTGGTTTTGTCAACACTATAGCACTTGCGTCTACCTGCTGCAAATGTACATCGAATGTTCTAAAAAAAAAAAAAACGAGGTAGTCCGTTTCTGCAGAAGGCAAACAAATATGAGATACACATTCTCTCATACCGCTTTTCAGAAAAGTGATTGAGAACACACACACAAACATACAGTTTTACAGAATCATACTTCATCAATTGTGGTTCTCTTTTTAAAGTGGACTTGGGTATGTTCCACAGGTGCAAGTTAGAGTTTGGCAAACATTGTTCACTTCATCCAAAAAGACTCGGGTGTGCACCAAAAAAGCTAGTCTGAAAGCACCCTGACAGTGCAGATCCAAATCACTCATTTTATGGAAAATGGAAGCATGAACATTCTTCTAAAGACCTCTTTTTGGGTTACACAGAAGAAAAGAAAGTGATGGGTTCACTTCAGAATGACACTAATTTTCTTTTTTGGGCAAACTATTCCTTTACGGCACCCTCCCGACAGTTCTGAACCATCACGTCTTAAGGTGTGGTCACATTTATCGATGTTCACGAGTTTTCATGGGCACAATCTAGCTCTCGATTGGAATCTACAAGATTTCCCCACGCAGATTTTTGCAATGGGTTCAGGTTGGTCACTCGAATCAGTGCGTTGACCAACAAAAAGCCGCCTGGTTTGAAAGTGTATTTTGTGTGACCTGTGGTTCATACATCACTACACTAATGACAATGGATCTTTTTGCCTGTGGAATTTTGAATATCAAAATGAACATTTTTAACCATTTTAGTGAATAGACCATACATGACTCTGCTCAAATCAGTAGCTATGTTGCAAACTTAAAAGCAGTTCACCCAAAAATGAAAATTCTGTCATTAATTTCTCAACCTCATGTCGTTTCAAACCCGTAAGAATTTCATTCATCTTCGTAACACAAATGAAGATCCTTTTGATTAAATTGAGAGCTTTCTGTCCCTCCAGAGACAGCTATGCAACTGATACTTTAACGCTTCAAAAAGTTAATAAAGAGATCGTAGAACTAATCCATATGAATTGAGTGGTTTAGTCAAAATTTTCTGAAGAGACTTGATCGCTTTATATGATGAACAGATTTAATTAAGGCTTTTATTAACATATAAACATTAATCAACTCACACATCAGTTGTGGTACGCTTGACGTGCGAGAACCAATGAGGTTCATATTCTTGTGTTACGCAGGTTCAGTTGAGCTTCTGTTCGGTGATCAATGTTTAAATGTTAATAGAATCCTAAATTAAACCTGTTCATCATATAAAATAAACCGCTCAATTCATATGGATTAGTTTTACGATCTCTTTATGAACTTTTTGAACCGTCAAAGTGGTAGTTGCGTAGCTGTCTATGCAGAGTACACAGAGCTCTCAGATTTCATTTAAAATATCTTCATTTCTGTTCCGAAGATGAACAACAGACTTACGGGTTTGAAACGACATGAGGTTGAGTAATTAATGACAGAGTTTTCATTTTTGGGTGAACTATTCCTTTAACATATGTGCTAAACTGGAATATCGAGTTAAAAATTTGTGAAATAAAGCAGCGTTTCCATCCATGTGTTCAAGAGACTTGATTGATTGCCATAATCAAGAAATGTGTCAGAGTCTCACCAAAGTCTTTCATACTCTCCTGGTCTGTATCATCCAGGAAAAAGTATCCTTGTTTGACAGCCCTGTGAACTTCAAAACAAAGACCCAAACAGGCATCTTCCACTAGGTCAGACAGGATCTCTTGAGCAAATCCCTGTGGGTGAAGGCGCGACACATGCAAGAATTAATGTGCTTGAATCGCACAGTAACATTCAGAAAGATTAACATCACATTCACGTCGCACACACTGGACACAGCTGGGAAAACCAATGAAATGAGTGTAAAATGTATATCATGAGAGACGAGCTTCATGACACACCCGCATAAGCTTTTGTTTATTCAACACTGATCCAATTAAGCAGAATATAACATGAAAAACAAAGGCTCACCTCCATCTTACTGTTGTCCATACTGGACAGAGACACGTCCTCCATTTTCATTTGCAAAAGCTCCAGGAAAAAGCACTGCTGTCTACATGCTGTAGTGCAGCAGTCATAGGCTGAGGAGGGGCTGAAACAACAACAACCCAAACAAAGGAAGACAAACAGAGACACAGGCAGGGAATGAGACAGCAACATATGATCCCGGCTGCAATTATAAAAGCATAAAAAACAAAAGTCCTCACCGTGTATTTATGGATGTACTTATATTATTATGTACAATCGGATAAATAATAATACACACCGCTGTAAAAAGAACTAACGTTACTAGAAGAATGAGCGATACTAGAAGGATGAACTCAATGCATTGCCTTGAATAAGAGCCGTTTACACTGCATACTGCAAACACTCGCATATCATATCTAATGATTAAGGCTGTTTCGTATTAACAAGGGTAACATATATCATATCATTTTGTCAATCGATGATTGATCACGATAACACGTAAGTTAACGTTATCCCATTTCGCCTTCGTTCGCCTTGACTGAAATTACAGGTTACATTCAGAAATGTGGACACAGATTAACTAAAATGCTGTAATGGCATAAGATAATTAAGTGACAAAGTATGTCATTAATTATGATTGATGCAAAATGTTTTATTATTATAAAGATGTTTACAGGGTAAGTTAAGATTTGCGTCCATTGGCTTGGATAGCCGCCCTCTAACGTTACTGACTGACTTGAATTTGAGTCGTAAGAGGTTATACTTCATACTGCTTGCGAAAATCCTAACAAATACTGTCGTGTGATCTCTATTGTTTATCTGTATTATATGGACATTACTTTCTGTCACTCACCAGCTCTGGAATGGAGGCTGTTGCTGTTGTCGGTCTGTTCACTCCACTGACTGAAGCTGCTCATCTGATTAAATCAATAATGAAATCTGTATCTACTAGGTCTTTGTCCCATTAATGGTATGCGCATGAAAGGGAACACATACAAAAGGTCCAACGAAACATTTCCCTTAAAGTATTTCCTCACTGACAAAACAAAGTTCCACATTCAGCGTTCAATCTCTTATCCCGTCCGCAGACTTCCATTTCCCTTTACCCAGACCTGACCAATCGATCCTCGTTCATCGTATGCTGCTGAAATGCGTCACCGCTGAATCGTCTAGCCTGGTCTGAGAAAAGGAAAATGGAAATTAAACGAAAGTTCTTACTTATTTTGTCGTATCTGCTATATTCTTATACAGAAACACAACACAATTAATACAGTTTAATTAAAATGTAAACGGAAAACATAACAGCTAATTTAAAATATTAAAGTCCCACTGTAGTCAATAATTGAAGCCTATAGCCTATCTCTTTAAACTTTGATCACCAAAATGACATATTTAAACGTTTTTTAATAATAATAAAATCTTTCATGCCTTGAAATAGCTTAACTACAACCTTGTCTCATTTAATGCGGTTTATTAATATGCAAATTGGTCCCGCCTCCACTTTATGCTCGTTTACCATCACACATTGATGTGATTGGCTACAAGGTAGTTTGTGACGTCAGAAACACCAGCGATTTCAATCTGCGTTTTTGAAACTGTCTTTGGTTAACTGCAGTTTTAAAGAGAAAATACTCAGCAATGGTGTTGATTTATGAATTTGCACTAGAGGGCTGCATTGGGATTGAGTCCCGCCGGGTCCCGCGGGACCCAACGCAAATCTCGCGGGAGCGGGCGGTTTGAACTTTGCTGCGGGCGGGAATGGGCGGCTAAAAAAAACAACTGCGGGATCGGGAGGTAGCCTAGCGAGTCGACATGATGGAGAGATGTCAATAAATGATGTGGAAAAGAACCTCAAACAGGTATTTACAGCACAAAACCTAAGCAAGGCTGACATTTGGACTAGCCTACTATTCATCTTCCTGATCAGTGCGTCAGAATACATGTAGGCCAGGGAAACGAAACAAACAACCCCATGAATCTCTTTAATAATAGCAATACAAATACGTTTTTTCCTGGGGGACGGGAGAAGACACAAAATCAATGCTTCTCTATTATTGTGCGGGAATAAATTCTCAAAGTTTTGCGGGTGCGGGCGGGAGTGGACATACATATTGCGGGAGTGTAACACATATGTTGCGGGAGCGGGCGGTAATGGTCAGAAATTCGGCGGGCGCGGGCAGGAGCGGGATGAAGAAAACAGTCCCGCGCAGGGCTCTAATTTGCACATTGTTTGTCTTAAAGGGTTAGTTCACCCAAAAATGAAAATTCTGTCAGTATTTACTCACCCTCATGTTGTTCCAACCCCGTAAGACCTTTGTTTATCTTCGGAACACGAATTAAGATATTTTTGATGAAATCTGAGAGCTGGATCACTCCTCAATACTAGTCCATAGGCTTCTTCAGGGATTGAAACTTGCCAGCCCCGAAAAGTTATTAAAGACATCGTTAAAATAGTCCAAGTGACTACAGTGGCTCAATCTTAAGTTTATCAAACGACGAGAATACTTTTTGTGCGCAAAAACAAACAAAAATAACAACTTTATTTCAACTATTCATTTCCTTCTCTGTGGGCCTCGAGTCAGTTCACTAGTATAATGGGCATCACACACATGACCAGCGTCGGCCAATAGTGAGCCTACGTGTGATGTAGCTCTACGCAATCACACTAAGTTAACTGACTAGAGGCCCATAGAGAAGGAAATGAATAGTTGAAATAAAGTCGTTATTTTTGTTTGTTTTGCACACAAAAAGTATTCTCGTCGCTTGATAAACTTAAGATTGAGCCACTGTAGTCACTTGGACTATTTTAACGATGTCTTTAATAACTTTTCAGGGCTGGCAAGTTTCAATCCCTGAAGAAGCCTATGGACTAGTATGGAGAAGTGATCCAGCTCTCAGATTTCATCAAAAATATCTTAATTCGTGTTCCGAAGATGAACGAAGGTCTTACGGGGTTGGAACAACATGAGGGTGAGTAAATACTGACAGAATTTTCATTTTTGGGTGAACTATCCATTTAAAGTAGCCTATATTAAAAAATACCACATAGACATAAACAACATTGAAAGCTTGATTTTCACCACATGGGGACTTTAATAACAACAATAATTGTATCTCACAGTCTCACTGATACTAAAATAATACTGTTGCATTATGTTTTGTTATTTGAAATCTTACCTGCTGCTAGTGATTTATCTGTATGTAAGCTGAGAGTCATATTGGAACGTTGAATCCTGTCTATGAACACCCAAAACCTTGAGCAAGTGAACTGTGCGTCTGAAACCATATTAATTCACACGTATGAATATCTTTATCTGCTAGTATTTAACAGCTGATTTTTTTTAACTTTTATTTTATTTTTACAGAATTTGGTTTATGATTAATGTTGGATGTTGCATATGGTATGTGCAAGCTCTTGTAAATATTATTGATCATCAGAGAACTCTACTCTATTCCAATGGTTCTTACAACCATAGCTGCTCAAAGTTGTGGTATTTTCAATAAAAAATCACTGTTTGTTAGTGTGAGTGATAACCTCATCTGAATTGTTAACCATTCAAAGATGGCGGCTGCGTTGACATATGGTAACTAACTTTAGGCTCCAATATGTTACAACATTCTGTTGATGGTGAAGCAAAACAGCAAAACAACAAACTAGTATGGCCACATTATGTAGCATTAGAATAATTTTTATTCCAAATATGCCACTGTTATGCATTGTCACATTGGCTGTTTTTTATTTTTTTTTCCTGTTACATAGAAAGGAAATAAGCTTGTACATGTTTTTTGATTTAGATCTATCGGACAATATAACATGCATTCTTTAAGAAATACACTGCAGGTCAAAATTTTGGAATAATTAATTAATTTTTTCGTTTTTTAAAGATTTTTACTAGCCAAATGACACCTAGACCAGAAATATTGCATCTTAATGGGGGCAAGGCAAATCTTCTCAAACAAGACAAAGTATTTGTAAAAAACAAAAACAACAAAACAAAGACCTAGGCTACATTAATAATTTCTTTATAATGCAGGGAGAATATCTTATCTGTGAAATGTGCTGGTCCTATGTGCATTTTAAAGACCTTCATAATGCTGTACCTTACTGAATATCAGTACAAAAGTTATAAAAGGCACTTGTGTATTTAAATGTTGCATGTCATGATGATGTCATCTTGTAAGACCTGTATTAGACCATTATAATATCAATTTACAGACAGAAAAACCACACACAGCAGTAAAATGAACATAATTCATAATTTTGTAAAAATTTTCATGTGCTGGCTGTAGCCTACTCTAAAAAAAAAAATTAGTTTGGTTGCAGGAAAAGGATCTATAATGGCATTTGAGATTCAGAATACACATCCACTCCTGGCTCCTCTTCAAATGTTGCCTTGGAATCATCACCGTCAAGCTATATTGAAGATACAAAGTACAATGAATTATTATGAAAAGTTAAATGGAAAGTTCACTAGGTTCACTACAACTTGGAATATCGCATGTACGTCAAGTACACTACTGCTAGGCTACTCTGACTAGGCTAGTCAGTGTGCCACTTACACATTTCATCTCTTGCTCAGTGAAAAGTCGTCCAGTCATGAACATGCGCAGAGGGATGGTGAGTATCAGGATGAACGGTAGAGCCAGTGACACAGGGCTCGATTTCACCATCCACAGGACTGCTAGACACACGATCTGGATCGCAGTGAACACGTGCATCCTACTGGTGCTGACCTGCAGAGGGAGACAGAGACCACATGCAAACCAATCTTGAAAATAAAACATTTACAAGAAGAAGAAATCAAAATGCAAACTATTCCAATAGAGTAATGGTAGCATAGACATACTCTTGTAGCATAGGGTTCATTGGGGTGATATTTTTTGGGAATAAGGAGGAGCAGAATTCGATCCCAAAGCTGAATCCCACTGAGGGATGTGATTCCCATGTAGAGGAAGATTCCGAACAGAGCCGTAATAGGAATCATTTTTAGAATGGGCTCCATGAGGATTGAAAGACCTGCAAACAGACAGACAGAGAAGATGTTAATATAGGAAACATAGTACTGTAAGAATCAGATTTAGAAGAATGTTAGATGTATGTCAACATACCAACAAGCAAAGCCACTATTACTCCACTGACTCTCTGTTCCAGAACCTTCTCAATCTCAGGTTTTGGGCCCTTGCTCATGACAGTCAGGGCATTGGCATGAGATACGGATCGTACGGTTGCGGCACTCAACCAAGGAACACCAAATATGGCACCCAGACCTCCCATGCTCACCAGGATGAGAAGATCCATGTGGAAGCCAGAACCCTTGACCATTTTTCTCTCTGGTTTACTCACAATTAGTCTTGAAAAATGAGAGTCAAGTGAAAATATCAGTTTATAAATAAATTTGCATCGCAAATCATTATTCAGAGAGATATATTTGTTCTATTTTTATGTTCTTTTGAAAGCATTAGTAGAATATTTCATCTACAATCTAGCAAGGGTCATCACACTAACCCAACCAGTCACTTTCACTTTCTGTCACACTGTGTGTAATACTGCTCCATATAACTGTATATTTTACTTTATGTTGCACTCTTAAAATAAAGGTTCCAAAAGGGGGTTTTCGCCATGATGCCATAGAAGAACCATTCTGGGTTCCTCAAAGAACCTTTCTGAGAACAGTTTTCTAGAGCCCCTGTGGTGAAAATCACGTTTTAATGTTGTTTAAATGTCTATGTGTTTTTTTTTATATGCTTTAAGATAAATCATGTGCAAATTCATGTCAACACCATGACTGAGTATTTTATCCTTAAAACTGCAGTGAACCAAAGACAGTGTCCAAAACGTGGTTTGAAATTACAGTTGTCTACGTCACAAACATATTGAAACCAATTCCGTCACGAGGGGGGCGGGGTTTAGCATTTAATTAACTATGCTGCGAAGCAGGGGAGTATGAAGAGAAGCCAGGTATATTTTTCTGTTGATATGAAATATCGGGTAGATTTATCAATATAGCAGGTGAATTATGTATATGATTTACAATGTTATGATGAATTATATGCCTTTCTCCAATGAGTTGTTCAAAGCGTTTCTAAGGATATTGATTTTTAGAAAGCAGCTGTCTGACGATGGTGAACGGGAGCATGGTTTGTGTAACATTAGAACCACATTATTAGCTGTTTGATAATGTAATCATACCGATTACTGTTATGTGTCAACGTTGTAGAGAGCGACACATAAAAAGCATTACGTTTCTGATACATCGACATGTAAACGACCCTGTGTAATTCACTCTTCCACTTCTTCTGAATCAGTTTCTGGTTCAAACATATATACACTAAAGTTGACAGTGAATAAGGCAGTTAGAGCTCATGTGATTGAGAGAAAGCGGGGACCAATTTGCATAATCATGAATCCACATAAACTAAATGAAGTACACTAAATGACATTCAAGCTATTTTAAGGCATGAATCATTTTTTTTCACAGGAAAAAACGTTTAAATATGTAATTTTTGTGATCAAAGATGAGTTTTAAGGGATAAAATTATTGACTACAGGGGGACTTTAAGTTATATCCAAAATGATGCACTATACACTCTGCACTTATACTATGCACTATGCACTCCACTGTTTAGTGTATGAATACAGTTATTTTGCTTTGCAACATTGAAGTCTGACAGTACTTAACATCTGCTACATAAGGAAAGCTTTGACGGTTGTCCAGCATTCCACACTTTGTTTTTTTTTTCAGTTACCATAATTAAGTGCATCATTCGGCTATTTAAAGTGCACTTTTTCTTTTAGGAATTTTCAGTGTGAACACACTACTCACACTATTTAAATTACAAAATAGCATAGAATAATGCATAAGTATGCAAATGCTCCTTTAGGATGCACCTTTAAGCCTCGTACACACCGGGACGAATATCGGCTCGCGTTATTCGTCAGCGTTTTTCAACGCGTTTTTTGTGTTCACACCCAAGCGATTTTTGCTGACGATGAGCCGAGTGAACATGCAAATTTATTCCCTGACACTAGATGGCGCTCAATGTAAAACAGAAATACCCCGGTCCACAAAGTGCTTCTGACACTCGCTTGTCACTCAGAAGAAGAGAGCAAGTTTGTCGCGTTTGTCATATAGTTCTTTAGTCTCGTTGGTGTCTCTTTATAAAGACACCAACAAGACCAGCAGCTCTACATTCATCTGGCCTTGCATCTTCCTCGTCTTATTTCTTCCCGGCAGAGTGTAGTAGACGCTGTATATCTTCTTCGCCATTACGTATGTGCAGTGTTGGGCAAGTTACTTTTAAAAAGTAATTAGTTACAGTTACTAGTTACTTCTTCCAAAAAGTAACTAAATTAGTAACTCAGTTACAAATTTTAAAAGTAACTAGTTACTTATGAAAGTAACTATTGCGTTACTTTCAAGTAAAATTAAATTTTAAATGCTCAAATGTGACCCCACCTCTACCCCTCTTTAACGGAACTTAAAATACATGTGCATGTTCAATTATTTATGATAAATTTGAATATTATAATGAAATGGACACTTAATACAATACATTATTAACAGAAACATGAAACGTTGTACACGCATCTAAAAAAAAAAATGTTGCTGTGGGACAAAGTGAGACTAGCCTCCAATCAAACGCCATGTATGTAGATATTATGTTTATATAGTGGATCAATGCAAATAACACAATAGATGTTTTGGAAATTTTGATATGTATTGCCCCTCAACAGGCCACAACTGGGCAAAATTAAATTAAGCTTGTTAAGCTCGTCGCCATACCTGTCTCTCGTTGACTGACTGGCTTGTGTTGTTCCTTGTGTGTCCTGTCCTGCCCGACTATGCGTTATGATGGGTCGTTCGCAATTCATGAGCGTTAGCCGTTAGTGATGATGGGTCGTTCGCGAATGAGCGTTAGTGATGATGGATCGACTCGTTCGCGAATGAGCTTTTGATGGGTCGTTCGCGATTCGCGAATGAGCCGACTCTAAGAGCCGGCTCTTTTAGGTGAACGTTGGGAGCTGGCTCGCATATCTGAAGAGCCGAGTCTATTTTTACAAATTTAGCCTATAGAAATTAAATAATTATGTAATAAAAATTGAAATATTATAGTCAAAGTCATTTAAAGAGCCGTTTGTGAGCCAAAAGAGCCGGCTCTTTTCAGTGAGCTGAGTCAAAAGAGCCGAATGCCCATCACTACTATGCGTGCTTTCGAACACCCGCCCAACTCTACCTCTGATTGGCTTACATTGACATTTTACTCTACCTTATAGCCAATCGTCAGCATTTATGCGCTTGTCTCGTGCTCTGCCCACTAACCAAGGAAGAACAGTAAAAAAAGTATTTGCCTCTCGCTCAGAGATCTAGTTGGTCTGATGAAAAAAAAAACAGCTTCATCAGTTATAGTAACGCGCCGCATTTTTTGGCAGTAACGGTAACGGCGTTATTAAGATGAGAAGAGTAATCAATTAGATTACTCGTTACTGGAAAAAGTAATGGCGTTAGTAACGGCGTTATTTATAACGCCGTTATTCCCATCACTGCGTATGTGTGCTCGGCAAGACCGTTTTGTGTTTGAGCGCCCCCAAGTTGTGTTTTACTGTAACTTCAGAAGCTCCAGACACGTGAGCAAAAGCGCCAATCTCATTGGTCGGATAGTTTTTGACGCGGCGCGTCAAACCAAAAAAACGAACCCGAGGCGTTTTAAAAAAAAATGACGCTTTTACGCGTGGCGTTTTACGCGTCGGTGTGCACACTCACATTGGCGCCCATTGTTTAGTCACGAGGCGTTAAACGTTGCCGAATATCGCACGCGAAATTCATCCCGGTGTGAACAGGCCTTAAGTGTGAAGAATATTTGAACAATCTTCATTGTTCTCTAAGATCGTTTTTTCCACTATAAAGAACCTTTTGTGCAATGGGAAGATTCCATGGATGTTAATTATTCTTCATGGAACATATGGTAATAAAGAACCTTTATTTTTTAGAGTATGTGCCGCATTTTCACTTGAGTGAGGACAGAAAATTTGTTGGAGCCTGATCCCGTCAGTTAATGAATTTTACCAGAAACTGATAGTACCAAATCCTCTTCCACCAGAAAGCATTACTCACGTGGTGATCTGAGACTCAAGGAAGATGAGGATGAAGACCAACATAGCTGGAACAACAGAGGCGAACATCATCCACACAGGGAAGGGCTTGTGTTCACCCATAGGGTTGATTATCCAGCCCCGCATCTTAGGGTTGGACACCTGAAGACCCTTAGGCACCACCAGTTTCTGTAACACAAGTCAAAGGTCAGAGAGGTCAAGATAGTAACTTTACAGGATTGGATCTGAATTAGTACCCTAAAAGTGCTATCTATCTATAAAGGCAGCCAATGCCCATCAGAAACCTAAAAAATAAGGAATCTACTTCTAATCTAAAATGAAAATATGAATTCCATGGAATTCACTTATAATTAAAACTAATTCACAAACACTAAATTACAAACATACCTGAGTGTATGTATCCTCAATATTGATATCGATAGCAACCATGAGGAAAATTGCAATGGGAACTCCAAAGTCACCGAGCAAACGTCGAATCTATGCACCAAACAGATCTTTATGTTTTAAGCAAGAACTTACAAAAAGCTGGTGCAATCCGAAGCCTGCTATAAACAGTCAAGTTCTCATATTTTGATCACAATATTTAATCATTTATTTACCTTGCCTGGCAGGAATTTGCCATTCTTGAACATGCGTAGGTAGTATGCAATAGAGAAACAGCCAAACATGAGACACATGGACAGAAGAGCAGTGTTGGGATAAGGCTGGTGTTGAACGCTTCTCACGACAGATACATTTCCTGTAGCATTATCCAGGAGTCTCTGATAGTTGACAACTGAGTGCCAAGGGTCCTCAACTGTACTGTTTAAATGTTCATAATTCAGGATAAGAGGGTGTTCTTTGAAAATCTAGAATGAAGAATGAAACAAAGAGAGAAAGGTATATTATTGTACAAAATTTGTATATTAATGTCTTGAGAGAGTATCACGACAACTATGCTCTAGAAATTTAAAATGCATAATTAAATAAAAGGAGTGTCTTTGGCTACGAGTGGCTACGAGTGAAACGCAGGATGGCGGTCTGAAGTTATAAGTTCAATAAAAAACCCAATTTGCTGGGTTAAATGTTCTGTCCTATATTTAGCCAGCCTTTGGGTTAAAACAACCCAAATTGGGTTGTTTTTAACCCAGTTTTTTAGAATGTAAGAATTAAACAAGTCTTTATCATGCAGCAAAAATGTATGAAGCCAAAAGATATACAGCGATGGTTGAATGAAGATGAAAAAGAATGCACCAAAACATTAAAATGGCAAATAAAGTATGTACCCTGCCGAGTTTTGAAAAGGTCTCGTAGATGAAGATGAGGGAGATGAGGATGGAGAAGATCTCTTGAGTAAAACGGGAAATGAAGCGGACCAGAAAGCTTCCTTCCAAGGCAACAATTACCACAACGATGACCACCAGCCACGCGCCAATCCACACTCGGCCTACGATGTACTCAATGCCCTGAGACTTACAGAACTACAGCCAGGAGGGAAAGCATGATGGGAGAATTTCAATTACACAAGATCGATGCTGTATATCAGATAAACATTGTAAAGAGAGAAAACACTCACAGTAAAAAAAGCCTCTTCAAACACCAGCAGTGGCCCAGAGAAGCCGATAACAAGCACAGGTTGGGCAGCGACCAGGCAGAAGATAATGCCCAACACTGAAGTGGAGATCATTAGCTCCGACACACCCATCATGTTATCCACCTTATCAGCTGTGAAGAGAAGCAAAGAGTGCCAAACAAACATTTATAAGGTCACTTTTTAAAAGTCTTGATTTGCATTGTTTAGAGAGGCAGAAAAAATCAGATTTTTGGTGTAATTGATCAGCTGAAAAACACATGCAGACCTATGGAGCTAAAGTTTTTTGTATGCCATATTTTACTTTGAATTTATAGTTATATATTTTCTAGTCATTTAACAAAATTTAATTGTTTTTCTGGCACATATATAGATTATAAAAAGGCAGCTTCAAAATTCTGATGTTCTGAGCTTATTCATCTGAAAACTTTCAAAAACTTTTACAATCTGATTATTCGGATACAGAACATGAATTTCAGCACGATGCTTCAACTTTTCAATGATCAAAGAGTGCAAGGTAAGATGCAAGAAGCTAAACTGTTTTATGATACAAATGTTTAACAACCAATAGTAATATCTGGTGATGCAAAATTTTTGTTAAAACATCTAATTCCATATCTAAAAATTTCAGAGCAAAAAGTTGCTGTTTAAAAATATATAAATCTATATTTAAAAAAAATGGCACAAACAGCTGAGTTTGGTAAATGTCACATATCTAGAATTCAAATGTATTAAATGTATTACATTTTTTTAATCAATTTATTAAAGTGAATTAAATATTTTTATTATTTATCTTCATCAAGACTGAGCCCAATCCGGATTTTTGTAAATTCATTTTAGTCTGAAATGTCCTAACGGATTTGATTTTTTTTTTTTTTTTTTGCATAACTTGGGGTGCACTGTGTTTGTAATGTTAAACAAACGCTCATTCGCTCACTATTTCCCAATATAATGGACTGTGTGGACTGTGTGGCAACAATGAATGTGAAACTATGTAATATCTCTGAAATTTCACATTTTATGTCCACACCAGAGCATGTGAGCGGAGTGGAGCGGGGAGCGCGAGCGGGCGGATCTTGGACACAGCGCAGAGCGGCATTTTTAAAAGGACGGAGCGTCGCCCTATTTCCCGCTCCAATTTCGCTCCGCAGTCCGCTCACACCACGAGTCTGAAGCATGCTTAGTCAAGCCTGTCTCGCACAGTCAACAGTAAACTATTTTCAGTCAAAACTCGGCCCAATAATTGAGTTCAAAAAGAAGACAATTTTGGAAAGAAAACTCCACGTCTTTCCCCGCCTGGCTAAAGTAGCTCGCATTGTGTTCAGCATCCCAAGCGGGTCTGCGAGCGCAGAGAGGGATTTCTCCGCTTCTGGCCTGCTGTCAAGAAACCACTGCATGAGTCTGAAGCCTCAGATCACGTCCAAACTTGTCCACTCGTCGTGAACTTAAAAGAACTGTAGATAAGGAAAGCAATTCATATATATATATTTTTTTTAAGTTTGACAACATAAGCCAATTTAAATTGTAATCCTCTGGGCAAAAGTTTAGTTATAATATATATATATATATATATATATATATATATTCTTTTTTTAAATTATTAGGCCCATTTATTCGTTTAATTTTACTGCAGTTTGTGTGTACAATGGATATAAGACAATTTAAATTTGAATCGTGCGCTTTGCGCAAAAGTTCAGTTATCAAAATTCTGGCCTAATAGTTAATTTACTTTTAAAACTTGTATGTATATTTTTGCTTATATAATTTATTTATATTATTAGGTCAATTTATTCGTTTAATTTTACAGGACTTTTTGTGTAGGCTATATTCCTTCTTACACAGGCTAGGCCTAATTTGTAATTTGAAATAAAACATTTCTATTTGGAAAATGTTGTTGTTGCTCTTTAGTTCTTTGGGAGGTAAGCCGTGGTCTAAGCTAAAAGTGAAATACATGCAGATTTTTTTCCTTTTTTGGAGCAAGCTGGGTGCGATTTGAGTGGAGCGCGAAGCAAACTGCGTTGAGCGCTGAGCGACAATGAGCGGAGCGGCCTGATGTGGCTTTGAGCGGGGGAGCGGAGGGGTGAACAGTTCCGTGAGCGAGGAGCTGAGATTCGCTCCACTCCGCTCATATGCTCTGGTCCACACTGACAGCTATTCTCTAAAAAAAAGATTAATTTACTTCACTTGCAAAATGATAGTGTGAATGATCAGTCCTTAAGACCGGATTTGGGAAACATGCATACCAAGGAGACCTCCAAAGGTGATGGCAGGCGAGAGTGCAGCAAAGTAGATAAAGATGATGGCAGCAACAACCTGAGCATTCAAAGCATCCGTGATGTCACTGACATAGTGTTGGTATCGTCCCTTCATGTCTCTGATCATGCCACCGAATGGAACACCGGTACGTGCTAGTGGATCTTCTGGAGGGGGTCCTAAGGATTTTGAAGCTGTAGGAAGATAGATTGGCATTAGATATCTGTGCTCTGTTAACAGTAAGATTTATTTTTTAAAAGACTGTCATAATCAAAGTGAACACCAACAAGGTGATCATGACCCAAAGTTGAGGCAACTTATATCACCCGGAAGGGGTTTATTTTATGATAATGACGGCCTGATTGTACATTTCCCACTTATTTCACAGATTATTAATAAGAGTATTTTATTGTCAGGCTTCAACTAAGAACCTGAAACAGCCATGAAGGAAATCTATTTCGGGGTCACTTTTATCTTGTAGTGTCATTATACAAAAATCTTCCAATCTCAGCTAATATCAATTACAACATTTACCAATACATTATTAAACATCAAAAGTTGTATCTGTTGGCCGTCAAAAGCCAACCACCTCCTCCTCGTGGCGTCGGCTGGAAACGAGTACCCTCGGGGACTCGGCAAACGGTGGCTCTGGTCCCAGCGACAGATGAGGCGACACATCGGCTGGGTCTCTTTGGTCGCATCAAATGGCAGCAGCAAACCAAGAAACCGATCAAGCTAGGGTGTTCCCCCTAGGCGACACGCGTCATCAACGCCCGGATGGTGTGAGAAATGGACAAGGGCTACCTGCTCAAGGATGGGGCAGGCCAAAGAAGATAGTCCACCGAATCCGTCAAGCCACACTTATCATTGGCACCCTCACCGGCCGCAGCTGGGAATTGGCTGATACTCTTAAGACCAGACACATCGACATTGCGTGTATCCAAGAGACGGTGGAAGGGGAGCAAGGCAAGAGACATTGGAGAAGGGTACAAACTCATCTATCATGGTGTCACGTCGAGCCGAAATGGAGTAGGCATGGTCGTCTGCCAACAACTACGAGACAGCATCGTCGAAATCGACAACATCTCTGACCGCCTAATTTCGATCAAGATTGTTTCCGTCCCAACCACCCTCAGAGTCATCTCATGCTACGCCCCTCAAGTCGGCTGCACTGATCAAGAGAAGGACGAGTTTTGGGAAACCCTCGGCGCTCACCTACAGATAATCGCCACAGACGAATACATCCTGGTCGGAGGAGACCTAAACGGCCATGTTGGCGAAGATCGTGAAGGATATGATCAAGTCCATGGAGGACAGGGGCTAGGTACACGCAGCAACGAGGGAGCCCGCATCTTGGATTGCGCTGAAGCTCATGACCTCGTCGTCGTCAACACCTTCTTCAAAAAGAGATCGAGCCACCTGGCCACCTACACCAGTGGCGGCCACAGAACCCAGATCGACTACTGGATGATCCGACGCGGTGACCTGAAACTGGTACTTGATGCCAAGGTGATCCCCTCAGAGAATATCGGCCCCAACACCGGCCACTCGTCCTCGACTTCCAACTTAATTTGCAGCGGCAACCTAGACCGAGAATCACTGGGCCTGAGCAGGTCAAGTGGTGGAAATTGAACGAACAAAAGCAGCAGCTTGCGATGGCCCTCCAAGCACTAGACATCAATTTCGACCAATCAGTTGAAAAAATCTGGGATGATATCTCCAGCATTCTTGAGGCTGCCACCGATGCCCTTGGCTCGACGAAGCCAGGGCGGCGATTTATGGACAAGCAAGTCTGGTGGTGGAGTGAGGACATCCAAGAGGCAATCAAGGCCAAGAAAATGGCGTTCATAACCTGGCACCGGACGCGGCTGGGCGATGATCTCCAACACTATCAGACACTCAAATCAGCCGCAAAACGGGCAGTGGCCAAGTCGAA
This sequence comes from Gila orcuttii, assembly GCA_026230005.1. Taxonomy (NCBI): domain Eukaryota; kingdom Metazoa; phylum Chordata; class Actinopteri; order Cypriniformes; family Leuciscidae; genus Gila; species Gila orcuttii. The sequence continues at coordinate 10,429,977 of JAPDVR010000017.1, forward strand.
AGCCGTGCACTATGACGATCTAAATGAGCGGCTAGGCACACCTGAGGGAGAAAAGATGATCTACCGCATTGTTAATTCCCGCCACCAAGCGACCCAAGCCATTGGTCGAGTCATGCACATCAAGAACGCTGATGGGCAAGCCCTGCGAGACCCATGTGCCATACTCACCCGCTGGTCCGAGTACTTCGCAGCCATCTCAAACGAAGAGTTCCCGCATCCGCCTATCCACAGCTTGGATCCCACCCCTGGACCTGTACCGCCAGTTACCGTCTCTGAAGTCACGAAGGCCGTGAAGAGGATGAAGAATGGCAAAGCCACCGGCCCAGACGACATCCCTGCTGAAGCCTGGAAGTTGATGGGGCACAGAGGAGCCGAGGTTCTTTCCACCTTATTCAACAAGATCATTATTGAGGGCAAAGTCCCGCACGTTTGGACGATCAGCACCACGGTGCCGATCTGGAAGGGCAAGAGGGATGTTGCTGAATGCAAGAACTATCGGCCGATTCGACTCCTATCCCACTCCATGAAGATTTTTGAACGCATCCTGGACAGCCGCCTTCGCAGCATTAATAAAATCAGTCCAAATCAATGCGGCTTCGTCAAAGAACGAGGGACCACAGACGCCATCCACGCTGCCCGCCTCCTGATGGAGTAACACCGGGAAAAGAACAAGCTAGTCCGCATGGTCTTCCTGGATCTGGAGAAGGCTTTCGACCGCGTTCCCCATAATCTCATCTGGGCCTCCCTCCGACGTCACCATGTACCCCAAAACCTACATCAGTTGGGTGCAACTCTTATACCAAGACGTCAGGAGCGTGGTTCGATGCACAGCTGGGATATCATCTCCTTTTAACATCAACGTAGGAGTCCACCAAGGATCGTCCCTTTCGCCCTTGCTTTTCATCACATGCATGGACACAGTGACACGGGACCTCCAGACGCCCCATCCATGGTCCTTACTCTATGCTGATGTTCAGGACAGGGAGCGGCAAGACCTTCAAGACCAAGGGCAGCAGTGGAAAGATCGCCTGGATGCAAATGGCTTGCGACTCAACCTCGCAAAGACGGAGTACCTGGAGTGTGGCCCTCAGACTGATGGTACCATTGGCATCGACGGAACGGATCTAAAGAAAGTTCAACACTTCAAGTACCTCGGATCAATACTCTCATCGAACGGTGACACCCTCCCGGATGTCCGCGCACGTGTGAGTGCCGCCTGGTCAAAGTGGCGCCAAGTCACGGGAGTGCTATGCGATCGCCGAATGCCCATCCGCCTAAAGTCCAAAATCTATAAGATCATTGTACGCCCTGTAGCCCTGTCTGGAGCCGAATGTTGGCCAGCGACTGCCAAACATGGCCAGCTTCTACACGCCATGGAAATGCGTATGCTCCGCTGGTCACTTGGACTGACAAGGCTAGATCACGTCATGAACATCGACGTCAGGAAGCGGATGGGAATAGCGCCGATTACGGAGAAGATGCTCGAGGCCGTTGGTCTCCGTTGGTACGGCCATGGAACACGCAGCCATGAGAACTCAGTGGCGAAGACAGGTATGCGCCTTGATCCACCCGGTAACCGGCCACGTGGCCACCCAAAGATGAGATGGACCGGATCAAGCAAGATATGAAGGACATGCAAGTCGCCCCGGAGGACACTACGGACCGGAATAAATGGAGAGCAGCCTGCCAAAAAGTGGACCCTGCACCTGCGCGGGATAAACGCTAGGACGAAGAAAAGTTGTATCTGTTAATATTATTTCATGGACCTGAGCTAACATAAACTAACAATAAACATATGTATGCTTATTATCAAAGATTTAAAAATACTGCAACAAACGTATTGCTCGTCGTTGATGCATTAACAAATGGGGCCTTATTGTAAAGTGTTACCAAATATTTGAGGTTGCAAACTGAACAATCAAAATTTAATATACCAGTAAGTTTTTATTCTGTTTAATAAAATTAACGCAATTACATTTGTGCACAAATTTAATTTACATTTTTTCCAATTTCCATTTTGTTAATAACTAATAAGGTCACTTTAAGCTTATATAGTGCTTATAATAGAAATTCACTTTTATATTCAATACTCCTAAATCAAATGCTGTCATGCTTTTTAGGAAATATTTCTGCCACTTTACATCTACTGGGAGCTACTTTAAAAATGGAGCTACTTTCAATTTACTCAAAATTTTAAATGTATAACATCTAGAAAAATCCTGCCAAAAAGTTATTCTCGAAATTTTGTTTAATATGAGCCAATAAAATTGTTGGGTGTGATAATAATGACAATATCTAATGATAATAACAATATAACACGTCTAAATTAACTAAATTTTGTACACATAGACACCTGCATAATCTGAGGACACATGCCAAATTTCATCCATAACAAGAAAACTCTCCAATCATTTAAGGAAGTTTTAGACTACTTTTAGACTGTATCCCACAATACATAAAATAGCAATTGAGGTTTCAACTGCTCAACCCCTCATCTACTTGTAGTTATATATTTTTATTACTCTTATGCAATTATTTATCATCATGAATTTTGTGTTTGCCAGTAAGCACTTGAGTTATTCAATTGTTAACTAAAATTCTGATCTGTTGCATGTGCCCCTCCCCTAGCAGATGAACTGTGTATGTATCCTTACGTTTGCGGGGTTTGACTTCCAGGCGGAGTTTGGGGTCAGAGGGGCGGAGTCTCTCTTGCAGTAGTCTCTTCTGGAAGGGGATGAGGGATGTTAGCATAGACTCATTCGGAATCTCAGTGGGCGGAATCACAATGCAGCAGTCCATGAAGTCTCCCACGGCATCGGTCAGCTCCCGGTCACTCTGAGCCTGGAAAGCTGCTTGGTTAAACACCTGTGTGTGAAAGATTGGTGTAGGAAAAACAAGAGAGAAACTGCATAAAATGTGCAATTTGTAGTGTTTCAAATTGACCCTTTAGCATACTTTTAAAAAGAGTACTTATTACGGAAAAAATATACTTAAGTTCGAAATGAATGTAATGTTTTTAATTTTAATTTTATTTAGGAGAGCTTTTTTTGACTCCAGTACATATTTATATGTAATTTCATATTTACTTCTATTGTCTTTAATATGACCAAATGCACTAACAAGTATGCCAAACTAAAATATACTTTTATGACATTTCTATTGAAACGTGTATGTCATGTTAAATATATTTGTAATTACGCATTTTAAGGATGAAGTTGCAATTTAGTACATTTAAAAATATTTTAATATCTGCTGATATTTACGCTACGCCATTATGCACTACGCTACTTCTGATGTCGTAAGTTTGTAAGTTGTGCATTAGGGGCAAGTAGACTGCATATTGCTGCTTGGCTGGAATTTTACTTTGTAACGTGTTAAATATGAATATTTTTTCTTACACAAACTCTTCTTTTTGCTTCAGAAGGCCTTTATTAACCCCCCGGAGCCGTGTGATGTTCGTTTATGATGGATGGATGCACGTTTTTGAGCTTCAATCTGTTGGTTGCAATCTACTGCTATTATAAAGCTTGGAAGAGCCAGGATATTTTTTAATATAACTCAGATTGTATTCGTCTGAAAGAAGAAAGTCACATACATCTAGGATGGCTTGAGGGTGAGTAAATCATGGGGTAATTATCATTTTAAAGTGAACTAATCCTTTAATATTATATTATCTGCAAGTTTTGTTTTTTAAACGTTTTTTGAAGATGTAAAGCACATAACAACTAGCCTGGCTCCGCCCTCCTATAAAATGACACCGGCACACACACGCATTAGCTTTCGCTCTTCAGCAAGCGCCCTCTGTTGTGTACTGTTCTATTTGGTGTTGTTTGTCACGTATCACAGATATATATATACATATAATGGCGAGTGAACAATTCAAGAAGTGTGTGCACCCCTGCCCTAGATATATTACGGGTGGACACACACACCAGTTATGTGTGAATTGTTTGGGAGTGCAGCACGCCCGGTGGTGATAGTGAAGCACTTCCTATGAGAGTGCTACGCTCCCGCCTGAATGTCTTTGATGAAGATGGCCAGGCTCGCGTTCCCCACGGTTCTGGTCCCGCGTCCGTTGAGGCGGCGCGGTGACTCAGATCGTGGGGTTCGCAAAGGGATCTTGCAGGCGAGAATGAGACTGCTGCGGCACCTTCTCATTCTTCGTCTGAAGGTTCTGAAGCCCTTGTTCATGGTGAAGAAGCCCACGCTGCGGCTTATTCTGCCCGTGACGAGGGCCCGATGCTTGAGTTGTCTGCTTCCGAGGAAGTGGATATTTTCAGCATCGAGGCGGATGAACGTGAGCTAGACTCGCAGGTTCACGTTCCCGCTTATGAGGAGCTCATTGAGGTTGTGACACGTGCTGTAGCCAGACTTAACATCAGCTGGCCACATGATGTGCAGAAATCTCAAAATAAAAGTAAATTAGATGAGCGTTTTCTGCAGCACCAATCACAACCTCAGCGCCGGGGCTCACCATTTTTTCCAGACCTTCACAGAGAAATATCTAAGTCCTGGGAAAAACCCCACTCTTCCTGCGTTTCTAATCCATCTGCTGTGGATTATAGTAATGTTTTGGGCGCAAGGGAGATGGGGTATGGGAAGATGCCGAAGATGGAAGAGGCTCTCGCTGGTTACCTCTCTCCTGAAGCGGCATCATCCCTGAAAGCCCCGGTGCTGCAAACCGTGCAGAGACACCTCTGCATTGGTTGGAAGGGCTTATATGGCGGCAGGTCGGGCTGGTTCATGTCTGCACTCGATGGCTATCTTGCAGGCATACCAGGCCGACCTCCTGAAAGATTTAGATGAGGGTGAGGGACCAACACCTCAAGATATTGCGGAGTTACGTAAAGCCACAGATTTGTCTCTCTGGGCTACTAAGGAGACGGCCCGCGCTATCGGCCGCTCCATGGCAGCTCTGGTAGCCACGGAGAGGCATCTGTGGCTGAATTTATCTGGCATTAAAGAAAAAGATAAATCCTTTCTCCTGGATGCGCCGCTCTCGTCTTCTGGCCTGTTCGGTGACGCAGTTGCTACTGTCGTCGACAGGTTTCAGGTGTAAGGAATTTAGCTCAGGTTTGGGGAATAAGTATCCAACAATTATTAATTTAGAATCAACAGTGATGGACTACGGGTCCGAACTAGATCATCATACATAAAAATCACCCAAATAGGGATTATATAGCTCACGCGTCTGCTTCAGATATATATAGTTAATTAACACAACGAATTGTAATTAATTAAGTATATAATTCACATGCAGGCGGCTATATTAATTTTCAGAATACCTTAATAGAGTTAACTGTAACTGTTATCCCAAGTCAGTTCGTCCACCGAGCTGCTTGTTTGATATTCGTTATCAATTCTCAAAAAGGTTTATCCTTAGTATCAGTTTACTAATCAAATTAGTTAACTTTAACAGTATAAGCTCGTAGCTTTAGATCATACATTAAAGAGGCTTTGTTCCATGCCCAACAAACAGAGACAATCAAGAGTATAATGGGTTTAATACAAATGAACTAGAAAATACAACTACATTTAACAATGAATATATCGAATAATAAAAGCAAAAACAGTAAGAAAGAAAAGTAGAAGACAGGAAAACTAATATTGTTACCACAGTTGAACCTTTAGAGCCAACAAGGAAAATACACACTTTAACGCGCTTGAATTTGGATTGAATTATACTTGCAATTGGGACCTTTATGTCGCTGGGCACGCAAGCATGTGTGGGTGTGGATGTCCTCGTAGTTGGTGAGCTGGAAGCGTCCTTTCGGTGTTTCGAGAGCGTGTTGGCTCACGGGAAATTTGAAAGTCTTAAGGTTATGCTGTGGAGGAGTCCTTTCACCCAGAGGATAAAGGACTTCTATCAAAAATGGAAGATGCTGCGTTCGGTCTGCCAACAAGAACTGAGCATCAAATAAAAGACTGAGTTAAACGTAAAATAAAACCAAAGATAAAATAAGACGACTAGGTCGCAGTACATACACAGGAAGAGTAGCACGAAGAAGAGACTGAAGAAGAGCCGTGTCACATCTTTTAAAGTGAAACTTAACGCCCCCTTCTTTGGGAGCAAAGACCAATAGCAACTCACAGATTTTGGCGCCAGATATTCCCTTTGTCTTAATCTGGTGACCTCATTCGCGTGTTTTATGAGGACGAGCGTTTGGCCTTTCACTTACAAAGATGGGAAAAACATAGTAGAATTTTTTTTCATTAACTTCTTACATATATTTGGCTCGAGCAAGTTGAACGATTTCGTTTGATACCAATCACTCTGTGTTTGTTACGCATACAAGGATATATATAAACTCTTAGACCTTTATAAAAGTCCGCAAGGTTCAACTACATAACTAACAGTCCTAGATAGACTCGATACAGTATAGACTTCAAACATACAGGAATACATCATGTTTACATTTCAGAATCACTAATTTCTGGGTTTTACTGTTAGAGATGCATATATGTGTGTGTGTGTGTGTGTGTTGTCCATTTGCGCATCTGGCATTCCTCCCTCTCTGGGGGGGTTTGGAGATAGCGGTCTTCTTTGATGTTGGCTCGCGAGCAAACCGGGGCTGCGCGAGGATCTCTGTTGGGACTCATTACGCTGTAAAGGTGTCACGAATTAATCTACTCTCCAGACTGGCTGGCGCTAAGGGACGATTTAGAATTGGAAGAGTCATAGGTTGGGGCTTTAGAAACCCTTCGTTAACATGTGTTTATTGTGTTAAGAAATAATGAATTCATGATTCTGCGCTCATACCCTACAGTCCCCCTGTAGGCTTCGGCAGGACACCGGGTGTCGCTGGCCATGGGTCGCAACCCGCAGATTCCATCAGTGTTGTCTCTGAGGAAGGGCTTGCTAGGGCAGTGATAATGAATGTCTTTATTCAACGTGCACATGTGCAGGTTCGGGGCCAGGTACAGCTGTGGGTCACTGTCGTGATAGGCCACTACGTCGGGAGTGCGGATCTTGACGTGGGTGTTATCTTTCCAAAACCCGACATTGACAATGTCCTTGAGTCTGTAGATTCGGCTTGACTCTATGATGGGTAGGTTCAGGAGGAAACCCACTTCCCTTTGCTCGGGGTCGACGTAGAGTGGGATGGCGCTGCCCAGAGAGTAGGCGAGGTGTATTTGTAGAGGGTCAGTTGGCGTGGTGACGGCGGAAGCCAGCACCATTTGGACAAGGCTTAAGGGTATCAGGTACGGTGGAATCCTTCCCATGGCTAGGCTGTCAATGGAAGAGCTCACCTCCCGCAGCATGTCCGCCATCAGGGCTGTGACCAGCTGAGTTTGAGCAAAGTCATTCTGGAAAACCGTAAACAGCTGTTTCATGGAGTTCACGGTCTGGTTCAGCAGGACGCTGTGAGTGTTGAGAACCACCACAGTTCCCCTCAAAGTCTTGCCGATGGTCTGAAGGGAGGCACTTTGTGTGTTGAGTTGCTCTTTTATCTGTGGGATTTCAGTCCGAATTTCGGCCACATGCCGTCTCACGGTGGCTAAGTTCACTGAGTTGACACTAGACATACCGATGTTAAACAGAGTTCCGACGGCAGCGGCGGCTCAGAGCAAAGCTCCAAGGAACCGTTTGGAGCGGCGGTTGTGTCCACTTAGCTCCGCTTGTGTGACAGTCATTTTCTCAAGTTGATTGAGCATGTGCCTGACATCGGCCTCAGCGTGAGTGAGGGAGTCCTCTGTCCATCGGGGACCGGCCCAACTGTATTGGGCTACTCCGCTAGGGTAATGTGCTCTGTAAACATTCCGGGGGTCTAGTCGAACATATACTTTCTGGGTGTGGGTCCGGCAGTTGGTGATCAGGAGTCCCGGTTGTTCCCTCAGGACGATGCCTGATGCCGGACCTGGTGAGATGATCTCCGATTGCGGCTGGCCTCTGGTCGACTGAAGGCACAGGATGGCAAACCACAGCAGCATCCTGGTGAGAGCAAAAGGGGTAGAGGGGGAGAGAAAGGGAGAGAGAGGCAGTAGGTCAGCGAGGGTTGTCCTTGGTTGGACAGGACAGTCTTTTCGCTCCTAGGACGGTAATCAGGTTAGTTTGCATTGGCCCCTCCCCGCCTTTCCCTGCCCGCATCCACATGTCTTTTAATTTGACTGCGGTGGACCCATTTGAAAAAAGGATCTTTCTGTCCCCGGCTTAGTTGGATTCGGTAGGCCACCGGGGAGAGTTTGTCAACGATCTCATGAGGTCCTGTCCAGTGGGGCAGGAATTTCTTTGACAGCCGATGGGAGGCTGTGTGGGATGGTTGTGTGAAGCTATAATACCAGACCCTGTCGCCCACGTCCAGTTCCTGGTGTGACACTTTCCGGTCATAGTATGCTTTCTGGCCTTCGGCACTCTTTTGAAGCTGTTGTTGGGCGAAGGCAAAGGTTGCTTTCAGGTGTTGGTGTAGGTCGTCGAGGTACTGGTGAGTGGTCCAGGCTGTCACTAGGTTGGAGTCTCCTGGCTGGTACAGCAGATGCAGTGGCAGTGTCATTTGCCGCCCAGTCATTAGTTCGAAGGGAGACACGTGAGTTGAGTCCTGCGGGGTGGCTATGAGGGCCATTAACACCAGCGGGAGTTTCACATCCCAGTCTTTCTGGTTGGCAGACACATACTTTTTCAGCATACTGACCACGGTCCGGTTCGAACGTTCCACTTGGCCAGATGAGATCGGATGATGGCTGACGTGTAGTTGAACTTGAACTCCCAGGAGTTTCCAGATCTGCTGCATAATCTCAGCTGTGAAGTGAGTACCTCTGTCTGAGTTGCCCCTCAGTGGCAGTCTGAACCTGGAGAAGATGTGGTTCATCATGAGGTATGCCGTGGTCTGGGCAGTGTCGTTGGGTGCTGGAAGACACACTACCCACTTTGTGAACTGGCACACGACCGTGAGGAAGTACTTGTTGCCCCTCGTTGACCTGGGCAGAGGTCCTACCCAGTCGATTTGGAGGTCTGACCATGGAAATGTGACTCCTCTGCGTTGCAGTGGAGCTCTGTGGTTTGGGTTTGCTGGTTGAAACTGGCAGCAAACCAGGCATTCTCTGACATATTCTGCAACATCTTTCTGCATGCGGGGCCAGTATGCCACTTGCTTCAGAGTCTCATAAGTGGCCCTGGTACAGTGCTGTCCGGCACATGGTGCGTCGTGGGCATACATCAGCATGACCCCCCTTAGGCACTGTGGCACCACAAGCCTTGGCGCAGTGATGTCATCAGGTGCATACCACAGAATGTGCTGGCATGTGTTTGATTTCATGTAGACATCTGAGGCACGGGTTACCTGTGAGTTCAGACAGTTCGATAGGGTGGTTGGAGGGGTCTGAGAGGTGGTTTAGAATACTCTGTATGGATGCATCAGAGGCCTGCATGTTCGCTATGTCGTTGTTTGACATTTGTGGAGCTAGCGTAAGAGGCTGTGAGGTTGGCACTGTTGCAGGAAAGGTTCGTTTGCTACGGGTTATCACTGCAACGTTCACAGTGGGTGGGTGGGTTGGGGGTGACCAGAAATTGCTGTGTAGTGCGCCAATCTTGGCTAGGGCATCAGTTTGATCATTCAAGTCTTTGTCAAGGCCCGGTTGACTTGAGTGTCCTTTCACTTTTTTCCAGTAGACAATCATGTTGTGTGTTCTTGTGATGTCATCGCATGCCTGGAACAGGTGTTGGTGTGTGACAGGCTTGTTATTTGAAGTCTTAAAGCCATTTTTTTCCAGCCTGGAAGGTGGCATGTGAAACTGAGTCTGGCATAGTTAGAGTCTGTGCAGATAAGGAGTTCTCTGATGTTATGTGTCGATGCGATTTGCAGCGTTATGAGAATGGCTGCTACCTCAGCATATTGTGATGACTGCGGGCCCAACTTCAAGTGTTGTGGTGGGCACGGCTGGTCATTTACCCATAGCATGCCCGCACCTGCTTGGCGAGTGCCCTCGTGGTTGTAGGAACATCCATCGACGTAGGCTGTGGGCATACCTTGGCACGCATTCTCTTCAAAGTACCTGTGACAGGTCTGTTGTTGCTGTTGGGGTTCTTCTACATCCACCGTCGCAGCTGGTGTGTTATCAGAGCAGTTTTGGCAGGCTGCCAGGCCGTTGCCTAGCGCATATTTGTGATTCTGAGCATATCGTGCCTCGACATTGCGCCCCTGGAGGGCCATTGACCACGTGGCAATGCGTGAATTGGTGACCACGCCATCTCTGATACGTTGGATGTTGAGGAACATGACAGGCTGGTGGCAGGTCTCTATAATAACCTTCTGGGCTCCAATGTAGTTGGAGAATCTTTGGATGGCCCATACGGTGCAGAGCAGAGCTTTTTCACAATCTCAGAATTTAGTCTCTGGTGGCAGGAGTGTCTTGCTGGCATACGCGACTACTCTTTTGTCTTGATCGTGGCGTTGGTATAGGCCAGTGCTGAGACAGTGGTTGGAGAATCCAGCTTCTAAGTAGAACTCTCTTTGTGGATCAGGGTGGGATGACAAAAGTGGGAGGAGCTTGAGGGTGCGTTGGGATGCGCACAGTGTGGAGTTTGGTGAGACCACAATCTAAAGAGTCTTTGGCAAAGGATGCTTTGAACTTGTAAAGGACTTGTCTGAGTCTTTGTAGGTCTGCATCATCTTTAATTGCGTCAGCGTCCTTTAGAATTTGCTGAACTTGAGATTCAAATCCTGGGTACGGCTCCTCTGTTGGTGTGTCGTCTGTCATGTTGGCAGGCAGAGGTGCAGCAGTTTCATCAGTTTCGCAGGCAGGCTGTTTGGAGACTGTGTATACTGCCAGGTGTTGGTCCTCTGTCAGTTCTGTTCTGCATACCTGGTCTTTGTCCACCGGCATGACCGAAGTGATGGAGATGATCTTGAAGGGTGTCGTGAACACTGTGTTGTCGGTGTTCCCTTCTGGCATCATTGAGGATGGGATGGGCCCAATGATTGGTAATGTGAGTTCAAAGTCAGGAAAGTTGTGGCTCACTAGCCACCCCACCCGATAGGCTTTTGGAATGGTGATGTCTATCGCCATGCAGTTGTTGAAAAGGATGTAGACTGCACGGGAGGACACTTCAGTGAGGGGTGTGGCCTCTAGCGTGAGTCCAAGTTCAACGCATTCGGGTGAGGGTTGAAAGAAACCCAGTGTGTGGTTTAGGGTTTGGCCACATCGCATGTTGAGCCGAACAGTGACCCCTTTGGTGTACGCTTGTACGACAGTTTCCTGTTCGTTGACTAAGGTGCAGACCTCTGGAATGGTCTGGCCTGACAGGAGGTTCTCAGTGTTGGTTGGAACAATGGCTGGCTGTAAAGTCAGTGGGGCCCACAATACCTAATTAATAATGTCTACATGAGCCTGGAGGCGAATCAGAATGTCTGCACCGATGTAGACATCATGGGGCGGGTCCGGAAGGACCAGGAAGTAATGGGTCAGGCACCGGTGTTTCCATTGCAAGTTCAAAGCGCAGATGCCTTTGGCAGTCACCATGTTTGATGGGCATGAGTTCTAAGGGAAACGGGTGCGCTTGCTGGCAGACGGAAGGTCCGGTGTGTGTTCAGTGAGGGCATTGAATAGGGATGCACTGATGGCTGAGTTGTCTGCCCATAGTGCAAGTATGATGTCAGTAGTGGTTACTTTATTCAACTGCAGGTCGCCTTTGACCTTGGGGCAGAAGGGCTCAGAGTCTTTGGTGAGCTGGAATGTGCAGAGTAGCGAACTTGAATCTCGCTCTGGTGCTGAGGCTGTGTCTTTGCGGCAGGTTGCGAGAATTCCCGTGACCTCTGTGACCTGGCAGTCTGGCTCAGGTGACCTGGGTGGCTGAAAGGGGAGAGGTTCCCGCACTTGAGCCCAAATCTTCAGCAGTCTGAAGTCCAGCAGGGGGTCGAAACGGTCTAGCAGATCTTTGCCGATGAGGAGGGGATATGTGTCCATCGGTGAGATGTACATAGGGCGTACCAGACTCATAGGACCAATCGTTAAATGAATGGGAGCTACCTGTTCAAGCCGGATGTCATTTTGGCTGTATGACTGCACATTCAGCACACAATTCTGAGATTTTAGAGTTCGATTTTGTCTCTTAGCTTCAAATCTGAGTCTTTTGAAAAAATCAGCTGATATCAAAGTGAGGTCTGCGCCGGTGTCCACCAGGGCTTCGAGTTTCACCTCATTTTCCAAAGTGATGGCCAGGTATAGTTTGCGTGCCACGCCCTTTTCGATCAGGTTACCCAGGAGTTTTGGTGTCTGGGCTTGTGTGGTGATCGATAAGCAGTTAGTGTCGGTCTCTGGTGGCTCGTTGCAGAGACACACAACCAACACAGCACTGTCTGGTATCTGAGGGGTTTGGCCACTGGTGTGACGAATTGTGTTGTCCGCTTCAGGGTGTGCGGTTGTTAACTGCACTGAGTGGATGACGCTATCTCTTGGTGATGTGACAGCTGGTTCTGTCGTCTGTGTCTGAAGAGCGGGGCTTTGGGTGCTTGGTTCGGTAGGAGGGCGGTCAGGAGGGGTGTTGGTTTCAGGCCTTACTCTTAGTCATGAGGAGTCTGGCTTGACCTCTTTGTCTTCCTTGTGAGGTTTCTTATGGATAAGCTCTTTCAGAATTTTCAGGATCTCTGCGGATTCTGACGTGGCGTCACTGTTTTTCTTTGAGGTAGGCTCAGACTTGGACTTGCCTGGGACATGCCGAGAGGTGTTTCGCTGCGGGCTGTCTGGGCTGGACGTTCTAGTTGATGGGGTTCGGCTCTTTCTGGGCCGTCGGCTGGCTTCCCACGTGGCTCCACCCTTTTGGTTGTGGGAGGGCCGTGAGCTGCGGTAGAATCTTTCGGAGCGCCCGCTCTGGTGATTAGGACGAGCACCATCACGGTTGTGCTGCCCTCTATTGGACTGGAATGATCTTGACTCGTTGTTAAAAGGTCTGTTGTTGTGGTGCTGCTGGGCGCCCTCTAGTGCCAGCTCGGAGCGCTGACAGGGCAAATGGATGGATTTTTTACAGTCTTTTCAGAAGCAATCTTTTGCTTGGTGAAAGCTTTATGGGCCAAGTCTCGCAGCTGTTGGGTACTCATGCTCCGAGGGCAGGCCAGGACCCCTAAGTGATGGCTCACCGTGGGATGCAGGTTACGGAGGAATAGAATTCGGAAATTGAAATCTTCTTCCATCCCGGGTTCGTTCCGTGCACCGAAGTAGGCTCGTCGGATGCAGCTGTAGTAGGCCTGTGGAGTTTCCTGTCGGGTCTGTTTGAGGTCCATGGCAGCGATGAGTCCTTGATCGGTCTCTGGATCAGAGAATTCCCTGATGAAAGCCTGCCGCAGCTGCTGGTAATCGGATTTGACAGTCTCTGGTTGGCGATCTAGGAAGCTGCGGACGTCACGACTAGACGCAATTCTGAGCAGGTACAATCTGTCCCATGTGGTCACATTGGGAATAGTGTGCAAGTGAAAGTCTATATCTTGTAGGTAGGCATGCACGTCATGGCCTCCTGCAGGGTTCAGAGTGAACGTAGGGATTTTTCGGGCCAGCTTGTCAAGTTCTTTTGGGGCCATGCCGTGGTCAGTGGCTGGCTGGAAAGGCCCCCCCTCCCATGCTGCTGACGAGGGTCCTCGTGGGCTGGTTGGTGATGTCTTGAACGGTGGGCTCTCGCCCCCCTTTCCAGCTCTGAGTTCTTGGCTGAAAGGTGTGGGCCGGTAGGTCAGGGGAAACTCAGTGGTGTGCGTTTCCTCTGACCGGTCAGTCTGCAGTCTATAAGAGTGTTTTAACTCTCTGTGAACAATGTCAAGTTCATCTTTTAGATCCCCTCTGTGCTGGTGAAGCTCATGGATTTCAGCTCGGGCCGCTTTCAAATGTTTCTCACAGGCCTTGGCCTTAGCGTCTCTTTCTTTCAGTTCAATCTTTGCTCTTTCAAGAAGAGCTTCACCTTGTCGGATTTGTCCATAGAGTTCCTCTCTGGTTTTTCTCTCCAACTTCTCTCTTTGGTCTGTGTCCCGACGAAGGTCGGACAGGGCCTTTTGAAGTCTTTCCACTTCCTTTTGTAGCTCTGGGTCCGTTTCCTCTTTTTCCTTGCGCTGATCCTCGGTCACGAGTAGGAGCTGATCTAGCTGACTCTGGGTCTTGGCTTGGTCACTCCGGGCCTTTTCTTTCGCTGAGCCGTGCCTGGTCGACAAGGGTGTGAGCGAGGTTTCCCACGATTCTGGCCCAGTCTTTGTAGTTGTAGCTCTGGGTGGGATCGTGTGTCATCAGTTTGTCCAAGTCGCCGTCCAACTGCTCTTGGCTCCGGGGCTCTGAGTGAACGTTCAGTCCTGCAGGCGGTTTTGATATCAAAATGCGCAAAGAGCCTTTGTCTTTACAGGGACAAATTCCAGTATTATGGAACTGCAGTTTACTTTAGTAATTCACGGTGGCGAAATAAATGTTAACATATATTTAGCCGCCGTGAATGCTGAACTGGCAATCGGCTTGTGCCTTAGTTCGTTAGGGAGGTCGCGCTGCGGCGGCGCGCTCAAATACAAAATTAACAACACAATACACAAAATTGACACTGCATTAGTTGTTCACAAAACAAAGCTTAAAATGTGCTGGCATATTCTCCACCATAATATGTAAGGAATTTAGCTCAGGTTTGGGGAATAAGTATCCAACAATTATTTATTTAGAATCAACAGTGATGGAATACGGGTCCGAACTAGATCATCATACATAAAAATCACCCAAATAGGGATTATATAGCTCACGCGTCTGCTTCAGATATATATAGTTAATTAACACAACGAATTGTAATTAATTAAGTATATAATTCACATGCAGGCGGCTATATTAATTTTCAGAATACCTTAATAGAGTTAACTGTAACTGTTATCCCAAGTCAGTTCGTCCACCGAGCTGCTTGTTTGATATTCGTTATCAATTCTCAAAAAGGTTTATCCTTAGTATCAGTTTACTAATCATATTAGTTAACTTTAACAGTATCAGCTCGTAGCTTTAGATCATACATTAAAGAGGCTTTGTTCCGTGGCCAACAAACAGAGACAATCAAGAGTATAATGGGTTTAATACAAATGAACTAGAAAATACAACTACATTTAACAATGAATATATCGAATAATAAAAGCAAAAATAGTAAGAAAGAAAAGTAGAAGACAGGAAAACTAAGATTGTTACCACAGTTGAACCTTTAGAGTCAACAAGGAAAATACACACTTTAACGCGCTTGAATTTGGATTGAATTATACTTGCAATTGGGAACTTTATGTCACTGGGCACGCAAGCGTGTGTGGATGTCCTCGTAGTTGGTGAGCTGGAAGCGTCCTTTCGGTGTTTCGAGAGCGTGTTGGCTCGCGGGAAATTCGAAAGTCTTAAGGAGGAGTCCTTTCACCCAGAGGATAAAGGACTTCTATCAAAAATGTAAGATGCTGCGTTCGGTCTGCCGACAAGAACTGAGCATCAAATAAAAGACTGAGTTAAACGTAAAATAAAACCAAAGATAAAATAAGACGACTAGGTCGCAGGACATACACAGGAAGAGTAGCACGAAGAAGAGACTGAAGAAGAGCCATGTCACATCTTTTAAAGTGAAACTTAACGTCCCCTTCTTTGGGAGCAAAGACCAATAGCAACTCACAGATTTTGGCGCTAGATATTCCCTTTGTCTTAATCTGGTGACCTCATTCACGTGTTTTATGAGGACGAGCGTTTGGCCTTTCACTTACAAAGATGGGAAAAACATAGTAGAATATTTTTTTCATTAACTTCTTACATATATTTGGCTCGAGCAAGTTGAACGATTTCGTTTGATACCAATCACTCTGTGTTTGTTACGTTTACAAGGATATATATAAACTCTTAGACCTTTATAGAAGTCCGCAAGGTTCAACTACATAACTAACAGTCCTAGATAGACTCGATACAGTATAAACTTCAAACATACAGGAATACATCATGTTTACATTTCAGAATCACTCATTTCTGGGTTTTACTGTTAGAGATGCATATATGTGTGTGTGTGTGTGTGTTGTCCATTTGCGCATCTGACATTCCTCCCTCTCTGGGGGGGTTTGGAGATAGCGGTCTTCTTTGATGTTGGCTGGCTCGCGAGCAAACCGGGGCTGCGCGAGGATCTCTGTTGGGACTCATTAAGCTGTAAAGGTGTCACGAATTAATCTATCCTCCAGACTGGCTGGCGCTAAGGGACGATTTAGAATTGGAAGAGTCATAGGTTGGGGCTTTAGAAACCCTTTGTTAACATGTGCTTATTGTGTTAAGAAATAATGAATTCATGATTCTGCGCTCATACCCTACACAGGAGACGAGGAAGCAATCTGCGGCGTTCCAGTAATATCTCCCTCGCCGCTCAAAATCTAAATCTAAAAAGGCTGTACAAAGTGGTCAGCCTCAGCCATCATCGAGCTCTGCACACCGCCAAGAGCAGAAAGAGAGCGTTGCCTCTAGAGCCCCTCCTTCGGGAGCTTGGCAACAGAGGAAACGCTCTCACTCAAAGTCCTCCAACCATAAGGGCGACTTGAGAGACGTCCTTCAGACTAGGAGGGCTTCGGGAAAGAGTTCCTAGCTGGAGTAGTAGGACCTCTGAGGGCTGTCTCCCCGCGGCAGAGCAACCGAGGTTGTTCTCGCAGCGGAGCTCTCAGGAAATCGATGTCGGTTTCCCGCCGTCTCTGACGTTTCAGGTCACATCAATTTCCTGCTAATGCACACCGTGTTGTTCGTTTCAAATACTAGCAAACGGGCATCAACTATGGTCACAAAATCAGTCTTGACAAAATCCTGCCGGTCCTTCACTTCAGGAGGTTGAGAACAGTGCTCGAAAAGCACCCGAGGCCAGCCTCGAGAGGCTGGTTCCCTTAGTAGATTTTGTAGAAGCGTGGCAACATCTTCCCAACATATCTGCATGGGTCCTACGTATAATAAATAGGATACAGACTGCAGTTCGGTCACTGCCCCCCCGCAAGTTCACTGGGGTGGTGCAAACTGCAGTGGTTCCAGAGCAGGCTCAGGTAATGGAACAAGAAGTGCAATCTCTGCTGATCAAGGAGGCCATAGAACGTGTTCCTCCTTCAGACAGGGAGTCCGGGTTTAACAGCCGGTACTTTATAGTTCCAAAAAAGGATGGAGGGCTGAGGCCGATTTTAGATCTAAGACACTTGAACCGTTCTCTGAGAAGGTTCAGGTTCAAGATGCTCACTATCCCCATCATCGTGAACCAAATCAGATCCGAGGACTGGTTTGTCACGATAGATCTAAAAGACCCCTACTTTCATGTCTCCATCCTTCCATGTCACAGGAGGTTCCTGAGGTTCGCTTTCGGGGGTGAAGCTTACCAGTATCGGGTTCTTCCGTTCGGCCTTGCACTCTCTTCCCACACGTTCACCAAGTGCATGGATGCAGCTCTGGGTCCACTGAGGCTTCAGGGCATCACTATACTGAATTATATCGACGACTGGCTCATTCTGGCCCAGTCTCGAGAAATGGCAGTTCGGCATCGAGATGTCGTCCTTGGCCACATTCAGAGCACGAAGAAAAGCGTGTTGGAACCAGCCCAGAGAACAACGTTTCTGGGCGTGGTATGGAACTCAGTTACGATGCGGGCACAAATGTCTCCCGCGCGTATCGAGTCCATCCTGGCCACAGTGTCCGGGATAAAGCTAGGCCAGGCCATCACTGTAAAGCAATTTCAAAGACTGCTGGGGCTCATGGCAGCGGCATCCAACATAATACCTTTGGGCCTTCTACACATGAGGCCCCTTCAGTGGTGGCTGAAAGCCAAGGGGTTTTCCCCGAAAGGGAATCCGTTCCGTATGATCAGGGTAGCGCGCAGATGCCTTCTTTCTCTAGTAATATGGAAGAAACCTTGGTTCCTGTCCCAAGGGCCAGTGTTAGGAGCATCTTGTCGCCGGAAGACCGTTTCGACAGATGCCTCCCTCACTGGTTGGGGCGCGGTCATGGACGGCCGCTTTGCCAGGGGTCTGTGGCAGGACCATCATCACTCTTGGCATATAAATTGCCTCATGATGTTGGCTGTGTTCAGGGCTCTGAGGAGTTTCCTCCCAGACATCAAGGGTTACCATGTCCTGGTACGTTCGGACAATACATCAGTGGTAGCTTATCTGAACCGACAAGGGGGACTCAGATCGCACCCTCTATCCAGATTGGCGCATCAGATTATCCTATGGTCCCAAGGGAAACTATTGTCTATCAGAGCAATATACATTCCGGGGGTTCAGAATCAGGGAGCAGACATCCTGTCGAGGTAGGGGCTGAGGCCCGGGGAATGGAGACTTCACCCAGATGTGGTGAAGTTAATATGGGAGAGGTTTGGACCAATGGAAGTGGATCTGTTTGCGTCTTGAGAGACGTCCCACTGTCCACTTTGGTTCTTCGTCACACATCCAGCCCCACTGGGGTTGGATGCCATGGTACAGGCCTGGCCGAGGCTACGTCTGTACGCAGAGCCGTATTAAGACAGTGTGGTGCCCCTGGGCACTATACCTCAAAAGCCCCCCCCCCCATCAGACATAATCAAGGTGATTTCTCAAATGTAATTTACTAACTTGTCCAACTACATACATGTAGGCATATGAGCAGTGAGAACTATATTCAAATATCTCAGTTCAAAATGTACATCATTTCATTGACAGTGGTAAACACAATCTACTTAATACAGACAACTTCATTATAAAGAAAAACAACAAATCAAAAAAAATATGATCATAACCTATGACAAAAATTCTATTATAAACTAGATTAGTGTGTAACTCAGCAGTAAAATTTAGTCTAGAAAAATCACAAGTGCACAATAATTGTATAAAATCTGAACATTTAGTGAAAAAAAACATTATTTAGTGGGGAACAAATAAGAGACCATAAGTGTAGCACTAAATCTGGTAAAACGTTTTCATGTATGAAGTTTAGCAGAACTGCTTCTTCATTGATTTTGCGCAAGCAAAGGTGTCAACTACATCCCCAAAGTCCATTTCTTTGTTACCGTCTCCACAGTTAGCTCCAGCTTCGTCAGACTCAGCGCTGCTAGTGATCGCAATTCACAAAAAACTACTGATGTTCTCACAAAAAAACTTTCGATCCCTGGAACATTTTGAATTGTAGCTAAACGTCTAGCGTCCTTGTCTTTCTTTAACTTTCTTTTTGCAAAACCACTCAATTGACGTCTGTCCATTTTGGATTTAGATTCATTTTCTGTAGCCGTTAAAAAAACATTTTCTGTAGCCGTTAATGACACATTTGCACGTACTTGTTGTGGACCAACTCAACTCTGACAGATTGGGGAGGGGGGAGTGATAGTGGTCATGTAATCTTTATTTATTTATAATTTATTATTATTATTATTGTTAAATTAGTGTTCATAAACGAGTTATGTATGGTCTTTCAAGAATTTCAAGTTAATAATATAATAATTTACGAAAAATATTTTTAAAGCTTGTGTCACGTGGTGCCCCCCTAGTGGTTGTGAATGGTTGGTGCCCCTGTGCACTGGCCCAAGTGCCCTTATGGATAATCCGGCTCTGTCTGTACGCTTTTCCCCCGATCGCTCTGCTCCCGGGAGTCCTGGAGAGGGTCCGTCAGGAGGGCATCAGTCTATTTCTGGTAGCCCCGATGTGGCAGGCCCGAGTATGGTTTTCAGACATAATATCACTCCTGATAGGTCCACCATGGCAGATTTCTCTGAGGAGGGATCTGTTGTCTCAGGCGGAAGGCACAATTTTCCACTGTGGAAATTGTGGGTCTGGCCCCTGAGGGGGTTCAGTACCTATATGCTGGACTATCGGCGGGGGTGGTTGAGACCATTCTTATCTCTAGGGCTCTGTCCACTAGAAGATTATATGGCCTTAAGTGGAATGTGTTTTCCACTTGGTGTACAGAATATGAGTTAGATCCAGTTAACTGCCCTGTGGCTTCAGTTCTGGAGTTTTTTCAAAATCGTTTCTCCGCGGGTCTCTCCCCTTCCACACTTAAAGTGTATGTGGCTGCCATTGCGGCTTTTCATGCACCACTGAGTGGTGGGCCTCTGGGGAGGCACCAGCTGGTCATTCGTTTTCTCCGTGGTACATGGAGGATGAGACCGACAACCAGGTCCAGGGTTCCTGCCTGGGACCTGGCAGTGGTTCTCAAAGGGTTATCCCTGGCCCCCTTCGAACCCCTTCAGTCGGCTTCGCTCAAGGACCTGGCGTTTAAGATCGCTTTTCTCCTGACTATTACCTCTTTAAAGAGGGTGGGAGATCTCCAAGCCCTGGCAGTAACGTCAGCCTGCTTGGAGTTTGCCCCTGGGGGAGTTAAGGCTATCTTGCATCCTAGGCCTGGCTATATGCCTGAGGTGCCTTCCAACATGGCGCGGTCTACGGTTTTGCAGGCATTTCATCCTCCACCTCATGTGTCTGCAGAAGAAGAAAGGCTCCATTTGCTCTGCCCTGTCAGAGCACTGAGCATTTACCACGAGAGGTCCTCTTCTTGGAGGAGGTCGGACCAACTGTTAGTGTGTTTTGGGTCACCTAAGAAGGGGCTCCCTGCTTCCAAACAAACCATTAGTAATTGGATTGTTCAGGCTATTGCCTCGGCCTACCAGGTGCGCAGTTTGCCTTCGCCTTTGGCCGTAAGGGCCCATTCTACTAGAGGCATGGCATCCTCTAGGGCCCTCCACTCGGGAGTGCCCCTCCAGGAGATCTGTGAGGCAGCCAGTTGAGCTACCCCGCACACTTTTATCAGGTTTTATAGTCTGCACATCCCTAGTACGCCCGGTGCACAAGTGCTCTCGTCCTAGCTTTGTGCCTGTCTTCAGTTTCACTCTAGGGCAGGCCTTTTCGGTGCGTGGCATTGTGGGCATTCGTTCCCCAAAGAGTCGTTTTCAACGACGCAGTGCGAGTTCCCTCGAAAGGGAACGTCTCGGGTTACGACTGTAACCCTTGTCCCCTGAGAAGGGAACGAGACACTGCGTCGTTTTGCCATGCCCCTTAATGCCTGGGAGCGGCTTGCTTCATCGCGAGGCTAACGCATGTGTGCCGGTGTCATTTTATTCTTCCGGATATGCCGTCACATGTTACGTCATGACGCAACACCAATCAGGATGGGAAAAGTTTCATTCATACTTCAGAGGCGCACGCTAAGGGAGCGTCCCCAAATAGTCGTTTTCAACGACGCAGTGTCTCGTTCCCTTCTCAGGGAACAAAGGGTTACAGTCGTAACCCGAGACGTTTTCTCCGATAAATTTTTTACCAGGCCAATCAGCGAACAGAGGGGGTGGCTGAGAACGATGACGTTGATGTCGTGTCTTATTTTGAGTTGTAGTTCAATAATGGCAGCGGAGAAAGATGCGAGCGAAGCCATTCGGTTCGTTGTGGCAACGCTGCCGAATATCAAGAACTTAAACAAACAGGAAGAACAATCTTTGCTCAGTTTTGTTGGTGGCCATGATGTTGTGGCCCTCCTCCCCACGGGGTTCGGGAAAAGTTTGATTTTCCAGCTCGCTCTGTTAGTGGTGAATGAGTTGGCTAAGGCGAACACTAGGCATACGTCACGACCAAACGTTAGCAATTGGTTATAGCAGATGCAGAGTGACTCTGGGCAGATCCAATAGTTTTAGACTTCAATAGAGTACCCACCTACAAGGAAGTTAACGCTTGTCAATGGAGCGGTGCCAGACTCTATGTACAAATGAAATGTACAAGAGTCTGGTGGGACCAGGCTACATAACAACTGCACATTAAGAACAAGAGGAGGTCTGTGTGTGTGGTGTTTTAACATTATAGAAAACATGAACATGATTTTGAATAAGTTATGACCATATAAATAAAGGGAGCACTTTGCATAATGCAGAGCTTTAATCAGTTTTGGGGTCCAGGTCCAGCTGACCCCACTGGACTTTTCCTACATTTTTAAAAAGTGTTACCTTCATCTCAGGGGCATGAGACTCTGTGACTTAAACTAAACACGCACAAAAATCTGGGCTTGATTTGGTTGTTCTAAAGGTGTGTAAAAATGTTTTTACCGTTCAAGGTGTTTGGGGTCAGATTGACCCCATATTGAAAATGAATGGGAAAATGAAAAAACTTTTTTTCATTTTGTTTGCCAATAAATAAATAAATAAATCCAGTATAAATATGAAAGTTTCTACATTTAAATCAAGGTCTGGTCCTAGAGCATAAACACAAAGTGGAACAAACTTTCTATCTTACACGCACACACACACACGCGCACACACACACACACACACACACACACACACACACACACACACACACACACACACACACACACACACACACACACACACACACACAAAAACACACACACGTGTGTGACTGCAACAGAGAGCATTTTTATAGAAATTGGCAAATAAAAATCAACAAAACTGCCATATATCTGAAAAATTTTCATACATAAATGGAGTAATACTAGAGCACACACTAGTGTTTGTGCACTAGAGTGCACAACTCTAGGTCCTTTTTTTTTTAATAACACAACTCAAGGTCCAATTTATTTTTCTGTGTACCCTTCACTCATTACAGTTTTACACAAAAACATTTTTTTCATGAGGCAATTTATGGCATAATTGTGAAAGTAATAGTACAGTAAATAGGTAAAAAACTATCAAATATCCACAAAAACACAGCAGAAATGTATAGTTGAGAAGTAAATTTTAAAAAATGATATAAAGTTTGCCATGTAAAAAATGTATATTTCCTTATGCAATTGCTCTGTAAAAGTTTGGGGTCTATCTGACCCCAAACGCCAAAAACGTAAACCCTACTTGAGCACTGATTAAGGATTAAAAGGATAGAAAACTCATCCTAAATCTAAATAACATCTAAATCTAAACAATTTGATTTTCCTGTCAGTTTTCTTACTTTGTCAGCGAGTAGTGCTGCCATTGCTCGGCCAGACTCATGATAGTCAATGCCATTTATGGTTGGGCCAATCAGGATAAAGATGAAGCGCACAGGCACGGGAGCTTCCAGAGCCGACTCCAGCACCACAGCGTCCCGTAGACGCACGAATGCTACTGTAGGCCTCTCTAGGAACTCCAGAGCACCTTACACACAAACACACACACCATGACTACAAAAAATAGTCAATGTTTGCTAACAGAAACACATTACTAATTTAGTAAGTCACACCTTTGAATGTAAATGATTGGAATTATTAATGAAAACATCCTCACCTACGAGCACCATTGAGGCTTCTGCATGATCAGCTGTGTCCCTCTTTGGTTGAGAATAAAACCACATAGTCAAAAAATGTCAAATGACACGTTATTGCATTCAAAACTAAGAAAATAAATTATAAATGACGTGTTAAAGCCTGTTCACACCAGCAGAAGATATTGTTGCTTATTCTGCATGCGCTGCAGTTTTGTTATCTGCAGCTTTAAATGCTCCAGGTCTTTATAGTTATGCTCGGAACAGTTACAACAAGAAAACTTGTACTCACTTTCTCTGTGACAGAGAATTTCTGCATCTCCATGCCTGAAGTCAGGGGCTGGGTCTCTACTGACTGGCTGGAGAGAGAGAAATAAATAAAATGAATGCTTTTAAAGGTGAATTGGTTCATGATGACTACACTACAAGTCTGAAGAGAAGCATGACACTGCAAAATTCAGTCCCACGATGCTATTCTGTTGTTGGTGGTTGCTACAGTGCTCTGTGTGTGTGTTTTAGTGCATTGTTATGCAGTTGCTAGGGTGGTGTGTGTGATTGCTAAGTGGTTACTAACTGGCCCCTAAAGAGTACAGCCCCAAGTCTCCCTGATATTCCGATTCTTCAAATCCCAAAGTATATTTTTTTTTTAACGCAAGTACATAGTTAATGACACCTAATATAAAGTGGGGCCATAATTTTTGTAACTGTTACACTGGCATATAAATGATGTCTTACAGTCTTACAATTTAGTTGCAGCTGTTTTGAAACATTTTGGGGGAAAAATATTTAGCTAAATTTATATTTTAGAATTATTGCACTCCCATTCTAAAGTCTGTGAAGTTTACTCACGTGCTGTCAGCAGTATGAGCCTTTTTGCAAAATGGAAAAACGCGTGTGACTTTCTAACATTTACAGATAAGAACACAACCGTAAAACAGGTCTCAAATACTTATCTGACAGGAGCGCAAGCCTCTTTAAAGTCTTAGGATTTAGTTTGGATCTATGGAAGCCCATTTCTATCATGTCCCTGGGCTGATCTGTCTTTCCTTCCTGGCCTCTGTCCTGTGTTTGTGTTTGTTTGGAGCATGTGGGTTCGTTTTGACAGTTCACCATGTGCTTCACTGTCATTGCGGTGTCTCATCCCGCCCCCTTGTTATCCCATTTATTACCTCGTTATTGTTTCACTCACCTCACCTAATCCAGTATCAATTAATTCCTTCTATCTCCTATTTAGTCCCATCATGTGTGTTGTCTTGTGTCAGATAGTTGTTTGAGCTATGTGTGAGCGATAGTTCCAGTCGCTTTGTCTTGTGTTCTACCGTGTCGTGTTGGATCTTTGCCAGTTTTTGGTTTAATTTTTTAGCTTATTTTTCTCAGTGTGTTGGTTTTCTTCTGGAAGACTCTCCCAGTGCAGGTGGTTTCTACAGCGCGAGTGCAGCGGTGATCGCGAGCTTCTGAGCTCTCAACTGTTGTTGATGGTGGTTAGAGGGCGAAGAAGACAGTGCTTCACTGTTTCAGTTCAGTGTTGCCACGGTCATTCCCCTGTGTGCTCCGGCACTGGTGACGGGTCCCAATTCCTGAAAGAGCAACACGGGTGCGTTTGCGTCTTTCTCAAGATGCCCTCACTCCTCTTTCGTACCGTAGCCGGTGGAGCTCCCCTATGAGCGCGCTGGTCCCTCTGTAGTGGACCAACCAGCCGTTTCGTTAGGGGCCCCTCCAGAGGACAGGATGTCCATTGCAGCATCGGAGGGTGAGCTGGGCTCTGGAGATGATGACTCGGCTGCGCTACCTCCCTCTGGGAAAGTAGTGTTGCCCGAGCCGGATCCAGAGATGATGCTGAAAAGGGCCGCCGAGGCGGTTGGGGTATGTTGTACTGCCCGGTATCTGCCCAGTCCATATGTGTATCCTCCACATGTTACCTCCCTACGGGCAGGATGTGGCTTCGGCAGCGTATTCCTTTCCAACGAAAGAGAGCGCTTTCCCAGTGGTATTGTGGAACAGCAGTGACTTCCCTGGCCTAAGCCCTGTCCCATCTCCGCCTCAAATAATGCGGGGGGGTCAGAAGGCTTTTTGGCATTTTAATTGGGATCCCAATCAGTCGACACGTCGACTACAAAAACAACTGGTGCGTGCATCCACTTCCGTGTTTATACCCACGTTAAAATTTTTCAATGCTTAGTGCATTGTAGAAATGCCCTATTTGCGGTCAGGCATCTTTAGTGAATGGTTACAAACCATGATTTGATACAATTTAATATTTCTTTGTGTAAAACATTTCAGTGAGGGAAAGTAGGCTATACCTTGATTTTTTTTGTTTTTCCCAGAAAGTGTGTGTAGTACCTCTGTTTGTGCATTAATGCTTGAAGAACCTTATCTCTGTCCCCTGGCTGAATCTCCCTTTTGCTAACTAGGGTATCCACAATCTTCTCAATAATACTGGAAAGCATCTTCTCCTCTCTGTCCAGCATCACCACACCTGATCCAAGCAAAAAACATGAAAAATAATGAAATGCAAAGGAAAGATTAAGGCAGAAGAGAGGATGAGGGCTTTCCACAATAAACATAGACACTATGGCCAAAGCTGAGGAGCACAGGTTGAACAGGTTTTACGGGACACTTACTATCTACTACCATCTCATCTGACCATGTGCAGTGAAGTTACATTCTTCCTCATATTCCAGTCAGGACAGGACTGAGACTAGAAAGTGATTGCAAGTTAATCCTTGGAAACACTCCATTAACACTCATTTATGAATCATTACCAAACTTACATTACCATAATTCTTAATATATTAGTAGAGTAGCTTTACGTACATCAATACATCAACAAAATTATCTGTTAATCATTATATGATGTAATACTTTTTAAAACTATTTTTTATGAAACGCGTTCACTTATTTTTACTGCAAGCTACTGTAAAATGACAGCTAAATAAAATAATGTGCTTCATATATAAATGATTTTAAGATGCACTGCAATAAATACTTTTACATTGTTACAAGGAATTTCTATTACAAATAAATGCTGTTCTTTTGATCTTTATATTAATCAAATATTGAAAAAAAAAGAGAAAAAAAAAGACAAAAATGTCAACAATGATAATAATAAGAAATGTTTATTAAACACCAAATCAGCATATTAGAATGATAATTTCTGAAGGATCATGTGACACTGAAGACTGAAGTAATGGCTGCTGGAAATTCAGCTTTTCCATTATAGAAATAAATGTAATTTTAAAATATATTATAAACGAAAACATTTAATAATATTATTTTACAATACTACTGTTTTTACTCTATTTTTGCTCAAATAAATGCAGGCTTGGTAAGCATAAGATACTTATTTTAAAACATTAAAAAGTCTTACCAACCCCAAACATTTAAACAGTATTGTATGATAATGTATAATAACAATTACTATTATATAATGTTTGGTAGAGTGAGACAGCTTTGACATAGGAAATGTGAAGTGATTTGAATTGAACTTAACGTAAATTAAATTAATTATATTAACTACTAAGAGGTGAGCTGAGGTTTGACCCCAGTCACTCCCTCACCCGTGTTCATTGTCCTGCGTAACTGCACCAGGCTCTTGAAGGTGAGGTAGGAGATGTGAGAAGGACCCCAGCGGCCCGCCTCAACATCATAGGTTTCTTCATAGCCCATCCATCTGCCCGTCTCCCGCCAATAGCTCTGCTGGTCTGGGTTCTTCACTGACTTATTCATCTCCACATAAGTCTGACCACAGATAACAAAAAAATTACACAATAAACGGCTCTGCTAACTATCATACATAGGTACGCTAAACATCACAATGATTTTAAAGCATGGCATATTGATTAATAATGGGTAATTCACAGTTAAACAAAACAATACTGAATATTTTACATAAAACGTTAATCAACTTTCATGCCACATGGTTTTCCATCCACAAATGTACCAAGATTCACACAAATTCTTATGGATTGGCGCTGGGTAGAAATTATGACCCTGCAAAAATTATGAACTTGCAAATTAACTGATTTTTTTATATCAATGAATGAGTTTTAAATTAACATTTTACCACATTAGGTTAGACCAGGGCAAGTCATTTAAAGAGTCAGATCAAATAGGAATGCAGCCCATCCTGTATGGAAAAACTGCATGTTATTACTTTTTAGTGAATTGAAACAGTGTCATATAACATCCTTCTTGTTCTACTGGTTGTTATAGTTCAAAGCAGAGATGTAGACAACTTAAACATGATGGCGGGACCTCTGGTATGACTGTATTTGTGTGTGTGTTTCCTGTCCAGTGATGACTGATAAATTAAAGCTCATGTTTACCCTCAAAACATCAGGAGTGTGAGTGGCACAAGGCAGACTAAAAATGTGGAAACTAAGTAAATTAACATGAAGTCATATTAGAATCATGATGAACTATAAGGAATTGGAATTTGGATTTATGTCTGCCACTGCTTACCAGACAGTGTTCTTAGTTTTGATTTTCACATTCAGAGCAGCTAGAAACAGTGTTGGGGGTTGCGTTACAAACAATGTGAGTTAAATAATCAGATTGCTTTTGTAAAATAACTAGTAAAGTAACGCATTACTTTTAAATTTACAAGTTACTTTTTCAAATAAGCAATGCAAGTTTTGCCATTTATTGACTGACACCTCTCCTAACCCCATGTTGAGAGAAATGGAGAGTCGTTGTGTGCGCTGTGCAAATATAGATTGATATTGTAGTTCTAGACTATATGTGAGCATTCATTTACTCATCTTACTTACACAAAAACAGATTCAGTATATACTTTATGCATTTAATCTCACTTTATTAACCGATGACATTGCTGCTGCAATGATCCAATTCAACCATACCAATAAGCAAAATTACTTTAGATTAACTGTTTTTAGATTAATTTTTTTTTTATTAAGTAAGAGGCTATGTTCAAAATTGCCCCCTATACCCTTAAATATGTATTCACTATTTAAAGGGACAGCCAGTTGTAGTAGTGTCGTTAAACCATAGTGGAAATTATCGAGCGCACTCATTCAATCCCAGAATGCACCACAATGTCGAGTGTACAACCCATGTACTCTCAATGGCTAGAGAATACCCATAATGCACTGTGATGGCCGGGCCGAATGAATTCCCGCGTTTTGCCAGAAAATGGCCCATGCAGCTGAATCATCCATCCATCCATTTTCCAAACCGCTGGTTCAATGTGGCTACAGCGTAATATCATACAGGTATAAATTAACTTTTAATTGATTATTAATTTGTTTAATTAAGTTTTTTACATGCGATAAACCTTTTCATTACTAATGGAGCTGTCAGTTTGCTAAGTTTCAAATGATTGATTATTACTTTGATTATTAAACAGCAAGCACAAGCTATGCAAATCTGGCAGGCCTTCTGGCGCACTCAGTGTCCAAATTCACTCCCTCATTTTCATTCACTCCTTCAAGTTGACTATATTAATGGAGTAATGTAGGGTATAGTGAATGAGGGTATAGGGGGCAATTTCGAACACAGCCAGAGTGAGTTGAACTTTCTACTCTAATGTCCTGTTCTTCTGCAATCCTGAATGACAGAACACAGCTGAAAGGTTTGTTTGAGCTGTGCCCTCTACTGTACAGGCATGTATTTGCAGTACAATATAAACTGTTTATTGACTTCTGTTGTTAAAGGCTTAAAATTATGGGTCACACTTTATATTAAGTTTCATTAACCACTATGTATTTACATAAAAAAATATGTACAATGTCCTTATTGTTTTCATATTGTATTGCAAAACACTTTTGCTACTATTGAGGTGAGACACGGGTACAGTTAGGACACGTTTGGTGGTATGGGTAGGATTAAAGGTGGGTTAAGGTGTAAGGGAAGGAGAAAAAGCTTCATTACAGAAATTAATTACAGCTGTAATCACATGCAGGTATTTAAGAAAATATAAGAATAATGTATAATATACTGTATAAGAATAACTGTTTGGGGTTAGTTTGTGTTGACCCTTGTACATAAGAAGTGAGTAAATAAAGTATTGCATGAGACTAATAATTTGAGCTCATGCAACAATTATTGCTATTGTTTTTGTGCTCAAAACTGTATAGCAATTATAAGTGAAGCAAAAAGAAATATTGTCTCATACACTTCAACATCCAATGAACAATTCATTGTAAAATTGAAATATTGATTTTTTTAATTTAATTGTATTTTCTATTTTGAATAGAATATTTCAAATATTTGATAACTATCTATAGCAGTAAACTCCAGTTTAAAACAAATTAAATGAAAACATGACATGAAAAACAAGTTAAAACAACACAACTAAATTACAGTTAAAAACCAATTGTGACATTAATTGCACTTACCTTAAATTTCTGACCCTACGGCTGAAGCAATATTCTCTGTCACAGACCCTCACAAAAGTGCGCAGACCTTTATAAAGTCTGTGTACACCTGCACCTATCAGACACACCTCTACACACACACTCCTATACATACAAAAAAAAGTCTGCAGACAATCATGTAAAATCTTGTGGGCACATACAGTGACCCCTAAAAAAGTACTTGGACACTGAAGGCACTTTAATATCCAAATATCATTGCATTAGAAAACAAAATATCGTTGAAAAATGGCAAAAAAAAAGTTGAAGTTAATAGTTAAAAAACAGTATTGTCACTTTTTAGATATTTTCAAAATATCTGGGGTCGTTTTATGTACATGTTTAGATTTGACTTTGAACACAAAAGAGTATTCAAATCAGAGTTTCCGCTAGAAAAAAATTGTGCCGGTCAAAGTGACCGGCAGAGGTTTCGTTTTACGGACATTTTTATGATATGCCGGTCAAATATCGCCTCTTAATTAGTCAAGTTTAGGAAAACTGGAGGCAGTCTATGTAACTTAAAAAATGACATAATCAGGCCGTATAGAATGCAACATGTTATTATTAGCTTAACTTTCAAATAGACGGAAAAAAAAACATGAACGTCCGATTGGTGTCAATCAACGCCAATTGTTTTGTTTTTTAATGCGGTTTCACACACATTCACTTTTTGAAACATTGAAGCACGGATGTACCTAATACAAATAAATAAAATCAGATCATTCATTTAGTTCGTTATTAAATACGAGATCTAGCGCTAAAATCTGTTGATTTTGAAATCAAGCTGAGCGCTCGTGTCCACTGCTATCAGTTGCATGGACGACGCGCTGCGCGAGTCTATATTACAGCCGTTTTAGGCGTGCGCTTTATTTGAAATGCAGCATGCGATGTTGTTTCATATAACTTTCAAACGGTAGAGCCTGTTCCTTTATAACATAGCCAAAGATCGGTGTATTTTTGCCTTATACATTTTAGGCTTATTCTCAAATTCAGATTGTGTTAGGGGGGCGGGATTATTAGGCAATTTTAATCGGACAATTTGACCGGAGAGATTTAATTTTGTCGGACATCTCATTTTTTTACCGGCCAATGTCCGGTAATTACCGGACAACGGAAACCCTGATTCAAATGTATCCATATCTCCCTTTTTTCTTTTTCTAAATCACACACAAACACATCCAAGACGATGTGTTCTTGGACTCACCCATAATATTGATGCAGTAAACAGTATGTCTTGATAACTGTGCACTGGTTGAAAAAAATCCAGTGTGTGTGTGTGTGTGTGTGTGTGTGTGTGTGTGTTCTCTGTATCTTATCATACTTATAGAGCCAGTGTCACCGACACTCTCACCTTCAACATCTCTACGAACAGTGCGGCGCCTGAGGAAGATTCCCCTCCGCTTCATTTCTTGTCCCATATTTTTGTCCATGAAGGCTCACAGGGTCAAGACTCAGGTCATAGCGTCCATTATGAACTGGGCAGGCCTGCGTGAAACCAAATAAGAACGTTGTAAGCGTCAATACATACAAATACAGTTCTGCTTTAGCAAAAAAAAGTTGATATACAATTTTTTTTTTAATACAATACTATTAGTTTAACAACTAACTGCTAGTATTATCCGCATATGTACTGTATATTTTGCCTGAGTAATTGAATATATTATTCACTTTAATGACTTGTTTTGAAAAGTGGAAACTGGTAATCGTTAAGAATGAGCAGGTATATCCACACTTTTGTATATTTTATTCATGAATATTTTGTATCGTGTTAGAATTTAGAAACCGTTTGGTTTGGGTAATTTTGATTTATATTAGGCTTTATGAAAACATTCATCTTTTTGTTATATTTCTCTTAATCAAAGCACCATCACGTTCTTTATTAGATTTATCTTGGTCCACTCTCAAAAATAATTATTTCATTAGTGACCTAGAAACTCTCTATACATGCCCATTGCTGTTCTGCATTCTGTGTTTGTGTGGGAAATTTCCACCACAAACAAAAGTCATGTTGGAAAATATTTGTGAAAAAATGAAACACCATCGCACTTCCCCTAGGGATGAAGGGGCGATAAAGCCTTTGCAAAATGCAAAATTTTGAGAAATGCATATTATGATTGGAAATGTATTGTCTTGCTCCTTGAAATACATTTTCTAATATATTCTTGCAATGACATATTTACATTTAAAAAAAATATTTTCTTGTGCTGTTTACAATATACAGTATATTTACTAAGGCTGCATTGTGTAACGGAGTCACCAGATCAGCATGCTCCGCCCTCTCGTTCACACCTCCCCGGACTTCTGATTCACTGGACCTGCTATTCTGATTCACCGCACCTGCACATCATCAATCACCCTCACTATAAAGAGACACTTCCCCTTCACTTTCTCATCTGGTCTCGTCCTTATGTTACCACACAGGCTCTCAACAATCCTTACCTGAATACTTATCACGAAGATCCCGTTCCTGTTCTTCTCCGACCGTCATCTCCTATAGTGATGGGCAGATCGAGGCTTCGTGAAGCAATGAAACAGTCGAAGCAAATGTGCCATTTTGTTTCGAGGCTTCGAATCAATCCGAAACCCGTCTCCACGGTGACACCTAGTGGTCACTTGCAGGTGTTGATCTGAAACAACCTTTACAAAGAGCTAATAAAAAAATGTTTTTGTTTTTTTATTTTTATTATTGTATTTTTGTAATATATGAAGCTTGTAACCTGTAGTCTCTTCACATTGCATAATGTGATTTTGGTCATGAAAAATGAATATTAATAAAAATAAATCAAGCCACAATGTCTCCCTTTCTTATAGATTTTTATTCAAAAATATTAATTTCTCTGCTGTTGAAGGACTCAGCCTACTTCTTTTTTTACAGATAATTTCTCCAGCCTTTGAAATAATTCTCTCACAAGGGACACTTGTTGCTGGCATACAAAGATATTTTTTAGCTAGGACATACAAATGAGGAAAGATTACTGCTCTCTCTTTCCAGTAAGTTAGAGGATCATGAGTTCTGGGCAAAAACGCATCGCTGAGGTATTTTTTCACTTCCACTGTGGCATCAGCTGTAGGATTGTGTATCATCTGGGTCTCACGGATACGATTGTCAAAATGTTCCCATAAACTGTCTTGTGTTTCAACTGGTGTTGATGATGATGGGCCTGATGTTGACATTTGTGGTTCTGAATTAAAAGAAAACGGCAATTAGTAACAAATCATAAAACAATGCATACCTTGCTTAGATGGCCCAGCAGTGTCAGTAGCAGGCCTTGGTACAGGGGGAACACTACCATCCTCTGCACCCTGCAGAATGGCAGGATGAATGCTCCTCAAATGGCGCATCATGGATGATGTATTGTTGCAGTAGGCTAGCTGCCGATCACAATACACACATCTCACTTTATTTGGGGTTTCCAAATGGAAATGCTCCCACACCACAGATGTACGGCATCTCTTCTGTGGAGCCTCCATTTCTATCTATCTATCTATCTATCTATCTATCTATCTATCTATCAATCTATCAATCTATCAATCTATCTATCTATCTATCTATCTATCTATCTATCTATCTATCTATCTATTTTATATGTAGCCTATCTATCTAATAATCTATATGTATCTGTAATATATGTATCTATCTATTAATCTATATATATGTATATATATATATATATATATATATATATATATATATATTTCTATCAATGCATCTATTAATGTGTCACTATATGTACTCTGTGTGTCTCTAAGTCAATGTGTAAATGTAAATTAAATCCTAAATATAACTAAACAAATCGCACTATAAATGTCACTATATCACCAAAAATCCGCTATCTCAAAACCAAACTCCTCTCACAAAAACCCACGATATGAAAATGCGTTGACAAAACTTTTATACTGTGTGATTTGTTCCCGAACCGACCAATCAGTGAAACCCTGATTCGGCGGAGCACTCCACCTGATGAAACACTTAGACGCTTCATTTAGCCGTTGTCACGTGACGTGGGTGTTTTGAATCACGCTTCGGATCAGTGTTTCGAATAATCTTTGCTTTGGGATCTCGCAAAGCTTCGGAACGTCTGTTTCGCGCCAGCCATCCTTAATCTCCTACTGCTTCTACATCCACCATCTGTCGTCTGCATGCTGTATCCAGCCCGCATCTATAACAGAGATATCAAGTTAACCATCGAGCTCAGTTCCACATCCAGTTCTGATTCTTCACATATCTACTCACCGATCATCACTGCAGTTCACATCCGTGCCTCTGTTTAATAAACACTGTGTACATTACTACTCACCTGTCTGCTTCTCTCTATAACCGTGACAGAAGACCAGACCTTATGCAGAGCTCCACAGACACTGCAGCGGTCAATCACACAGCAGCCCAGTCGATCCATTCGCAGATCTGGTGAATGCAGTCAGTCGTTCTCTCTCCAACCATCATCACCGGATAATCCATCTACCATCCCCATCGAAGTCATCGATGCCGCACGCCAATCACTTCTTCAACCTTCACCCAC
This sequence comes from Gila orcuttii, assembly GCA_026230005.1. Lineage (NCBI taxonomy): Eukaryota > Metazoa > Chordata > Actinopteri > Cypriniformes > Leuciscidae > Gila > Gila orcuttii. The sequence continues at coordinate 10,463,985 of JAPDVR010000017.1, forward strand.
TTCATCTGCTGCCTCTGCCAGTCCCATGGCCCAACAAGCAACCTTCACTGGTGAGGCGGAGGAATGCAGCGGATTCTTACTTCAATGCTCACTCTATTTTGAGATGCAGTCCCATCAGTTCAACAACGATCGTGCCAGGGTGGCATTTATCATCTCATTGTTGTCCGGACACACCCTCCAATGGGCTCAGTCACTGTGGCAGTCCAACGCTGCCATAATCACTTCACTATCAGCCTTCTTCAGGCACTTTAAGGAAGTTTTTGGACAAATCGCATCAACCCTATTAGTTCATGACCAACTCTTCAACCTCCGTCAAGCACAAAATTCAGTCAGCGACTATGCTCTCCAATTTCGGACCCTGGCGGCCACTAGCGGTTGGAACGAAACTGCACTCGTGACAGCCTTTCGTCATAGACTCAATACTGAAGTTCGCCAGTTAATGGTCAAATATGACGATGCTATGGGGTTAGAAAATCTCATTCAAAAAACCATCCGAGTCTCACACCGCCTGTTCCCTTTTGAATCCCGCTGCATCTCCTCCGCCCTCGGTACCATCAGTTGTCCTTCCAGCACCTGAACCCATGGAAGTCGATTCTTACCACCTGACTCGTGCGGAGCGTCAGTGACGAATTCTCCAACGACTGTGTCTGTACTGCGGGGGAGGAAAATCATATCACCGCCTGCCCTGTTAGACCACCACACCTGGCGGTGAGTACTATTCATCTTCCACCTCAAATTAATTCTCTCTCCCGTACCACTGTTCATATCCTAACCTCATCCATTTGTCTCTGCGCAAGTCCTCATTGACTCCATTTCGGCGGGGAACGAAACGTCCACCGGAGACGTTGTGATCAAGACCTAAGAATTCACAATACCCAAGGAAAGCCGCTGGGCCATGGTTGCATTAGGCATTTATCTCCCACTCTGACACTCCGCATCGGATGTCCCAACATAGAGGAAATCACATTCATGGTGCTGGAAGGATCCACTGTGGATCTCATCCTGGGACGCCCGTGGATGTCACAACACCAACCTCACATAAACTGGAACACCGGTGAAATCCTGCAATGGGGTGACGCCTGCTTCCAATCCTGTCTCTCTTTAGTCCCGAAGCCATCTAAAACTCACTCTCCTTCATCGAAGATTCCTGAACAATCATCATTTTCCATCAACTCCACCTCCATCGAAAGTCCAGAGGTAGTTTATCAGATACAGATCCCTCCAGAGTATCGGGCGTTCCAGGATGTCTTCAGCAAACAGCTAGCAACTCAACTTCTACCACATCGACCATGGGACTGTGCAATAGACCTACTACCTGGGGCTACTCTGCCCAAGGGCAGAGTATATTATATCCACATAGAGGAGCAGCTGAGGGGAGCTAGCATCTTCTCGAAACTGGACCTACGTAGCGCTTACAACCTCATTCGTATTCGCCTTCATCACCCCTTCAGGCCACTATGAATACCGGGTCATACCGTACGGCCTGTCCAACTCTCCAGCAGTATTCCAAGGCTATATGAATGAGGTGTTCCGGGAGTTCTGTTGTGGCAAAAATCCTGTTAAACATCATCACTGCGTAAGAGACATTCAGAGTCAAATTAATAAAAATTAAAGTATTTATTCTTGCAAGAATAGGCCCAGTCTAGTACACAGAAGTTACGCTGTGCAAGAGAGTGACACACCACAGGAAGATATGAGACAGCCTTTATACTCTTTTCAAGGTTCCTCCTCACCCACTGTACCTTTCACCCACCCAGATAAGGTCCTTACTGCTGTTTAGTTTCTACTTAAAGACACAAACTGGTACTTAAATAACCTGGCCAAAACTGACCGTCCCTAAGGTCAGAGGTCGTGTCCCATATGTTCCTGAAACGTCACGCACAAGCATGTACACACATATATTTTTATACATTGAATAGGTTCTCTGTCTTATTATACCTGTTAGGGATCAATGACTATTAAAATTTCTACAACAGTTCCTTCATCGGTTTGTCGTGGTCTATATTGACGACATCTTGATTTACTCCCGGAACATGGCCGAACATTGCCACCACGTTACGCAGGTCCTGGAAAAGCTCCGTCAACATCAACTTTACCTCAAACTGGAGAAATGCGAGTTCCACACCACCTCCGTCCAATTCCTGTCATACATCATCGACCATGAAGGCATCCAGATGGACCAGAGGAAGGTGGATACCATCCAAAACTGGCCTCAACTATAAAGGAACTTCAAAACTTTCTCGGATTCATTAATTTCTACCGTCGATTTATCAATAACTACAGTCTTCTCAGTTCTCCTCTAACTTCAACCCTCAAAGGCCGGCCCAAGTCTCTGTCCTGGACCCCAGCAGCTTCCGATGCCTTCCTTCAACTCAAACAAGCCTTCCAAACCACTCCGATACTAGTTCACCCGAATCCTGATCTGCAATTCATCGTCGAGGTGGACGCCTCATCCACAGGGGTCGGAGCGGTCCTCTCACAGCGGTGGGGGATCCTCCTGGACGCCATCCATGTGCCTTCTACTCTAAGAAGCTTTCCCCGGTGGAGCAGAACTACGATATAGGAAATCGTGAGTTGCTTGCCATCAAACTACACTTGAAGAGTTGAGGCATTGGCTGGAGGGAGCACATCACAAGTTTGAAGTTATCACCGACCACCGCAATCTCGAAATACCTACGAGAAGCCAAAAGATTGAACCCATGTCAAGCCCGGTGGGCTTTATTCTTCATCAGATTCAAATTTACCGTCTCATACCAACCAGGAACCAAGAACTGTAGAGCCGATGCCTTATCTCGTCTTTATCAATCAACCCCGGATGACCCAACTCTAGAACCCATTCTCCCTCCAGCCATGATCGTCAGTCCCATTAAGTAGGCCATTGATACACAGATCATCCAAGCTAACCGCTCCAACCCTGCTCCGCCGGGAGGTTCAGAAGGCTGCCTCTATGTTCCTCCCACCTTTCGTCCTACCCTTCTGGACTCAGCTCATACTTCTCCGGGCTCTGGACACCCAGGTAGCCGACGTACCCTCTCGCTCTTATGTCAACGCTACTGGTTACCCACCATGCCTCAGGATATCTCCCGGTACGTCAAGGGTTGCTCAGTCTGCGCAGTTACCAAAACTCCCCGAAGACTCCCAGAGGGCAAACTGGTTCCTCTCCCATTCCTCAACGACCTTGGTCACACATAGGCATTGACTTCATGACAGATCTACCCATCTCCAGCCACAACACTTGTGTTCATAGTCGTTGATCGTTCTCGAAGGCCTGCAAGCTTATTCCCCTCAAGGGATTACCTACAGCCTTTGAAGCAGCCGAAGCCTTATTTCAAGACATGTTCCTCAACTTTGGCATCCCCGAAGACATAGTGTCGGACTGTGGACCCCAGTTCATCTCAAGAGTCTGGCAGGCATTCTTCAAACTCCTCGGAATATCCGTAAGCCTCTCCTCCGTTTACCATCCTCAAACTAACGTCCAGACTGAAAGAAAGATTCAAGAGATCGGTAGATACCTGAGATCCTACTGCCACCAGAACCAGGACAGCTGGAGCCAGAATATGCTCAAAATTCCCTACGCCAATCCACCACAAGGCTCACCCCATTTCAATGCATCCTAGGTTACCAACCTCCTCTATTTCCCTGGTCGGGTGAGCCCTCGGAGGTTCCAGCTGTCAACCACTGGTTCGAACAGAGCGAGAGGGTATGGGACTCAGTTCACATGCATCTCCAACAGGCAGTGCGGAGACACAAGAGACAAGCTGACGTCCACCGAACACCTACCCCTCGCTACCAACCGCAACAGAAGGTATGGCTCTCGTCGCGGGACATCCGTCTCCGCCTGCCCTGCCGTAAGCTGAGTCCCCGGTACATATGTCCATTCACAGAGCAGAGGCAGCTCAACGAAGTCACTTACAGATTGAACCTACCACCTCACTACCGAATTTCACTATCCTTCCACGTATCACTCCTCAAACCTCACTCTGAACCTCTGTTTTCTCCTCCCAAAGAATCTGGTGACGACGAAGTGCCTCCTCCTCCCAACATCGCTGAGGAAGAGCCCATCTATAGAGTTCGAGCCATCCTGGACTCACGACGATGGGGTCCCAGACTGGAATGAGAGGATTACGGTCCCGAGGAATGCTCCTGTGTGTTACGTGATGATGATATCCTCAATCCCACACTCCTCACACAATATCACTCTGAACACCCAGTTCGACCAGCTCCCAGAGGTCGAGGTAGACATCGTCGTCACCGTCCCATCAAGTCGTCAGGAGCCTCCGGTGGAGGAGGGGGTACTGTAACGGAGTCACCAGATCAGCACTCTCCACCCTCTCGTTCACACTCCCCAGACTTCTGATTCACCGCACCTGCTATTCTGATTCACCGCACCTGCACATCAATCACCCTCACTATAAAGAGACACTTCCCCTTCACTTCCTCGTCTGGTCTCGTCCATGCGTTGCCACACAGACTCTCAACAATCCTTACCTGAATACTTACCACGAAGATCCCGTTCCTGTTCTTCTCCGACCTTCATCTCCTGCTGCTTCATCCGCCATCTGTCGTCTGCATGCTGTATCCAGCCCGCATCTATAACAGAGATATCAAGTTAACCATCGAGCTAAGTTCCACATCCAGTTCTGATTCTTCACATATCTACTCACCGATCATCACTGCAGTTCACATCCGTGCCTTTGTTCAATAAACACTGTGTACATTACTACTCGCCTGTCTGCTTCTCTCTATAACCGTGACACATTGATTGTAAAAATGATTATGATTTAAAATAACTGTTAAAATATTAATATTTTGTAATTTATTACAAAATATAAATGTAGGAATAAATGTAATTTATTCCTTTGATGCAAAGCTGAATTTTAAGTATCATTACTCCACTCTTCAGTGTCACATGATCCTTCAGAAATCATTCTGAACTGCTGATTTGCTGCTCAAGCATTGCCATAGGAAAGTATATTAGGTGTGTTCGTAACCCCTGACTTGAGGTCAGGTCACCAACTAAATACACTGCCCGGCCAAACAAAAAGTCTCTGTTTGGATTAAAATAGGCAAATGCTTAAGAGTCTATGATTGGATCATTGCAGTGATTATGTTTCTAGCATGTTATATGTTTGGGTTTGGCAACAGTTCTTTTAACCCTAATGAGTGTGTAGCTATTCATTTCTTAAACAACCATGCAGTCAAAATGTAGTGGATCAACATAAGATACAATTCGTATTTGGTGTATACCGGGCTTTGGATATATCTAACGTTTAATCGTTTTGGCTTAGGGAAAAGTTTAAACTGCTTAAACTACTTTTATTCAACGTAAACCTTATTCTAGAGTACTGTTGTAGTTTTGACCAATTTTTTTGCTTGTTTTTATTTAATTTTTGTACCTAATAATTTTAGAATTGTATTATTGTTCATTAAAACTTAAATTAAGCATTATTTTTTTATCATGGGACTGCTGAGGAAACTCAGGCCCTGACAGAATGGTGGGCGGCCAACAAAAGCCTTTTCACTTGGAGGCGCAACTCATTTAAAAGTGGATGGGAATGAGTATTGATTTTGAGTGCTTGTATCATTCCCTGTATGTCTGAAGGTTTGGAGCTAGATTTAGACAGTCTTCATCCATAAAAATGAATACGTTATTGAAGTGGCATATCAATCTTTATGGTTTTATTTTGCCTAGGCACTTCGTTTCCACTTCTGGTTTGGCCATAACTGCCAAACAGGCCAAGAAGTAATGGAACAACTTGAAAGATAAATACAAGGTAACCTGCCTGTTTCTCTGCTTTCTGTTGCTAAAAGAGCCTTACCAACATTTTATCTTGCATAGTTTACTCTGAGACTGTAAAAAGAATAGTTCACCCCAAAATGAAAATTCTGTCATTTACTCATCCTCAAGTTATTTCACAACTGTATATTTATTTGTTTTGCTCTAAACAAAGAATATTTTTAAGAATATTTGTAACCTAACAGTTCTGGGGCACCACTGATTTCCATAATTTTTTGGTGCCACAAAACTGTTTGGTTACAAATATTCTCAAAATTATCTTCAAGTAGTCATGTTCACTCAGACACCCAGGCAGTTCCTCAGGAGAAGAAAGCTGAGCAGCAAGACATCCTCAGAGATGGTTCCCTGATAGGTCCCTCTCATCCACTGCTGCATTCTTGTCATCCTCGCTGTCATCTTGTCCATGGCTTTCCTCTTTTTTTTTTCCATGGCTCCCATCACCTAAATGTTGTGGAGGATGCAACAGGCATCAATCACCTTTGGGGCAAACAGTGGCCTGATCTCCAGGGCCCTCAAAAAAATGGCACACCAGCCAGCGCGTCTTTAACATCCCGAAAGTGCGCTCAATGATGTTTCTTGCTTGTGCATGATGCCTGTTGTATCTGGCTTCAACTTGTCCTGTTAATCAAAAATTGTGTAGAAAATGTGTGGTGTATTGAAAAGTCATGAACGTAACAATTTGCTGTATCTTCTCTGTGTGTGTGTGTGTGTGACACAAAAAAGAGTGTTCTTACTTGCGACAGGCTGGCACCAGCAGCACCGCAGAATAACTCATGGCCAGCAAGGCAAGCAAAGCCGCCCCCCACCTACTACATGTCCTCTGCTTATGGAAAATAAATAACTTTGTGGAGAATGGTCATAATCTCCTCCATAACGTTCTGAACAGTCTTACAAACCATTGCAAGTGGCATGCTGAAGTTGTCTGAAGTGACCCTGTAGGACGCTCCACAGGCAAGCCAGTAAACTGTAACCTGCATTTCAATTTCATGACTCCATCCATGGGCTTGTTTGATAGGGCAGCATCTGGACCAGTATGTTGATGCCATTCCTGGAGAGCCTGAAGGCTAAAGTGTAAAAAACAGCTGCTCATTAACACATATCTTGTTCTTGTTATAGACTAGAATAAGTTGGTACTTAGTGACGTCACAGACATTAACTCAATGCCAGAAAACATATTAAGAAATTATGATGTCCCTCCAGCCTCATACTAAAAGAATCTGAAGCAGAATCTGAAAGAAGAGAGAAAATACCTTATTAGATATCTTTGACAACATCAAAGCTGTTACACAGCACAGACAATACAACTGAAACTGTAACCAGAGAAGAGAGTTGTTCTCAGACACACTTGTGGTGCTTTTCCACTGCATGGTACGGTACGGTTCGGTTCGGTACGGCACGCTTTGGCGCTTTTCCACTGCATGGTACGGTATGGTTCGGTTCGGTACGGCTCACTTGTGGTGCTTTTCCACTGCATGGTACGGTACGGTACGGCTCGCTTCGGCTCGCTTTAAATGGTACCTGGTCTGTTGAGGTTCCAAGCGTACCGTACCGGTACTAAAATGTGACGTAAAAACAATGCAGATCACTGATTGGTCAGACAGAATCGTCACTACAAGCGTCATTGGATTTGCGACACGAGACACTAAACCCATTAGATTTAAATAACCAGCAGTATTTTGTTTTGCTGCCATCAGCCTCATTTTAAACACATTACTCCGTCTTGCAGTTAAAAACATCCACATGCCGAGAATCAGGAACACCATCCCCTCGATAGGCTCCATTGTTCCTGTGTTGTGCGTTTGAAATGTGGCGCGTTTACGATGATGTCATGGCAGTAGAGGCGGCGCAAATAACGATCAGTCCCATCCACTTTGAAGGGGTACTAACTGCGGTGGAAAAGCAACCGAGCTAAAGCGAACCGAACCGTGCCGTACCGAGTCGAGTCGTACCACGCAGTGGAAAAGCGAAGCGAGCCGAACCGTTACGCGCCGAGTCGAACCGTACCGAGCCGAACCATGCAGTGGAAAAGCGCCATTGGATCTAATTTAGCACAGTAAGAGTGGAAACAGAACCTGAGAAACTAAAATAATGTCTTCTGGTTTTTGTCACACGTTGGTTTTGTTGTCTTAAAGGGGACATACCATGAAAATCTGACTTGTTCCGTGTTTAAGTGCTATAATTTGGTCCCCGGTGCATCTACCAACCCAGAAAATGTGAAAAGTGACAACCCAGTAGCTTTGTTTTGGTAAGCCTTTCTCTGAAACCATGTAAAAAAATAAGCCGATCAGATTTTGCTCCCCTTCTGACGTAGGAAGGGGATATTATTATAATATTACCACCCCTTAAACTGCAAGTTTCCACCCACCGTGCCGCCATTTGGTTTTCAGAAGCGACAACAGTGTAACTGTCACATGCCTGTCCTGTCTTGTGTTGCACATGGGTGTTTGTTGTGTTGTGCCATGTGCTGTTTTGATTGTTGATCCCTCCCCCTCGTTATCTGATTAGTGTTTGAGTTGTTCCACCTGTCCCCTCTTGATTTGTTCCCTTTTTAAGTCTCCTCTTGTTTGCAGTCTTTGTCGTGTCATTGTCAGATGTTTCCTGGTTTGGTCTGCGTGTTCCCTGTATTCTTGACCCTGTGTTTGTTTCATGTTCATTTACTATGTTTTCCCCCTTGTGGGTTTTTGCTTTGTGTTTTGTTTTCTTTTGTTAAATAAATCCTTATACTGCATTTGAGTTCTCTCTCCCCTTTTGTAACGTGACAGAATGACACGACCACTTTGGAGGACTCAGCAGTATGGGTATCACACTGGGACAGAGATGGAGGTCGACGATTGGATGGATGACGATCTTTTGGACTGCCCGGACTATACCATCGCAACTTTTGGATCTACTCAATTTTCCAGGATCGGGCATGACGGAATGACTCCGGCCTCCAACGAACCCGGTAGAATGAACATTTTTCAGGCTCTCGCTTTTAAGGCCAGTCAAAGGGAGGAGTCGGAGCGTTTGGCCAAGGTTTCGGGGAACCGTGGAGGTCGCAGGAGGGAAGGTGCCAGAGATGAGCTCCAGAACCACTCTCCGCTTCGGTCATTCCTCGATCATCCACCGACGATCTCATCCAGCACCAAATCGGCACGTCGCCATCAGAGACGGCGGAGTAGGGGAAAGATCTCCAACCTCCCTGAGTGCCCGGAAGCCGGTCCTCAGCAGCCCGCCATTCTCCTGGAGACCAATCCAGAGACTGTTCACGTCCCGTCTGCCCAGTCAGAGACTGTTCACGTCCCGTCTGCCCAGCGAGAGACTGTTCACGTCCCGTCTGCCCAGCGAGAGACTGTTCACGTCCCGTCTGCCCAGCGAGAGACTGTTCACGTCCCGTCTGCCCAGCGAGAGACTGTTCACGTCCCGTCTGCCCAGCGAGAGACTGTTCACGTCCCGTCTGCCCAGCGAGAGACTGTTCACGTCCCGTCTGCCCAGCGAGAGACTGTTCACGTCACGTCTGCCCAGCGAGAGACTGTTCACGTCACGTCTGCCCAGCGAGAGACTGTTCACGTCCCGTCTGCCCAGTCAGAGACTGTTCACGTCCCGTCTGCCCAGTCAGAGACTGTCCACGTCCCGTCTGCCCAGCGAGAGACTGTCCACGTCCCGTCTGCCCAGCGAGAGACTGTCCACGTCCCGTCTGCCCAGCGAGAGACTGTCCACGTCCCGTCTGCCCAGCGAGAGACTGTCCACGTCCCGTCTGCCCAGCGAGAGACTGTCCACGTCCCGTCTGCCCAGCGAGAGACTGTCCACGTCCCGTCTGCCCAGCGAGAGACTGTCCACGTCCCGTCTGCCCAGCGAGAGACTGTCCACGTCCCGTCTGCCCAGCGAGAGACTGTCCACGTCCCGTCTGCCCAGCGAGAGACTGTCCACGTCCCGTCTGCCCAGCGAGAGACTGTCCACGTCCCGTCTGCCCAGCGAGAGACTGTCCACGTCCCGTCTGCCCAGCGAGAGACTGTCCACGTCCCGTCTGCCCAGCGAGAGACTGTCCACGTCCCGTCTGCCCAGCGAGAGACTGTCCACGTCCCGTCTGCCCAGCGAGAGACTGTCCACGTCCCGTCTGCCCAGCGAGAGACTGTCCACGTCCCGTCTGCCCAGCGAGAGACTGTCCACGTCCCGTCTGCCCAGCGAGAGACTGTCCACGTCCCGTCTGCCCAGCGAGAGACTGTCCACGTCCTGTCTGCCTTCCTGAGCCAGGGCTATCTAGAGCGGCTGGCTCGGATATTGGAGAAGCCGGTATCCGGCGTTTCGGAGCTGAACCTAGTGCCTGTTCCTGAGCCGGAGGCAGAGCCAGTGCCTGTTCCTGAGCCGGAGGCAGAGCCAGTGCCTGTTCCTGAGCCGGAGGCAGAGCCAGTGCCCGTTCCTGAGCTGGAGGCAGAGCCAGTGCCCGTTCCAGAGCTGGAGGCAGAACCATTGCCGGTTCCAGAGCTGGAGGCAGAACCATTGCCGGTTCCAGAGCTGGAGGCAGAACCATTGCCGGTTCCAGAGCTGGAGGCAGAACCATTGCCGGTTCCAGAGCTGGAGGCAGAACCATTGCCGGTTCCAGAGCTGGAGGCAGAACCATTGCCGGTTCCAGAGCTGGAGGCAGAACCATTGCCGGTTCCAGAGCTGGAGGCAGAACCATTGCCGGTTCCAGAGCTGGAGGCAGAGCCATTGCTGGCTCCAGAGCCGAAGGCAGAGCCAATGCCTGTTCCAGAGCCGGAGGCAGAGCCGGAGGCAGAGCCAGTGCCGTCTGCCTTCCTGGATCTGGAATATCTGGAGCGTCTAGTTCGGATCCTGGACAGGCCCATGTCTGCTGTTCCAGAGCCGGAGCTAGTGTCTGCAGTTCCAGAGCCGGAGGCAGAGCCAATGCCTGTTCGAGAGCCGGAGGCAGAGCCAATGTCTGTTCCAGAGCCGGAGGCAGAGCCAATGCCTGTTCCAGAGCCTGTTCCAGAGCCAGTGCCTGTTCCAGAGCCAGAGCCAGTGTTTGTGTCTGTGTTTGTGTCTGTCCTTGTGACTGTTTCTGTTCTAGTGTCTGTTCCCGAGCCGGTGTCTGTTCCCGAGCCGGTGTCTGTTCCCGAGCCGGTGTCTGTTCCCGAGCCGGTGTCTGTTCCCGAGCCGGTGTCTGTTCCCGAGCCGGTGTCTGTTCCCGAGCCGGTGTCTGTTCCCGAGCCGTTGCCTGTTCCTGAGCCGGAGGCAGAGCCAGTGCCTGTTCCTGAGCCGGAGGCAGAGCCAGTACCTGTTCCAGAGCTGGAGCTCATGTTGGTTCCGGACCCAGTGTTTGTGTCTGTGTTTGTGTCTGTCCTTGTGACTGTTTCTGTTATAGTGTCTGTTCCCGAGCCGGTGTCTGTTCCCGAGCCGGTGTCTGTTCCCGAGCCGGTGTCTGTTCCCGAGCCGGTGTCTGTTCCCGAGCCGGTGTCTGTTCCCGAGCCGGTGTCTGTTCCCGAAAGATCTGCACCGCCCTGGCCGCCCGAGGGGTCTGCACCGCCCTGGCCACCTGAAGGGCCTGATCCGCCCTGGCCGCCCGAGGGGTCTGCTCCGCCCTGGCCACCCGAAGGGTCTTCACCGCCCTGGCCACCCGAAGGGTCTTCACCGCCCTGGCCACCTGAAAGGTCTTCACCGCCCTGGCCACCTGAAAGGTCTTCACCGCCCTGGCCACCCGAGGGGTCTGCTCCGCCCTGGCCACCCGAGGGGTCTGCTCCACCCTGGCCGCCCGAGGGGTCTTCACCGCCCTGGCCACCCAAGGAGTCTTCACCGTCCTGGCCACCTGAAAGACCTGCTCCGCCCTGGCCACCTGAGGGGTCTGCTCCGCCCTGGCCACCCGAGGGGTCTGCTCCGCCCTGGCCACCCGAGGGGTCTGCTCCGCCCTGGCCACCCGAGGGGTCTTCACCGACCTGGCCACCCAAGGAGTCTTCACCGCCCTGGCCACCTGAAGGATCTGCTCCGCCCTGGCCGCCCGAGGGCTCTTCGCCGCCCTGGCCGCCCGAGGGCTCTTCGCCGCCCTGGCCGCCCGATGGACTCTGTGTTTCTCCCTCACCGCCCTATGGACTCTGTGTTTCTCCCTCACCGCCCTATGGACTCTGTGTTTCTCCCTCACCGCCCTATGGACTCTGTGTTTCTCCCTCACCGGCCTATGGACTCTCTGTTTTGCCCTGGCCGCCCGATGTTCCTGTCACGCCCTGGTCTATCCCTTCAGTCCCTCCGATTAGTCCCGCCCGTCCCGCCCTGGTGTTTCCTTCCTGCCCCGCCCTAGCATGATGGAGCGTCTGGTAGCCGCTCCGTAGGAAGGGGGTTATGTCACATGCCTGTCCTGTCTTGTGTTGCACATGGGTGTTTGTTGTGTTGTGCCATGTGCTGTTTTGATTGTTGATCCCTCCCCCTCGTTATCTGATTAGTGTTTGAGTTGTTCCACCTGTCCCCTCTTGATTTGTTCCCTTTTTAAGTCTCCTCTTGTTTGCAGTCTTTGTCGTGTCATTGTCAGATGTTTCCTGGTTTGGTCTGAGTGTTCCCTGTATTCTTGACCCTGTGTTTGTTTCATGTTCATTTACTATGTTTTCCCCCTTGTGGGTTTTTGCTTTGTGTTTTGTTTTCTTTTGTTAAATAAATCCTTATACTGCATTTGAGTTCTCTCTCCCCTTTTGTAACGTGACAGTAACCAGTTCGCAATGGCAAAAGTTCTAGCAAAGCATTCAAACTGTTTTGTCGTTGGCAGCACAGACAAGCACAGAACACTATTTGACCAAAATATTTCACAAAGCAGCAGCTCATTTGCATTTAAAGGGACACACACAATATGGCGCGTTTTTGCTCACACCCAAAAAGGGGGAAAATTTGACAAGCTATAATAAATGATCTGGGGGGTATTTTGAGGTGAAATTTTACAGACACATTCTGGGGACACCATAGATTTATATTCAAATCTTGTGAAAAGGGGCATAATATGTCACCTTTAACAGTAGCAACTATGACAGTTTTGCACATAATGGTTACAGATTCTGTATGATTACATAAGAACGCACAACACGATCAGAGCAAAATCAAACCCCCACCCTAAATAGCAACAAACATCGCTACAGCAAATCTGTTTTTAACTTATTTAGTGTTCTGACAAGTAAAGTTGATAGCCACTTAATTTCACTATTAATACTGAAATTACAAGTGTCAAATTAATTTTAGGTAACACTACACTTTATTTTAAGGGTCCATAATTATGCTGTACACCGGCAGTTAATGATTAACTGAACATATAGTAAAGGCATATTGGCCATTATTTATGCAGTAATTAAGCTTTAACAAACCAGAAATGAATAACTAAAGGGATAGTTTACCCCGAAGTTAAAAAAATTCTGTCATAATTTACTCACCCTCAAATTGGTCCAAACCTGTATGAGTTTCTTTCTTCTGTTGAAGACTAAGGAAGATATTTTGAAAAATGCCAGTAACCAAACAGTTGTGGGGCACCATTGACTTTCATAGTATTTTGTTTCCATACTATCAGTCAATAGTGCCCTACAAATGTTTGGTTACCGGCATTTTTACAAAATATCTTTTTAGCAGAAGAGAGAAATGCATACAGGTTTGAAACAACTTGAAGGTGAGTAAATGATGACTGAATTTTCATTTTTGGGTGAACTATCCCTTTAAGTCATCATTTACTCATCTTGTTGTTCTAATGCCATATGCCCTTGTTTCATTACATTTTGGTCTGTTTTTCACCAAACCCTATCGTACACCCCCAGAACACTTGGAATATATGAAACGTGTTGCATAGGACATTCTGTGTCTTATTTTAAAAGCTTGAAATTGGTCCATATTCACTGCCATTATATGGACAAGAGTGAGTGGGACATTAAAAAAAAAAAAAAAAATATGACTTAATTTTCATTTTAGGTTGAACTATCCCTTTAATTGAACTCTAATTAAAGTATTAGTAGGGTATTAGTAGACTGCTTGGTTATATCAGGTTTAATTGTTAAATTCTCAGTTGCACTTAGAATGTTCTCATTTATCCCCAAATAAATATCTGCTGGGTTAGTAATGCACACAACACAGGAAATGCTAATTTCCCACATGATTACACAGATATTTCAATTACAAAAACTATAAAATGGGAAAAGAAAAACAAAGAAGAATGGGAAGAGGAAGAGGTGTAAGAGTGAGAGATTTTGGATAGGATAGAGGAATTTAGAGGGAGAGGAACAGTGGAAGAGGTAGAAAGAGATGAGGGGAAAGGAATAGATGGTATAGGAAGGAAGAGGAGACAGCAAGAAGAGTTGAGAATTTAGGAGAAGCAAGTTGAGCTAAGGATGTAGAAAGAGGAGTAGAGGGAGAAGGCAATGGTATTAGGAAAGAACAAGAGAAGAAAATATAAGAAGACAACACTGTCTTGGGGCCGCACAACACAGAAAGACTCCTTAAATATTTAATCTCCCTCAATGAAATCCACTTTCCGCAGGGTGATCATGAGCAAATTGAGCGAAACTGTGTTGTTTGGGACAATTTCTAAATTCACCATTCAGCTCTGGTTCAAGAGTGGTTTGAGCATCACCCACATTTCAGGATGGTGTTCCTTCCAGCATATTCTCCCCTTGGAGATGGAAAGAATATGATCACAACCAAGTAAGTCTTCCTCGAGCGATGGAAGAGGTCTGTGGAGAAGTCGAGGCCCAAGAATGGATCCAGCATTCACAGCCTGTGCCATCTAGAGTTTCATGACAGAACTATGTATTAATACAGTACTAAAGACAATTTATGGTGTGTTGTGTTCATGTTTAACTACTACACAAATAATCCCTAATATTCCTTTCCTATATGTTCAGTAAATAATTTACAACTGGTGTGTTAATGCTTAACCGCATGAATAGACCCTGAAAATAAAGTGTTACCGAATTTTGTTCCATTATTGCACAGGTAACATGCATAAAAATATTTTTCTTGAGATTCTCTTCTTTAAAGGTGCAGTGTGTGATTTTTAGCGACATCTAGCGGTTCGGTTGCGAGTTGCACTAATGGCTCAGCCTAGTGATGCACCGATGTGAAAATTGTGGCCGATACCGATAACCGATATTAATATTGCTGTTTATGGCCGATACCGATATTTACTGATGTCGATATCTCTGTATAGAAAACAAATTTTTATGATAATCAAATAAAGAGCTATTTTCCAAAACACTTTTTTTTTTAAACTTTTCTAATTTATTTTCAGAAATGACTGATATTGGGCACCTTTACCTGTGTTCAAAATATGTCATCAGATTTTCAGAAGAAAAAATAAATATTTATATAAAAATACATTTTTATAAAGGATACAAGTGTGTCCTGAATTCACACTATGAATAAGCCAACCCTGAGTATTCTCAATAAACATCTAACTCACTTGAGACCAAGTCACTGTATTCTGTGAACATTGTACAACAGTTCAAAACTTTAAAGTACAGTACTGTCCTACTAAGGCAAAAGACCTTAACTTCTGTTTTATAGCACAATGTTATGAGAACACTTAAAATGTAATCAATATTAACCCTATTAGACTCACTATGATAAAAATGGCTTCACATGTATAAACAAGAAGTTGAAGTAGTAAGCATAGTTGAATGTCCTGTATGAACAAAATGAGGGAGTATGTTTTTGTTTCCACTGTTCGATCTCGCCCGCGCCTCTCTCTCTCTCTCTCACACGCGCGCCACACACACACACACAACCACAACATATTCCAGCATTGCAATCTTGACGTCGCAGACTGATCATAATAGTCACAGAGCTTCAGAGCTAAGGCAGGGCTACTGATTAGGTGTCCCTAAAGAACTGTAACGTTATCTAACAGTTAGTAGTTCCGCATTGTAAAGGATTTGCTTTATCGTCGGTTGTTTGACATGGATTTTAACCAGGGTTCAACAAAAGGTAGGCTTTAAATTACTACATTCCCGCTGCTGGTGTATAATGGGTGTGTCGTTGCGGCTCCAACTGACCAACTCGCGTAGTTTTCAGTCAGTGGACTGTCATTGAAAGGCGAGAGCTAGCATTTTATTTCAGTTGTAGCCTACATGTAGCCTTACGGGCTGTGAATTAAGATATCCAACAAGCCTGCTCTAATGCAGCGCTTGTTACTAGATAAGTTGTTGATTATGGCTCGAAACGTGTATGTGTCTAGTTTGTGAAGTAGCATCGCTAGCTAAAGGCTACCGCTAGCTATTACTGGATTTTAAAGATTATCTTTTTTATGCACCCGTGTCGTGTGTCATTCTTACCTTGATCATTTTCATCATCATTTTCCCCCGAGAGTATGCCATTATTCAGTAATCTAACAAAAGCAATCACTGTGAAACATGTAACTTACATGTGTGTCTGAGGTGATTTAATTCCTACATCGTAACTCCAGCGCGACAATACTTTGATGGTCGGTCAGAACAAGGCAGAGTGCCGTAACTTGCCGCCTCCAGCACCTGCTTCAGCACATTATGTGAGTGTAATGTATGCGCGCGTGCAAAAACAAACATCCCCGCCTGCCCCACATAAGCCTACACACACGTCAAATACACAGGAATGATTATCGGCCTGTTCACATCGGCCCTATTTTGACATCGGAACGATACCGATGTGTAAAAAATTGACCATATCGGCGGCCGATATATCGTGCATCACTAGCTCAGCCCACTGCTCACCCCTCCCTTTCGAAGAAGCTACGGTGCCTGAAACTGGACAAACATATCGTCGTCTGAGACAGCAGAGAATAGCCAGAGTAAGCCAAGAAGAGTGTGTAACATTGTCACTGTTTCTGTACCACAGTCCATTATAAACCACATCATGGATAAAGTTTACAAAGCCATAGTCAGGTGAGGATCAAGGGTCTTAATATATAATATAATAATAGTAATCAGCTGATTGTCTCACAAACGTAACCAGCACATTTCCCCCCACCAGTAACGTGCGGTGAAATCTTGTCATGGGTAGGCTGTGACCTATCAATGTGGCATATATGTTCATATATTCATTCAGTTAATGTAGCAACCCAAGTTCATATCAGGCATCATCACATCGCTGCCTGCATACAGCAAAGTCAGTCATATGTGAGGCTAATGCACAATCAAATCTAATAATCAAATTAATGGACACATCTATCTTATGACTTATACAACAAACAAATGTTTTGTGCGGGACACAGTAAGAGAGGGAGGCAGCGCGTTGTCAGCGAACCGACAAGCAGCCTAGTCACTCCTTCAAAATGCGCAAACGCGCACAGACAGCCACACACACACTATTGGTCTGGTCACTCTGGTGACGGCGCACCGGGATTTGAATAGGCTACAGTCCGAAAACATTGTGTCAGCAGTACAGCTTTAAAGTACAAAAACAGCTTATTCGCTCCTACAAACTGCGCTATAGGCGCACACACCGACACGCAATGAACGTCTGGCGACGGCGCACCAGGATTAAAAAAAGAGAACTACAAAACAGCATTTTAACCCTTACGAAATGCACCATAATCGCACAGATAGACCTACAGTACAAATGTGGCAGAGGTGACGGCGCACCAGGGTATGGAAGAGAGAACATTTTGGTGTCAGCGCACAGCAGGCCTATAGTCCACCATCAGACAACACACACAAGCCAATATAAGGGTTTTAAAAATAATAAATAAATGAATAATTTACGTTTTAAAGGGGGTGCTTACTTTTATTTGTAGACGAAACTCCTTTTCCTCGATTAACTGAAGCCTATGTAAAACGCATTTGGAGCTGCACAGCTAACGTTAGCACAGTGAGCGTATGGTTCGCTCATAATAGGCTGTGCTGCGGCAACTGCACACCCAATGGCGCGGGCGCCTCTGACGTGAACGGAGCAGACTTTCCTCCTTGGCTCTTATTTCCATTGAAAAGGAGAGACTCATGAAATTGAGAAATACACCCAACAAAGAGGACTTTACAACAAAGTAATTGATATCTTTGTCCAGAGGGATAGACGCATGGACTTCGTCTACAACGGTTTCCCGTTAACGACCACAACTCTTTTTCTTCATAGGACGCTTCCAACGCTAGGCGCCGCTAGATGCTAAGACCCTGTCCCAAATGGCACACTCCGGACTTGTGGACTTCCTCAGAGTCCACACTTCGGTGACGTCATGTAGTGCAGACCTATAGGGCCCTTAGCGCGAGTACGCATTGAGAGGTATTTTTGGGACAGACTCGATCGTCACGCCGGAAACAGGAGGAAGGTCTCAGCTCAGACGTCGAAGCTGAATAAACTTAAAGGTCATCTCATCAGTCCCTTTATTAGAAAAATATCACAAATATCATTTAAAAAAATTACAGTCTTTAGCATCGAGAACAGGATTTATTTTATTTTCCCAAATCTTATGTCCATGTGAACTACACAGTCTTCTTTTACAGTTCTATAATTGTATATGCCACCTGGGCATTAGAATAGATGTCATGGTTATGTAAATGATCAATACAGTTGTACATAATAATACATAATGTTCAATTTTAACACAAAATTAAAATGTAAATGAGTTTAAGAAAAATGTATAGGTTTCAATATTCATACTACGTTTATATGACTCAGTAAAGCCATGACATTCGGTTCTATTTATGTAATGAATCATAATGCGATCGTATTATTTAACACGCTATTATTATGTTTGATATATCAACCACTGGTCGATAATTTTTGTATAAACTGTAAGTAACAACTGGTAAAATGTACGCCTATATCATAAAGCCATGTTAACAGTCTGTGAGCGAAATCTCCTCCCATCCGTTTTCTGATTGGCATTTCGCAAGGATTCCTGGGTAGTTAAAGTGCGTGGAGCCTGCATCTATGCGGGCTTCGCGGAAGACCGCTTCAAGGGTACAAAGCTGCTGAGCACACTTCAGAGCGTTAAAATGCCAAATGGGATGGCCTACGGACTCGTAGACTCGTCGAGCACGCGCAATTTAAGTCCACGAGACCGAAAGTCCGCATAAAGTGCGCCATTTGGGACAGGGCCTAAGTAGCTTGAAGCGCGGAGTGAGAGCGTGTGGATCACGTGACATGAAGCACGCTCGGTCTCTGCCTCAATGTTGATAATTCAAGACAGCACGAGAACTGACTGCGCATGCGCAAATCTACGTAAACTACGTTCTATGGACCAAAGAGGCACAGCTAACCTCTGCCTCAATGGCCATGGCCTTGAATTTTCTGCATGAAACAATGATTTTTAGGAGCAAACAATGTCAAAAGGAGTATATTATATGTGTATTCCTGAAAAATTTTGTTACAAAAAATAATATTTGGAATAAAATGAATGCAATTAATAATGTGGTGAATTATTAAAGCTCTTGGAATTTTCTGCATGAAACAATGATTTTTAGGAGCAAACAATGGCAAAAGGAGTATATTATATGTGTATTCCTGAAAAATTTTGTTACAAAAAATAATATTTGGAATAAAATGAATGCAATTAATAATGTGGTGAATTAATAAAGCTCTTGGAATTTTCTGCATGAAACAATTATTTTTAGGAGCAAACAATGGCAAAAGGAGTATATTATATGTGTATTCCTGAAAAATATTGTTACAAAAAATAATATTTGGAATAAAATGAATGCAATTAATAATGTGGTGAATTAATAAAGCTCTTGGAATTAATAAATGTAATGTCAACATTTCCTTTGGTGAGGCACTGCCTACCCTGACCGCACGTCCCTGCCCCCACATAGCAAACCCATAATACAGCGAGGGAGAATAAACACATGAACCTATATGCAACTATATATTTTTTCTAACAGGGAAGTAAAAGTTTAGCTGGCTAAATATGAGCTGTTACTGTGGCTGAGCTGGTTAAAGCGAAAAGCCTTTAAACTCGACGCGTCCGCATGAGCCCAAAGGTGCGCGCGGCAAAAATGGCATGATTGTAACAGCGCGCGCGCCTCCGCATCCCCTAGACACCGTTTACTACACACAATAGGCTTTTTTTCTCTGATTTTGAAAACTCTTCGCGATCGACTTAAAATGCTTCCAAGATCAACTTGTCGACCGCGATCGACGGGTTGGTGATTCCTGTAACGATACTGTTTTACGGTCAATGACAAGAGTACTAATCAGCTGTCTCACGAACGTAACCAGCACATTTATCACCACATAGCAAAGCCATAACACAACGAGGGAGAAGAACTAAGTTACATGAAACAATCCAATTACATATTCAGTGGTGGTAAGTAACGAAGTAAAAATACTTCGTTAGGCCTACTTAAGTATTTTTTTCGGGGATCTGTACTTTACTTGAGTATATTTTATTTGCATCTACTTTTACTATTACTCCACTACAATATTAAAGACAAAGTTTACTTTTTACTCCGTTACATTTCCCCATGCCCGCTCCAAGTATTTATTACACTGGCTTTCCAAACCAATGAAAAACTTGGTTTTATTTGGAAAAAAAAAGTACGCGCGAGCTCTTTGCCAGCATACGCTCACATAGCAGTTAGTTCGCCATTGTGGAAGATGACCGCAGAAACTGGTGAAGGTGCAGCTCTGCCCAGCAATGATCCCGAGATTCCCGCTTACCTTGTTTCTTGCACATCTTCTGTTTGATGCAGCTAATGTTATGGAACATGTCTATTGCAGAGCTGCCAACTCTCACTCATTCAGTGTGAGACTCACGCAATTGACACTTTCCACAAGCTCTCAAGACACACATCCATTTTCTCACGCAGAGAAAAATCGTGAAGCATAGAGGACATTGACACCGACAGACAAGAAAGAGAAGGTTACTTTTGATATAAAACAAATTCTCAGCTCTCAGATTCTGTCCATTTTATTACGAAATTCAAACAATAAATACCGTTTTGGAGCTTTTAAATGTGACGTGACAGATAGCTAGCGCCTGCTATGGGGTGCCGTTAATATCTTTACTACTAGTTAATTGTAAATAAACACAAATTAACAATAATAGGTAGCCTATGTTGAAAGATACAGTACAACTTCCCGAAATGTATATCGTACATTATATATATATATATATATATATATATACACATAATATCAATAAATCAGTGTTTTTCAACCGCGGAAAGAGGTCAATAAAACAGCTGGAGAACAATGTCACATAACGTTACATTTACCTCAGGGAAAAAAAAAAACATTTAATGACCATAGCACGTTAGTTGGCTAGAAAAATTAGTATTTTATAATATATTTAATATTAGTATAAATTAGTATTTTGCTAAATATGTGCACTATATATTTATTATATTTTTACTTATGAGCTATCATTAAAATATTATAAAGTTGTTATAATAAAAATCACATGTATTTTTAACATTTAATAATACCAGCTGACAGGGCTCTCTAGCCTATGTTTACAGAATTAGGTGAGATTTTCTTAATTTAAAAATTAACATGTATCTACTGTACCAAATATTTATCAAAATGAATCTATATTGAATCAAGATTGGAATCAAACCACAATAATTGAATTGAAATTGTAAAATTTGTATCAAAGAATGGCCTACCAGTCATTGCACCATAATATGCTGTCACTAAACTTAATGAAATTGTTTAAAATTGATGCAAGGTACTTCATTGTCTCTTATGATTGCAAATCTAACAAATTCTTAATTGCAGTATCTAATAATTTGTTCAATTAAAACATTGCATATCACTCCCAAAACAATTGATCTGTTTAATTATTGATATTTACAGTTTGAATATTTACTTTTTACTTTCGGTACTTAAGTACGTTTTAAATCGGATACTTTTGTACTTTTACTCAAGTGATGTTTGAATGGAGGACTTTCTACTTTTACTGGAGTCATTTTTTATTTAGGTATATATACTTTTACTCGAGTATAATTTTTGAGTACTTTTACCACCCCTGTACATATTTTACACCACTGACAAGGGAAAAGTCACTACTCACGGTGTTTATGGCTAGCTTCTAGCTTTCTGCGGCTTCTCTTTCAAGGTAGTGACGCGCTCTGTAGCGCTGTGTGTTCCCTGTCGGCTACGGTAGAAACATGACGTCACAATATGTCGGGATTCCCGCGCCTATGTAGATATAAATGTCTCATTCTAAGGTAATAAAAACATTACGGTTTATTAAGTCTTTATACACCACTGAAAACATAGTTATGGATGTCATATTGCATTTCTGTTAATAGATACTCCAATTTTTTACACATTGCACCTTTAATTTTAATAATGAGGTCTATTTTAGGCAGAGGTGGAAAGTAACTAATTACATTTACTCGCGTTAAGTAATTGAGTCGTTTTTTTGTGTACTTCTACTTTTTTAAGTACTTTTCAAAATCTGTAATTTTACTTTTACTTAAGTACGTTTTGTTTGAAGTATTGTACTTCGCTACATTTGAAATCATATCCGTTACTGAGTAAAAAATAATAATACACAAAATCACACTCCGGAAACTACTGCATTGATTGAAGGGCGGGAGAACAAACGTGCAAAAAACGTGAGCAGACCCTGCTGAAGCTGAAAGCGAAGCGCCCTTGAATTCTTATGAAGCGAATTATGGCCAGTATGGAAATACTTTGGATGTAAAAAAGTATGGTTGTCCTCGAGGATAGATATCCTATTTGCAAAAAATGTGGACACAAAGTGGCTGCAAAAGGAGGATACATAAGACACCATCCCTCCTGCAGATAAAGGTATGTCCCGATTATAACGTAAGGCCGAATGATTTACGTGATGCAGAGGGAATCCCGGAATCCAGTCATGAAAATGGAATTTACATAACGCAGAAGATGTCACGTAAAACATGCAAAATGATGGATGGATGAATACATGGAAAGTAGAACTGTGCAATAAATCCAATCGCGAGATGGTCTGTGAATATTTAAGCGCAAAAATACTGCTATGTAAACATATAACCTGCTTGTTCTACGTTTCTGTGAATCGGTGTGAATGAGCTGCTCCACTTTGTCTACTACACACTCGAAGTACTCGTGGTATTTTCAGCGTCTCACAAACAATTTGAATACATGATGAATACATGAACATTTCCAGAGCTGCAGAGAGAACGCCTAATGAGCATTTTCATCATTTTATTTGAGAAAAACCATTGTCAAATAGGCTTACACTTTGAAACAGGTCTTCACTACAACCCGTCAAAATAAAAGTTTGGTTTAACTAGGAGAAATTATGACAGAAATATATTACTGTTGTAGGCATACAATAGAATGTACTTCTCAAAATAATAATAATAACAACAACAATAATAATACAATTTATTTAAACATTAATTAAGGCATATATTTTTTGTCCATGGTTTAATTTAGTAAATCTGTTTTTTGCAGCTCTTCCCCAAAAAATAAAAGGATACAAGTTTAAATTTTCATTTGATTGCCACCGTTTTTGATAATATATTTGGATTAAATCATAAAAAGAAACATAAATTTTCTGAATAAAATACATTTCATAGGACTATATTATTCTTAAATTTTTTTTATAAATTATTAATGTTAAAAATGAGTTGTTAATCTAATTCATTATCAATTATTGAATTTAATTGATTAGACATGTTCTATTGAAATTTTAATAAACAAAACAAACAAATGGTTTCAAAGCGTTCAAGCATTTGTTCAACCCCCCAAAAAACTGTTTTCTTTAATTTAACTAATTTTAACTGATGATAATAATAATAATAATAACCATAATTTAATAATACCGTTTATTTAATAATTGATTAATACTGTAAACCGTGATATTTTCTGAGACGTTATCATACTGTAAAAATCTCATACCATTATAACCCTACAAGGGAGAGTCCCCCCACCCCACCCACTGTTCACCCACCCCCCACTGTTAAAAAAGTAACTCAGTAACTTTTACTTGAGTAAATTTTAAATGAGCTACTTTTTACTTTTACTTGAGTAGATTTTTAGACCGGTAATTTTACTTGTACTTAAGTAAAATTTCATTGAAATAGTAGTACTTTTACTTGAGTAGAATATTTTATTACTCTTTCCACCTCTGATTTTAGGTAAGAAAACTGAATCAACCCATTTTTTACTGCAACATTTTACTGCTTTTCTAATACATGAAAAGGGGATTAAGAGGAGGTGTTCTGCACCAGAAATAATTCCCCTGAACATGCTATGGAAATGACCATTACTTGACAACTTCTTGTTCTAAATGGGTTCTCTAATTCGTTCCCATGTTTTTCTCAGAAGATTTGTGGCGTCTTGTTATTTTCCCTCCATAAGAATTATCCTCCTTGGGATGTGGTATATTCCCTTTCCCATTTCCTTTGTTGTGTTTGGATAGTTCTTTAAATTATGATGTGCTGCAATATGGTGCGTAATCTGAATGTCATTCTTTAGTTGTTTCCAAGTGCTCTGTAAGATTTGTTGACCCTATTGGCTCTTGCAGTGGTTCCCAGGCATAGACTGTCAGGGGTGAGCACATGCATCTCCATTTGTGGTTGATTTGATATTCCACACAACATTTACCAAAACCATAAGCCACATTTAAGAATATGTGGATGCCTGTGCATTACATAACAAAATATCAAACAAAGCATCATTTATTTATAAAAAAAGATAGCATAGTAAGTTTCTTAAGAAGATTATTTCACAGAAATAAATGATTTAGGATTTAAATTATAAAAATAAATATGGGCAGAGATTATAATACAGATCAATGAAGAGTGAATAAAGTAATATGAATTGCTATTTGTCAAGGTTACTGAACATGTCCATGCAGTAGTAAATGTGATGAACTTCAGCTGTGGTTACTTTACTTGGACACCTGTGTGAACCATTAAAATCACCTTGATACCAGCTGATAAAAAATTATTTGCAAAAATGGTTATGAGAAAAGATATTCATCAGACCTGTAGTATTATGGGGGCAGTTGTGGCCTAATGGTTAGAGAGTCGACCTTGTAACACTTGTGTCACTGTATATGATGAAATATATTTGAGATTAAATTAAATTGTAGGCTATTATTTATTCATTTTATAATATAATATAATATAATATAATATAATTGTGTTAAGATGAAATAGGCTATAAATAACACGGTTACAGTAGTATAAGGCCGCAAAGAGAAAGTGCTTTTTGCATGTGTGGTTTCAGTTGTTGCTATTTTGCGTACATTTAGAATAAAATTTAGTAAGAACGTTTTTGGTGAATTATGATTAGTTTGTGAAAACGTACGTACGCAGATTTTACGCACAAATGTGTGTGTACACATGTTCAGTTATTGAGACTCTTCTGCAATACACATGCAGTTTTATTTTTTAACCACTAGAGGGCCAAGTGTACCTTTAAAGTGCCCCTATTATGTTATAAAGGCTCCTAATTTTGTTCTGGACGTTTCCTACAACAGGTTCACATGCTTCAAAGGTAAAAAAAAAAAAAAGAAAAAAAAATTTGGCTGAGATACAACTATTTGAAAATCTAGAATCTGAGGGTGCAAAAAAGTCGAAACATTGAGAAAATCGACTTTAATGTTTGTGATTGTGCTGCATTCACTCACAAAAATAAATGTTTTATATATTTACGGTAGGAAATTAACAAAATATCTTCATGGAACATGATCTTTACTTAATATCCTAATGATTTTTCTTTTATGCCAAAAATCAATAATTTTGACCCATGCAATGTATTTGTAAAGTCCTTGGGTGGATGAAGAAGATGAAGGTAGGCGAAGATACAAAAATAGCAAAGGTTTTATTCCAATAAGTAAATATCCAAACAAACAGAACAGTGTGCTAGTGCACAAACAATAACCAGCAATGAAAAGGAGTGAGAGGGTCAAGGTCAAGTTTATTTGTATAGCACCTTTAAACAACACAAATGTTGACCAAAGTGCTTCACAGTCTAAGTACAGCTGCACATACAGATAGCATAACATTTCAAAATATTCAAACCAAAGAACATATATATATATATATATATATATATATATATATATATATATATATATATATATATATATATAATACCTAGTAACAACAATAAAATAGACAACTCACATGATATTTCCAGAAATATATATAGGTTTAAGATGCATTTCAGTATGCTTGTGCAAAAAGGTACGTTTTAATCAATGTTTTAAACATTTTTAACTTAAATACACAGATAATGACAAGGACAACAGGTGACGGTGATGATGATGATGAGGGTGATGAGGCGCAGGTGCAGGTGATGATGACAGGGGATTCTGGGAAGTGTAGTGAAGACACAGACAATGAAGGAGGTGAATGTGACATAACTCCCCCCTCCCTCTAGGCGTGACCCGCGCCTTACAAGACAGAACACGGGAGGGGGGGTGGGCCCCCTGGAGTCCATGAGGGGAAGGCGGACCGGGTACAGCTGGACGGACTCCAGGATGGTCCAGGCGGCCATGGCGGAGCAGACTGGTCAGGGGGCCATGGCCGCGCAGGACGAGCAGGCGGCCGTGGTGGAGCAGGACGCGCAGGCGGCCAGGGCGGTGAAGACCCTTCGGGTGGCCGTGGCGGTGAAGACCCTTCGGGTGGCCGTGGCAGTGAAGACCCTTCGGGTGGCCTTGGCAGTGAAGACCCTTCGGGTGGCCGTGGCAGTGAAGACCCTTCGGGTGGCCATAACGGAGAGGATTCTTCGGGTGACCGTGGGCCCTTGGGCGCCCACGGCGAGGGCCTACTGCGAGGGCTCTGGGCTGGACGGGACCAGCGGTGAAGGCTCTGGGCTGGACGGGACCAGCGGTGAAGGCTCTGGGCTGGACGGGACCAGCCGTGAAGGCTCTGTGCTGGACGGGACCAGCGGTGAAGGCTCTGGCGGGCCGGCGACTGAATTCCGGATGATGATGGGTGGCGTGGTGAAGATGGCTGGTGTGTGTGATTGAGTGGGGATGTCATCTTCAGCCTCACCAACGGTGAAGGCTGACCCACTCAACCACAACACATGATTGAAGATGAAGATGAAGGTAGGCGAAGATACAAAATAGCAAAGGTTTTATTCCGATAAGTAAATATCCAAACAAACAGAACAGTGTGCTAGTGCACAAATAATAACCAGCAATGAAAAGGAGTGAGAGGGGAACTTAAATACACAGATAATGACAAGGACAACAGGTGACGGTGATGATGATGATGAGGGTGATGAGGCACAGGTGCAGGTGATGATGACAGGGGATTCTGGGAAGTGTAGTGAAGACACAGACGATGAAGGAGGTGAATGTGACAGTATTGTTGGCTATTGCCACAAATGTACCCGTGCTACTTGTGACTGGTTTTGTGATCCAGGGTCACATATGATGAAACATTGGGAGAACTAGTTATTCAACCCGAACCTCCATCACAAGGACAACTTGTGAGGTACATTATGAGATGTTGCAACTGTAATTCCTCACCATCAGCATTAACAAGAGTATGTTCATCAACAAATCGATTTTGTATTGTAGTAGATTTTTCCCTAAGCCTAACCTAACCTACCATAACAAACAATGAACAACTGGATTTTTATTAACTAACATTAACAAAGATTAATAAATATTGAAACAAATGTATTCCTCAATGTTAGTTCATGTTAGTTAATACATTAAATAATGTTAACTAATGAGACCTTATTGTAAAGTGTTACCATTCAAATGTTAGATGTTAAATAAGGTTAGATGATAGAAATATGGTTAGTTTAATTTACAGTCTAAAATTTCTACCACAGTATATAAACCGTATCAATAACGCTGCATATGTTCACCCAGCACTAACATTAATGACTGATGTAACAACATTTGTAAAACAAATCTTGCTCCATCTAGTGTTGTTTTTGGCGGCCTGTTTTAATTTTAGTTTTAGTCTAGTCTTTGTGTCAAGCTGTCATTTTAGTTTTTATTAGTTTTAGT
This sequence comes from Gila orcuttii, assembly GCA_026230005.1. Classification (NCBI taxonomy): domain Eukaryota; kingdom Metazoa; phylum Chordata; class Actinopteri; order Cypriniformes; family Leuciscidae; genus Gila; species Gila orcuttii. The sequence goes on from JAPDVR010000017.1 coordinate 10,491,620, forward strand.
CACGTTCATACTCTTTTTAGTCTAGTCTAGTTTTAGTCTACGAAAACTGATGACATTTTAGTCTTTTAGTCGACGAAAAACTGATGACATTTTAGTCTAGTTTTAGTCGACGAAAGACATAGTCTAGTTTTAGTCAATGAAAATTGTATTTTAGTCTCTTTTTACTAATGCAATTCTATTTAACCCAGTCAATATAGTAGCTATAAGTAGCCTACCTAGTATAGACGAAACCAAAATTTTCTTTTAGCCAAACCCATTTCAAACAATATTATCTTATTATAGTTATCTTATTATATTATTGTTACCTTATAGACTCAAGAATACATCCATTCCAGACACAGAAGACGCTCTGATTTGAATTTACAACATATTTATTTTACCAACCAAAAATGTTAGAAGTAGCCTACACACATGATGAAATTAAAGTTTTTCCAAATGTCATTTCTTTTTCTCCCAAAGACGAATACCTTTCTCTGTGTCAGACTTAACTTTGTTTGTTGTCGTTTATGCTAACGCCTGTTTCACACATACTCCGTTTGCAGTGCGTTTGTGGTACATATTTTTTCCCGCACCCATGTTAATAGGTTAGCGCTCACACCGCACGCGGATGTGGTCCGGCAATGCGCTCCAGGAGCGGTGCATGCATAACAGCAGAGCAGAGATCTACACAGTACCTCAACAACACGACATAATGGATGTAGGCTAAAAATATTGATTTGAAATAAAAAATAGAGAATAAATATTGTGATTGGTATACAGCCGTAGATCAGTTGCGCACTGCAAACGCAACACGTGAAAGCACAATAGCGCGTGCTGCTCCTGCATACACACCGCAACACGCACCGCATAAGCACTACACACGGAGTATGTGTGAAACAGGCGTAACTCACGCAGGTGCATCTTCTAAATAATAGGCTTGTTTGAGATGCACCTTGCCTCGCTTGAAATGTAGTCGAGAGTAGGCGGCTGCAGTGAGAGGAGGAGTGGAAAAAGCGCAGGCAAGCCGGACAGTTCTCTCTTCTCGCAGTGGATCTGACACCTGCGAGATCAATGATGGATATCGCGGGATTCACGGGATTCACGCTCGTGCACAGTGTTGCTAATAAACTGGATGTAATTTAAAGGTGCAGTGTGTATTTTTTAGCGGCATCTAGCGGTTCGGTTGCGAGTTGCACTAAGGGCTCAGCCCACTGCTCACCCCTCACTTTCGAAGAAGCTACGGTGGCTAAAACGGGACAAACTTATCGTCGTCTGAGACAGCAGAGAATAGCCAGAGTAAGCCAAGAGTGTGTAACATTGTTACTGTTTCTGTACCACAGTCCATTATAAACCACATCATGGATAAAGTTTACAAAGCCATAGTCAGGTGAGGATCAAGGGTCTTAATATATAATATAATAATAGTAATCAGCTGATTGTCTCACAAACGTAACCAGCACATTTCTCCCCACATAGCAAACCCATAATACAGCGAGGGAGAAGAACCACATGAAACTATGCAACTATATATTTTTTCTAACAGGGTAGTAAAAGTTTAGCTGGCTAAATATGAGCTGTTACTGTGGCTGAGCTGGTTAAAGCGTAAAGCCTTGTTTAAACTTGACGCGTCCGCGTGAGCCCAAAGGTGCTCAAAAATGACATGATTGTAACAGCGCGCACGCCTCCGCATCCCCTAGTCACCATTTACTACACACAATAGGCTTTTTTTCTCTGATTTTGAAAACTCTTCGCGATCGACTTAAAAGGCTTCCAAGATCGACTTGTCGACCGCGATCGACGGGTTGGTGATTCCTGTAACGTTACTGTTTTACGGTCAATGACAAGAGTACTAATCAGCTGTCTCATGAACGTAACCAGCACATTTATCCCCAAATAGCAAAGCCATAACACAGTGAGGGAGAAGAACTAAGTTACATGAAACAATCCAACTACATATTTTACACCACTGACAAGGGAAAAGTCACTACTCACGGTGTTTATGGCTAGCTTCTAGCTTTCTGCTGCTTCTCTTTCAAGGTAGTGACGAAACGCGCTCTGTAGAGCTGTTTGTTCGCTGTCGGCTACGGTAGAAACATGACGTCACAATATGTCGACCTTCATAGAAGGGGGTGCCCGCGGTTATGTAGATATAAATGTCTCATTCTAAGGTAATAAAAACATTACGGTTTATTAAGTAAGTTCTTTATACACCACTGAAAACATAGTTATGGATGTCATATTGCATTTCTGTTAATAGATACTCAAAATTATTACACATTGCACCTTTAAGTTCTGTTGCTTTTATATGAAAATAAATATAATGAACAAGACACCCAAAGTACTTCTTATTTAATTCCATTCCAAATAAGTGTTTATCAATCACTTTTTTCTTTAATACAGACATAGGCTATGTGTTTTTTTTTTTATAATAAAATGACATTGCATAACCCATAGAGATCACACTGTCCGAGAGTTTGGGAATATTCTCACATAACATACACATAAAACATGATATCCGAGTTTTAAAATCAAACATTTTAAAAGAGAACAATACATCACGGTTGTTTAAACCAATCAACATTAAGCTGTGTCGTCAGCAAGTCGTTTCCCATCATGCTTTTGATCAGCGCAGTCGGTGGAGAGCAACTGCGCGCAACTGCAGAATCCGACACGTGCGCCTTGCGCTCGCGAGAGTTTTTTGACACACGTCAGCATGACATCAGAGCAAGGCGGACCGCTCTCGGACACATTTCTAATCAGCATGCATTACGCGCTGATCACCGGTGATCGGTTCTGCGCAGATTTTGCTCATCTCAAACAAGCCTAATGCCGCGAGTGGGGCTTGAGGATGTGAAGTCGCCTGCGTCTGCGCAGTGCGATCTGATGCTGCAGCCCCTGAAGTGACACAGGAAACAGAAATGCTACATAATAATAATAATGCAAGTAAACGAGACGAAATACCGTTAAATAACATTTCGTCTCGTTTCGTTTTGGTCAACGAAAATGAAGAGACATTTTAGCATAGGTTTTATTTTGTAAACCACATTTAGTCTCGTTTTTATTCGTCAACAATATTGCATTATACATTTAGTTATAGTCATCGTCACATGACCAGCATTTACGTTGCGTCTCGTCTCGTTTTCGTCAAGTGATAAAGGTTCGTTGACGACGATATTTAGTCATAATTTTCGTTGACGAAAGCAACACTAGCTCCATCCTTTATCTTTACTTAAAGTAGTAAGATCGACAGACAATCTGCATTAATAGACTAGACTAGGGGTGTAACGATACCCTCATGTCGATTCAGTATGTCACGATACTGAACTCACAATACGATATTATTGCTATAATCTAAGACATGATAAAAGGTTACCAAAAAATGTACTGTTGATTAAAATGCTAAATTTGATATTACATTGTGGGTGTAAATGAATAGGCTTGGACTTGGACTTGGACTTGGACATTTGGCATTATCAGGACCCACAAATATTACCCCATTCAGGGTCGTACGCAGGGTTTTTTAAATACAGAGGAAGTGATCTTGCTTGGGGGGTTCGCAAATTTTTTCAAACTTTGATTTTCCTGATCTCGGCAAGTGCCAAAAACAAAGTGTCAGTTCAAATGCTTCTGTGTTTGAAAGCCAAAAAAAAAAAAAAAAAAATTTGACAACAGTAGCTTTAAAAGCATGTCAGTGGGCAGTAGCACAATGATTTTGTCATGCAGATAACAGATACTTAATCATGAGAATCAGTTTAAAGTCCCCGTGAACCGGAAGTTGCAAACGATTTTTCTCCAGTGTTGTGACGTATTTCCAAGTGAAACGGAATATTGAACAGAGGGCAGGGTTTTACTTTAGCGCTCCTCCTCTCCATCTCTGCTCATAGCAGACTAACGGTTTGAGGGGAGTGGTAAAGCGTTTTCAACCCAAGCCGTCAAACTGACGTCATCAGAAAAGAAATGCCATTCCAGACTGGAAGTAACTTTTCAGATTTTGATTAAAGATTACCACGGCAAAAAAAAAATAAAAATTCTGTGTATTAACTTGCACAGATTAATTGTTCACCACAAGACTAGTAATATGCGCTAACAAAGTCAATAGGGTCAATTTTGATTTCATGTCGACTTGAGATGTTGCAATGAATGATCCACACTAACAAATGGAAATGTAGATTTTTTTATGCTTATTGTTGGCAATACACAATCACATATTCGAAACGGTAATGGCCTTAAATAAATGATTCAAGGATTATTTTGCATAGATGTTGAATTTCATTCAAATGCCAATGCAATTCATCAGTACATGTCCAAAGCAATATGACCAATTAGTATGAGAATCAAAGATCAGTTTCAGCTAACCTACTTCTTTCCTAAAATTAATCAATGTTTTTGGACTAATCTGTTAATTTAATGGTTCAATTGTTCACTCATGAAGACAGTCACTTGTTGCCACCTACTGTTTTAATGATGCAAGTTGCGCAAACTCAGACAATAATAATGGCAACATATTTAATAGTTGTTAAATTGAGCTTAGTTTTCACAGTCTTTGGCAAAGAACATATGTACAGTATATCTGTGTTAAATAGGAATCCATTGTAATAATGTTAATCTCATTCTGGGCACAGTATGCAATACCTGCTCTTCCTTTCTCATCTCCATCTCTTTCTTTTTCTCTCAGTCTCTTTATCTAGACCTGTAAATCTCCCCTTCCCAAAGCTGAGCTTTGATTGATAGGCTACAGTCTTTGCAAACTGATTATTTCTGTTGGTCATTTAAAACTTCTATCGTAAAACAGCTGTTTAGTTTAGCTACTTGCACCTTATCTATCTCACACTGTATGACCGTTAAAGGTATTGTAGGTAGGATTTTTATAAAAAAACTTTTTTCCAAATTTGTTTAAACTTTCTGTATATATCAATGCATAATTAAAATGTAAGTACTCTGAAAAAGAAAGTATAAAAATCGAGTGTCTGTAGACCTCTCACGACTGTTTTAAAGACAGCTCATTATTTCCATTCACTCCACCGCCTCCCTTCTGGGCTCCTTCCAAAGCCACGGCCCAAAAACACATGAACGCGCGACGCATTATTTACCTGAGACGAGCGGAGAGGAAGGAGCGCAGTGCATGTAGTGATATCATGTCAGAATCACATGTAATAAAAAAAATCTAACTTTATCATTATGAAGATAAACAAATAAGATGTATGTTAGTATTCACTATCAAGCTAGCATATTGATATTGGTAAAGTTTAAAATATATATTTATTGATTCGCTAACGAGCTAGTTATCTATAAGGCAAAGCTAAAAACAGGTTGCATGATACACGTTTTTCCATTGCCATCATTTACACTGTGATGAAGATGAATTTCGTGTAAGATTCACAACATATATGGTGTTCTGCATGTAAGAGTTTCCATGATGAAAGCATTGTTGACTCTGATGAGGACTACACTCCAGAGACAAGTACCGCATCGTCAGCTCGAGGACAGATCCGGGGTCGAGGGCGAACCAGAGGAGGTCGTGCAAGAGGCCGTGCAACTAGGGTCCGAGGAAGTAGAGGCCGAGGACGGGGTGGTCGAAGTGCAGGGCAAGGAGCACTTCTTGGCAAGAGGACCTGCGTCGAGTTTTGCATCTTCAAGCTCAAACAAGGGCATGTGAACAGGTATATATGATCTGGAGTGTAATGTGCACACAAGTCATCTCAGAGAACAATAAAGCTATATAAAAATAAAATAAAAAATTGAATCATGTTGACAAATGTTCTGTGTAATTACACCAATATTTAAATTTTTTGATATATTTTGTGATTATATATTCCATTGCAGGCCAGAATTCGAGGACTGAGCCTGGAACAAGCACATCAAGTCCTGGAGCTCTGCTTGACGCGTGACCCAAGTCTTATGTTTGATGTTCTGGAAAGGATGTACAGAGTACAGAGGTTTTATTCCTAGTAGAGTCTAAGAGTCTATAGTGCTTTAGAAAACTGTCCATCTATTGTGTGGATGAATACATGTACATAGTTTCTAGGGCTGGGTATTGACACAAATTTCACAATTCGATTCGATTTCGATTCACAAGCTTGCAATTCGATTCAATTTCGATTCGATACAATATTGATTATTTTGGATATCAGGTACAATACATGGCAAATTTTCTCAAGGAAAACAAATCTCTTAACCAATGCTGTAAACTATGGGAGTCAGTTGTATCATTAAAATTGTTTCATTAGCCTACTATAGACTAATACTGAAGGTAAAGATTTACTGATTTGTATACAAACAATTACACTTTTATTTATTTTTCTAATAATAAAGTTATATAAAATATAAATATTTAAATGGTGGCTGTCATAAAAACTTGCCAGATTTATTCAAACATTAAATATTGAAAAACATAAATTTTATAATTTTAATTATAAAATAACATAAAATACATATGTAATATGGTGCATATATTTAGCAAAATGCTCCTCTCTAGAGTTAATTTTTCTAGCTGACTAACGAGTTCATGGTCACTGGATATGGTTTTTCTGAGGTAAATGTGACGTTACATGACATTGTTTACAAGCTGTTTCACTGACGTCTTTCCTCGGTTGAAACACTGATTGAGCGATTCCATGTGACAATAAGGATTTCGATAAGTTATACTATATCTTTTAACACACTTTCAGATGCTCATTCATTTTTATTTCACACTGTAACTGGTAATATTAAGGCGGAAGAGAAGATCATGTGTGCTCGGCGCTGCTGCTTCTCTTGAGCTGCGCCAGAGCGATCTCACGCCACAGCGCCAAAACGGTATTTATGTTTTTGAATTTCGTAAGAAAATGGACGTAATTTGAAACCTGAGACTTTGTTTCATATCAATAGTAACAAAGCACAAGATTATTACGTTTATTGGATGGGATGCGCGCTACAATTCATTCAACTGAAAACAGGATGACTAATCGATTCTTGGGATTTAAGAATCGATATCAGTTCGTAAAAATGAGAATCGATTAAAATCGAGAAATCGATATTTTTTACCCAGCCCTAATAGTTTATGTGTTTTACATTCTACAATATTAAAATATTGTTATGATTTTGTTTGGTACACTATTTTCTTTTATTTTAAATACATTTTTTTACTGAAAATGATAAATGAATTCTTTATACTTGCAATAGAAACCACATTTGATAACAAAACTACATTTATGTATTATTTCTGCAATAACGACAACCAAATGTAGAATGTCACTTTTTTATTTCTGTATTACTAAACCTAGAAACTAAATCACAAATATAAAAAACATTAGCACAATCAAAAACAACAATATAAATGAATAAAGACATTGTGTTTCCAGAGGTATCTTGACTGGTAGACGGGTCAGACTTGGGACGTAGCATTACAACAGCTATGGTCCTGTGGAGATTATTCATTGTTTCGGCAGCGATTGACCTATACAAAGAATATAATAATTATCTCTCTGACATGATTACCACATTTCAAAATCAAACACATTACTGTTAAATATTATAACGTTATATATCTAATCTATTATGGGAGAAGAGTTGTATTTGATTGTGTGTTTATCTTGGCCAGAAATGATAGTTATTATACACAATATTTTTTTTACTTTTGCCCAAATCATATTTAGTACTACATTTGTCTTGGATGAAAAAGTCACCCACGTGATATTTGGATTGTATCATGACTTTTATATAACCACTTTAGATTCTAATAAAAGTTTCTGAGTTTGATATGTTACAGTTAAAATTGTGTTATGTGTATTGTTGAAATTTAAATTCACATTTGAATTTTTTTTCAAAAAATCCATATAGCTCATAAAATAGCTGGTACTACTAGAGGTACCAGTATTTAAATAACTCACCTAACCCTCTGCTGACTTGAATTTGCAATAGCTCCTGTGTTGATGGAGCAGGTGCACCAGACACCATGTTGACGGGGATCATCAGGTCTCCTGGTTCTTCTTCTAGGCATCGCCTTATTAGCTGATATCCGTCGATGGAGGATGGCACACTGTAGGTCAGAGATGTAGCTGTAGTCCTTCTCCACCTTTAATGAGTACAACCTCCACTTCCTGGACTTTTTGTTGTACACCTTGCCATACCTGACAATATAGAAAGGTGTATCAGCTTAGTGAAAAGTTTAAAATTTAATATTCATTTTTAAAAAGAATTCAAAACTTACTGAATTGTGCCATCAGCTTTTCTCCTGGCTGGTCTATGGAGATGATGGTTGTAGTCTAGGCCAGCCAGCATGGTACGAGCAGCATAAACTGGTGGGGAAAAGCAGAAGCGCTTGCTGGCATACATCAGTATGTGGTTGTGAAACGACTCCAAATCTGCAGTTGACCTGAGTGCACATTAGACAAAAATACATACAAGATATTTTCTTTATAATAATGTTGTTCATGTAATATCAACGGCCATTACAGTAAAATGTCTTTCACATAGTTGATTTGACCATTTACAATATAGAACTATATAAATTAGCTTATGTACCTGAAATTCAGATACTTGGGGACGACCTTCAGCCAGCGTTCATCGAGAATAATTTCAGCCAACCTGTCATGTGCCACTGAACCACTCTCAATCAATTCTTTATCTCTGTTGTCCAGCAAGGGGCCATGTTTACACTCACCAAGAGCCCACGTCTGTTCTCCTGTGACATGGTGCAGGATTCCCACCCACATGTCCTGTGGTAAAACATTTACAACCTGATTGCAAATTCTAATTGTATAAACAAGTCACAACAAGATTTTACACAAACAGCATAACATTTTTTTAATTTTAGATTTAAAAAGAGATGGACTAAAGCATTATATATGTAATTAAATGCCAAAAGTAATAACAAATACACATAATATGTCACAACATTTGTACAATAAATACCCATTATATCAGTTATTTCATTTTTAAACCTATAAACCAAAACGGGTGATTACATAAGTTAGTTTAGTTTATGTAAAGAGATGCTTCAATTTCTTCTGTTTCTAAATATTTAAACTGAAAAAATATATCAAAAAAGAAAATACTCACAATAAACTCTTCATAGGTATCTGCCGTTTTACAGCAGTACCAGAAGTGGTTGCAGATGTCTTTATTCCACATCTGGAGAATGGCACACCCCTTTTGCTGTCCTGCCTGGATGCATAAACAATTATTCTTTTGTGTTAAGTAAACTATGATTATGTCAACAGGATTAAAAATACAATAATATATTTAAAGAATAAATAAATAGGTATGGTAGGGTGCTGTTATGTACGTTTTTATTGTGATCAGATCAAATGTGATTACTGATGGGGATTTATTATACTTCCTGCATTCATTTTTTTGCTCAAGTTTTTGGACCCATGCCATGGACTCCGCTGTCTCTGTATTTCCCTTTGTCTGGAGGACAAAAGCTAGGAATTTAATGCATACTTACCCAAAATAACCCAAAACAATATCATGTCATAATCAGAGTGATGTATTTTGTCTGTAATGAGTGCAGAAATTTTGAGTGCTTTACAAAAACCATAAAGACTATAGTAAAGATAATTACTGAAGAGAGCTGATATTTGGGAATGAGCATCGGTACAAATTTCAGTCAGGTTTATTTCTTGACGGAGTGCCTCGAAGGTCTGTTGAAAGCCCTCTTTCTCCATTACAACAGAGTTCCTCTGTGTCTCCCTCTTGTCGATGTTGACCATACTGATGACATGTTTAGTTTCATATGTGCAATACTGTGCACAGAATCCAGGACCGTCCATCCGAGCATTACCTTTTATAAGGGAAAGCAAAAGAGCTTAATATACTGTTCAACAATGACATACTCATTTTTTACATACTGTATATAACTGCATAAAATCACTGGGCAACCGTAGATGAGATTAGCTCTGTATAAGGCCGGTATCTTTTACTAATTGAAGATTTTGTAAAACAAACAACACAAACATTTATACATCAAAGTGTCTGTTTCCATTTTACCAAGTGATGTTTAGTTACAGGTATTTCACCTAGTGGGGTTGTCACCTTGACAGTGGTGCTGATTGTCGTTGACCCACACTGCCATCCTTTGAGTCAATAGGGTCAAGGGTCATGAGGCAAGGTGTAAAAAGAGGGTTATACATACAAATCTGAGGATCTCATTCTACGCGGTTTAGCCATCATTCACACCTTGCCTCTTGTAATTGCATGGTAGATCAACGACCATCTTGTTAAATATTCAGTACTCTCTTTTAATATATATCCTGTTTATTTGTGTGTGTATGTGAATTTACCTTGTTAAATATTCAGTACTCTCTTTTAATATATATCCTGTTTATTTGTGTGTATGTGAATTTACCTAAGGCCACAATAGGCCCTTTGGACTGTAGCTGGGCAATGATTTCAGTTCTCTTCTCCTTCCATAATTCCTTGGAAGTCTTGTATTCAGAAAAAAAGATGACTTCTCCACCATCCCCATATTCATAAATTTAAAGAGAAGGGAAATCTTGGAATAGTTGTTGCCAGACAGCAGTATGTTACACGCCAACATAAAGTACCCAGCAAGCATTGCATATTTAAAATTGGGCTGTGAAGACCGTTTCCAAACAGTGTGACCGTTACAACATATCTGAAAAAGAAAACAATAAAAATATATATTTAACCTATATTACACATCTAAAACATTTTAAATTGTTCAAAACATGTTATCAATACAATCACACAAAGTTCAGACTCACCCATTCCACAATTGCAGCTGTACCCCTGGAATGGATGTTGACCTCAAATGGTTTATGTGCCCCACACTCTGCATTTGTGTTTGTGTCCTTAGCAGTACACATGTTCACAGGTAGAACAAGATATTCGGCAAGCAGCTTCAGACAACTGTGGTATGTTATAGATCACAGTTGCCAACTCTCGCGAGACAAATAAGCAACTGTAGCTTCAAAAACAAGCCCAATATTATTAGATTATTTAGTTTCAGCATTAACATTTATATATATATATATATTTTTTTTTATCTTAATAAAATAAATTTGACCCATATGTATCTTATGTTAGTATAGACTCGTTTTTTTATATTTTTTATTAAAGCCTTTGATAATTAATATATTACAAAAACATTGTAAAAATTACAAATTTACCTTACAAAAGAAGGTCATCCCTCTCCCTGCATTGTCCATCATCTCCCCAACGTCTATCATTGGATTACAGCGTCGCGCGCGCGGCTTCCTGCACGTTGAACGGGATTTTTCTCCAATAAGGGGGCGGATAATGTTTTGACGAATTACGCCACAGCACTTATACAATTGCACTGATTGGCTATGGCTGTGAGCAGACAGTGTCAATCAATGTATTGGAGATTGAGAAAACCGCAACCGTGACCATAGATGTAAAGAAAACAAAGTTGCTTGTCAGATTTTCCTAACAAGCAACCATATTTTTTTAATAAGCCCAAAAAAACGCAACCCGCAACCCGTGCTTTTTTAACGCGACTTACAAAAAAAAAAAGCCCAAAGTCGCGTATTATAAGCGGACTTGGCAACTATGTTATAGATGCTGGCTGGCCAATTATATCATCCTCAACCAGGATTTTAGCAGTCTCTGGGATTGGATGTATGTCTGCAATAGAGGGAATGCATTAACGTCACTTTCCCGCCGGAACACGCCCTGAGTGGCAGAAGAGCAGCTGCGTGACTGGATTTAATAGGGGAAACTGCGAAAACGCAAGTAAAACAAACGATTATCAGTTTAAACTAAAGATTGGACTCAATATAGTGTTCCTTACAACTTACTAAAGATCCAGTGATCCATGGATATTGACATGCAGCCAGGAATCGTGTTTCCTGACATTTATATGTGCCTGATTTTGACACCGGGGAAATACATATACAGCAAATTTGCCTGTGAACGCTTTATAAATACAATATAAGGCAGGTCTAAATCCAGGTGATCACTTATATCAATGTTATATATATCATCATATCGTCTAGACTTAAAACTTGTATAGTTTTTGTCAGTGTTTATTTAAAAATGTCAAATTATACAGAATATACAGTGGTAAATATTTGATTGATGAGTTGTCACTGCAATATATAACAATACAATATATAGAGAATGATTTTACCACTAAATTCAGCATATTGACACAAAAATGATAACTGCAAATCCACCTTTCGCTGCCTGGAGTCCAGTTGTTTCTATGAATTGCAGCGATCTATTTGCTTCTCTGTTTCTGTAGCTTTAGGTAGTCTGTAAAAATATACCTCATATTTCTTATCAAATCTAGTTGTACAGTCAGTCTCAAAGCTCTTTCCCGTTTTAGACGCGTTTTGTGTGTTTTTCCGCAGCATTCACGCTGAAAACCAATGCTGCCGCTCAGTCTTTTTGCCACTTAGTGGGCATAACCGTAAAGGTTACCCAGTGTGCGGTTAAAGCGCTCTGTGCCTCCGTTACCCATTGGGTGATATGCCGTTGTATGAGACTTTGCCACCCCCGACAGCTGCAGCAACTCAGACACCAGCTCACTCTCAAAACTAGGGCCCTGGTCAGAGTGGATGCGCTCAGGGAACCCGTAGACACAAAAGACACAATCCCATAACTTTCTGGCCACTTGCTTGGCAGTCTGGTTCCTGCAAGGAAAGGCAAAAGCCATTTTCGTAAAGTGGTCAGTCGCCATCAACAGAGTTCTTGTTCTTATCCTCTGCTGACCAAAAATCAATGCAGACCAGTTCCATGGCAGCGGAAGTTTTAATACTTTCCAAGGGGGCTCGTGCTGAGGGCTCTGGAGATTTTGCAAGTACACACCTCTCACAGCATCGCACATGCTCTCTCGTGTCTCTCTCCATACTGGGCCAGAAGAAGCGCTGTCTCGCCAGATGGAGCGTCCTCGCCTGTCCTTGATGTCCTGCCAAGTCATGAACTCCCTTCAAGGCCTCACCCCTCAAACTGGCTGGCAGTAGCAACTGGAATCTTTTCATCCTACTCACAGGGTCCTTCGTTTCTCGGTACAAGACACCATTCCGAATGACTAGCCTCTCCCAGTGTTTCAGTAATGCCAACGAACTGGGGCCCATATTGTGCCTTTCTCGTCTGGATGGGCAACGTCTGCGGACCACAAACGGGAGTAGCGAAGATATCGTGGGATCCTGAAGCTGCTTATCTTCCAATTCGCGCAGAGTAAGTGAGGGCAGGGTACACTGGCCTGAAGGTTGCAGCTGTTGGACATGTTGGCCAAGACAAAGAGCCCTGTTCTCCACACCACTCCTCCAGGAGCTGTAAGAGGCTAGAGCAGCTTTGACTTCAGCTGCACTGTAGGAGCCTGCAGTGTAATGTGGTGGCTCGGGCTGTTGAACCGCTTGGAGGTGTTGGACGCCCAGTCTGAATGTCTGTTGCACCTCCGCAGCCTCTGCACCTTCAGCCTCCTGCACTAGGCTACCATATGGCTCTTGGATCAGACGCCTGCTAACTGAAGTGGTAAAGGGATCCCGACTGAGTGCGTCTGCTACAACATTTTTTGGGCCTGGGATGTATTTCAGGTTGAAGTTGTATGAAGACAGTTTGGCTACCCACCTCTGTTCGTATGCATCGAGCTTGGGCTTGGTCATGATGTGGGTCAGCGGGTTGTTGTCCGTCCACACAGTAAAGTCATGCACTTTCAGCCAGTGACTGAACTTCTCAGAGATGCTCTGCTTCAGCGCCATAAACTCAAGACGATGAGCGGGATATCTTTGCTGTGACTTGCTGAGGGTCTTACTGGCAAAAGCAATAGGGCGAGCCTTGTCCTCCCCTACTGGCAATTGTGACAACACTGCCCCGAGCCCTTCCAAGGACGCATCAACGGACAGGATGAATGGTCTCGAGAAATCAGGATGGGCCAATACAGCACAGTTGAGCACAGTCTTGAGCTTCCGGAAAGCCTTCTCGCATTCAGGAGTCCAATCCGCTGCAGTCAGTTTCCTGTACATACCCGCACCTCCACCACTCCGACCAGTCCGGCCTCTCCTCTTCTGGCCTGCCGTCAAAGCAAACAGGGGCTTGGCAATGGCTGAGCAGCCAGGAATGAAAGACTGGTAGAAGAACACCATGCCAAGAAATGACTTCAGAATCTTTACAGATGGGGTACGACCATCCTCCTCCATCAGAGCCTCCTTTGGCATCTTGCAGATGACATCAACTTTGTTGGGATCCACCGCAACCCCACTTTGGTCAATGACGTGACCAAGGAACCTCACTGACCTCATCATAAGGTGGCATTTCTTGGGGCTCAGTTTGAGGTTGTTGTCTCTGAGCTTACCGAAGACCACTTGGAGCCTGTTTAGTGCTTCCTCTTCAGTGGGCGCAAAGACAAGTAGGTCGTCTAAGTAGCAGAGCAGGCTGGTGAAGTTAAGGCTACCAAAGATGCTCAGCATCATACGCATGAACGATGCTGGGCTGTTACAAAGCCCTTGTTTTGTACTCATACAAACCAACAGGTGTCGTGAAGGCTGTATACTTCTTGTGGTCTTCACACATCGGGACATTATAGAAGCCTGAGGTCAGATCCATTGTACTGAAAACAGCATTACCTCCCAGTGCTGCTAGACAGTCGGCCTGATGAGGCAGTGGGTGAGCATCTTTTAAAGTCCGTGCATTCAGCCACCTGAAGTCTGTGCAGATTCTGAGCCCCCCATCTTTCTTCCACACCATGACGAGAGGGGATGCATACTCACTGATGGACTTGCGGATGATCCCCCTCTCTTCCATGTCTGAGAGCATGCGTCGTAGCTGTTGGTAATGTGCAGGAGGGACTCTCCTGTATGGCATGCGAAATGGGCGATCGTCTGTCAGGCGAATGCTGTGCACAAACTCTCTCGCCTCGCCACAATCAAGTGAGTGTCTGGAGAAGATGTCTTCATACTCTCGAACCAATTCGACAAGACGTTTCTTCGCCCAAAAGCTGGCTTGGCATGAGTCAATGTCCAAATCGCTCAACCCCAGGTTGGACAGGCGTTCTTTGAGGTCAGCATCCATGACAGCTGAAACTATAACACTCTCTGGCTCCAAGCCCTCCATCTCACACAGACCTTGCTGAACGTTGAAGTCCTCCACAGCAAGACACGGGAACACATCAGCGATGATGGCATTACGTCTCAATGTGATTGGCTTCGGCGAGAGATTCGTCATCTTCAAGGGCACCCACCTGTCAGCCCACATCGCAGTGATGACACGACCCACAAGGACATCCCGTGGACCTGACCTGGAACCACATGGCTCCACAATGACTGTGCTGCCTGGAGACATCGGCACCTTGCTGGACAGCCTACCCCACACTAGGTGTTCGTGCAGCGGTTCCAGTGTGACAGCATGAGGCAGCTTCAAAGGGCCGATCTTATCTGGGACATCCTCACTCTTCCATCTTGTGGAGCAGGACAGCATATCAAGGAACAGGTCACAGTCTGACGGTACTTCCTTGCCTCCAGCTGATATGAGTCTCCAGTAGTTTTCATCATTCTTCATGGTATGTGCGAGGTGCTTGAGGACGTTTGAACCGATGATGAGCTCATCACGCTGGCCCGGCACAAGCAGAACAGGAACAGCGCACTTCACTCCATACACAGACAGTGTCAAGTCATAAACACCTCTGGGACGTGTCTGCTTTCCCCCACAACCCACAAGCACAATTTTTTCGGCTGATTCAGGCTCTTTAATAAGGACTCCCGCCACCTTGAGTAATGCTTCACCCCCCTCACTCATCGTACAAGCCATGGATCCTGAGTCAATCATGCCCTTCAGTTCCACCTTGTCATTAACCACAACCTGGACGAAGAATAATTCACTGAAAGCTGGCACCTCTCTAGACCCTTGAACCACGACCTGAAGACCTTCTGGTACGGCCGAACAGGCATTAACGTAAAGTAGCTCCAAGTCCTCGTCTCCAATGAGGGTTTCGTGTTGATCCCCCACACTGCCCCTCTCCAAGTGTGGGCTCTCTAGTTTCCCGCCGGCGGCCCTCGTCTGGCATCAGCCTGGCCCACTCGATGTTTAATGTTCAGACCCCTGAACATTAAACATCGAAAATCATAATAATCGTGGTTGACAAATGAAACTTTTGAGGAAAAAAACAATACGGAGAAGTTACATACAGCAATGTTCATTTTGACAGCAAATTTTGATTTAGTTTTAGTCTCAGTCTTTTGACTAAAAATATGACTAAAACTAATTTTAGTCATATTTTAGTCATCAGAATTGTTTTAGTTTTAGTCTAGTAGTTGACGAAATACAATAAGATTTTAGTGATTTTTGATTTTAGTTTTTTTAGATTTTCTAAATCTACTGTAAACTAAATATAATGGGTTTAGGTAAATTGTAATGCGTTAATTTAGAATTTCTCTAAAATTTCCAAACCCATACACTTCCGGAGAAAACATATATTAACCTAACTACTGTGACTTAAAAAAATATCTTAAAATTAAATAAAACCACTTTTCCTAAAGTAAAACACAGTCTTCTTTTCAATTAATGATATATGCAGTCTTTATAACAACTTACATACATCATCCTTTATTCTTTCAAGTAGACAATTATTTGTATGAATTAAATATAATTAATCCTTATTAAAGCTATTAACAAACAGTGAATGCTTTTCTCTTTTTATTTTGTTGCTTGATCAAAATTAATGACACAGACCGCATTATGTTTATTGCCACTGTCACTTTAAGACATCGGCCAATGGGACTTTGGACTTTAAGACATGTCCAATGACATGCGGATACGATTGCACTGATGCACACCCGATACAACATAACCGACATAGTTTACATGAATACTGTCCAAACCGGACATTTAGACATGTTGTGTGTATTTGTCCATTCAGACACGAAAGAGAGCTCATCAGTTCAGTACTCGCGCGCTGTATGCATATTATGTGCACGGCTGCACGCTTCGGGTTGGTGCGTGGTTGGTTTACATTTTTAACATTTTATGAGACCACGGGGTAGATCAGCACGTTACAGTACAAATGTGTGCATCTAGCACACACGCAGGATCAGTTCTGACTGGATCGCTTCCCAGATCGACACTATCTAACATTTTCATCTAGTTTTTATTCGTTGACGAAAATGTCAACGATTGAAAAAATCAATGATTTTCGTCATAGTTTTTGTCATTCAAAACTAGGTTTTATTTAGGTAGCGTCTCGTTTTCGTCAGTGAAGAATGTCGTTGAAGAAAAGTTTTCGTCATTATATTCGTCAATGAAATACACTGACACAGCACAATTTTTAAGACCCAGACATCAAAATTTAAGACTTTTTAAAGACTTTTTAAGGTATTATTTCCAAATTCATAAATTCAATGCTTTTAAGGCTTTTTAAGACCCCGCGGGAACCCTGCAAGTGATCTAGAAGACTGATCAGTGCATTCATGCTATTCACACCAACAGCTGCGGCAGTGGCTGGAGTGGCGTGACTGGGCTGGGGAGCCTGAAAGCATTCTGGTGACTGTGCATGTTGTGGAACAGGCTGTGCATGGGATGGTTGAGGCAAATGAACAGCTGGTGAATTGGGCACAAACTGTTCTGCTAAAGGTGAAAGCTGTGATGTTGGTGTCTGAACTGATGCGTTAGCAAACATAGTGGCTTGAGGCAGAACAAACCCCTGGGAAAAAGGCAGCTGAAACTGGGGCTCTGCTGGCGCTGGTTGAGACAGCTCTGGCTCTCGTGACATGGCTGACTGGGTGTGAGTGACTATGTGTCTCTGTGGAGCATGAGAACTGGTCAGCGTGCGCATCCTGAGTTCCCTCTGGTAGGCGTCAATGCGTTCCTGGACCTCGCTCGTGGTCCACTCCTCAGCCGCCTTGAAGCTGAGTCTGTTAGAGAGTATGGTGTCTGGGCAAAACTTGATGAACATCATGCATACCTCCCGTCCCGGATCTTCAACACTTCGTTTCTGTCTCTTTAGGCACTCGTCAGCGATATCAATGGCGTTATTCAACCTGATCCAGTAGTCCATCACCCCTTCGTCTCGCAGTGGCCTGGTGTTGTAAAAGTCAGCCATTGGCATGGATGAGTAGGTCAACTCACTAAAGTGTTGTTTCAGTATGTCATAGACAAAGTCGGGAGTCGCGTCAGTAGAGTTATGTCGTAGAGTAACCCGCACTACATCTCTAGCCTTTCCCCTTAGCTTAGCTAATATCTCCTGTAGCTGCTGGTGTACTGGAACATTACTCTTACGAAAATGGACACGACTGGAACACGCCCTGGGCGTTCTCAACCCTCCCACATCAGGCGACTGAACCTCGTCCTTGAATAACCTCCCCCTCCCAAACCCCACAGTATCATACACATCTCGATCAAAAACCCCCGTACCCACTCGTGTATTTACTGAGTCCATTGTGCAATACTTGGGTGAAACAATACAGTCCCCACTGCGATCGAAGTGGCGTCGACACTCGAAGAATCCAAAAGGTCACGGCACCAATGTAACCCGTCTTGTCTTTCTGCGTTGTGTTCTGGGTTGTTCTCAAGTAGACACGGAGGCACGGGCAGTCACAATGCAGTTTATTATCTGCGGTCATAAACAATATGGCAATGAGTGTTGCGTGACATCAGGTTAGAATCTCAGTCAAATCCAGCATTGCTCTGCCTCTATTCACATTAATCACATTTAACCTCTTTTCATACAGAAAAACTACATACATTTGTAATCAAAACAAATACAAAGAAAATATCACAGATATTCCCAACAGAAAAACATATTGTAAATTCCCCTTAGTCATAGATTAATTCCATTATATAACCTACACATATTCATTGAGTCATCTCAAACAAATATGCACAAACACAAAAAGAAACATACCTGCGGTCATAAACAATATGGCAATGAGTGTTGCGTGACATCAGGTTAGAATCTAAAAAAAATAGCATCACGTCAATACAATATTAATGGCCTGCCGAACAGCTAGCTCACCACGTGCTCCAGCAGCTACCGAACTGCATTTAACATATAAAAACACAATATCGCGGCTCGTAGTTCATTAAGACTACTGCAAGATTCACTCATCATCATATACACTCTTACACGGTGATAAGTCAACAAATAAGTGATAATAACAACTTATATATCCGTTTTATTATCGGAGAAACCTGACGTGAACTCACCTCAGTCAAATCCAGCATTGCTCTGACTGAGGTCAAACTTGCGCGGCGCAAGTCCCCGGTCAGATGACGTCACACGCACACACTGCACTAACCCAACGCGCAGGCAGAATGAACCCAAAACGAAACTCCCAGTAATACAAAAAGAATTATTTTTTTGGTGGAATTCATAAGTATACAAATAAACCTGCTACACAGAGGGTAAATATAATTCTAAGAAAAGTTCCTGGATGCGGAGTAACGTTAGGCCTACTATCTGTTAAACATGTATTTAGTTATCTAAAGCAAAATTATGCACAATTCAACACTATAGCTATCATCTTGAGCTAGGCCTATATATTATTTATCATTTCTACTACGGCTCGCTAAGTAATGTTATGTTAGCTATATTAGGCAGCTACGTGTGCTAATGACACATGCTTCATGAAAACATAAAGAAAAAAATATGTATGATCAAAATACAAAAAGAAAGATTTACCTGTCCAGCAGAAATATAGCCATCAAGGCGTCACTTTTCAGCCCCTTGAGGTCCCTCAGTTCTCGCCATCGCTGGAAAGCCACGCTGATATTGACACGCGTTTTATTTCGTTGTTTATCCAAAGACTTTTTGTTCATTACCTTTTCTAGTAACGTTACTGTCTTCCTTTTTTTGCCTGGTTTGCCTTCGCGAACTGCATATGTGAATTTTGATTGGTCTTTCTCTGCCATTGTTTTGCTATTCCTAGGTTCCGCTTGAATTCCTCAAATCAAACGGGTACGTGCAAGTGGGCAGGTCCTGTGTGGCAAAAGGGTGGTTGCCATGGTTGCGAGAGAGTGACAGTCGCCTAAGCCAATCCTTTGTTTCGTCCTGAATGGAAATAATGAGCTGTGTTTAGTGCAGATTAAACGGTCTAGAGTCACTCGATTTTTATACTCTTTTTATCAGAGTAGGCCTACTTACATTTTAATTACGCATTGATATATACAGAAAGTTTAAACAAATTTGGAAAAAAGTTTTTTATAAAAATCCTACCTACAATACCTTTAACTGAAGCATGAAGCGTCGCGTTGGAATTCGCGCTCGGCTCGCCCTTCTGTGAACATAAATCCCGCTAGCTTTGATTGGTCATCTCAAACAATTTGCCATTCATGATGAACGGTGTTTGAGTGCTGAAGCAGCTCAGAAGAGATGGTCGGTTATCGTTGTGATACGTATGAATCACTGCTGCACCAAATTAGAGTTAATATTAGGCAATTATTCCACAACGTTCCTTATACACTCAGACAAATTACCGAGGTACCTCAATGGGACCTCAATGGTGGGTACGGTACGGCCCTGTCCCCATTGCATTATTATACATTATATAGCTACAACATTAGGCCTATATAATACTTTAATGTAGTAGTCTACTGCCACTAAAACTCCGAAAACTTGAATTTTGTCTTACACAGTAATTTTTATTTTGGGTGAACGAACGATAAACGATATATTGTCACCATCCACGATACATATTGATATTGTTGCATTTTTGTATAGTGATATATTGTGACACGATAGGCTATATTGTAACACCCCTATAGACACAGTTTTAGGTAATAGTGGCCCACAGCTGATTAGCAAAACAATTTCAGTAGGACAGAGTTAGTCGGAAAGGTACACAATATAAAACACAAAACTATTTTGAACACCCAGTAGACAATATATACAATACATCAATAATTATTCATACTTACAGGTCGTGATTCTGAGCTGGTCCAAATACTGAGTAGCCTAGTCCCATCTTTCTAGAGAAAGCATTTTGCGATTCGCGTTGAACTCTGAACTTCAGATTTGAGAAGTAGTCGAGGACTGTTCAAGTTGTTCTCGGGTTGTAGCCTATCTAGTGACATAGAATCGTAAAGCAGTAGGATTCTAATTCAAAACGTTTCGTAAAGGCGGTTCAGAGTCGATTCTTTCTTTTGGGAGACTATAACTTTTTTTATTGTGTACTTTTAACTTTACAACTTTGCAGAACATTTACATTCATAAACAGCTATATAACACATTGCGTGAAAGGTAATATACGAAAAACCATAATAGGCAGGGACGTGCACAGGAATTTTGAGAGGCAGTTGCTCTGACCTGAAAAAAGGGCGGCCCCCCCCCCCCCCGAGCTTCTGCTCGTATTCAGTTCTGATGGTAGGCTACGGGCAACTACGCATGATTTGTAGTATGATTGCGTAAAGGGAACAGGAATTTCGGTAGGGAACAGAATCGACTGCTAAACCCAGTGCCGATCCTGACCTCCCTGGGGCCCTAAGCAAAAGGGGCCCTCTACCTGACCTGTGACGCCGTGAGCTATGTAAACCATTTGCCATTGCCACACAGTCACACCTGACACTTCAGTGCTCCCAATTCAATCCTCCCTCCTTTAAACAAAACAGTCAAAGAATAAGTACAACAATATAGAACAGAATGAGGTTCAAACAAACAATATTTATTGAATAGAGTATTTTCTATAGAATGTTAAGATAACAAGTGAATATTAACGTAAACATAAATAAGAAGAAAATAATAAATTATAACCCTGAGCTTTGGCTTTTGGGATTAAATTTGTTTCTCTCTACAGCCTGGGTATTTTCGGCATCAGTATGATTTTTTTTTTTTTATTTATCAATTTTATTATCAATTCTTGATTTATGGTTATTATTTACTGAGGGATGTGCATCCATATTGACCAGTATGTCCAGCTAATCAACATTTTAAATTCAATATAGCCTATAAATCAATAATCAATCAATGTCAAATTGTCAATACATTGCTTTCTATCTTGCATAATTAGTGCAGTTGTTTAGAGTTTTTAACTACACTGAGACTAGATAATCAGTGTCTTGTTTTATAATGTGTACTTTGATTGGGAGTGCCATCATTCACGTGCATGTATTGTACAGTATGTCTGGTCTCCACATATTTCTGCTTGAAAAATGCGAGTTTCATTTCATGCACGCGCATATGAACGCACGATAACACACGCGACGCGGTTATGTTTTCCGAGCTGCAGTAGGCTAAACAAACACCGTTGCACTTTGTCGTTTATCAAAAACAAACGTAATAAATAATTGTATTTTACTCTCACTTTTGTCAGGCACAAAGTGATGCAAGAGATGCACTGCCTGCCCAGCTAGGTTAGCAAGACCGAAAAACATCAAACTTTACTGACATCAAACTTAGAGAGGAGAGAACACAAGTTTACCTGATTGTTGTTCCCGCAATTCACTGTCATGTTTTTTTTTCTTCTTCCTCTTTTCGTGACCAGAAGGATAGTTTCGCTTCATTTTGTCATGGATGTTGTAGATTAATTGACGCGCTATGACACGAGATGGAGGCGGGGCCTTAAGTCATTTGCGGGGCCTTACGCACCGGTCGCGTGCAGCGCTGCAGCCACATAAACAGTTTGCCCTTCCCTTACTGACTTTCACTTTCGGTGCCCGAATGGAAGTGAATAAAGCTTTGGGATTTTTTTGATTTTTTTTTATCTAGGCCTACGTGAAATTCTGCATCCATTGTACGATTTTTATTTTTATTTTTTTCCTCGGAAGGGCAACCTAAGTCGAGAAGGGCATATGGGCAGTTGCCCGGGCAACCTGAGCAACCCTCCTGTGCACGTCCCTGATAATAGGGGCACTTTAAGTCAAGTGTCCAAACTACTTTATAGGGGCCAGGCTATTGTGAAGAAAAACGGGGATCTACCTGAACTCAGGCAGGTATTGTGTGCGCGCGAGCCCTCTAGCGGAGGATTTTAGTTATTCAGCCCTGAATAATTTCTTTTGTGTGTGTGTGTGTGTGTGTGTGTGTGTGTGTGTGTGTGTATGTGTGTGTGTGTGTGTGTGTGTGTGTGTGTGTGTGTGTGTGTGTGTGTGTCTGTGAACTCGCGCTTTCCCCGCAGAGAGGAAGAGTGTTCTTGTTACTTTGTTACAGTTTAATGCTTCATGAAAGCCTAATGCGTCGTAGACTGTCACTTCGCATGATTTATAACCTCTTAAGATGCTGCTGCAATTATCTGACTTATATCGTATACTGAATGCATAATTTACCCCACAAAAGCCACACTCTTACCAAATTAATTTAAATAATATTTTGATTAAAATATTATGGAAATAAAGATTTTCTTAATCCAACACCAAACTAAATCGTGACTATACGCGTTTCCCCACAATACCCTATTACGAGTTTATTCGTTTTGTTTTAATGCACAACTGATTGTGTCGATGGGATGTGGATGCGGTTGGGAGGGGAAAACTCTGGACTGACATGTGTGTGTGAGTGTGTGTGTGTGTGTCAGAGAGAGAGAGAGGGGATGTGAATCTTTCACTCTCTGTAGCTGTATCAGTGGACACGCGCACAGATTGCAGTTGCGTCTCATTTATGAAGAGACTCCTCACCATAAACATCAGAAGAATTCATCTGGAAAAAACGCACCCAAGACCACGATTGCTCAATAATGCTTTTCGCTTATTTGTAAAACTTAAGCGGATACACATGAGGATCAGAGCGATTTGAGTCTATGAAGGAAGTATGACGCTGAATGTATTATTTCAGAGCCCATGTAAAGAGTGAATAATCTATCCGCAGTGTAGCTACTTCATCCAGGACGCCCTTCATCCAGCATGTTCACTGTGACTGTAGTATTTCTGCTCGTGGTGAGTACACAGTCTCCAACTCAATATACAGCTCTAGCCTACTTTTTCTTGTCACACTTGAGAAAGTGGAACATCATTGATATATCAGACTGAGTAAATGGAGATTATTGAAAATAAGTTTAAAGACGTAAAGAAATTGTGAAATGATTTTGTGCCTTTTGATTGTGGAGTTTGAGATTATTGAAATTACATAAAATATTTTTTTAATGATATTGATTTATTTTATATATATATATATATATATATATATATATATATATATATATATATATATATATATATATATATATATATATATAAGACACATATACATACATACTTTTATGTTAGATGTGATTGGTCGTGATTAATATATTTGACAGCACTAATATATTAATATATATCAGTGGCAAAGTCTCAATTACCCAATTCACCCTATTTAATGCATAGGGCACTGTACTGCATTTATAATAAGTTATATTACACTTTATAATCAGATGCATATTCTCATGAATAATTTAAAACGTTATAAAATATAGTACTTATCTATTAATGCATCTTTTAAGAGTACAATGCATTACAACATGATCAAAACACAATGTCATGTTTTATAATGCATTCAATCCTTTAAATGTTTAACAACGTAGACACATGTTGTAATGCTTTATAATTGTTTATGAAAACATTTAATAGCCTAAATTATGAAGTGCATTATAAG
Source organism: Gila orcuttii (assembly GCA_026230005.1). NCBI lineage: Eukaryota > Metazoa > Chordata > Actinopteri > Cypriniformes > Leuciscidae > Gila > Gila orcuttii. Next base: position 10,516,056 of record JAPDVR010000017.1, read on the forward strand.
GCATTATGAAGACCTTTATTATATAATTATTATATAATGCATAATACAATGAGGCTTCATACAAATATCAGATTAAGTTGTCACGCCCACTTTGACAGACAGCACATTGTGTTCTTCCACTTGTCTCACTAGCTGAAATGTTATGTTTCAGGCTAATTGTTATTTAGTTTGTATGTGTGGGTTGAATGAGGGGTGTATGTGTGTGTTATTGAAGCAAAAGCAGTGTCAGCAATGAGTGGTGATTCATCAAGTACACCACATAACTGCAGGCACATTTATGACCCTAACTGCTTAATTCTCTATGTTTGTACCAATTTCCTGTGTTGTGGTCACATGTCTTGTCTTGTTTCAAAACTACACCCATCTGAACAGCATTATGGGCGTGTGGGCAATAACTACTGTATATCGCAGACTCGCAGTCAAGAGGATGTCAGCCCGTGTCCTTTATATTAGTGTCATTTTTCTGGTAGCCGAATTACTCTACATTTTTCTTCCATAATATAAGCATACAAACACTTAAGCAGTGTAACATTTTTTTACTTGCTTAAAAAAAAAAAGTACCAAGTAGACATGTTCCATTTTAGGAGAAAACAAATTAAAATGTTCTGGCAATTGGCACACTCACTAGATCTCAAGAGATCTGTGTCACAAACTCAATATATCATGCAAGTTATATATGACATGAAACATGTCTGTGTTAGACACATGCACAGAATTCACATTTTATGAAGAATATGTGAGTGGTACTTTCCCCATGCAAAAGTTATATAGTGCATATGTGCACTGGGTGGTGGTCACTATAAAGTGGTTGCTTACTGGCCCAACTCTCTGAGATTTTTATCCCTAGATATGACTCAGGTTCCACCGTCAAAAATAAGTATGTGACTTTTTTTTTTAATCTACCAGGCAAAAATCTAAAAGTTTAATCTAGGGGTGCTAGAGGTTTGAGAAACTGACCCCAAATGTGGTTTGATGACTTTTAAGAGCTTGCCATGTATCATTATGTCAAATTGCCAACTGTTTATGATACAATTCTAGAGCCTTTACAGGCTAAGGATGTGGGAAAGTAAAGTACAATAAAATAAAATAATAAGATAAAAAAGGGTGCCTTTGCACTTGAATATTTTCCAAATAGACTCAACCTTCTGAAAAACTTAGAAAATCATATAGCTTTAAAGTAGAAACTAAAGCAAGCGAGAGAGAATGAAAGAGCTTCATTAGCTTCAGTATGACCATTAGTGAGTCAGCTTTGCCAGAACAGTAGACAATTTTGAAATGTTGACAAGTGCCAACAGGCTATAAGGGTTAAGAGTTAAGTGCATTCAAGCATACAAACAACAGCTCTCAAACATCATAGCCTATGTGACAGACGAATGGAAATGAGAAGCATTCTGCAGATCTAACAAATTCCACCGCATGATATGTGCTTAAAGTTTTTGCCAATCATTCTGTGGTTATTCAGTATGTACCATATCATATCATGTCATGACAACTCACTAAATAAAAATGATGTTAGTTTGGACTGCAGGTTCTCAGTATTATAAAGGAGAACTTTGGCATTTATAAAAAATAGTTTATGATATTTAGTGCATTTATTAAATAATCATGTGCTGATGCATATAATAAATAACATTTTATAATAAAAAATGTAAGAAAATGTAAGAAATAAAGAGAAAGAGGACTATACTATAGCTGTCTCTGGAGTTAGAGGGTGTGAACAATAAACAAATGATGAACAAAACCTCATAGTCTTCATATTTCTCAATTTCACCACAAAATAAATTAATAACTCAAATTAATTTATGAAATAATAAATAATGAATTATAAAACTACTATAAGTATACCAACCTTACGCGGATACACATAGTACGTTGTGTATGTAGCAAATCTCAACTGCTTAAATGTTATATCTAAAAAAATATCCTTTATTATCGTGCAACAATATGTTAAAAGTTGGACATATAGTACTTTTCCTGCATACAGTACATTCGGTATACACTATATAGCAAATCTTTGCAACAATCCTGTGTAATTGTTTAAATCATCACAAAGTGTAAATAGCTCTATATGCAAAAAAAAATAAGTAATAATAATTATATATATATATATATATATATATATATATATATATATATATATATATATATATACAGGACAGCCGCCTTCGCAGCATTATTAAAGTCAGCCCAAATCAATGCGGCTTCGTCAAAGGACGAGGGACCATAGACGCCATCCATGCTGCCCGCCTCCTGATGGAGAAACACCGGGAAAAGAACAAGCTAGTCCGGATGGTCTTCCTGGATCTGGAGAAGGCTTTCGATTGCGTTCCCCATGATCTCATCTGGGCCTCCCTCCGATGTCACCATGTACCCGAAACCTACATCAGTTGGGTGCAACTCTTATACCAAGACATCAGGAGCGTGGTTCGATGCACAGCTGGGATATCATCTCCTTTCAACATCAACGTAGGAGTCCACCAAGGATAAGCCCTTTCGCCCTTGCTTTTCATCACATGCATGGACACAGTGACACGGGACCTCCAGACGCCCCATCCATGGTCCTTACTCTATGCTGATGATGTGTTCCTCGCCGACAGGGAGCGGCAAGACCTTCAAGACCAAGGGCAGCAGTGGAAAGATCGCCTGGATGCAAATGGCTTGTGACTCAACCTCGCAAAGACGGAGTACCTGGAGTGTGGCCCACTGACTGATGGTACCATTGGCATCGACGGAACGGATCTAAAGAAAGTTCAACACTTCAATACTCTCGTCGAACGGTGACACCCTCCCGGATGTCCGCGCACGCGTGAGTGCCGCCTGGTCAAAGTGGCGCCAAGTCACGGGAGTGCTATGCGATCGCCGAATGCCCATCCGCCTAAAGTCCAAAATCTATAAGATCGTTGTACGTCCTGTAGCCCTATATGGAGCCGAATGTTGGCCAGCGACTGCCAAACATGGCCAGCTCCTACACGCCATGGAAATGCGTATGCTCCGCTGGTCACTCGGGCTGACAAGGCTAGATCACGTCATGAACATCGACGTCAGGAAGCGGATGGGAATAGCGACGATTACGGAGAAGATGCTCGAGGCCCGTCTCCGTTGGTACGGCCATGTAACACGCAGCCATGAGAACTCAGTGGCGAAGACAGCTATGCGCCTTGACCCACCCGGTAACCGGCCACGTGGCCACCCAAAGATGAGATGGATGGACCGGATTAGGCAAGATATGGAGGACATGCAAGTCGCCCCGGAGGACACTACGGACCAGAATAAATGGAGAGCGGCCTGCCAAAAAGCGGACCCTGCACCTGCGTGGGTTAAACGCTAGGACGAAGATATATGTATATATACAGGGGCGTCGTTAGGCCCTTTTTAGGGGGGCTTCAGCCCAACACTTCAGAAGTGTTCATCTTCAATCCGCAGCGGCGCCGAGCAAGAGAGCACGTCAGAAACAGAGGACAGGGTGTGTGTGTGTGTGTTCATCTGAGCCTCATTGGTCTGTCACTGCTTGTCAATGTCAGAATATTTGAGATGACCAATCAAATCAAAGTAGGCGGGCTTTATGTTCACAGACGCTGCTGAGCGCGAATTTTAACAGTGCGACTCGACGCGTACGGTCAAGTGTGAGAGAAGATGTAAGTAGCTAAACTTAACATTTCATATTTGACATTTTTTTTAGGTCATAAATGTTAAACGAATGACAAAAAATAATCAGGTAAACTAATATAGGTTTGTCTAATTTCGCCATTTTGAACTGAAAATATGCCTATGTAACGTGACTTATGTAATGTAATAATTAGTTTACTGTCATTGTTAGGGGACAATGTTTTTGTTAAAACATTAACAAAGCCGTTTTCATCATGTTAGGCACAAGATTAATAATGAATGTGTACATATTGAGAATATAATACAAATTGTAGCCTTTAGTAAATTAAAAAAGCTCAGGTTTAGAAAGGGAAGAGAAAGGGATGAAGAGACTGAGAAAAAAAGAGAGTGATGGAGAGATGAGGAGAGAGCAGGTATTGACAAATAATCTACTGCCCACTGACATGGTTTTAAAGCTATTTCTTATCCTTTTTTTGGGTCTTAAAAACGTCTTGAAATGTACATCAGAGAAATAAAAAATTTGAACCCCCTACCTCAAATTTAGGACCTCTTTGATTATAAAGCCCTGTCTACGGCCCTGTATTAGGCATAAGATCAATAATGAATGTGTAGCCTACATATTGTGAATGCATTTAATAAACTTAATTACCTAGCTTTAGTAGCTTTCAGTAAATAAACGCGTCTGAGAAAATGATTCATCCACTTTCTTCACTGACAGACAAAAATGAAAAGCCTATATCAGTCAAAGCTCAGCTTTAGGAGGGGGAAGATATAGGGCAAGATAAAAACAAAGAGAAAAAGAGTGTGATGCTGATGAGGAGAGAAAAATAATCAGCTGCCCACTGACATGGTTTTAAAGCTGTTATCCAAATTTTTTGGCCTTCAAAACATCTTAAAATATGTAGATCAGAGAAATCAAAATATCAAAATTTTCTCAGGGAAACCCAGAACACCTACCTCACATTTGGGACCACAGTGATTATAAAACCCTGGCTGATAATGAAACTGGTTAATAGAGAGCATTAGATCCTTAACTAAAGTATTACCTTTTTTATAATAAAAAAAAAAAATCATACCCTCATTGGGGGCTTAGCCCCCCTAAAATGAAAATCCTGTATATATATACGCCCCTGTATATATATATATATATATATATATATATATATATATATATATATATATCCATATTGGTATCAGCCGATATATGTTAATTTTTAATGTTATCGGCCCAATAAGAAAATTTGGCCAATATATTTAAGCTGATAAATAATGGATTATTTCCTTCAGCTGAGACACTTCAGATGCGCAATGTTCGCCATTATGGTTTTGAATTACTTGAAATATGATCTGAATCACTTAAAAATACATTTAAGTGCAAAATGTTCTCTCATATAGGCTGCCATATAGGCTACATAAAATTATAATGAGAATAATGGGTTTTAATTGTGAGACTTTTGTTTTTGTAATCAGGCTCTCAAAAATTATATACAAATTTGTATTTGGATTTATCGCCCAATATATCGGTTATCGGCTTTCAAATATAAAGAATTTTTGGTTATCGGTATCGGCCAAAATTTTCACATCGGTCATCCCTACAAAAAACATAAAAGAACTTTACTGTGAGTATATCAGGGCATTGAATCAGTCACATGTACGTTATGTGTGCTCGTTGCTGGCTGCAGTTCATTTAACGACCACCGGTGTCGGTAATAACAAGGGTTTCCTCAATTCTACATATAGCACTTTTAAGATATTATACATCATGGTTTTCTGTAAAGCTTTAAAACAATTTGTATTGTGAAAAGCACTATACAAATAAATTTGACTCACTCGGAACACCTTAGAAATGACATAGCAGCACACTTTCAATATGCTTGCATTGTGTGACTTTGCAGGACAAGCACCATTCCCTTTTTTTGTAGAAAATGTAAAAATGTGGTTAAAGTTCACTGAAATTAGACAATTTCACAATCATGAAGATTTGACACCAAAGATTTGACAAATTACCAGCCAAATGCTGATGAAAGCATTTCGTTAGAACCATTCTAAGTTGTATGAGTAATGAAAATAAATATGCTTTGAAACCTTACACTACTGATTGTATCTGCCTAAACAAAACTACACAAGTTACAGCAGCTTGGCCTCCTGTAAGGCTGAATGTGACTGCAAACAGGTTCTATGACATGTACATCTACATTTTTGCGTCGTTGTTTTTGACCCTTCACACATTTCTAAAAACTTTGTGCGGCCAAATCTCTAAAGTTACCAATTTGAGTCATGGGCTGCTGAAATTTTGGGGGTTGTTGAACTTTACCTGAGTTGGAATGCTCCTCTAGGGGTGTGTTTGTGTTTTTATGTGTGTGTGGAGTAATGTGAGGGACAGGTAGAAACGAAGGGAATGTTAATTTGTGCTTACCCAACCTCCTCTTTTTTTCACTCATCTCTGTCACTTCTCCAGCTGACTCACAAACGCCTTGAGGGACTCATCTAATCTCTTTCTTTCATTCTTTTATCTCTGTCTTTCTTCTCTTATAAACGTCATTCCAATCCACACACCTGTGTTAAACGTCGTTACTCTGACAGCCAGCCAATCATCTCTTGGTATTCATGTTACACCCTCAGATATCAACCATGCAACAGCTGCGTCAGTATGAGGCTTATGTTGCCTTCAAGTTATGTTGGAAATATCGTATTTATGTGATATGCACATGACTGGCATGACAATGTAGGATTTTGAAGTGGGAAATTACCGTTTCTCATCAAGATAATACTAAAATATATACAACATTCCTGAATTATTTGTACATAATAAGCATTAAGCATGTCTCAAAAAGTAAAAAAAATAAAAATAAATGAAAAGTAAATAAAAATATAAAGTTACACTTTGAGATATAAAGTTGGCATTAGAAGACAAAATGTCGCAACTGCAAGATATAAACTCAGATTTGCAAGATATGAAGTCGCAATTATGAGATACAAAAATTGCAATTGGGAGATATAAGTCACAATTATAAGAATTAAAGTTACAGTTGCAAGATTTATTTTTTATTTGACCTTTATTTAACCTTAATCTCTCTGAGATTAAAAATCTCTTTCACATGAGTGTCCTGGCCAAGAATGTGGAGCAGTTACAATCACAAACTTACAGATCAAAATAACAAATAAAAAATCAAAACACTTAAAAACAATTGCACATCATTGAGTCTTCTTCAAGTGACCGAATAATAGATTAAAAATGTTCCATAGACACCAGAGTTTGTAATTTCAATTTAATTTGGAGTAGATTCCATTCAAACGGATATGCATACATAACAACCCCTTTTCCCAGTTTAGTTCTGACAAATGGAATAGAAAGAGTTTAACAATTTTGAGACCAGAGGGAATATTTCCCAGCACTTTGAATAAGACAACCTAGATATGAAGGCAACAACCCCAGAATAGTTTTATAAATAAATAGGTAACAGTGCATTTTCCTACTAATGGACAGAGAGGGCCAGGCTACTCTGTTATACAAAGTGCAATGATGAGTTAAAGGTTTACAATCTGATATAAATCTTAAAGCGCCATGATAAACGGCATCCAAAGAAGAGAGAAGATAAGAAGGAGCAAATTGATACACCAACATCACCGTAATCAAGTACAGGCAAAAAAGTAGCAGAAACTAACCTCTTTCTTACATTAAAATAATGTAAAACCCAAGCTCTATTTTTAATGTTTTATGTGAGAGCTAAAAGATAATGTATTATCATCAACAATGATGCCAAGATATTTATACTCTTTTACTAACTCAATCACATTACCTCGTAAAGTCTGGAGAGGAATAAGATTGTCTACTACCTTTTTTGAGCTTGAAAATAACATAAGCTTGGTTTTATCAGCATTCAAAACAAATTTTAGTGTGAAGCTTGACTGAGTGACATCAAAAGCCATTTAAGCTTAAGCAAGGCTTGCTGTTTAGAAGGTGCACCACAATACATGACAGTGTCATCTGCATAAAAGTGAAAATTTGCATCCTGAATATCACAATCAAGATTATTTATGTAGATAGTAAATAAAAGAGGCCCAACACAGATCCTTGGGGAACACCTTTAACAATCTCCAATAGTCCTGAATGTTTACCTTCAGCCTGAACACAATGAGTTCTTTCACTTAAATAATTTTTAAACCAGAAAATAACACGATTTGATAAACCAACACTCTCTAGTCTATGAAACAATATTTCATGATCCACTGTATCGAAAGCCTTTGACAAATCAATAAAAAGGGAAGCGCAAAAATCACCTTTATCCACTGATTCCACAATATTATTTAAAACTTTCAGAATGGATGTTGTGGTACTATGTTTTTTACAAAACCCTGATTGATTGATTATTATTGATTACTTTGTTTACATTCAAATAACAGGTCAACTGGTCACTAATAAGACTTTCTAAAATTTTTGATAGGACACAAAGCTTTGAGATTGACCTAGAGGGATCTCCCCCTTTTAATAGGGGAACAACAAAAGCTGATTTCCAAACATAACACCAGTATCTAGTGAAAGATTAAAAAGATAAGTTAAAGGGGTCGAAATAATATCAGCTGCTAATTTCAAATACATAGGTTTCACACAATCAGGGCCTGGTGATTTATTTATATCAAGCGATTTAAGTGCTTTATGGACATCGGAACTCTTGATGTGTTCAAAAGTAAACCCCTCCTTTTTAAAATAAGTTGCACTAACAAAATCATAATTTGAGCGTATAAGATTTTGTGACTCAAGTAATGACCCAGAGGTAATAAATTAATTAAGCATTTGCTCTCTATCAGATATGCTAGTAGAATCAGTATTTAAACATTATACATTTAAATAATCCCAAGAAATTTTGGCAGAATATAAAGTATATACCGGGTAACAAAAATTCCTCTAATTTTCCTTACCCGGTATATACTTTATATTCTGCCAAAATTTCTTGGGATTATTTAAATTTGTTGTAGGTTTTGCAATAAAATAAACAGCTTTGCCTTTCCTAATGGCGACTGTACATTTATTTCGAAGCTGTCTAAAACATATCCAGTCAGAACCTGAATCAGATTGCCTAGCTTTTGCCCAAGCAGCATCCCGCTCACGTATAAGAACAGACAATGCAGAGAAAAACCAAGGGTTATCCCTGCCTTTAACTATGAATTTCTTAAATGGTGCATGCCTATTAAGAACCAATGTAAAACCACCATAAAAATATTGCCTGGCAAACTAATCTTTAAAGTCACAACTGCATTTTGTATTTACTTAGAAACAGGCTTACATTTTGAGAACAAGGTGGATTTGAGTACAAAGAATGACTTGAAAAAGTTGCAATTGTGAGATACAAAGTGACATTGTGATATAATAAGATTCATTTTACGAGATATTAAGTCACAATTTTGAGAAACAAAAATTACATTTGGGAGATATGAAGTTGCAATTATGAGATTTAAAGTTACAATTGCAAGATATAAAGTCGTAATTAATTAATTATTTTTACTCTGAGGGTTAGCTTCCACAAAGCACTAATTATACGAATGATTACCACAGAAATTTATTCTGCTTACATTTCACGAATGAGGCCCCTGATGTGCATCCATTGCTTTTCATTTTGCTGCACTAGTGCCAAAGCCCATATTCATCAGTAAGAAAAAAAGAAAGCAATTTTTCACATCAATTTAATTTCAGCTAAAATCAAATGCACATCACGTTGTAATTGTGATTTTTAATTATTTGCTATTTTATCTTGTGAACGTAAATACAAACCTTTAGACAACCTTTAGACAGAAGACATGCTTTGAAAGACAGAATGCCCTGATCAGCTGCAATCATTCAGTTAGATGTTCAAACGAAAGGCTGTTTTCGGAGAATTGAATAAAGGTTAAATTTACCATGAAGATTTTCTAGTAAAATGCATGTATTCCCTTTTGTAGCTTTCTCATTTCTCCAAAGTAATGCTGTTGATAGGCATCATCAGATATTATCAAGACTAAATTAGTCTTGCTCCATTGTTATATAAATAGTATTTTTGGCTCTGAGTCTGTGTGGGAAAAGTTGTCAGCTTCTGGGATTGCATCCCCTGGAGATAGATACTAAATAGGAGTGGGAAAATTCAGTACGGTTCATGTCTGTATCTACATCTGCAGGCTTTTTCAAAATATTTCCCTATATTGCTTTATTTCTCTCAAGCTGTATAGCTGTAATATTGTATGTTAGCTAAAACAAACAGGAAGTCCCTCCCTAAACATACCTGTATGCCATTGGTTGATCCAAAAGCTGACATGTCGGGCTCCTCAAAGTAACAGTACCATAGTGTTTGATTCTTTACGACTTAAGGAAATGGCGTAAATTCCCCCCTGTAGTCATTCATTGCATCCCTTGAAAATTACATATTTAAAGTTTTTTCCTTGAAAAAAACCCCGTCTCAGTTACATATGGTAACCCTCGTTCCCTGAAGGAGGGAACGGAGACGTACGTTATGACCGACTAATAGGAATCTCGCTAGAGAGGCCAATCTACTTTGAGTGAAACTAAACAAGCCAATGCACATTGTCGTGCAATCATTTGCATCAGCTGTTCAGCCTGGGAAATACATATGGACTAGCCTGAAGGTTGTACTACATATGAATACTGGCCGACTTAGCCCAAGGGAAAGACATGGGTCCCCGATAGGAGCAGCCGTGGTGAAATATACACATATGGGATCCCCGTAGGGTCACACATAGACCCGGTTCTCAAGGATTCAGCGGATAAAGGCCTGGCACCGGACGCTCCGCCATGTCCGGGCCGAGGGTGTTGGAGTACTCGGCGTGTTTTTTACTCTGGAGTAATAAGGGTGCACAATAGGGTGCAGCAAGCCGACAGAGCCAGACCTCTCAGTGCTTCTACCCGTTTAAGGTGAGAACACGGGAGGAGACCGGCTCTACACATAGGCTATAATATCTAGCGAACGTGTTAGGTGTCGCCCAGCCCGCAGCTCTACAGATATCTGTTAGCGAGGAGCTACGTGTCAGCGCCCAGGAGGATGCAATGCCTCTCGTGGAGTGAGCATGCAACCTGAGCGGGCAGGGCACGCCATGTGCTTGGTAAGCCAAGGCGATGGCATCCACTATCCAGTGGGCCATCCTCTGCTTGGAGACAGCCTTTCCCTTCTACTGGCCTCCGTAACAGACAGTTCCTGAGACTTTGAGTTCTGTCCACGTATAAACGCAGAGCGCGAACTGGACAGAGCCAAGTCAGGGCTGGGTCTGCCTCCTCCAAGGGCAGCGCTTGCAGGTTCACTACCTGGTCCCTGAAGGGAGTGGTAGGAACCTTGGGCACATAGCCAGGACGGGGTCTCAGTACTACATGGTTGTCACCCGGCCCAAAATCTAGGCATGATTCGTCGACCAAAAATGCCTGCAGGTCCCCTACCCTCTTGACAGAGGCCAGTGCAACCAGCAGCAAAGTCTTCATGGAAAGAAGCTTTAAGTCGACAGACTACAAAGGCTCAAAGGGAGCATCCTGAAGTGCTCGAAGCACCAGGGAAAGGTCCCAAGAGGGTATGGAGGGGGGTCGAGGAGGATTTAATCGTCTCTCCCCCCTAAGAAACCTGGCGACCAGGTTATGCTTTCCTACTGTTTTGCCATCTATGTGGTTTTGATATGCTGAAATAGCTGCAGCATGTACTTTGAGGGTAGAGGGAGACAGCCTTCGCTCCAACCCTTGCTGCAAGAAGGAAAGCATAGACCCTATCGAACATCTTTGGGGTCTTCTCAGCGAGAAGAACACCACTCGACGAACAGGTTCCACTTCAGGGCGTACACACGTCTCGTGGACAGCGCCCGTGCAGAAGTGATGGTGTTACTGCAAACACCAAAGTACCTCTGAGGGTAAGTCATCTAGAACCTCTGCGTCCCGTCCAGGGACCAGACATGGAGTTTCCAGAGGTCCGAACTTGGGTGCCATAGGGTACCTCGTCTCTGAGTCAGAAGATCCTTCCTCAGAGGAATGGAGGGACTGTTACGAGGAGCATGAGTTCTGGGAGCCGAGTCCAGATGGGCCAATAGGGAGCCACCAGAAGGACCTGTTCCTTGTCCTCCCTGACTTTGTACAGTGTCTGCGCAAGTAGGCTCACTGGGGGAAACACATATTTGCAGAGGCCCCGGGGCCAGCTGTGTGCCACTGCGTCCGTGCAGAGTGTTCCCTCGACTCTGAGGAGGTAAACAGGTCTACCTGAGCCTCCCTGAACTCTCTCCAGATCAGCTGAACCGCCCGGGGCTGGAGTCGCCATTCTGAGTACCTATGGGTTGCTGAGTACCAGCACGCACTACACCGAGATACCAATCATCCAGCCTCAAGGGCTCGGGAAACGGTGGAGGGTTCTACTCGAGCCCAATCATGTTGGCGGCCCGGGAAAGCATGGCCATCATCTCCGGGTCCCACTCGGGCACCGCTGGCACACCTGAAGGAGGCAGCGGCACGGAGCCATCATCCGCTGAGATGTCTGACCCACCCGATGCACCGATCGACATCTGATCGTCGCAGGGAGCACCAAAGGAAACGACTGGTACACACCTCGAGGATGGTCCAGCACGTTCCGTTGGTAACTCAACTGGCTGCGGAGCGTGAGAGGGATGAGGGTCCCTAGGGGGTTGGTTCCCTGAAGGAAGCGCACTCACCGTAATCCTCAGGTCTCCCGCGTCACTGCCCGAAGCAACCCTCTGGGGAGGGTTGGATCGAGGCAGAGGCACGGGGACTCCGCCCCTTTGCAGGAACGATAGTCTCGACCGCAGCTCCGAGATGGTCATTTTCCCACAATGGGTTCATGATTCATCCACGAACGCTGCCTCAGCGTGTTCGAGGCCCAGACACACAAGGCAGCGATCGTGACCATCCCGTGACCCCAGGTAACGACCTCATCCAGAAACACACAGATCTTGAAAAAGACGCAATCTATCTGTGTAAGCTCTTTTAGGGACTGCTCTCACTGGTGCTGAAGCACGCAGGGGAATGGTCACCGCAAACACAGACAGGAATGTGCACCTGTCTGTGCGTTGTCTATTTCTCTCGCTGGTCTTAGCAGCCGTGAAAACGGCTGTTGAGGGCTCTCACTGCGCACCTTACCAGCTCTGACAACAGCTTTTTTGTTTTGCTCAGTATTCAAAAAAAAAAAAGGAAGAGAGAAGAGAAGACCGCTCGCGCTGCTGTGCTGTCACGCCCGCAGCAGGGTGAAGTGGTCCGAGAAAAAGGCTGCTGGAAGTTTTCACAGTCTCCTGAGAGTTTGTAGAGAGCATCGAAGTGCTTGGCTCCGAACCAAAAAGCTGAAGTGCAGTAGCACCTACTGCTCATTATATACCCGCGCTGCGAGGCTGAGCAGCTCATGCAAATGATTGCACGCCAATGTGCATTGGCTTGTTTGGTTTCACTCGAAGTAGATTGGCCTCTCTAGCGAGATTCCCATTAGTCGGTCACGACGTACGACGAGAGACCGACTGATAGGGAACAGCCATGCCTTAACATAGCTTGCATGTAACTCTTCACCCTTGCCTCATTTAGTATACACAATTCTATGAATATGCAAATTAGCCCCGCCTCCACTCAGCTCAGAGATCCACTCGTTGACGATCACATGTTGACGTGATTGGTTACAAGGTAGTTTGTGATGTCAGAAAAACACTAGTGATTTCAAACCGCTTTTTTGAGATTGTCGTTGCTTCACTGCAGTTTTAAGGAAAAAATACTCAGCAATGGTGTTGACTTTTGAATTTGCACATTAAAGTATATTAAAAACACCACATAGATCTATGAACAACATTAAAAGCTTGATTTTCACCACATCAAAGTGATTGTCCCTTTTTTAAAGGGGACCTATTATGCCCCTTTTCACAAGATGTAAAATAAGTCTCTGATGTCCCCAGAGTGTGTATGTGAAGTTTTAGCTCAAAATACCCAACAGATAATTTTCTACAGCATGTTTAAATTATCCCTTTTTGAGGCTCAGAAAAACGCACCGTTTTAGTGTGTATCCCTTTAAATGCAAATGAGCAGCTGCTGCCAGCCCAGAGGGGGGAGCCTCACGAGCTCGCGCTCAGTCAGGACAATGTCATCTCACGACGGAATGATAATATCAAAACATAAACTCTCAGTAGCCGTGTTCATTTCGACCCGGAGTCGGAAAATAATGCCCACAGAGCCAGACAATATATGCTGTATGGAGACTGAACAGGTATAGTCTAGTTTAATTACGGTTATAACTTGTTTTTCCATCTATCTTTTATCCACTATTATTACAGGCCTGTTGTAGCGGACCGCGTCCGAATGTTGTAAAAATATACTGATGAGTTCAATGAAGTTTATTGTACATCACACAAAAGATGAAGCGTCAATTTCACTCTAGAAAATCACTGTAAGAGCTGAATAAACACTGTAACGTTATAAAAAGTCCGCATTAAAGTATTATCCATAAACTCTCCCTTTCATTATTATCATCATATACACAGCGAAGTACAAAAAACACTCGTTACAACTAACAGTAAACAAATATTATACACACCTTTTCAGGGGGTGCTTAATAAACTGGTAAACTGTATATCCGTAAAACAACTCCTATGAACTGTAATAAAGTGCGCGCTCTCACTTTCATTACTGCCATGATCAATAATATTAACTGTTAGGCCTATCGCTCCAGTAAATAAACAGAGCTATGTCAAAGAGTATAGAAGATTATAAAGTATTTATTAAGTATTTATTTATTGTGTTTATTAAGTATTCTTCTATACTCTTTGGCTATGTGGATTAATACATCCAGCTACACAACACCGACAAAGCTTGGGAGACATTCTCGTCTGTGCTGTAATGGCGGATGTGTACAACTCTAAACTCGCTGTGAACTCGATCAAGGCGGTTCTATGTTAGAACGGCAGTGTCTGTCAACACTCGTGGGCGGGGCCTGTGGCTTTAGTGACGTCACAAAAGCCACATTCTGAAAACAGGTCGTTGGGAGACACTGCTTATGATTTATGTGGATTTAAAAAAAAGGAGTGGGTGGATTTTTATCACTGCTGGGTGGTTGTGTACACACACTGCCATCACACATTTATGTCCAAACACCATGCAAAAGTGAATTTAGCATAATAGGTCCCCTTTAAAGAATAGCCAATAAACTTTAGATAATATTGCAACCATGTAATGTGCTTTGCTACTTGTTATTGCTAGTTAGAGGCTGGTACAGTATTATGGCGCAGTCACACAAAACTTCACTAAGTAGGTTCAATGTCAGTTGTGCAGCGATTAATGGTCACTTCCAAACCAAGCAGCTGTATGTTTGTAAACCTGGCGAATTTGAATGTTACAAATTCAACAAACAGGCATCCATAGTGTAATCTGCGTGGAGAAATGTTTGCGCTGTGTTCCTCGTGCAGAATTCTCGGTCGTATGGATTCCTATTGATATGACTTAATTTCGCCCACAAAATTTTGATGTACAAAGGTAAATGCGACCTCGCCTTTAGAGAGCGGGACATCCTCATTCTAGAGCATTTGATTGGACACAAAAAGTGCAAGGGAAGTCATTGTTCGCGGTACATTTTAAATGCGTTCATCAGATTAAATTTTTATTTTTATTTCTGTATTTGCAAAAAATATATTTTCAAATTTTCTTCCATATTGTGGCATACATACATATGTAATTTTTTGAAAATTAAACACATACATAGATGAATTATTCACAATAAGATCTATAAGATGCATTTAGAAAAAATATATTTTCATATTATTTCGACTTTAATCTTGCCCTCTTTCTCTATAGGGGAATGTCTTTTCTTCACAGGACTTGTGTCCTTCAGGGGCGTTCACAGCCAGTGGAGAGTGCTGCAAACAATGCCAACCCGGGGAGGGAATGAAGAAGCCCTGCGGAGCGACACAGACAGAGTGTGAACCATGTCTTGACAGTGAGTATCCACAGAGATGTTGGCCGCAGTGTTGCTAAAATGAAGCAGCTGCGTTATTTAAAATGCCATTTCCTGTGCTGAACTCTTACTTGAGGGGAGTCAGAGGGCTTTTGAGCTGTGATGGTAATTAGGTAAAGGGGAAATGCTTTTAGGAAATGAGACTTGACAAAACATTGTCTGGAGTGCTTAGAGACCAATCTGGGTGTTTTAAGCCACTCTCGGCTCTAAGTGAGATTAATTAAGGCAAAATCCTGTGGTACATTGTGTTTGTTGCACTGGCAGGGTCACGTTACAGAGTGTTTGTACCGAGGTTTGGGAGTTGGAGTTTTTTTTATTTACATACTGTAGGCTGGTTCTGAGCCAAGTCCTGGTTCAGAGCCTGCCAGAATCCCACCACTTCCAAAATTATCTCCCACACGTCTGCTTGCATGACCCAGCTGAACAAGACAAGATAGGAGGAGAGAGATAAATGGAAATAAAGAGCGATTAGCCAGAAATATGACCAAAAATAGTCATCTTTAGTATGTATTTTTGTAGAGATTCATAGCTCCTTAAAAAAAAAATATATATATATATATATTTTTTATTGTTATTATTTTATTTATTATTATATTTTATTTCTGTTTAATTTATGCATTGATAACTTCAATGAGGCCCAAAAGTCTAATGTCTTTTACATAAACAGAAAAATATCTCTCACAATAAACAGAGAAATATAATGTTTTTAACATTTTAAAGTTGTCACAATAAGAGGTATTGATTTTTAGATCGCATATCTAATTTGGGACATTGATCATGTGGATCTCTGGACATTATGAAATTCATGGTGTTTTTTTACTGGAAGTGTTGCTAATAAATAATTTTTAAATGATGAAAATGTTGTATTAAATTTGAAAATAAAAATGCTCTCAGGCATTCTGAATGTTTCTATTAAAGTGCTTTTGGAGAAATAATAGTAGACACAAATGAGATAATTGTTGACCTACATTAAGACCCTTCTGAGATCCCTTCTGAAACTCTAGAGACACATGATTGATATTACTGGGGTCTTTTTTTGGGGAGAAAATCAAAGAAGTCAGAGACTTCCAGGATACATTAAATAGATTTAATTTGTGATTTTCTTAACTATGGGATATTAGCATAAATGTTTTTTTCAACATATTATCAAATTGACAGATAATCTAAACGAACCTACGAACCTTTGAGTTCTCTGCATTCTTTTTTTGTTAATATTTAGTAGCCTTGGGTGAAGGTCAGGGAAAGGCATGTCCACCAAGACCCATCGACATTAGACCCACCATCCTCCTGTCATTCAGTACAACCCTAAACATTCTTCCATCAGTAATTTCCATCTCTTTGTCAGGCCTTCCCTAGGGGCCTGTGCTGGGACCTGCGTTCCTCATCCATCAACTTTAACTGTTACATGCTGAAAACTCCAAACTGTTCTTTTCACAGCCTCATAAGTCATCGAATTCTACTTGACAGCAAATCAGTAATGAAATGTTGACATGTAAAAGTAGCATTTGAGATGGTACTAGAATGAAAACAGATGTTTAAGATATGATAATTTATGTTAACCAGCTCATATTAATTCCTAACACATAAGTGCTGTGTAATGTGAAAGAACCAGGTGTGTTTGTCCACCATTTGACGTTCTCATAGTTTATAAAAAGAAAAGAAAAAAAATACAATGGGCATCCTGTCCAACCCAACACAGCGACATTGGCTTAACCAATGGCGTGAGTTTGGCCCGTTGCACTACAGTGCAATAACAATATATTTATAGGTGGCTTTTTAAAGTATATAGGCCCCACCCACTTAACGTCCACTTAACATTACTGACTGTAGCCCGCAGGGAGATTTTTTTGTACCTTCATCTGCCTTCTGTTTACTTGCAGTTGTCACTAATTCTCCCATTACTGGTCTGTTGAAGAATTCAGAAAACTCTTTTGCTTCAGTATTTAGCAGACTTGTGTTCTTCATTCAGTGCTTAATGCTGGTACTCTAAAACAGCGTCATGGCTAAGTTAAATAAGATAAAGACATTTATGATTGAAGTAAAGTTTGGGTTCTCTTGAGATAAAGATGTGCTTAATTGTATTGAATGTACACTTGAAGTCTTAAAGGTGCTGTAGGACAACTGGGACGATACTAACTTTAGCCTGATAGCAGTAAAAGCGTACGTCCCACCCTCCCTGCAAATCGCCGTCTAAAGTCACGCCTCCTGAAAGCATGAACGCGCACAGCCAAGAAGACAGGAGACAACATTACTGCAATACCAATATCATGTGTCATTCACCGGTGAGAAAACTTTATAGTACAGTTAGTAACACTACAATACCAAATGTAAACAAATTCTTAAAAACAGATTTAGATGCAGCAAGTTTTCGGTTTGTTTAGCTAGCAAAACTTGTCAGTATGTAATAATATTCTAGCATGCCAAGGGTTCCACGATGAGACTCTGCTTGGCTCAGAGGAAGATTGATCATAGATCCTTTGCCAGTCCCACTTCTTGTCGGTTCAGAAGGAAAGTTAGGTTGTTGCTGCTTGCCTGCCATTCTCGCTCTGTGTCTGCACAGCGTACGTGAACTGATACAGCATACAATAGGCAAGAATTTGAATGCTGAGCAGCAAGCTCATTGGCTACTACGGAAACCATTTAGCTGTGCCCTATAGAGAATGATGTAATTGCATGCAGATTGGGTTAAGGACCTATGAGTCTGCACCATCTAAAGTTTCATGACAGAACTTTGTATTGATATGATTAGCCTTTGGCTTGACTACGTTATCAAACAGCTAATAATGTGTTTCTAATGTTACACAAACCATGTTCCCATTCACCATCTCAGAGTCACACAGCTGCCTTCTAAAAATCAGCATCCCTAGAAATAATGTAGGAAAAGTCCCACCCCAGTGTATAGTAGATTAGAATACCAAAAAAAGCTGTTAACGGATTGGGGCTGAGTTCAACATTAAGTGATTTTCCCAGTGTGCCAAATACATTGGACCAAAAGGTTATAAAGTTAAAATATGGATTTTACAAAAAAACATTGCTTAAGAAGGCCTTTATTTACCCACTGGAGCCATACGGATTACTTTTATAATGGATGGATGTGCTTTTTTGGGCTTCAAAATCTAAGTTACTATTCACTCCTATTGTACAGCTTGGAAGAGCCAGGATATTTTTTTAATATAACTCCAATTGTGTTTTGCTGAAAGAAGTAAGTCATATTCACCTGGGATGGCTTGAGGGTGAGTAAATTATGGGGTAATTTTCATTTTTGGGGGAACTAACCCTTTAACTGTGCACTGGCTCGAAGGTGCAACACCGCTGAATGCACTTTCTCTCCAGCAAGAGAGATCTCTCTCTTTTAGATCAGGACACGCTCTTTGTGTGGCAATTGGAAGACATTGATCACTGTACGCAACCACTCGGCTCCTAAGCAAAAATCTGAATGAATGGATGCTTGCCACCATCTTAAATATACCCATATATGTGGGGGAATGGCTTGGCATGCAAATTCCACACACCAATTCCATTGCCTGTTTTTCCCAACTCCCAAGTGAGACCCCATTTGCCAAAAAACACCAACTTTGTTCATGAATATTGCACCTTTTCAGTTTTTCAAATTTTTATATTGAATTTTCATTAAATATTGTTTACAAGTTCTTAAAAAAATCTGCAGTCTTGCATTGAAAAATTGTTGTATTATAAAGTGGTATAATTAAAATAGTATTTAACTTCACTTAATCACTCTGAAGATATTACTGTATTATGCTAACAAAACTTTTTTAAGGGTTTGATCAGGTAGAAAAAGCAATTTCATGATTTCTGTTATTAATTTTTTATATATTTTGGCTTTATATTGGCAGTTTGCCAACCTGCTCTTTAAATATCTGTATCGTATCAGCCATTAATAACCTGTCGGTTGACGACTACTTCAAACATGTCTTCAGTCTCATATCTGCTTAAGATATCTGTATTATCAGTTGTAATTATTTGAGACCATAGTTCCCTAGAATTGTATATTAAAATAGCGAATTATGTGCGGTCAGAATAGATTTCCTTTTTTGGAAATAAATAAATAAAGCTATTGACAGAATGTTACCTCTTTGTAGTACTAATGTTGATTGACACTCTCATGATACGAACAAGATGACTGATAAGAGCACCACCCAACAACCCCCCCCCCCCCACACACACACACACATCTGTTGTCTGTCATAATGCATAGACATTCATTATTGATGGCTAGCATTATTCTAATGGATCTCAGAGGGCAGGGATCAGGAGAAGAGTAGACTCAGAGGGAGAAAGGCTGAGTGGACGGGATTTCATCTGCTGGAAATGCTCCCAACATAGTCTCCTAAATAAAGCCCCAATAACTGGCCCCCAGAAGCCAGAACATTACCCCCTTATCATTAGAGCCATTAGCAGCTCCAGCACACAGGGGAACCCATAATGTGCAACTCTATTTGTCCAGCACAAAAACACAATAACATTTCATCCACGTTGATGGATAGATCTAAGGATAACTATGGCATTAGCGTGTTATCTTTCTCTCTGCCACTGTCTGGTCACTGCTTCCTTGAATATCCTGCCAGTGGCATTTACTGAAACACTTGGTAAGGTATGGGATACATGGGGCAATGTGCCTTAAATGTGCCTCAAGGGTTCTGCAGACACACACACACACACACAAACACATACCTAACACACACGCAAAATAGCGTCCTGAATAATTTAGTGATAGCTAGACCTCTATCCTCTAATATAACTAAATAGGATGGATGATAAGAATACAATACCATAAGCATGTAGCATTTAGATATTTTCTCTCCACTCTTTGCAATATTGACATTATAATTTAGATTCTAGAGATCTATGAGAACACATGCGGTCAAAAAACGATGCATTACTTTCTTTCATCCTTTTTTCTAAAACTCTAAAATCTAAAACTCTAAAATGGATAGCCAATGAAGACCATAGGTTAGCAATATTCAAATTTGTGACATTTGAGATATTTTACATTCACAAACATTGCATGTAAGGTAATATTTGATAAAGCATATTAGGGGCACTGTTTTAGTTTAACTTTTTCCTCAAGAAAATGTCTATATTATATATTATATTATATAGTATATTATACTATATTATAATGTCATTCTTTAGAATGGTGCCATTTAGTATTTTAGAAATCATATTTTTCTACCACAGCCCCAAACTGGACCCATAAGACATAAATATTGAAGGTACACCAATATTCAGATTATTGGTCAACAAATGTATATATATATATACACTCACCTAAAGGATTATTAGGAACACCTGTTCAATTTCTTATTAATGCAATTATCTAATCAACCAATCACATGGCAGTTGCTTCAATGCATTTAGGGGTGTGGTCCTGGTCAAGACAATCTCCTGAACTCCAAACTGAATGTCAGAATGGGAAAGAAAGGTGATTTAAGCAATTTTGAGCGTGGCATGGTTGTTGGTGCCAGACGGGCCGGTCTGAGTATTTCACAATCTGCTCAGTTACTGGGATTTTCACGCACAACCATTTCTAGGGTTTACAAAGAATGGTGTGAAAAGGGAAAAACATCCAGTATGCGGCAGTCCTGTGGGCAAAAAATGCCTTGTTGATGCTAGAGGTCAGAGGAGAATGGGCCGACTGATTCAAGCTGATAGAAGAGCAACTTTGACTGAAATAACCACTCGTTACAATCGAGGTATGCAGCAAAGCATTTGTGAAGCCACAACACGCACAACCTTGAGGCGGATGGGCTACAACAGCAGAAGACCCCACCGGATACCACTCATCTCCACTACAAATAGGAAAAAGAGGCTACAATTTGCAAGAGCTCACCAAAATTGGACTGTTGAAGACTGGAAAAATGTTGCCTGGTCTGATGAGTCTCGATTTCTGTTGAGACATTCAGATGGTAGAGTCAGAATTTGGAGTAAACAGAATGAGAACATGGATCCATCATGCCTTGTTACCACTGTGCAGGCTGGTCGTGGTGGTGTAATGGTGTGGGGGATGTTTTCTTGGCACACTTTAGGCCCCTTAGTGCCAATTGGGCATCGTTTAAATGCCACGGCCTACCTGAGCATTGTTTCTGACCATGTCCATCCCTTTATGGCCACCATGTACCCATCCTCTGATGGCTACTTCCAGCAGGATAATGCACCATGCCACAAAGCTCGAATCATTTCAAATTGGTTTCTTGAACATGCCAATGAGTTCACTGTACTAAAATGGCCCCCACAGTCACCAGATCTCAACCCAATAGAGCATCTTTGGGATCTGGTGGAACGGGAGCTTCGTGCCCTGGATGTGCATCCCACAAATCTCCATCAACTGCAAGATGCTATCCTATCAATATGGGCCAACATTTCTAAAGAATGCTTTCAGCACCTTGTTGAATCAATGCCACGTAGAATTAAGGCAGTTCTGAAGGCGAAAGGGGGTCAAACACAGTATTAGTATGGTGTTCCTAATAATCCTTTAGGTGAGTGTATATATATATAATTTTTTTTTTTTACAGGTGAGATTATTTAACTATTACCTCAATACTAAATTTGTGGTTGCATTATTGCAAAGTACCAATGGTTATTCATTGTTACTAACCCTAAACCAACCCCTAAAGCGATACATTATTTTAACCACGCACAGTAGTTTTTAAAATTTATATAATTATAATTTGAATAGATGCGTAAATTCTGGAGTAACAATTTAATTCGATAGTCAACTTTTGACATTCCACTAAGTAACTTTGCTACATGTAACTACACGTCAACTACTAGTCATTAGAGTATTAGTAGACTGTCTGCTTAATATCAGCTAACACTTTATTTTGATGCTCCCCAACAGACATGAGTCTGACTTGGTTGTTTAAGAAATGAAAAGTTACACAGTCCATCAGTTAGGGTTAGAAGAACTGTTGCCAAACATATAACATGCTAGAAACATAATAATCACTGCAATAGTTATCCAATCATAGACTCTTAAGCATTTACATATTTAAATCCAGTGGCAGTATATAAGTGTATGCAAAAAAATTACATTTTGAACTATGAGGTCAAAAGACTCCCCAAATATGATGTCTGAAAGATCAAACTATTATCTATGGTTTTACATTTAGTTAATGATAATAACCCTGAAATGCACAACTACAGACTTTGTATGTTCAGAGAGATTGTCTTTTAACATTTTCTTCTTTTGTCTTCAGGTGAAACGTTCTCTGAGAACTTCAGCCACACAGAGATGTGCCAGCCTTGCACACCATGTTCTGAACTCATGCGGATGTTGGAACCCTGCACTGACGCCAACGACGCAGTGTGTGTCTGCGACTATGGGTTTTTCCTCAGCGACGTGACAGGGCGCTGCGAGGCCTGCACAGTGTGTCCTGTGGGCAAGGGTGTGCTGATGCGCTGTGGTTTTGACCGTGACACGATGTGCGAGGAGTGCATGGATGACACGTTTTCAGACCAGGAGACATCTTTCGACCCCTGCCTGCCCTGCACACAGTGCGAACAGCCTGACATGGAGTTGGAAAGCTGCACTCCTCTCAGTGACGCTGTCTGCCAAGGTAAGACAATCGAGAATCAAAATCAAATAAAAACTATAAATAGATGGGTTACCATGGCACAATGTGACAAATAGTTTTCTGTTACTACCTCTTGCTTGTTTTAAAAATCAGAGGTCAAAAAATGACCCCATGTGTTGGCCCACAACGGCTCTGTTCTCTGGAGATGACAGTTAAAGTCAAATTATGACGAGATTTTTTTATTTGCCCATGCAAGTCACCACTATGTTACTAGGTTATTGGATGTTTTTTTTAGCATTTTTGGTAGCACTTTATTTTACAGTGTCCTTGTTACACTTGTTACATGCAGTTACTATAGTAATAAGTATAAATTATCCATAATTACATGCAATTAACCCTAAACCAAACCAAATCCTAACCCTATAAGTGTATGTAGTTATTCAGTACTTAAAAGTATAATTACAGTGTAACAAAGACACCTTAAAATAAAGTTTAACTCCAAAACCTCATCCTAATCCTAACCCTATATTAAGTACATGTAGTTTATTATTACTCAGTACTTAAATATATAATTACATTGTAACACGGACATCTTAAAACAAAGTATAACTGATTTTTTTGTGTTGCTGCCTATGTGGTTGCTAAGGCGTAATATTGTACTACCACTATTTTACTGCCACTACCACTGCTTTTGATAATATTGATGAAATCTGATCTTTCACTTCTTTCACATAATGAAATTTCATAAACAGTCTCCAAAACACAGAAATGATTAACAATCTGCGAAGCATGAAGATTTCACAACACAGTACTTCCAAAACTCTGCAGTATACAATATTTGTTATTATTTTAGAAGCTCATGTCACAACAATATTTAAACAAATATTTAATATGTTGAATACGTGCTCATTAACGCTTTATAGCTACATTACTGGTAAAACGTTTGGAATATTACAATATTTTAAAATGTGTTTGAAAGATATTTCTTATTCTCACCAAGTCTGCATTTATTTGAAGAAAAATACAGTGAAACGGTTGCTTTGTGAAATGTTGTTTCAATTTAAAGTAGCTGTTTTCCATTTGAATATATTTTCAAATGTAATTTATTCCTTTGATCAAAGCTGAATTTTCAGCATCATTACTCCAGTGTTCAGTGTCACATGATCCTTCAGAAATCATTCTAATATGCTTAACATTTTTTTTTGTGGAAACTGGGATACACTTATAATGGGATACAGGAATAAATTACATTCTAAAATTTATTTTAATATTTTTTTATACTATTATTATTATTAATGAAATTTTCGTCAAATAAATGCAGCCTTGGTGAGACTTCTTTCAAAAACACATTTTATTATGTTAAAAGCTGGTTTGTTATGTTTTTGTCATTTTGCAGTTTGGCTATTTACAATGAATACAATTAAATAAGGTGGACTTAAATAATAAAAAAATAATAATAAAAAAAAAAAAATAATATATATATATATTTTGACGTAAATTAAAGGATTTTTTTGTGAAAAGACAAAACTATGATGAAACAAAAAAACTGTAAAAATGAAAACATACTGTACAAGACAGTTCTGCCTATAGAACATAATGTGATGGATAAATGAATAAATGAGATTTTCTCATGATCATTGCATCATTCACAGTTTACTGTTGTGTTTGCATGTAGACAAGTAATATGACTTACCTTTTGTGATTGCCCAGCTCACTGAACTCTCTGCTTAATATCAGATGCTATTGGCGTAGCCAGAAACCTAATATTTGTTGTCTTATTGCTGAGCTGAACTTAGCTGTGAATAAAATTAAAACAGTATCTTTAGCAATGGATCACATTCAAAGATCTGCAGTCAACATTACAGGCTTTGTTATGGGTCTGGCCACTAACACACAAGTTCTGCCATTACAAAAAAACATACTAAGTGCAGTAGGGTCCATAAATGGATTTTCATTGTACTTTCTTAATGTATTCTCATTATCGCATTACACACAATATATATATGAGGTAATTTTGAGCATTTTATGCAATCTGTGTGCATAGACGCAATCTGTGATTCAGTAGAAAGGTGTTTTATTATCAGCTTTACCAACTGTTTTAGATGTTTCTCCTAAAATTATTTATATCTTGGCTAATCTTGTTTCTCAATTGGACAATTTGGGAAACTCAATTAGAAGTCTACATTTGCTCTCCTTTTAATTGTCTAAGAAAAACAATGAAGATAGCCTATCATTTGTAATGTTTCATTCCTACAGATTATGGTATGTTATGTTCGGTAAATATGTCTGGCACGCAAAAATAGCAAATCCGATCACTTAGGAAACTAATAGAACACTTCTCCTTAACAAATCACAATTTGATCCATTAGCATATCAGTACAAAATCATCCTTCTCATCCTGCATTTAATTTTATTACTTTAATACATACAGTGTGATTTCTCTTAAAATCCATGAACCTAAGTATAACTTAAATATCCTCAAACTTAAGTATGAACAATATGAATAACAAAAGCTGTCCTTATCCTATACCGCTACTTACTCTAGTATGGAAAACTTGTGAAAGTAAGAGAAGTGGTCCGGTTAACTAAATTTCTAACTTCTAAATTTTTCTTGATTTTATTTGACATGTAATTGTTTTAAACAAAGATTATTAATGCCATTGCCAATAGCTAATCAGCAAACATTAAACACTGATAATGTGGTTTGGATCAGTTTATACCTATCTGCTGAGGCGTGTGTGTAGGTATGCATGCCTGATGTTTATCTGTCAATGATCAACATGAGATTTTCTCTGACCCCGTCTGACCTCTTTCCGGGGTCTTAACATGAAGGTGAGAGGTAATAGGTCATGGATGGCTACTGATTTCAGTTCATCCTGGGTTCTATAAACATGGAAATCTCCTTAAGACAGCAAATAAAACTAGTTTTAAAACTAGTTGTCCACTACAATGAAATGAGGCGTCTGTCCCAAATAAAGAATGTTCATATGTATCAGGAACATTAGAAAATTTACTAGACTATAGACCTTATGTAGTACCTCCCCTTTTCAGCGCTGCACTCTTTGTGTTCTGTCTTCCGGTTTGTATTTCCACAGCATGAGGGTAAGATCTTTCGGATTTATAAACGAAGCACTCGTTTTAAAATCCTCCGTCTACTGACATATGTTATGATATCTGCTTCAAGCATTACAATGCTCATGATAACTTTCGTTTACTCTACAGTAAGTAAATCCACTTCATCAGCTAATTCCTCTTTCTAAAGTGATGCCATAGAAATGTACACACCTAATATTCAAAGACAAAATTCTAAAGATGGCTTTATGCTTGTTTCTTTTGTGCATAAGGTCTATAGATGCTGCAGAAATATAAACAATCTGAGGGTTTTCACACCTGAGTCCATTTTAAAAGAACCAAACTCAGATCTCTCTAACTGGAACAAGAGGTGAACCAAGTGAAAACAGATTCAGATCTCTTCATGTTCACACTGTCCCTGCCCCTGAAAGAGGACTCTTTTCGGTCTACTTAAAGGCAAAGTGTGTAAGAATTCTGCATTAAAATAAATAAAAAAAACACTAGAACAATGTTATACATTTTGTTCACTCGTGTACTTACATTATCCCAAATGTTTGCAACAATGTTTAAATCCAGAGAAATTCACAATTTTAACCAC
Organism: Gila orcuttii; assembly: GCA_026230005.1. Lineage (NCBI taxonomy): Eukaryota > Metazoa > Chordata > Actinopteri > Cypriniformes > Leuciscidae > Gila > Gila orcuttii. The sequence goes on from JAPDVR010000017.1 coordinate 10,542,818, forward strand.
GGTAACTTCCCTCCTCGTCACGTCACCTGTCAATGGCACCATGTCCGCTTTATCCTCGGTTTCCCGCTTTTACTGCCGTAGAAACCTACCATGGCAACACAAAATGTGGAAGTCGTAGTTGTAGCATTAGCACTCCACTCTGTTGCTGTTATCGTTTGCTGCAGGTTCTGTAGCCAAAGATAACTCCAAGAACGTAAACGTACAGGTTAATCAAATAATTTGGAGAGATCTTCAAACAGAATTAGCCGTGATGAATAGTGCGATTTGTATGGAGGCACCCGATGACCAAACGAAATGGTAATTTGTAAATCGGGAAAATCAAGTGAGCCAAGACCCTTGAGGAGGACCAAGTGTGAAAGCACTCAGATCTTTAGATTTTTTCTTTGCTCTAATGGGAGATTAGTCATGTGTGAGAACAGGCACCATGCATGAAGTGGCGTGTAATTTCATTAAAAAGCATGAAGTTGTCTTGGTGTGTGGTGTGTGTCAGAGAGCCCCATAAATCGAGTGAATCTTACAAGAAAAGGTCACATTTTACCCCAAAATCAAAAGGATAACAAAATAAAGAATTTGGCAAAGAAAACAGAGCTTTTTTTGCAAAAATAAGGGGATTTTTTTGTAGCGTAACAGTTCATCTTACCATAATGTATCAGGAAGTTTCACTTTGAAGGTTTTGTTGTCATTGATGATTCTCATTAAATTGTCATTAATACAATCATTTTGAACCCATAAAAACGCAATACAACAAATATATAAACAGTGTAGGGTTTTTTTCACATTACAATAATGACAAGTTTTGCATTATGGTAATGAGAATGGAAATGGTATTAATTGTTGTGAAAAAAATAATGTTACAACTTTAGAGCTGAAAATTATACTTTAAGGTTAAAAGTTAAAAGGAAACATGATTAAACTTAAAGCAAGAGGATAAAAATTGATTTACATAAAAATAATAATCTTAATAAATTTGTTATAATTTTCATGTTATATTTTAAAAAAGAAGATAATCAAAGATTAGCAAAACTAAACTATGTACAAATTGATTGAACAAGCATCATAAACAAAAATGCAGACTGTAATTTTGCCTTATTTATTTTTTACAGGAATTCTTTTTGCCATTATTTAAAGCTCATTTAAATTCAAACTTAAATTTAAGCTTTAAAATCACTAACACGGTTGAAGGTGATTATCATTACTGTAATACAGTTATTTTGAATCAGTAAAAAGGCAATACCACAAATACTGTCATGATAATACAACATAAATACTATGATTATTTTTTTCACATTACAGTAATGAAAATATATTTGCATTTATGGTAATGGTAATGGGATAACTTGTCTTAAGAAATAATGTCACAACTTTACACATCTTTTTGTATAATTGTAATCTGTTTTGTATAGATGTATTTGTAGATTTTCGAGATATTATAAAATGTTAAAAATGAAACTTTTCATAATGTATGTCTTTAGTGATTCATTTTTGTAAGTGGCCATGAGACACTACAGTGTGTGTGTGTGTGTGTGTGTGTGTGTGTGTGTGTGTGTGTGTGTGTGTGTGTGTGTGTGTGTGTGTGTGTGTGTGTGTGTGTGTGTGTGCAAGAGGAGCACACAGAGGAGCTTTATTGGTCAATTTCCCTCCCATCCAAACCTAAAGATTTATCATCACCCATATTGACTCTTTAACTCTGACCTCTCTTTCTGCCTGGTACAATGTATTCCTTGAAACAGAGACGTCTGTCTGTACAGGACAGAAATAATCAGTCTCTTTGATTAGTGTTTCCCCCACCCTCCTCATCCTTTGACAATGAAGTGTGTCCATTCATGACAACTGCTCATCCCCAGCTGTCTGCACTTGTCTGGCATGTGCCCTATGACATTAATGGACAGAGCGATGGGCTGTTTTCTGGGGTAACGCAATGCTTTACCCTGATGTGAGGGTCCAGGAGTGACTATCTGGCGTGTGCCTGAGCTAAGTTTTCTGCTTTATAAATTTCTGAGGCTTTTGGGCCAGTGATTCTGTCCTGCTCTCCCTCTGGGATATAGCTGTGATTGTGGCTGGAATTACATCACTGAAATTCCAATATGCCCAGCTTACAAAGGTTTTTTTTTTTTTTTTTTTTGCGCCAAAGTGTCCAAGAGAATCCTTTCATTTGAGAACAATTTACATCTATTCTTTTATCTCACAATCTTCCCCTTCACAACCCCAATGTCAAGGTTCACCCACTATATTGTGTGGCAAGAGTGTGTCGGATGACATCACTGACATTCAAGCATAGAAGTTCATTGGCTGGTGAAGTTAATGAGAAGTGGCGGACTGGCGGTTATAGACCATGTTAACCAGGAATCTTTTAGGGGCGCAATTATGTTATACTTTTAAACAATAAGATATTCAAAGATTATTCAAATAAAACTGAGTACAAATGTATTTAACAAGCATAAAAAAGCCTCTCAAATCAATCTTTTGCCCACTGTAATGTTGCCGCCTTGTTTATTTTTCTAGTGATTTATTTAGCCATAGTCTAGCTCTCACTTGAAGGGATAGTTCACCCAAAAATGAAAATGAATCATTAATTACTCACCCTCATGTCGTTCCAAACCCATTAGACCTTCGGTCATCTTCGGAAAACACAAATTGAGATATTTTTGATCAAATCCGATGGCTCAGGGAGGTCTCCATTGACAGGTTTTTTATTAACACTTTGAAGGCTCAGAAAGGTATCGTTAAAATACAGTGGTACAGCCTTCATTTTATGAAGTGACAAGAATAGTTTTTGCATCAAAAAAAAAACAAAATAACGACTTTATTCAACAATTTCTTCTCTTCCGTATCAGTCTCCAACACGCGTTCACGAGAGCACCACGACACAAGACACGCGCTTTAAAAAAAATATTGCGCTATTGACTTTAGACCAGGTTTTTGTTGGTCAATGGCGCAGTCTATTTCAGTTGCCTCAAAATACCAACGCGCCAACAATGCGCCTGAACACACCTTGTTCTCAGACCAGCACGCCCATGGGCGCAAATGCATTTGCTATTTAAAAACAACGTGGCGCAGGACGTGAAAATGATAACTGAGTCGGGCTGAAACTAGCATTGCGCCGGGTATATAATAGGACCCTAAGTGTTAATAGGTACACTTAATTTTAAGTTGTTACTGTGTAATTACTCAAATGTGCATCCCTAACAAATAATGTCCACTACTTTGAAATTATATAGTATATAATTAGTACATGTAACATGTAACTACACCACCGTAAAATAAAGTGTTACCATGTTAACATTAGGCCTGGGAAGCCATCATGTTCAAATTTATTTCAAAACAGATTTCATAATACATTTATTTGTCTAAATACCACTAAGTAATCTGTCTCAGAAAAAGGGAATATTCTTGACTTTTAACTGACAGGAAGCCCTAAAGATCATGAGTGGCAGTGAACAGAATTGATGCATTAGCACTTAATTAAATCAGGTAGTAGGAAGCACTGATTGAAGATCAGATTTCCTTGCCAGTGAGCTTTGACTCTGACCAGTGGATGACATTGTTAACTTACCCTAGACTAGGTTAACTTGGTGATTAGAGGGACAATTTGACTCTGTTGACATGATACAGATTGTACGATTTTCTGGCTTGCTATTAGAACAATAGTGAAAGAAGGATTTAAAAGATGAAGGAAAAAGTTGTAGCAAAAGATCTGAAAGAAAGGATGAAAACATAAGAGAACTGAAAACAGGAAAGCAGAAGAAAAGACAGATGTGTATCATGAGACACAGATTTAGTGGCGAGGGGGAGAAAGCATATGTACAGAAGCGTTTGTGGTCGATAATAGAGATGGAGTTTCTCAGCTGCACTCTCAGGTTACTCACACTGACCTTTTGTGAGCGGTATCACATTTTGCTGCAGAGAACACGCACGCACACGAACAACACGCTACATATTCTGCTCTTCTCTCCAGCTTGACAAGGCATGTAGCTGCGTATAATTCCCGATAAACATAATGACACAGTCAGATCTCGCTTACAGGAAATACTTTCTCCATACCATCATCTTCTCATTATAGACCTTTTCAATCAAACAGTCGTGATTGTGAAAAATAATGATCCGTCTGTGTGTGGGTTTTTTATCTGCTTTTGCTGTCACATGTACATGATTACAGTAATGCACACATGCAGACTATTGTGCCATAAAATGTGTTAGAATGGAGACTGTGTTTGTCCAGGCCTGTTCTCTTTTGTTGCTTATACTGTATGGGATGTTCTGTAACATTATAATGCAACTTTGATGAAAATGGAACACACAGTTAGTGCCATTATCCCAAACACAACTGTCTATACTGGAAGTGACCACAGCCCAATGCTAGGTGGTTTCTTACGGAACGAAAACTGTAATTATAACTATGAACAAAGTTTTAAAAATAATTGTAACTCTAATAGCAGAGTCCACACCACAACTATAACAATAATGACATAGATCGGATTGAAAGTGGTGGTGTAGACCTGAAATAATCTGATCACAGGGGGAAAAATTGAAGCATGTAAACGCTTGATTCTCTCTATTTTCTCAATTGGATTAAAAAATACCTTGCATTTTGCACATACAGTGTTGTGATGAGCTTACATATGTTTTATGTCATATGAACATCCAATTCTGTATATTTATTTGCATCTCATGCCTTACGAAACAGTCAGTGGATGAGACTGAATATTTACTTAATATTTGCTAAAAAGCTCGTCTGACATAAATGTACGTTTACAAGGCAAAGTTATATTTGCAATAACTACGGTGACATTATTGCAGTGACTTCCTCCGGATCAGATCGTGTCGACAGTGTACTGGGCATGCTCTGAAGTTTTGTTTGGAATACATGTAACGCACATGTAAACCAATAACTGAAGAGACTCACTTAGTATATCAGTGGTTCTCTACTTTTTTCGAAGGCTCCTCGTTGTCCACAAAAATATTTGAAGGCCCCTCTAATTTTTTACATTTGTTTTTCAAAAAAAAATATTTTAGGCTTTGGCATATCTATAAAAATGTTGTTTTACCATTTCATTAATTTATATGACTTTTCCAGTTCTAGAAATCACACTTTTAAAATTAGGCCACCTCATAAATACAGGTTTTCGAGACTCTGGGAACCCTGCTTCTTCAAAGGAAACAAAGTGTTCTTGGGGAGGTGAATTAAAATAAGAAATATCTTTATTTTTTAGTTGTTTTAGCTTATTTTAAAGTTTGTTTTGTCGTATTTTAATTTATATTGAAACCCCCTTGGAAGTTTCCTGAGGGTCCCTAGTGGGCCCTGGCCCCCTGGTGGAGAATCAATGTCTTCGTTTTTTAGATCAACTGTCGATAACTAGTTTTTCATGTCATTGACAAACATATGGTGTGTGGTGCAAGCATTACACTTTTTTTCGGACAGTTACTAATGTTAGAACTATCGTCCTCTCTGTCAAGTTATGACAAATAGCAGATAATTGGGGAATTATGTGGTTGTAGAGTGAAATTAAACTCTTGTCAAGTGTGTAGGAGGGCATGCAAGGAAAGAAACAGAACATTTTTAACTACATATCTGAGAGGATGAAAGCAGCAGGGATGTCCCGGAATACCAAACAGTTTCAAATTAGTATTAAATCCATGAAGAGACAATGCAAAGTTTCATGATATTTACAGACCTTATCTGTTACTATCAGTGGTGGATACAGAGATACTGAACCGTTATGTTTCATTGACTGATAATTAATAAGTCTTAGCCTAAGTCTTTTCAAGTTTATTTTGGTTCAGACTTGACACAAAGTGATGATTCACAGATCAGATGTTTGAATGAGTAAGTTGTTTTCTCTGTAACTAGTCCATCTTTGTCTACCAGTTTAAACCATTCAGGTTGATTTGTGGACCGTTTACAATCATGAAAGCCAGGCATTGTCACATTGTCAGGTAGCCAGTATTTATGCCTCTGAACATCCGCTGATTCGGTATTTGTGTGTATAAGAACAATATATAAATGTGCTTCATAGAAACAACAAAAGTATAATAAACTACTAAGAGGGATGAGTGAGTATACTGTGTAGATGAGTGAGTCACGTCTTTATGAAGCTGAGGATAACCGGCCGACTGAAGGTCAACCATGCATGAGAGAGATGTGATGGAGAGATAATGGAAGAGAAAGAAAGCAATACGGAGAGGCAGAGGAGTTACAGAGACATGGGTATGGAGGGGGATTGTTTCTTGACAAAGAACATCTCTGTCCATGTTGGTGTCTGGTGTCCCTTCTCCAGTGATTCAATATGTGTGAGTGAGTATGTGCTTATGGACTGGCATATTATCCAGAGATTTCAGGAGGAAAAGGAAGCGGACATGAATTGAGAAATTGAATTTCGGGCCTGTCTACCTGCAAACACAATTCAAAGCCTCATAAGATACTCAAAAATTGTTTTCAAGACAATACACTAGTGGCATCTGTTAAGGTTGAGATTAGATTGTCATTCACTTCATAGGGTTGTAGTTCTTTCCCTCATCCTTATAGCCATTAAGTACACAGACTTATACCTTTGTCTTTTTGTCCGATTTATAAATACTTTTTTTAGGGATGCTCCGATAATGATTTTTGCTGCCGAAACGGACTACCGATTTCTTGTCATCATGATCGGCCGATACCAATCCTGATCCTGATTATTCACGCTGCATAAGTTATATGTAAAATCTTTGTTGGCTATCACTTTTACCCCCTTACACCCTGAAGGCATTTGAATGATTTCATGTTATTTCAAGTGGCATACTTAAAAGTAATGGCTTACTTTTAGTACCTCTACAAAAAACAACAACATGGTATCATCAGGTACATGGTTTCATTTGATAGAAAACCTTTACAATTTGGAAGAAAAATACAACACTGCTGAGAAAACCTCAGAAAAAGTGATGCAATTCGTTCATTTATTTTGTGATTATTCATGCTTGACATGATGACTATTAGAAAGTGTATATGACAGGTCATAAAATCATAGGTCATTTTTGATGATCGTCCAGTGCTGTTTCAGCTATGCCATGTGACTCCGTGAGGATTTTCTCAAAATCTACGCTTCATGTTATGTTGTGTCTGAGCTCGTTTGAATTAAGACAACCTGCTCTAAATAAAGTTGTGTGATTTACTCTGGTTTACTAATTGCGTCGGCGGCAACTTTTTACGGTTCTTCCAATTTTCTTCTGAGTGTGATTACCGGCCGATGCGGCTGATCGATCTGAGCATCCCTAACTTATTTGCTTCAAAGCAAAATTTGTAATGCTGTGTTTCACCTCGTATCTGGTTGATTTGATTCATGGCTTATAACTCTTTACCAAAGACTTTTTAAAGATTCCTATGGAAACTTCCAGAGCCAAGGCCACTCAAAAAGTTGGTTGCACTATATTAGCAACTGGCTAGAACTACCTTAGAACACCCTAGCAACCACATAGCAGTATGCAATGCTTCTAACTTGAAACAATACAATTAGAAAAAAATATTCTTATGTAAATTGTTACATTCCATTCCATGCAACAATATCGTTTCAAAACTATTTCTACAGAATTTTGTTCTACTTGTGTTCCATGAATGAGGTCAATTACTATGCTGGCCACAAAACAAGCTCACATGCCCAAAATTCCCTTCAAAATGTTTCATGCTGCAGTACTTTGATCAATAAATCCATACCCAACATTCCCTAGAGCATGGCCCTTCCCCCAAACCAAACCCCAAATGACCCCCCCATCCCCCTAACGCCAAAATATCTAATGATCTCCAATGTGTCCGTCCATCTGTCTATGGTATAACTTACACCACACACACACACACACACACACACACACACACACACACTTTGTGTTGTGTTTTCAGGTTATATGATGTTTATACTGTACAAACTGCATATTCTATCACCTTACACTAACCCTACCCCTAAACCTACCAACACAGAAAACATTCTGCATTTTTACATTTTCCAAAAAAAAAACCATCACTTAGTATGATTTATAAGCTGTTTTCCTCATGGGGATTTTTGGATATTGCCATCTTCGTGGGGACATTTTGTCCCTATAATGTAGGGTTTACCAGCCCCCCGATCCCCACCCCCTCCACACACACACATGCTTTTATTTGGATCTGAAAGACATTACAAAGAAAACAAGATCCAAATACTCTGGGAAGGGTCTTTGACAAGGTGACAGATCTACAATTCATGGCTAACATACTTGTACAGGTCCTTCCATTTATAATTCTCAACACATTAAGGATAAACAAAACATCTCCATCTCCATATTTGCATGCTCCATAGTGGCTGAAACAGAGCATCATTTTGCAAGCCTTTTTGCCTCCTTTTTTTTTTTGCAGCCCTCCTAAACTGCATCCCCCTGATACTCTCTAATGAGAGTAGCCCTGGGCGAGGCCTGTCCTACTTGGGCTGAACTTATAGCTCTCCAATCTAATCATAGTCTCCTGCACTATCTGAGTGTCCATTAGGTTTGACTCAGGACAAAGCCTGTTTATTACTGCCCCTAATTGAATCAATGATAATCCAATCAAAAAAAAACATTTTTTAGCTTGCCGGCGAACAGAGCTGACAGGGCCAAGACAAAGCAGTCTTAGTTCTAATATGCTTTTACTCAATTTTACAATATTCTCTGGGCTGTCTTTTATTTTGGATTAGTTTTAGTAACTAATGACAACCTAGATTTCTAGGCAACCTAGACAACTTTTTCCACAAATTTATTACTACACATTTTAGTTTAACTTTTTATCAGACAAACAAATTAGCCAAAAATATTAAGTAATCAAACATGCAGGGGATGTGTAGAACTTTCAGTGTAACGTTTTCTGTGGAAATGAGCAGTGGGCACAAATTCCATGTATAGGCCAGCTGATGCTGTAACTAACTTGACCCTAAAATAAATAGTTTTGTGGAACACATAAGATATTTTGAAGAATTAACTGTTTTTATCCATACAATGAAAGTCAATGGGGTCCAACATTTTTCAAAATGACTTCTTTGGTGCATACATTTTAGAACAACACGAGGGTAAACAATGAAATACATAAATTATCCCTTTAAATTACTGACTTAAACACAACAAAACTTATTCAAGCAGAACTGTATATACAAAGTATGTGCAATATTTCATCTTTTATGTAAATTGCGGTATTGAATTGCATGAATGCGCCCCTAGTATCGCTTTTGACTCAATCCTTCCATGGCTTATTGTGGCTCATTTGGAATAACAACTACATGATTTTATATGCACTTTTAACTTGCTTTAGAAACCTCTTATGCCATTTCACATACTTAAACCCCTTTTTAGTAACTAACAGATTTTGTAAATGTCTTTTTCTTTGTCTTTGTCCCTTTCCTCCAACAGAGGTAGATACACCTAATAGCTCAACCTCTCCTTCTCCTCCTCCTATTCCATATGTTACACCTGCTCCTTCCCTTCCTACTTTTTCTTCTCCTGCTCCATCAGTTGTCTCGTATACAGACAAGTCTCCACCCAACAGTCCTACGGAGAGCGTGACCACGGCTGACCCTGGGCTGAAGAGACTCCATGGGCTGAGCGACAACCTCATTCCCATCTATACCTCCATACTGGCTGCAGTGCTGTTGGGCCTGGTGGCCTTCATCATCTTTAAACGGTGAGGAGGATCGGAATTATTCTCTCCCCGTGATGTTTTTTATCTCCACTCAAAAAGCACAGTGCTATGTGGGCTTTAGTTCAGCTATTTTTATAAATGAAAAAAAGGAACAAAACGCTTCTAGGCTGTTTTTCCATCTGATCCATCACGAGTGCATTGTTTATTGTGTGGGGTTAAACAAAGCCAGATTTAATTTCTGATTGGATGAAGCACATTCAAAACCTTAAGTGAATATGGCAAAATAATAATCAAGACAGCATATTCAAATAACAATGTTTTCGCAGACTGATAACAAAATAGAAAGAATTAAAAGAAGGCCATTTTCTGAGCAGACACAGATGGAAGTTGTGGAGGAAGTGGTCATAAAATATTAAAAGCACTGCTGGAGGGTAACATTGACCCGCTTTGGTTCCTATAGGGTGTGCACATCCTGGTGCTTACAAATCATTGCTTGTTTGGATGGTCCTACATCTTAATTTCTGGCTCAATCTATGGGGTGTGTTCGGGCAGGACTAGATTGTCTGAAGAATGGCAGAAATTGGAAGAGTTAGGGTTAGGGTGCAGGAATGTCAGACTTTAGTTTAGAAGTGAATACTGATTTTAGTCGCGTTTCTACCACAGGAACATTCCCCAGGAACTAGGAACTTTGAGGTGTTTCGACCACAGGAACCAGGGTCTAAATGAAGTTCCGGGTAAAAATTTCCCCCTCAGAAAGTCCTGCTCGCGAGGTAGTACTTTTTCAAAGTTCAGGCACTTTCGGTGTGGGACTTGGGCGCTGAACATGCTGATTGGTTGAGTTCACGCAGCATTTTGATTGGTTGACTCTATGCAGTATTTTATTTCAACCACCATTTTTAAAAATCTGTTGCGGTGTGTGGAGTAAGAGTTGATTGCTATTAGAATTAACAATGGAGTTTAAAAAATACGACTGATGGACTGACGACGAGGTTAAGGCGTTATTAACCGTATATGCAAATCCAGCGGGAACTGGACAGTCGCACACAGTCCTACGTCACCGGACTAATTTGCATAATCTTCACGGTACTTTAGACCTCGATGGAATCGCAGACAGCAACAGGTTCCTGGGACAAATTGTTACGGGTAATTTCGCCATTTGATAATAAAAGCTTCTGATGTTTGCCTTGATGTCTTTCAGGTGGAACAGTTGTAAGCAGAATAAGCAAGGAGCCAATAACAGAGCGTGCAGTGCAAACCCCAGTCAGACTCCTTCTCCTGAGGGAGAGAAACTCCACAGTGACAGCGGCATCTCAGTGGACAGTCAGAGCCTGCAGGAGGGCCAGGGGCCTCCACATACAGGTACAAACTTTTAGGTCAGGGTACGGCAACCTATGGTAATCGCTGGCAAGTGAGTAAAAGCGAGAGAGGTGTATGTTTTTCATTCAGATAAAGTACCTTGCACCTGCATACAGATCTACATTTTGAGGTAATCAATTCTCAAAGTAGCACAGCTTGTTTTATTAAGTTAGGAGCTACTATTAAAGCGTGAGAATTTTACTGCGCAAGTCTGTGAAACCGGACCACTCTGACAAACCAATAGTGCGAAAACTGCACATCACAAGCCACTGAAAGCATGACGCAGATCCTGACAATAGATGTATCAACAAGTTAAGTCCCTTTGAGTGCTTATTGTACCTTTGAGAAAAAAAAGAAGTCAATGCAATAAATTTCGGAGATATTCAACTAATATAGAGTCCTATTAAACGTAAGGATGTTGATGTGCAAACACCGTTGTAGTGGGGTTCAGTTGTCAGGTTTGTGCAGGATGCTGAAGACGAAGACACGGGAACTGAAGTATAGTTGATTTATTTACAAACTAAACTTACAGGAACAGACAGAAACAAAGGAAACTCCAGGACTTCAAAAACACACAACCTTACATCGACGACGACCAACAAACACTGAGGGAAAACACAGGGCTTAAATGAACAGGGACTAATAGGATGATTAACTGAACACAGGTGAAGAAACTGAACACAAACGAGGAGCGGGAAAAACTAACAGGACTAAACCAAAATCACAAAGACGGGGAACCCAGATCACAAAATTGAACTCAAACACATTGAAACCTGACAGTTCCTCCCCCCTCCCTGAAGGCGCGTCCTCGCGCCGTATAACATCCAAAGGGGTGGGAGGGTGGGCGCACTGGAGGCTGATGAGGGCGTGGTGGTACAGGAACAGGAAGCCTCCAGGGCGGAGCTGGTAGCTCGGGGAACCAGGGCGGAACAGGCTGTGGACGCGGCCAGGGCGGAGCAGGCTGTGGGCGCGGCCAGGGCGGAGCAGGCTGTGGGCGCGGCCAGGGCGGAGCAGGCTGTGGGCGCGGCCAGGGCGGAGCAGGCTGTGGGCGCGGCCAGGGCGGAGCAGGCTGTGCGCGCGGCCAGGGCGGAGCAGGCTGTGCGCGCGGCCAGGGCGGAGCAGGCTGTGCGCGCGGCCAGGGCGGAGCAGGCTGTGCGCGCGGCCAGGGCGGAGCAGGCTGTGCGCGCGGCCAGGGCGGAGCAGGCTGTGCGCGCGGCCAGGGCGGAGCAGGCTGTGCGCGCGGCCAGGGCGGAGCAGGCTGTGCGCGCGGCCAGGGCGGAGCACGCTGTGCGCGCGGCCAGGGCGGAGCAGGCTGTGGGACCCTCGGGCGTGGCCAGGGCGGAGCAGGCTGTGGGACCCTCGGGCGTGGCCAGGGCGGAGCAGGCTGTGGGACCCTCGGGCGTGGCCAGGGCGGAGCAGGCTGTGGGAACCTCGGGCGTCCAGGGCGGAGCAGGCTGTGGGACCCTCGGGCGTCCAGGGCGGAGCAGGCTGTGGGACCCTCGGGCGTCCAGGGCGGAGCAGGCTGTGGGACCCTCGGGCGGCCATGGCGGCGAGGACCCTTCGGGCGGCCATGGCGGAGATATTTCTTCAGGTGGCCATGGCGGTGAAGACCCTTCGGGTGGGCGCCCCCCCAAAATTGGAGCGCAGGATCAGCGGGCTCTGGCGCAGGATCAGCGGGCTCTGGCGCAGGATCAGCGGGCTCTGGCGCAGGATCAGCGGGCTCTGGCGCAGGATCAGCGGGCTCTGGCGCAGGATCAGCGGGCTCTGGCGCAGGATCAGCGGGCTCTGGCGCAGGATCAGCGGGCTCTGGCGCAGGATCAGCGGGCTCTGGCGCAGGATCAGCGGGCTCTGGCGCAGGATCAGCGGGCTCTGGCGCAGGATCAGCGGGCTCTGGCGCAGGATCAGCGGGCTCTGGCGCAGGATCAGCGGGCCGGAACTGGACGGGGCCAGCGCATCATGAGACTCGGAACTGGACGGGGCCAGCGCATCATGGGACTCGGAACTGGACGGGGCCAGCGCATCATGGGACTCGGAACTGGACGGGGCCAGCGCATCATGGGACTCGGAACTGGACGGGGCCAGCGGCGAAGGAAACTCTGGGCTGGACCTGGAAGTACGACCTGGGACTGAAGACCGGAGAGGGAAAACTGATTTGAACGCTGATCGTACGGATTGGAGCGCCGGATCCGCCACTTTTGCCCCCAGGTCCCTACTGTTGGAAACCAGCTTGCGGCCTCGGGGCCACACGAGAGTCTCCGGCTGAACAGCAGGGAAGCGAGGAACCCCTGGGGCTGGCTCTAGCTCGAAGACTGGCTCTGGCTCTGGAACAGCAGACACGGGCTCCGACGCTGGCGGACTTGGAACTGATTGGAGTGGGAGATCTTCTACGAGGTAGTTGGATCCACACGCCCATAGCGTGTGATCAACGAACTCCAGAAATGACAGATTGAGATCTTTTACCAGAATCAGCTGGGCAAGCGGGTCCTTTAATCCACCCCAGAAACTTTGCGTCAATTCTTCTTCATCCTGAGTCACATCATTATACAACTCTAGGTACAGCCCCGCATACTCTTCTAAAGAGCGCTCCTCTTGGAAGAGGATAGGTGTTTCAATGGGGCTCACCTTCTTGTTCTTTCTCCTTCTACTCATCTTCGTATTTTGTACTAGTTGGTCGTTCTGTCAGGTTTGTGCAGGATGCTGAAGACGAAGACACGGGAACTGAAGTATAGCTGATTTATTTACAAACTAAACTTACAAGAACAGACAGAAACAAAGGAAACTCCAGGACTTTAAAAACACAAAACCTTACATCGACGACGACCAACAAACACTGAGGGAAAACACAGGGCTTAAATGAACAGGGACTAATAGGATGATTAACTGAACACAGGTGAAGAAACTGAACACAAACGAGGAGCGGGAAAAACTAACAGGACTAAACCAAAATCACAAAGACAGGGGGAACCCAGATCACAAAATTGAACTCAAACACATTGAAACGTGACATCAGTAGGGTCACATTGGAAATCTGTTATCCAAAGACTAATTTAAACCTGAAAACAAACGAAGTTGTAGGAATTTGACATATTAATTTTTTTTTTTTTTATGGAAAATTGCTTTAAGGTTCTGCACTATTTTTATTAGGTAACTAATCAAATAAGCACATTTTGTCATAGCATCAGGTTTCAACTGTAAAGTGTGTTAATCTGTGTCAATTAACGCATTTATTAACTTTTAAAATATGTTTATGTGTATTTATATAACTTAAAAATTGCTCTTCATGACAAAAATTTAGCAGACCTCTGGCTTAGGTCATGATAATATATACATATAGTATATAGACAGTTTTTCTTTCTCCTGAAACCACCCACATGGCAACAAACCAATGAAAAGACAAAACAATAATGATGATTTATAAGTATATTATAAGCTGTTGTCGATCCGCTCCCCCAAATTCCTCTGTAACTGGCACAGAAAATTACAGTCGCTTTGCAAACAAATAATTTATGGACAGTTATGTGTATCCCCAACATTTTATTATGTTAGCTTTATGTTACTCCTGAAATGACAAGGGACTTTAATGTTAATTTTAATTAGTCAGTCCCTGTACTGTTTCTCTCAAATGACTTGTGAATACTGAGCATTCATAGCTTATATGGACTGCACACCACACACCTGTTGGATAGTTTGGTATGCTAATGGATATGACAATGTTAATGTATTTGGCCTTGACGGACTAGATCTGCTACGCTGCTGCTGTTGTTACTGTTACTAAGTACGGAGAAATGCTTATTTGTAGTCTTGTTTTAACTATATTAATCAAGATGGCTAAATGTATTCTCTTTGTTTTAGTGGTCAAGATAGATGGAAGTTCAGCCCTGTCCTTGCCCTTACACACACGGGAGGAGGTTGAGAAACTGCTAAATTGTACCTGTGAAGGGGAGGAGTCAGGGGCCAACGAGGAAACCGATTGGTGCAGTCTGGCAGGCCTACTTGGATACAAAGAAGAACACATTGCTAATTTCAAGCAGGAAGAGAGGCCTATCCAGGCCCTTCTGTCTCATTGGGCGAGCCAGGATTCGGCTAATATTGATACGCTTTGTACAGCACTGAAGAAGATCAATAGGGAGGATATTGCGCAGAGCATCACTGTCAAACCAACTGCTACATCCACCGTATGAGAGAACAAACACGCACGCTCACAAAATCACTTTCAAGTGTGCTCCCAAATACACACCTTACATTGCCTTCAGTACTTCGATGTTGATGTATCACTGTTGAAGTTGTATCACTATATCCTTAACTTTAGGCTGTAAACTCAAGTGCCGTTTCCCTTTAAACCCTTGATTATGACCAAACTATGTGCAAAGAATGCACTGTTCTCTAAATATTGTTTGCATGTTCCTTTAATTTGAGGAAAGCCATATGGACTTAAACATAGATATTCATGAGTTTCCTGAAGATATTCAGGATAAATGTCTCAAAATCATTCATTTTACATTTAACACATTTCAATACAGCAAATATACAAACTACACGCCACATCCAACTATATCCTACCAATATCACTCTTAATAAGTTACAATTTTTTTTATCATTCTACAATTCCATTTGTCTGCCTCTATACAGTATAGAAACATCCTATGTAACATCCATAACGCATATGCTAATGATATGTCAAATGTGGCCAGTTTGCTAAGTGTACCATATCCACTGTGTATATCGCATCAGAGCTTGACCCCTCATGTACACAGTTGATTAAAATGCTGTGCTTTAAATACAACCAGTGAGAGTATGAGGAGAAGGACCAGTCATAGACAAAGGAAAAAGACAAATCACAATGCTCAATATGGAGGCTGTGTAAATGTTTTTCTAAAAGAGTTTTTCTGATATGTGAGCTAAAGAAAGCTAGATTTATGATGCCATTGCTGTCAGTTTATTGCTGATTTGATTGTAAACTAAACAATGAACCACGATTTACTACTTGCTATTGTTAGTGCCAGGTAGTATTAGGTGTCGCGGTTTGGTTGGAAGGCAAGAAGAGTTGAGGTGAGGATCTAAATGCTAGCGATATATTTATTAAATGAGAACAAAAAGCACTCTTGAACACAGGAGAACAGGAACACTGGAAACCCACAGGAGCAAACCAATACATTGAAAAGATCAGACAAAAGGAAACTAAAACACAGGTCTATCCACCTTTTTCTTACGCCCCATGACGTTTTGCACAAATTATGGGAGAACCTACATTTTAATGCATCGGTGTGAAAACAAACCTGGAATGAATCGTGAGGATTTGGGGAGAAAAACAAAAGATTCTTTGTGCATTCCAGTGAATTATTCATGGGATGAATTGTAAATTAAATTAGGAGAACAGACCACAAATGCACAGTATATGTTGTCTTTTTTCTAAGGAATACAAAGGTAAAAAAGAAAAAGAAAACAGGAGGAAAATAATTCAACGACTGAAAAGAGCTCTTGCCATACATTCTTGATATACCAGGTCACATTAAAATACCAAGCGTTAGGTTATTCTCCTGACATCTGAAAATAGAACATGAAGGAAATTTCACAGCTCGTTCAGTCAAACTGACAGATAAGGATTATTTGTAGCACAACCTTATGATTTGAAATTATTTGTTTCAGTCTTTTGGAGTGGAACTTCCCCAAATCAGAAGTGCCTCCCATAATCTAAAACGCAGTAGGCCCATTAGGAAAAAGGTGGATATAAATAGAATAAACAAGAAACTAAACAGGACACAGGTGAACATAATCAGAAACTATATAGAAATAAATGAGAACCTAATTAGAATTCATGTCAACCAAGAAAAAAGGAACTAAACAGAGGAAGTACAGGAACCGTGGAGTGAAATTAAAATCAAAATAAGTCCTTGAACAAACATTAACAAAATTAGATTAGACAGTAGGGAGTTGTGACATTCTCTAGCATTTATTGTGTACATTTATGGGTCTTTGAAGCAACTCTGGCATGAGTTGTCAACTGCGTTTCTTGGTCAACCCACTTGGTAACAGAGAGGAAGCATTTTAGTAATGGTTAGGATAGTTTGTGAGGAAATAGTTTGGAGTTAAACCATCATGTAGATGTTAAGTCAGATGTGACGCAGAGAGATGAAATGGTTGGGAAAAAAAGAGAGAAACATCAGAGAGAGGTCAAACTACAGGAAGACACTGTCTCTTTATCAGATGCTTTCTGATGCCAGATGACAGGATTTTGAATTTCGTTTAAAACAGTGGTAATAAATAATCTTATTACAAATTTAAACTAGATCTTTACAGTTTCTGAAGATTGATTTGCCCGTGGGTGATTGCTAGGTCTTGATAAGACTTGGGTCCTCCAATTGAAAACTGTAAGTCCAAATTCTAAGTCTAAATTATGGCAAAAATCTTGATTAATGTATAATTTATGCCAAAGTTTGTTCAGAGTATGACCAATAATATAAGTGATGACGACATAAACAGACACCACTTAAGTATGTTCATTGTATGATGTCTGCATCTTTATGGCCGGGTGACTCAGAACATTCTAGAATTAATAAGCAGGAGGTTTTGTCGTCCTGGTGGTCCGGCTGAAAGATGAAAGATTTTTGCTTTTTTCTTTATTACAGCGGTAACCAGACACTGGTCACTACCTGGCTCAGGTCATCACCATGACAAAAGCACTTGGCCATGCAGTCTGTGACCCAGATAGAAAAATGTTAAAGACACAAGACACAAATACACCCATAAACACAGAACAAAGAAACAAGCTTCCCTGTAAAATTAACCACTGACTGATATGACCGTCAAGGGTGATTAAACGAGACTCTTTTGAAGGCATAATACAGGGTTCCCACGGTCATGGAAAATCTGGCTGTATCAGGGAATTTTAAAAAGTGGATTGGTCATTGATTGGTCAGAAGTGTGGGAACACTGAAGGACTTTGAAACCAGGAGAACAACTCAAATATCTTTTGTGTTTATTGTAATGTTGGACTCTAAGATTCAGCAACATTTTAATGGATACTGTACCAAGAATAAGTGATCCAATGTAACTTTTTGGGTTTACAACTGATATATTTGGTTCAAATACTGAAGCTGGTGCAGTGCTTTTTTTGATGACAAGTAAATCAATTCAAAAGAAATCTCCAGGGATTTATAATTTCTCAGGGTTTGTGTGGAGATTTGCCCATCGGTCAATGTTCCATGCTGTTATGTCGTCAGTATCAGTGGCCTTATAATGGAGTGTTATGGAAGCACTAGCTGAAGGTAACTTCAGCACAGACATTTGGACTCAAAGAGCTTTTTTACAAGTATGGAAGAAGGTCAGTTTGAGAGGGGAGAAGTGTTGGATTTACTTGTTATGCAGAATATATGAAACATTAAAATTCTGTAGCTGCATGATTGTCAGTATTCATAGATTCTTGTGATGTCCATTCAGTTTGAAAAGCAATGCAGCTGCGTACATTAATATTTTTGAATATTGAATACTGATTCACTTTTTTTTTGGCTATACATTTTTGGAAAACTTCAAACATACTGTAATTTGTATCTTAAAATGAAGGCATTCTCCATTTCTGGATGTGATTTTTTTTTCTCTTTTTAATTCATTTTAAATCTCTTTTTGTTGTTGTAGCACTTACAAAGTATAATACACATTTTGTATAGCAAATGCCTGAGATTAATATCAGGTCAGTGTTGTTTTTGTTCTGTTTAGTATGTACATCATTTTGCTTTTTGTATGATAACTGCTTTCATTTTGTCTTTATTCATAGCATCAGAGGCTTGTTATTGGTTAATTTTTATGTTAAATATAAGCCAATCCTGAAACCACAAACCCAACAAGCTCAAAGAAAGTCACATGATTTGCCATGGTTTACTTACTCAGCATTTTCCTTTATACTGTTTTGCCAATTTTGTCTTGTATAACATCATCTTTATTATTTGACAAACATGCAGTTTTGGTTTAAATTTATTTGCAGATTATTTTTTACACAATATCAGAGTACAAATCTCTGAGATGGATGTTCAGATGTGGCACATTGCTCTCTGACAATCAACTGAAAACATACGTATATAGTTGCTGGAATATGGAGTTGATCAGAAACCATTAATACCCAGAGACTGAGTCTTGCACTTGCTAGAGGAGCTTTGTGAGATGAGTGTGAGGAGCATGAGAGGGTGAGCAGAGGTTTTGTTGGGTTTATTTGGACACAGGTTCTGCAAGAAGAAACAATACTGAATGTTACTTGTATTTACTGTTATGTACACTGTATCATATAAATGTGAATTTACTAGAATTCATAAAGTAGGTTTAATGCAGTTACTATTGCAAACAAAAAATAATAAACTAAATAAGATTGCAACTGTATTTTTGTCTGATTTTTTTCACAAATATGCTACCAATTTAAATATACGTTTTCTTAAAATGTTAAAAGTCTTAACATTTGTTTAAAATGACCTGATCATGCTGTAAGTCACATATCACGTCGCTGGATCACAGGGATTTATTTTGATAAATTTGACTGGTGATTCAGGTCTCCTACACTATTGAGTTAATTTGACCTGTAGTTCTCACATCTGCACAAATGTCTCTGAGGATTTTGGGTATTAGGGAAACTGTTGACACAACGGATGTCTTATCCCCCCTGTGATGTTCAGTTCTGGGCCAATAAACAGACCGTCATTAGAGCAAACATTCCTTTGTGTGTGTGTGTGTGTGTGTGTGTGTGTGTGTGTGTGTGTGTGTGTGTGTGTGTGTGCGTGTTTGTGTTTGTGTGTGTGTGTGTGTGTGTGTGTGTGTGTGTGTGTGTGTGTGTGTGTGTGTGTGTGTGTGTGTGTGTGTGTGTGTGTGTGTGTGTGTGTTTGTTTTTTGTGGTGTGTTTGTTTTTTGTGGTTTACGAGGACTTTTGACCTGAATACCACCAGCATTACGGGGACATTTGGGTTTATGAGGACAGGGGGCATGTCCTCATAATTCTGACAGTGTAAACGTCATCTACTAAGTCCCCGAAGCTCCCTCTCAATTTTTGGCGCGATGTCCTTACATACCACAAAACCCTGAAATTTTACCACACACAGTGTAGGCCTATACCTGATTTGGAGGCAGGTCCTGGTATTACACCAGCGTCATCAAAAATTTGCATGTTTTACACAAGTATGCTTTGGGGCCTGTGTTTGGACAGATCGGTACCGGTAGGCGGGAAATCGCGAAAACAATTATTTAAGTATTTTTGCCTGTAATTTATTAATTGTGCATTAAGTATATGATTGATAGATGGATGGATAGATAGATAGATAGATAGATAGATAGATAGATAGATAGATAGATAGATAGATAGATAGATAGATAGATAGATAGATAGATAGATAGATAGATAGATAGATAGATAGATAGATAGATAGATAGATAGATAGATAGATAGATAGATAGATAGATAGATAGATAGATAGATAGATAGATAGATAGATAGATAGATAGATAGATAGATAGATAGATAGATAGATAGATAGATAGATAGATAGATAACGTTTTCTTCCGCACACGTTAACAGGTTAGAGCTTGCATACTGTACGCGGATGCGGTCCGGCAATGCGCTCCAGGTGCGGTGTGTATTGCAGCTATTGTTCCGAGTCTATTTTTCCTGTGCTGCACGCACTGAATTAAAGTTACAGCACATGGATCGTGGTCAAAACACAGATTACACTCTAAAAAATGCTGGGTTGTTTCAACCCAAATTTGTGTCAAATATGGTCAAACCCAGCTGTTGGGTTAAATTTTTTAATTAAAATGTTTAACCCAACGGTTGGGTTTGTCCATATTTGACCCAAATTTGGGTTAAAACAACCCTGCATTTTTTAGAGTGTGACATGAAAATAATAGTCTCACCATAAATGCATTTAATTCGATAAAATAGTAATCTCACCATAAGTGTATTTTTGGACTTGCAGACTTCCGTTTTCACACGCACGCACGCACGCACGCACACACTCTCTCTCACACACACACACACACACACACACACACACACACACACACACACACACACACACACACTCACACACACACACACACACACACACACACACGACTTAATACATTTATGTTGTTAATAAATATTGCTACTTGTTGTAGCAATATTTCCAAGTTTTCTTTTCCACTGTAGAAATCTCAAATGTCATTATTTGCCAATGCAAGAGAGTACCGGCACCTTTCTTTTCCCACTTCAAGCACTGGATAAATAAATAACATGGTAATTACAGTTTTTTACAATCACTTTGTTACTATTTTCAGAACCTTGATGTCATTTTTCACAACTCTAGACACAAAACTCACAACCAATTATCAAAATGCACATTTTTCAAAACTCTAACCATTTTCTCAATTGTTTGGATACAATACACATAAAACTTAGATCATTTGTTCATTCAACAAAAATCACTTGTTCAATATGACACAACTTAACATCAAAGTACTACTATTTCAAAAGGCAATTCACACATTACATTTCAAATGAATGTCTATTCATTTCCTTACACTGATCTAACTATCAATTGATACAACTGCTCAAAATGATAAGTAACTGTTGCGTTACTCTTAATGCATAGTTGTATGGAAACAGACAAACAATCTTCCATGTTTACAGTAAATCATGAAAGTTTCAAGATAACGAGATTCATTGTCACCAATTAGCGTGGAGCATGAACCAATTAGACTACAATATCAATGGATGTAGCCTAATATTTTATATCATACTGTAATGCTTCATCAGACACTGTGTCTATGGTCCTAAATACTGTACCACCTTTTCAGACTATTTAAAGTATTGACAGTACTGCACTGTAGAGATGCAGGCCCTTGGAATTGCTTGTCCAATTCTGCCAACTCGTTACTGATGATTGAGGGCACATTGTGGAATGAGTATATAAAGAGTTGATTGGGATCCAATTGCAAGAGCATAGTGATATGTAACATGGAGCCAGCAGGTGATCCAGGTCACAATGGAGGTCAAGCAGTGGTGGGAGGAAGACGAGGAAGACGTGTTGGTCAAAGGAATGGTAGGGGACAGGCAGCCCTTCTGAGAGGTGGTCGTGGGCCTCGTTTGAGAGGTGTGGGGGAACGTGGTAGAGGACAGGCACCCCTTCTGAGAGGTGGTCGTGGGCCTCGTTTGAGAGGTGTGGGGGAACGTGGTAGAGGACAAGGCCACGGACCAAGACAGCGGCAGCAACAGCATAGAGTGTCCAATGAAATTCGGGCAATAGTTGTAGACCATGTCATAAATCATGGCATGACAATGACTGAGGCGGCTACAATGATACAACCAAACCTGAGAAGGTCAACCGTGGCCTCAATAATCAGAACTTTCCGCAATGAGAACCGGTAAGTTATCAGCATGCACTAAACATTATGCTACTCTCAATTGTCAAATGACTGCATACCAATGTGTATCACAGAATAGGTGATGTGACCAAGTGTCTTCTTACTCTAATGTTCCCTGTAGAATTGTGACTAGGCCAAATAGTGGAGGCAGAGGCAAAATTCTAACTGACCAGCAAGAGCAGGCTGTGGTCGATTTGGTTCGGGCCAGAAATGATATTCGCCTTACAGAAATTCGCCAGCATATCTTGGACAATGAAGACATGTTCAACAATGTGGGATCCATAAGTTTGCCGACCATTGCACGCATACTGAAAAGGCACCAGGTATCTATAAAACAACTATACCATGTGCCTTTCGAAAGAAATGCAGACAGAGTGAAACAAATGAGGACTGAGTATGTTCAGGTAAGTTCAGTTTCAAGACGGCTGTTGTAAAAACATTCCCAAAAATTCTACATTGTACGGTAATCTCTAAATCTCTTTCCAAAATGTATTTTTAGAGGGTGATGGAGCTGGATGCTGATGACGACCATCACAAATTCATATATTTGGATGAGGCAGGTTTTAATCTGGCCAAGACAAGGAGGAGAGGTCGGAATTTCATTGGCCAGCGGGCAACCATCCAAGTACCTGGACAACGTGGGGCCAACATTACCATGTGTGCGGCTATATCAGAAGATGGTGTGGTGGGACGCAGACCTCATATTGGACCATATAATGCAGCTCTCCTTGTCACCTTTCTTGATGAGCTCGAACAGGTTTGTAGAGCTGAAGGTGTGACCTATGTCATTGTCTGGGACAATGTCAGGTTCCATCATGCTCATGTGGTGCAAGCATGGTTTCAGGCCCATGCACAATTTACCACCCTGTATTTACCCCCATACTCCCCCTTCCTTAACCCGATTGATGAATTTTTCTCCGCATGGAGATGGAAGGTTCATGATAGGCACCCTCATGAACAAGTCACTCTTCTCCAGGCCATGGATGACGCCTGCAATGACATCACAGCAGACCAGTGTCAGGCCTGGATTCGCCATGCCCGAAGGTTTTTTCCAAGATGTTTGGCTAATGAAAACATCCATTGTGATGTAGATGAGAACCTGTGGCCAAATCCACAACACAGAGTTGATGACAATGTAGAAGTACTGTAATCACTGCTGTTTTATTTCTTACAGTGCAAGCAAGTTGAGGAACACTGCATTTGATGGTTTACAGTACTGTCTTTTCTTTTCTATTTCATTGCATTTGATGGTTTACAGTACTGTCTTTTCTTTTCTATTTCATAGCTAATTACTGTATTTTTGCTTTGATTAAAATAAACCAATGTTGTGATTGTACTGTAGTGTTTTGCATCAATATATTACAAACTTTGTTCAATGATTCCACTTTGTCTGTATTCTCTCTACTACTGCAGTACTTTACAGTAACAGAGGTATTTACTGTACATGTAGTACCATAATGAAACCTGTATCACCTATTTTGTTCTACAATAGTTAATGATTGTACGAACAATGACAGAGTGAAACTATCGGTTGCTTGTGTGTGGGTGATCTATAGTTGTGTTTCAATGGTATTTCACAGTAAATTTGTTTTTTGAACCAATGATTGTGCAAGTGCAAGATTTCTTTAAAGATGTGAATGCACAATGCAATGTTTTGAACATTAGACAACCTGTGTTACAAGTGATAACCGTTTTGAGTTTTGTGTCTAGAGTTTTGAAAAATGACATCAAGGTTCTGAAAATAGTAGCAAAGTGATTGTAAAAAACTGTAATAATAGCAGGTGGTGATGGCGCAGTGGATCAGACACAAGCCTTTGGTGTGAGAGACCCGTGTTCGAATCCGCTGTGAGACACCAATGTGTCCCTAAGCAAGACACTTAACCCCTAGTTGCTCCAGAGGCGTGCGACCTCTGACATATAGCAATTGTAAGTCGCTTTAGAGCGTCAGATAAATGTAAATGTGATGTAGTCATGTTCATTTCCTGTTTGGACTGGACAGAAACTCTGCACCTGAGAAGACCTCTGTGTTTTTTTTAAAACACAGTTTTACTAAGTGTTAACAATGAGATTATGGGGTTTGTACAATCAATTAACACTGCTTATGTCTTTTTTTTTTTTTACAAGATGAACAAAATTTGTCACCAAAAAAGTAATTCGGTTTAACCATGAATATTTCTAAAATTATTAATTTGTAGATAATTATTCATGAAAAAAACTGATTTGACATTGATGTTGAGATAGTATATAGTGTGTACCACAGAAGAAATATAAAATAGCATTACCACAGACCTCATGAATGTAATAATTTTATTGGACTACTCTAAACCCTCCTACATATTCAAGTAAAGCATTGCACAGGCAAATGAGAAAAGGGGAAATGTAGAAAAAAAGCATAACCTGCTTTATATTTGTATTATTGTAGTTCCTTTAGTTATTAAAAACAATATTATTCTATTTAAATATTTACTATATATCGGTTTTACCGAATGACTAAGGCTGGTTATACCGAATGACTATGTCTTCTGCCCTTGACATTATGAATATTTAAGACAATACACAGACAAAAATAGTTACAAAGGCACATTTTTTTTAAATATAATATTAATGTAAAAAAGTACATTAAACATGAAAACATTTCTGTCAGGACCACTATCATCAAATACAATTGACAATTAGCATACAGTTTCGATTGGTGGTATGGTTCTGTTCTGGGAAAGTCTAGCATGGAGAAGAGCAGGGAGAGCAGCAATAACCCCCCCTCAGGGTAAACAGAACAGAACCAACATGAATGTATGCAGATATCATTAATTCAATATTTTAATGTGCAACATAATTTGAGAATTTATTCTGATTCTAGGGGAATCAGAATGCCAAATCCTGACTGGGCGAGAGGAGGAGCTGGGGATGGAGGAGGGTAATGAGCTCCTGAGAAACGCGATAGATGCTGATAATACTGAAGAAAAGCTTTTATATGTACAGTGATAGGAGTCGTATTCCTATGGGCTACGTGCACAAGCGTAGTTTCGAACTACAGCTCCGAAAGCAGCTCCGAGTTGGCTGTTTTTGTCAATTTTAAGTTTTTATTTAAAATATTTGCGTCTTTAATATAGTAAATATTTGACCACCTTGAGCAACTTAATATAAGTATAAGTAATGCATGGAATAATAGCCCTAACTTACGTTGTTTAAATTGTGTTTAAACGTGCATACGTCCATTAAAGAGTGTATACAAGAGAATCGCTTTTTTAAAATAAAAGTTGCAGCATAACTTCTGGATTTTAAATGAAAAAAGTAAGTATGTGTGTGGTACAGTCGCGGATCAGTTATTCACTGCAAACGCATCATATGATAAAGAACCACTATAGCACGCTCTGCTCCTGCACTGCAAACGGAGTAGGCTATGTGTGAAACGGGCGTTAGATCCACCCCCAGTTCTTAGAAACTTAAATGTGTTTAAGAACTCTTTTTTTCGTACAACAGCAGCACTCATCTTGTTTGTTTATAGCGGATGCGGATGAACAGTCGTAAACCGGAAACTGATATGCCGACTTCTGACAATAGCGGAAGTTCGAAACTACGCTTGTGCACGTAGCCTATAGGTAGATGTTGATCAGCTGAGTGTCACACCAGTAGGTCATTCGGTATAACCAAATTTTAAAAGAGACCAAAGAGTGAGTTACTTAATTTGCTTAATGACCAATGGGTCCTTTGCAGGTGTCTGAATGATATCACATCCTGTCACATGATATTGACACATGACTTTATCCAAAATGGTGCCTTTATATTGGTTACTCCGAATGACATCAATGAAATTCATTTTTCCGGACATTCTTTCTCATAACAAAACAATGACTTCCACACATAATTTTAATACCATTTTGCACTATGTTGATATATAATGTTATAAAATCATGCCAGAATAAAAACTATATAAATGTATTACATTTTAAGATATTTTAATCACAAATGAAATGGCTGTATTGGCCTTTGGACTAAACCGAATGACCTTTTGACACTTCAAAATCTTTAAAATACCTTTATATGTAGAAAATATAATTAAAACCTTTTGGATACAATAAAAGAGACCAAGTTGTACTACCTTACATACTTTGGATGTCATATCTTTGTTTTTTATTATTATTTTTTTTATATACAAAAAATGACCCGTCACATCATTGACCCATACTCTCAATATTAATAGAACTGTCAGTCTGATTCTGTCTTATTAATACTGTCACTATTATTGCCTATAATTTATCAATTGTACATGGTACATGATATGTTATTTACAGTGATTATTTTACTTGTTTTATTATTAAAGGTAATATTAAATGTTAAAAATTATCAAAGGTAATAGACCTGCACGATATTGCAAAAAACTGATATTGCAATATATTTTTCTGCAATATATAATGCAATATGAAAAACAATTTCACCAAATTACTTAAATAGCTCTATTTGGAAATAATTAATCATTCTAGAATGATTGGTGTGATTTTGTAGGGGTTTGCTGGTCCCCCACCAGCTGGGCGATCTCCTCCGCAGTGCCTGGCGGTGGCACTGGATAGCCCTTGGTGGATGGCTCGTCACTCCTCCGCCGCCTGGTGGACAGCGACGGCTTTTCGGTTCTGGGCAGCCGGCAGGAGTCCCCCGCTCCCTGCTCCTCCCCTTCAATGGCGGACGGTAGCAGGCTCAAGCCCACGACAAGTGGCGGCGACTCCTCCGCTCCCTCCCGGACGGCAGCCGCCCCTCCAACACCCAGGCGGCCGGCAGCGAGCTTGACCCCCCCCCCCCCCGGCAACGCACTCCAGCGCACCGCCTCGAGCGTCCATGGCGACGGATTCTGCCTGCCATGATCGATGGCACCGCGGATTCCCCACAGCGGCGAGGGCTCTCTGACAGCGCGTTCCTCCTTCTTCCTGGGTTTCGGCGCCATTGTGATAAGGTTCAAAGTTGTGGGAAGAAGGAGACGGGAACCGGTGAACATTCAAACAGTTTTAATCATAAAATAAAACAAATACCAAAACAAAAGTATAAGCCAGCAGCCCCTCACGGACGACTTCTGGCCACACAGAACAGAAATAAAACACAACATAAACTCAGGCCTGTTCCCTTCTCGATCTTCACTGTCGTTGCCCCTCCTTTTATGCTTCCGCTCCTCCGTGAGAGATGCGAGACGGTGCGTCTCACAGGTGTCGTTCATTATCACTCCGCCACCAGCCTCGCGCCGTTCTCTCACGCCCCTCGGCCTCGTCCTGCTCGCCACAATAGCATTATCTCTTTTAATGCGATAAAAACACTAAATAATAATTTTGTAATTTACGGTGGTGTAAGGTGCTGGAAAAAGCTTTAAAATGGACATTGAAAGTGCTTGAAAAGTGCTTGAATTTGACCTTGGAAAAGGTGTACGAACCCTGTAAATTTAAAGTCCTTAAAGAAATACATGTTTTTTGTTACTTTAAATTGGTCACTTTATTCAAAACAGATTATTTTGTGTTCTTCAATAACATTCTTGCTTAAATTTAGATTGTTAGGATCTTATTTCAGCAAATTACCTCTCATTGTTACATCTATCCCCAGCAAAAAATCACCCCTAACAACGGAACTCTTTGTGTTTGACATTAATTCGGACAATCTTTGATTGTGTTGTACATGTCCAAGTAAGTTATATTTGTAGCAAACAAATGTGATTACCGGTATGTATCAAATTTTGAGAGGTCTAGCACAAATAACCGATAGCGATGGTCAAACAAAAGGTGTTACTTTCATTCGCAAACTCAAGAGGTGTGAAAACATCAGCAGACTGGTTTAAGACCTGGTCATGACATGAGCTGAGAAGTGAACTGTTAGTCTCAGGGCCCGGGTTTGTCTGTTTAAATGTTGAAAAGTTGTGTGGCAGTTGTGGCACTTTTAAACTAACCAAGATTCTAACATCTAAGCTTTACTTCCCCTTTTAGACCTAACATTCTAACACTTTGAAACACAATGTACAAAAACGTTCTGTTCTTTTTTGATTGTCTCCATGGAAAATTCTGAAGTGCTGATGATGACAAATATCAAAAATATACTCTCTGCATTGTGTCATGCCATATTGAGTTATGAACAGGGAAATGTGCAAACTATTTTCATAGCATACTGTGCTGCACTACGTTGAATTGTGCATGCAATGTGTTAAAAAATAACTTGCTGGGGTATGAAAAAAGTGTGTGTGTGTGTCAACGTGGGGACCTAAATTGAGGTCCCTGTGAGGAAACAAACTTATAAATCATATAAGTTTTAATTTAATTTTTTTTAAATGTAAAAATTCTGAAAGTTTTCTGTGATGGTAGGGTAAGTGTAAAGGGATATAATATACAGTCTGTACAGTATAAATACCATTAAGAGAGTCCCCACAAAGATAGCGAACCAGACGTATGTGTGTTTCTCCAAAAAATGCAAATTCTGTCATTGTTTGCTCACCCACCCCTTGTGAAAAAGAAATACACTTTAGCCTACTTTAAGATATGTACTTATTACAGAAATATATACTTTAAATGAATATGCTTAAGTATGAACTGAATGTAATGTTTTGGACTAATTACGTTAATTGCAATTACATGAAAATGTTTTATAGTTTAAATTTACGTTAAATGCAAGTTGTTAAGCTTTTTTTGACTCACTTAAGTAGGACTTGAGTACATCTTTATATGTAATTTCATAGTTACTTCTATTGTCTTTGAAATATGGTTAAAGTGTACTAAAGTGCACTGACAAGCATTTGTGGTAAACTAAAATATACTTTAATGTAATTTTTTTGTGAAACTTGTATGTCATTTAAATATATTTGTAATTGTAAATTATGTAAACTGAGTACATTTAATATATATATATATATATATATATATATATATATATATATATATATACTTTAAATGTAATATCGAATAACACCCATACAGTTAAAATTATAATCAAGTATGTTACATGTGCTCTAGAATGTTAGTCAACACATCAAAATAAGTGTCTTTAAAGCATGATAAAGGAAAGGATAATTAAAACATAATGATTTAAAATGTACTTTAAAATGTAATTTGACATACTCAGATTTCATTAGTATTATATTATCTGCAAGTGCATTTTTAAAAACATATACTTATAAGATTTGAAGTCCACTACAAGTGCACATTCAATACATTTAAGCACACTTTTTTCCCCAAGTGTCACTCCAAACCTATTTTGTTTTTTTTAGTAGAAGTAGAAGTAAAATGACTAATTAAGTAGAATTACTGAAGAAACTTCACACAGCTCCAAATGACCACATACAATGGTCACTCTCAAAAAACACCATAACAATAGGCCATAGTAAGAGATTAAAAGCTTACTTGCATTTCTTTTTTTCTTTTCTTTTTGTGTTCTAGAACTATTCCGCTTTTATGTGCTGTTTTCTAAATTTAAAATAAAATAATCAATGCAATTCAAAATTTTTGAATAGAAAGATATTGCGAACAACAGTTTATAATAATTTACTGCATTGTTATTGTGCTATATCCTAATACAGAAACCTATTTTTTAATGGCACGTAAAAACAAAATAATAAACTGTGACTGATGGCTTTACACATCAGTCAAGCATTCTCTTCTTGTCTAAATGGATGTTTCTTGGCCAGAATAACCTCCAGTGTGGACCAGACTCTATACTGATAGTCAAAAGCCTGGATACGTGAGACAATTTCCAAGCTTATCACTTTTTTATTTTTTCCTTCGTAGACAAAAACAGACAAATAAACATGTGGTGCCCATGCCATGAAGTGCTGTGGAAGGCATTTACTGTATGGGAGAGGAATGTGTGTTTGTCTTTGTTTGTGTGTGTTTCTGTTCATACTTCTCTTTGCTATTGAGCAAAATAATCAGGATCTCTTGGCTCCTGACGCAGCATGTGCACAGTCAAATGGTTCTCAAGTGCAATTAAATGAATGTGGTTACAGACCAAACAATAAAATGGTTAATTGTGCATTAACCCTCTGGATTTCCTGCTCTTCCAACCAGTGTTTGCTACAATTCTGGCCTCATAAAATGTTAATTGTTTCAATAATAAGAGGGAGGAATATTCTAATCATGACTGAACTTTCCTTGTCTGTCATTTAAAATAAAGCTGTAATGGAAACAACATAGATGTGTGCAGAAATCTTTGGCAAATGATAGTATGTGTGTTTCATATTATATTCTGGCACCAGTGCCGACTGCAGTTATTTAAAGTTATTATCGCATCTATGACCTGTTTTCTAGCAGTTGCTGGAGATTTTCCTCATCTTCAAGTTCCTCTTGACTTACAGTTCTTAATGACATTTCAGAAAATGGAAGCTGCAATCAGGAAGTGTTTAATATATTTTTTATAGTCTTTCACTTTAAGTTCCCTTTGACTTCCATTTCAAAATTACATTTTAGTCAGGAAACTGCATGCAGGAAGCACTTAGATTTCTTTTTATAGCCTTCCTGATTTAAAGATAAAAATGTTCTTCAATTTCTGATCCTCCAAAGAGCTACAGTCTAAGAGACAGTGAGGTTTTGTTGTTGTTGTGTGAGTGTGTGTGTGTGTGTGTGTGTGTGTGTGTGTGTGTGTGTGTGTGTGTGTGTGTGTGTGTGTGTGTGTGTGTGTGTGTGTGCTGCGTGCGTGCATGCATGCGTGCATGCGTGCGTGCGTGTGTGCGTGTTTATTTTCAAAATTATTTAATTTATTTATTTGGTTACATTAAGGTGTTTATTTTAAGATGTCCTTGTTACAGTGTAATTACACATTTAAGGACTAAGTAATATTAATTAAAGGACAAGTTCGGTATTTTACACTTAAAGCCCTGTTTTAAGATCGTTTCTGATGAAATAGAACGGTTAAGATTGAAATTTGGACAAATGCTGCTGTCCCGAGAATTTTCGGTTTCTGTGTTAGCACCCCCCCGCCTCCACAATGGTTTCATAGGGGCACTGGAAGAATCATTCATAAAACGCATTAAACTTTAGTTTACAAAGAAGTGAAACTCACCGAGTGGTCTGGGGTGTTCACTGATATGCTCACACAAAAATCGCTGCAAAAGATTCTTTCCAACAGGTTTTATCGTAGTTTTTGTCCAACTCCATTGACTTGTATTGGATGTTCTGTGAGGTACGGTATTACTCCGCCGACGGAAACGGAAATGGGGTTGTTTGTATTCTTTCTGTAGTCTTCCAGTCGCGGTATCGTAGGCTACGCTATCCAAACATTGGCAAAGGTGCATTATCGCCACCAACTGGGCTGGAGTGTCTATTATTCAAGCTCACAAAGGAAGAATGTCCGGTTGTGAGGCGTTTGGGAAAAATAGGTCCACAGTTTTACAGCGAATGGTAAAACACCTGTTGGAAAGCATCTTTTGCAGCGATTTTTGTGTGAGCATATCACTGAACACCCCAGACCACTCAGTGAGTTTCACGTCTTTGTAAACTAAAGTTTAATGCATTTATGAATGATTCTTCCAGTGCCCCTATGAAACCATTGTGGAGGCGGGGGGGTGCTAACACAGAAACCGAAAATTCTCGGGACAGCAGCTTGTCCAAATTTCAATCTTAACCGTTCTATTTCATCAGAAACGATCTTAAAACAGGGCTTCAAGTGTAAAATACCGAACTTGTCATTTAACTACTGTGCATGTACTATATGTTTAAGATTAGGGTTTGGTTTATGGTTAATTGCATGCAATTATGCATGATTTATAGTTACTACTATAGTAATGTAACGTGTAAAAAAAAACACTGCAAAATTGTTTTATTATTTATTTATTTAAGTCACATTTATCCAGTGCAACATTCAGTAACCAGCAGATACCACTGTACCACAACATTATGCCTGTGCTTTGTATAAAGAACTATTTGTTCTGATTTTAAGAGTACTTCTGTTTGAATCATGTAGAAAATTATAATGTCACTCCCTTAAATGTGATTCATGGTTATTTGATTTTCAACCATGGTTTTTGGTAACTGCAGGAACAATAAAAAATTCTGCAATTTCTCAATTTCTCAAAAAACTACTTAAAGCATTAAAAAAAAAATAGGATATGAAAACGAGATATTTTAATTTCAATAAAAGCAAATGTACTAATAATTGGGGATAATTTGGTACATTGAGTTTGATTGGTCTTTGACTAAAATTTGGACTAAAAAAATTTAAATTTGTTTTGCATTACTCAATAACTCAACAAAATTATTGAAATTCAATATCATATTTATCACATCTATAGAAAATAGTTTCTGCAACGAAAAATAAAAATATAAAAAAGGTAATTGAGAGTTTTTATCTCACAATTCTGACTTTATTTCTTGTAGTTCCGAGTTTATAACTCGCAATTGCAAGAAAAGTAAGAATTGTGAGATATATCATATCATATAGTATTTTAATAATGTAACAGATCAACGGGCCAAAATGACATTTGATCCAAAGAATTCTACTCAATGGTGATAAACTTCTAAATACCCCACAGTTATTTCTAGAGTTTATGAATATTATAAAGAGTTATCCCTAGATCCCTATGGAAAGATGTGGAAACTCTCAGGGTTTAGCAGGCCTAAAACATCTGTCATAACCCCTTCCTCTGGTATTACTTTCTGGTATTTACTCCACCCTCACAAGAAACTCACTCAACCAGTTGACTGACACCCATAACCTTTCAACAACAGACAAGTGTGACAGGGCTTAAACAGCTCTTTTCTTTTGGCATCAGTATCATATTATTAAAGGCACTTTCATATAATTTGTCAATTATAGCTTGTACAGTTTGATGGAAGTTGTATAGTTTAGGATAGGCACATTAGGATAGGAATGCTGCGCTTTCATATTCTTGCTGAGTCTGTTTTAGTTTATTTTCACTCTTATGTACTGGGGCACTGAAGCTGTCAGGAATTAGCCGTAGAAACATTCAGTTTGCTTTTCCTGTCATGCCACTCCTGACAACAGCAGAAAGCACACACAAACACTCATTCAAGTTGCATTTTAGATAACTGAATGAATGTCTGTAGAAGAAGTCTCTGGCTATGTGTGTCTTTGTGACAGCTCTCTGCTTCACATGAGCTCAGAACAGAGGCAGGATTGAGAAAGAGCGTGCAGGACTGGGCCTGGATGTGCACTTTTATCAGCGTTTGTGAGGAGTGAATGTCCTTTTTTTGAACACCTGTGTCTCGCTCATTCACCTAATCTGCTTGTTTACTGTACTCTATCAGCTTGTAAAAACAAATAAAAGTCTAAAAAGACTTTGTTAGATATAATCAGCATCAGGGCACATTTGATAGGAACCTAATGAAATATTTTTGTTTAGTCAGTGAAATACAGAAGGCTTTTGTTGGAGTTGCTATATAAGTGCCTTTGCTGAAATGCATAAAATGCAGTCGGGATGGGGTCAGGTGTTGTTGGGAGATGGCATAAAAATCATATCATACTCAGGAGCCCCTTAAAGGGACATGTTGATGGTAAAAAAAAAAAGATGATATGGGGGTAAAATTTATATTACAAAACATTTCAATTGTAATTTGTTTGCCAAAAAATTGGTGTTGGAAATAATATGAGGTGGGAGAAAAAAAAGGCTATATTTCAGTGCTTTTGTGAGTGAATGCAATTTTACAGCATTGAAATAAAATTTTTCCTCACATTATCTCACACTTTTTCCAATCCATGTTCCCTTAGGGAGTCAGAACATTTCAGTAAATTTGGGTAACAAAATAAATCCATGTATAATACATAAACTAATGTCCATGCTATCTACAATATTAATGTTTCAACCAGAGTTAAAAGTAACGCATTACAAGTAACGCTAGTTACGTCAGATTACATTTTCAAGTACGGTAACTAATGTAGTCCATTTCTTTTAAATTTACAACAAAAAAAAATCTGAGTTACTTTTTCAAATAAGTGTAACAAGTTAATTTGTTTTCCCACTTATTGTCTGACAGTAGCCTACTCCTGTCCCCATGTTGAGAGAGAAATCGGAACTAAGGTGTAGAGGCGTTATGTGGGCTGTGTGAACGCCATTATGTTCCCTTAGTCTTGGTTGGACTTTTATGTTACTTTTAGTCCTTTGTAGTGTTTCCCTGTTGATTAGTCTCCCCAGGTGTGTCTTGTTAATTCGTTATCTTGTTAAGCTTGTTTGCCACTGTGTATATTGTTGCAGGAGGAGCAAACGACAGACCCGGTGTGAGTTGTGTCAGGCCTCAGAGAGGCATTTATCAACATAAACAAACATAAAATGTCCAAAAATGGGGAAATAAAGTGTTATAAAAAAAGGGGGATCTGGTGTCTTCGGTGAGCCAGGGAATTGTGAAGGATGGGTAGTGAAGAGATGGGATGGGTCCAGGCAGGTAAGGGGGCGGTGTCCAGCGGTCGCACGCGCTTCTCTGTCTCTCCAGTAAAGTCACCTTTATTTATATAGCGCTTTTTACAATACAGATTGTTTCAAAGCAGCTTTACAGAGATAATAGGAAAATAATGTTGTAATAATATTGTTAAATATAAAATGAAATGTCCCCAACTAAGCAAGACAAAAGCCAATGGCGACAAAGATAAAGAAATGCGAAAAAGTCGAAGAAAGCCGAAAAAGGCGACAGTGGCAAGGAACCAAAACTCCATCAGGTGACAGAATGGAGAAAAAAAACCTTGGGAGAACCCAGGCTCAGTAGGGGGCCAGTTCTCCTCTGGCTGTGTTTTTAGTCTAGATTTGAACTGACAGACTGTGTCTGCTTCCTGGACAATGTTAGGAATATTGTTCCAAAGTTTTGGTGCTAAATAGGAAAAGGATCTACCGCCAGCAGCCGATTTTGATATTCTAGGTATTATCAACTGGCCAGAATTTTGAGATCGCAATAGACGTGAAGGCAGTGGCGGGCCGTGCATTTCACACCTAGGCCTTCAATGAATTAATAACTTTTAATAGCGTGGCAGCGCACAGACTCTCTATAATTGTTGTGAAATTGCTGTTTTTATTTTGCACCAGCAGTTATAGGGTTAATGCGGTGAGTTGGGAAAAGGCCGGTAGAGAGAAGTGAGCGAGCGAGTGAGTTCGGCTTGTGCGTTTGTGTAGGCTACAGTGGTTCTTGCGTTCCAATTATAAGTTCAGAAACGGAGCCTCCCTTGTCTTGTCCTTCAAGGGTTACAATAGTCCTTTGTCAGACGTTACAATAGTTTGAATGTTTGAAAAAAACATTAGATCATAAATTTACAAGAAAAATTAAGAAGAAAATCCTATTCACCACGGAAAAAACGGGGGCAAAAAAAGCATTATACTCACCAAAACTACTGATTATGTTTTACACAAAATCCATCCTAATTTCTTTCCTCAAAAAGACTTCAGTTACTCTGGTGTACAGGTTATCTGTGCGTTTCAGTCCCAACAACCTTTTCTATCGCCATCGAGGCTAATGCTGAAAGTCGAGTTTGTTCCGTCGTATTTCTGGCATAAGTTTCAATTCGCTTTAGTGCTGAGAGTGTCTGCTCGACAGAAGCAGTGGACACAGCTGACCCATGCTCTCACACAGAGTTCTGAAGGAAATCAATGAGATCAGCGGGACTTTTGCCTGAATGATATCTCCTAAAGGTAGCATGTACAGAGTGAACAGCAACAGTCCTAGTACTGAGCCTTGTGGTACATCATTCTGAACTCTTGACCGATGAGACATCTCTTAATTTACTGCTACAAAGTGATAACGGTTATATAAGTATGATTTAAACCATGCTAGTGCAATTCCACTAATGCCAACATAATTTTCGAGTTTATTTAAAAGAATGTTGTGGTCGATAGTGTCAAATGCAGCACTAAGATCGAGTAACACTAATAGAGAGATACAACCACGATCGGATGATAAGAGCAAATCATTTGTCACTCTAATGAGAGCTGTCTCAGTACTATGATACGGTCTAAATCTTGATTGAAATTCTAAATCCTTTTCTTTCTAAAAAGGAACATAGTTGTGAAGATACTGCCTTTTCTAGTATCTTTGACAGAAAAGATAGATTCGAGATCGGCCTGTAATTGACTAATTCTGTAGGATCAAGTTGCGTTTTTTTAACAAGCGGTTTAATGATAGCCAGCTTAAACGTTTTTGGTATGTATCCTAATGACAAAGATGAATTAATGATATTAAGAAGAGGATCTATGACCTTTGGAAGCATCTCTTTCAGTAGTTTAGTCGGTATAGTGTCTAACATACATGTTGTCGATTTAGATGATTTAACGAGATTATAAAATTCACCCTCTCCTATAGCAATGAATTAATCGAATTTTTCATCAGGGAGACTACAATGCACTGTCTGATGCGATACTGTAGTAGACGGTTGCATAGTTATAATTTTCTCTATGATATTATCAATCTTGTAAGTAAAAAAGTTCATAAAGTCATTACTGCTGTGCTGCTTGGAAACGTCTGGGCTTGAAGCTTTATTTTTCGTTAGTTTAGCCACTGTTTCAAATAAATACCTAGGGTTTTTCTTTTTTCTTCCAATAGGGTTGAAAAATAAGTAGATTAAGCAGTTTTTAAGGCCTCTCTGTATGCAATCGTGCTCTCTTTCCATGAAATGCGAAATTCCTCGAATTTTGTTTTCTTCCAGTTGCGCTCCTTTTTTCTGGCTGCTCTCTTAAGGGCCTGAGTGTGCTCATTGTACCATGGCATTGGACTATTTTCTTTAATCTTCTTTAAGTGCAAAGGAGCAACTATGTCTAAAGTGCTGGAAAAGAGAGAGTTAAAAGTTTCTGTCACAATATCGAGTTCTTCTAAGCTGTCTGGGATGCTGAGATGATGAAACTGATCAGGTAGATTATTTATAAAGCAATATTTAGTGGCAGAAGTGATAGGTATAACTTATTTGTAACACAGAGTTGGCTTTGCAGCCTTGGCTAAATTAAGTTTACACGAGACTAGATAATGATCTGAGATGTCATCGCTCTGCTGCAGAATTTCAACGGGATCAAC
This sequence comes from Gila orcuttii, assembly GCA_026230005.1. Lineage (NCBI taxonomy): Eukaryota > Metazoa > Chordata > Actinopteri > Cypriniformes > Leuciscidae > Gila > Gila orcuttii. The sequence goes on from JAPDVR010000017.1 coordinate 10,580,114, forward strand.
ATGGATTCCATGTGATAATATTAGATCTAGAGTATGATTACGACAATGAGTAGGTCCTGAAACGTGTTGTCTAACTCCAATAGAGTTAAGAATGTCTTTAAATGCCAATCCTAATGTATCTTTTTCGTTATCTACATGTACATTAAAATCACCAACAATTAGGACTTTATCTGCAGCCAGTACTAACTCTGATAGAAAGTCAGCAAATTCTTTGATAAAATCTGTATGGTGCCCTGGTGGCCTATATACAGTAGCCAGCACAAATCTCAAATGTGATTGATCATTTACACTAGATGTTGTTACATTAAGCACCAACACTTCAAAAGAATTATATTTGAAACTAGACTTCTTAGTAATTCTGAAAATATTACTATAAATTACAGCAACATTACAGCCCTTTGCCTTTCAGACGAAGTTCATGTTTATAACCGTAATCTTGGGGGGTGAACTCATTTAAAGTAATGTATTAGTTTGGTTTTAGCCAGGTTTCTGATAAACACAGCACATCTAGGCTATAGTCTGTAATCATATTATTAACAATAATTGCTTTTGAAGTAAGGGTTTGAATATTCAGCAACCCAAGCTTTATCATTTGTTCATTTGTATTATATCTGTTTTTTATTTGTTGAACATCAATTAAATTTTTACCCTTAGATGGGTTTGGAAGTTTTTTGTATTTCCTAATTCGGGGAACAGACACAGTCTCTATATGATGATATCTAGGTGATAGAGTCTCTATGTGATGGGATTTATCTGACCTTGGTGGCGTGAAACAGCTAGCAGACAGTCGGTTTAGCTAGTTTGTCTGCTTCCTGACCTGACCCCCAGATTGTCATGTTTGAGCTCTAAGACTATGTGCCATATTACTAGAGAAAAGAGCAGCACCATCCCAGGAGGGATGAATACCATCTCTTTTTAACAGGTCAGGTCTGCCCCAAAAACTTTTCCAATTGTCTATGAATTATTATTTTGCGGACCCCACTTAGACAGCCAGCCATTGAGTGAGGACAGTCTACTATGTCATTTCTCCTTCGAACAGGAAGGGGGCCAGAGCAAATTACAGTGCCTAACATCGTACTTGCGAGTTGCGAGATAACAAAATGAACTATAAAACACAATCCTACCTCTTTTCGTTTACATTTTAAAAATATTAAACATATTAATATGTGGTTCAGGCAATATATCATATGTACTCTAACTATCTTCACTGTAATACAATTAAATATGACATACATCAGAACCCTGTCTCTTTTTGTTTAATTAATTTTCAGTTTAATGATCAATAATAGCCATTATAAAAGTATAAGTAAAAGGTATAAGAAGTTATACAATAGGAAATAAAGCAAACAATTCAGTCAAACATACAAAGTCAATGCTCTAGTAGGCTACAATGGTAAAGTTAAATAGTCTAAATATAGGCTATAAAGAAACTTCACTTTGTCCTCAACCAAAATGATTAGCCAGGGAACAAATGATAGATTCATGAGACCAAAGACCACCCGTTAGATATACACAAGATGAATTATATCTCATGTTTAACCACTACAGAGACATCAGAGCCAGCGGTGAACGTCATAAGGACTAGCTGAGGTAAAGCCTGGTTCATACGACAGGATAATTAGGCCGATTTTAGCCCCGATTTACCCCTTCCGACAATCTTAAGGATGCTCCGATTATCGTAAAATAATCTGATCAGATATTCCTGCCGTGTGTGGTGTGTTAAGAGTGCTCTCGTCTGCTCGGAAGGACGTTGGGACCGATCCGATCTCAAATCGGGGATATCCAACATGTTGGATTATTTTGGCCCGATTTCTCCTCGTGTGTGGTGTCCCCCGGGGACAAAAGAGCACGCAGCCTGTGGACTGTGGCGTGTAGCCAATCAGAAAGTGAGGTGACGAGGTACAGAGGAAGCACCGGGAAACAAAATTAAAACAGCCGGCGGCATGGCGCGGAGATGGATTCGGTTAAAAACAAACTACAAACTATCGCCACTGCATCCTCTTCGTCCGCCATGATTGTTTACTCTGAAGTCACGTTTGATCGAGGGATTTTGCGAGATTTTCCGTCTGACCTGGGAATGCTCGGGAGTCAAATCGGTTTGTGTGTGATGTGTTGATTTTGCCGTGTGGCTGCGCACCACACACGGTACGACCAAAACTGTTAGACCCGTGATTTTTTATCGCCGTGTGTGGGGTCTCTCAGGTTTGGAAAATCGGCCGACAATTTTAAAATCGTCCCGTGTGAACCAGGCTTAAGGCTGTTCTCGGGGTACAGTGCTGAGCGCCCACTGATTGCCTCGATCTCACAACTTCAAAAACGTCAGATAAAATTTTCAAATAGGAGCTAACTTTATAAATTAACCACAGATTTGAGCTATAAACACACTCTTTCCCGAAAAACTTTTAAAACTACATTTTGTGACACAATAAAGCCCCTTTCACACAGCGCATTGATCCTGGGAAATTGCCAGAACACCTTCTGTGTGAACGCAAACACGACCCGGGATCGATGCCAGGTTGGGGACCTAGTAACATTGCCGTGTTCAGACCCGGAACGCGCGCTGCGTGAACAAAAGCCGCAATCAATGCCGTTTCATAATGATGGCGCTGAAGCCAGGATCGTTCGCCAGCGTAAAACGGTACGTAATGCGCTAGTTTATGATCGAATCAGAGAAAAAAATGCACAAGCGTGGTTTCTCGAGAGAGAAATCGCAGCTCATAAGCAAACTATAGACGCTGCTGAGACATTACATGTCACATCGATGTCACGTGTCTTTACGGGATTTTTAAGGGTTGTGTGTGAAAGCACTCTCTGATTCCGGAAAATCACTGGCAGTGTGAATGAACCAAAGTCAAACGAACCCGGGTCAAATCCCAGGTCACTTTATCCGTGTATATTCTGGAATCTCTGTGTGAAAGGGGCTTAACTGTAGTATTTTTTCTCTTCCACTATTGACACTTGCTGGTTGGTGCGAAATGCATTCTGGGATACCTGGCTGTCTCAAGTCCGCATAAGTCACCTCTTGATGCATCCTCGATAAATGGGCCAGATCAGGTACACATCCGGGGATTTGAACTGTACTTGGCTAGATGTGAACTTTCAATTGGACAGTACTTGGGTAGCAACTGATGACATTTTGCAAGTCCAGAAGAACACAAGTACAGACAAGAACGAGATACGGCCAATGTTTAGTGCTCCCTGCATGTACGTTTTCTATGTTTCCTTTGTTTCCTGGTTGTTGTTATGTTTGCCTTTTTATTAAACTCCTGCACTTAGATCTGCCTCATCTCCTGCATTCTTTGGACCCAACATTACAGATCGACTGACCGTTTAATGGATCTAGCAGGAGTATGTCGTCTTCTTTACCAGGGTGAGCGCTGCTTGAGGACCATATTAGTGAGTTTTGGCTTGGCTTGGCTTACCAGACTCATTTTCCTGACAGTTCACTCATTTAATTTTTCTCTACGGAACTCAATAAACTATCAAAATCTCTACTTCTCAGTGATGGTCCTTGAGGTAACTTTTGTGAGTTTTTGGACTATGCTTTTCACTGTGGGTGAAGTGGAGGAGGAGCCATCAACTAAACATTTTTTGGGGGGCTATTCAACCAAAGCTCCAACAGCCGTGGAGTTTGGCCCACTGCGGACCCCAGCTTTCTTGGCTGCCACGCCAGTGTCCTCAGCCATCATGACAGCCAAACCTGAGTTTCCACTGATCACGTCCCTGCACCCGAAACTACAATGGCATGCCCAAGGCATTCAATTCTGATTTCCAGTGTGACTGATTCGCCACTGATATCAGTGTGAGCAGCAGGCATTCCCAATGCAGTGCTCTCAAGCATGGCGGCCTTTGCGGTCTCAAGCCCGCTGTCGGCCTCAGCGCTCTCAAGCCTGCCAGTCTTAGCGCTGCCTGTCCCAGAGGTTTTTCCCATCTCCTCTGAGTTTCCCGTGATGGCGGCATCCATTTTGTGTGTGGGCTGCACACACCTCATCTGTTTCTCCAGAGGCCGTGCTGGTATTCTCCTCTGAATTCTCTGTGTCTCCTGACGGCTCTGTTGTGGCCACGGAGGCTGACCCTGAACTTCTTGTTTTAGCCTGAAATGACCACGGAGGTCGTCCCTGAACTCCCTGCCTGCCCTGTTACGACCACAGAGGCTATTACTGAACTCCCTGACTGTTTCGTCTCGGCCAGAGAGGCCATTCTTAGTTCTCCTGTCTCGTCGGCTCCCCTGAAGTGGTCTTTTGTCCTGCCTCCTCCGCCGTAGTGGACTTCTGCTACGCCTGGTGGATTTCAGCTCTGCCTGCTCCACCGTGGTGGTCACCAGTCCCGTCTGCTCTGCTGTGGTGGTCTTCTGCTCTTTCTTGGGGATCTTCATTCCCATCTGCACTGCTGTGTTGGTCATCTGCTCCACCATGGGTATCTTCAGTCCCATCTACTCTGCTGTAGTGGTCTCCAGCATCGTCGCCCTGGCCACCTGCTCTGCTCTGGCCCTTTTCCTCTCCAAAGACCTGGCCCACCATCCCTCCTCCTGGTCCACCTCAGCCCCCTCCGCTTGGTAATTCAGCTTAAATAAGTTTGATTAATTTAATCAAGTTATTAATTTAGGGGCTGTTTACACAACACCGTTTCTGTACCGAAAACAGAAAACCCTCAATGCATTCCAGCCGAATTAATACAGTAACATTTTTATTTAAAGAAAATTGACAACATGCCTTGCTTTTGTGGCACACAAATGTATAAATGTTTAAAATTATTTTTGAAGTCAAATGTGCATTTGTTCTTTTGCCACACACAATCATTGTTTTAATGGTTATTTCCAGTGTGGTGTAGGGGTAATGGTATTCCTGAATGTCTTCACTCAAATATTTTGACTCAATTAACATATACCTTATTGATCAAACAGCACTGATTTTTGACACTGAGGTGTCAACAATGTAAAAACTTGCTTGGGTCACGGGCTGCTGTAGAAGAAGCTCAAGACTCAGGGGGTACACAAACCGATCTTTAATCTAATAATGAAAACAATAAACAAGGAGATTAACTCGAAGGAAACAACCTGACATTAAACAATGCAAGACAAGGGACTAACAGAAAGCGAAGGCTTAAGTAGGAGGGAAAACATAGGAACTGATGAGATAATTAAAGGTGCTCTAAGCGATGTCGGGTGACGTCACTTCTTGTTGACGTTTAAAGGGACAATGTGTAGTTTTTTAGGTATTTTATTATCTAAAATCAATATTTTTATTCATAAATATGTCCTCAATGGTGTAAAAATACCTCTGCCAATGATCTGACTTATCCTCGTAAACGAAGAATTTATTATCTTTATATACATGTAACGGGTAGGTCCACGGAGACTTCCATGTAGTTCCGCCATCTTGAAAAACTATAATAGCAGAGAGGGTCAAAAAGTACTAGGCCAACGCGTTTTCGTTCAGAGCTAGCATCACGTAACTGAAAGCAGCAGAAACGGAGGAGCAGAGCAGTGAGAGGCGCTTGTCACTGCCCCGGCAAGTTTAAAAGGCTGCTTTGCAGTGTTATTATTCATACTGTAACATTCGTTTGTTCGTTGTGTCAAGTTGCAGTTTGTTTGAAATAACAAACCTGTTCACCCGAAGGAAAACTCGACGAAGTGCTATTAGAAGACATCCTGTCATAGCTTTTTGGTACATAACAGCTACCGTAGATGCAACACGCATTGGAAAAAGCGAGGCGCTCGAGAGCACAATTCGTTTGAATGCAAAATACAATTTCACCGCTAGATGGGAGAAATTCCAACACAAAGTCCCTTTAAAGTATTGTTAAACAAAACGGAGGCTAGCTAGACCCTCCCTCCTCCTCATCCGCGCACTAACCCCCCAAACCCCACCCCCAAATCCTTCTTGTCGGTTATTGGCTGAAACAGTTTGTTATGTTTCATGGTGCGGGTTAGCCCAGTTTGTTTTTGTTGCCGTTTTTGGAGCCTGGGGTGTCTGCAGAGACCGCCTTTTTTTACAGTGTGTTCAGGGGACTGGCAGCTAGCGGATAGTGAGGAGATGTTTGCTGTATCTGACAAAACATTTTTTTGGCCTAAAAAACATGTGACATCGCTTAGAACACCTTTAAAGAAACACACCTGAACTGAGGACTCAAATCAATCTGCTCCACAGAAACAAACAGGGAGAGAAGGAGGAGAACTGAACTAATTAACAGACTAAGATTAACAAGGAAACTCAAGCATGAACAGAACAGAGAAACAAATCAACAAACAAACTCAAAACGTCTCGGTTACATATGGTAACCCTCGTTCCCTGAAGGAGGGAACGGAGACGTAGGTCATGACCGACCAATAGGAATCTCGTTAGAGAGGCAATCTACTTCGAGTGAAACTAAAACAAGCCAATACACATTGGCGTGCAATCATTTGCATCAGCTGCGCGCCCTCGTTAGCGCGGGTATAAACGAGCAGCTGGTGGATTGCACTTCAGTTTTCGCTGAGGAGCCAACCTGATAAGCTGGCCGTCCCGGCGGGAGACAGCAGATGTGGCGACGGAACCTACGTCTCCATTCCCTCCTTCAGGGAACGAGTGTTACCATATGTAACCGAGACGTTCCCCATCAGTCGGTCACTACAACGTAGGTCGTGACTGACGAATAGGAATCCCTACCAAAGCGCCACAGCTGCTGAACCCCATCCAGCGCCCTGAGCAAGCCTTCTACCCCTTCTTGCCTGGAAGGACGATAGGAGGAGGCTTACACAGAGTGTACCCGACACTGTTGTTCCGTGATAACCCATACAGTGAGACACTGGATAACACTGGGAACGCGTGCCCTCTCTGTTTAGGAAGGAGAACGCTGCGGAAGCCACTTCTTCAAAGAGTTATGTGGAAAATACGTATGGACTAACCCGAAGGTTGTACTGCAACCAAAATAATGGGTGACTTAGCCCAAGGGAAAGACACGGGCTTCCGATAGGAGCATCCGTGGAGAATATACACATATGGGATCCCGAAGGGTCACACATAAGGAACCCAGCCCAGTTCCGGCTCTCAAGGATTCAGCGGATAAAGGCCTGGCACTGGACGCTCCGCCGTGTCCGGGCCGAGGGGTTTTTGAGGACTCCACAGGTTTTTCACTCTGGAGCAATAAGGGTGCACGGTAGCGTGCAGCAAGCCGACAGAGCCGGGCCTCCCGGTGCTTCTACCCGTTTAGGGTGAAAACACGGGAGGAGACCGGCTCTACACATAGGCTATAAAATCTAGCGAACGTGTTAGGTGTCGCCCAGCCCGCAGCTCTATAGATATCTGTTAGCGAGGTACCACGAGCCAGCGCCCAGGAGGACGCAATGCCTCTCGTGGAGTGTGCATGCAACCTGAGCGGGCAGGGCACGCCTTGAGCTTGGTAAGCCAAGGCGATGGCATCCACTATCCAGTGGGCCATCCTCTGCTTGGAGACAGCCTTTCCTTTCTGCTGGCCTCCGTAACAGACAAAGAGCTGGTCTGAGGTCCTGAGACTTTGAGTTCTGTCCACGTACAAATGCAGAGCGCGAACGGGACAGAGCAAAGTCAGGGCTGGGTCTGCCTCCTCCAAGGCAGCGCTTGCAGGCTCACTACCTGGTCCCTGAAGGGAGTGGTAGGAACCTTGGGCACATAGCCAGGCCGGGGTCTTAATACCACATGGCTGTCACCTGGCCCTAACTCTAGGCACGATTCGTCGACCGAAAATGTGTGCAGGTCTCCTACCCTCTTGATAGAGGCCAGTGCAACCAGTAGCAAAGTCTTCATGGAGAGAAGCTTTAAGTCTACTGATTGCAGAGGTTCAAAGGGAGCATCCTTAAATGCTCGAAGCACCAGGGAAAGGTCCCAAGAGGGAATGGCGGGGGGTCGAGGATTTAATCGTCTCGCCCCCCTAAGAAACCTGACGACCAGGTCGTGCTTTCCAACTGTTTTGCCATCTATGTGGTCGTGATAAGCTGAAAAAGCTGCAGCATGAACTTTGAGGGTGGAGGGAGAAAAGCCTTAGCTCCAACCCATGCTGCAAGAAGGAAAGCACGGACCCTATCGAACATCTTTGGGGGTCTTCTAGGTGAGAAGAACACCATTTTACGAACAGGTTCCACTTCAGGGCGTAAACACGTCTCGTGGACGGCGCCCGTGCTGAAGTGATGGTGTTAAGTACCTCTGAGGGTAAGTCACCTAGAACCTCCGCCCCGTCTCTGAGTCAGAAGATCCTTCCTCAGAGGAATGGGCCAGGGAGGGACTGTCAGAAGGAGCATGAGTTCTGGGAACCACGTCCGGGTGGGCCAGTAGGGCGCCACCAGAAGGACCTGCTCCTCGTCCTCCCTGACTTTGCACAGTGTCTGCGCAAGTAGGCTCACTGGGGAAAACGCATATTTGCGGAAGCCCAGGGGCCAGCTGTGTGCCAGTGCGTCCGTGCTGAGTGTTCCCTCGGTCAGGGAGTAAAACAGCTGGCAGTGGGAGGTCTCTGAGGAGGCAAACAGGACTACCTGAGCCTCCCCAAACTCTTTCCAGATCAGCTGAACTGCCTGGGGGTGGAGTCGCCATTCTCCCTGAAGCATAGCTCGTGATTGCTCGTCGGCCACACTGTTGAGCACGCCGGGGACATACATGGCTCGAAGCGACCTCAGATGCTTCTGACTCCAGGGGAGGAGATGGCGAACGAGTTGCGACATGCGACGGGAGCGTAGACCACCTTGTCGGTTGATGTACGCAACGGTCGCAGTGTTGTCCCCTCATTCCTGCGGGCAGGAGTCCCCTTAGAACAGGTGTCCTGGCATGCTGTGGTATTCACAGATGCCTCTGCAGTGTCAGGGGTGTGGACGGACATGCCCTGTAGCCGTCTTCTCAAGCGGGTCAGGGCCAGATGTACTGCTAGCAACTCGAGGCAGTTGATGTGCCAATGCAGTTGAGGGTCCGTCCACACCCCTGACACTGCATGCCCGTTGTACGTGGCACCCCAGCCGGTGGCAGAGGCATCTGTGAATACCACAGCATGCCTGGACATCTGTTCTAAGGGGACTCCTGCCCGCAGGAACGAGGGGTCTGACCACGACTGAAGGTCTGGCGGCACGCAGGTGTGATTGCAACCCAGTGAGTGCCATAGCGGGGTTACCGCTGCTGCTGCTGCCATATGCCCCAGGAGCCTCTGAAAGAATTTCAGTGGGACCGCCGTCCTGCCTTTGAATGTGTTCAAGCAGTTCAGCACCGACTGAGCACGCTGCTCTGTGAGGCGCGCTGTCTGTGCGACCGAATCCAACTCCATACCGAGAAAAAAGAGATCCTCTGCACAGGGGAGAGTTTGCTCTTTTCCCAGTTGACCTGAAGACCCAGCTGGCTGAGGTGCCTGAGCACGAGGTCCCTGTGTTCGCAAAGCTGATCTCGAGAGTGTGCTAGTATGAGCCAGTCGTCGAGATAGTTGAGGATGTGAACGCCCTGTTCTCTCATGGGAACAAGGGCCCCCTCCCTGACTTTCGTGAAGACACGGGGGGACAGGGACAGCCCGAAGGGTAAGACCTTGTACTGATATGCTCGACCCTCGAACGCAAAGCGCAGGAACGGCCTGTGTCGAGGAAGAATCGAGACATGAAAGTAGGCGTCCTTCAGGTCGATCGCTCCAAACCAATCTTGGGGACGGATGCATTCGAAAATGAGTTTCTGAGTGAGCATTTTGAACGGTAGCTTGTGAAGGCTCCGATTCAAAACTCGCAGGTCCAAGATCGGTCGTAACCCACCACCTTTCTTGGGTACAATGAAGTAGGGACTGTAATGCCCTGACCTCATATCGGCTGGAGGGACCGGCTCTATCGCATCCTTCGGCAGTAGGACTGCGTTCTCCAAAAGAGAAGCAGTCTGGAAAGATGGCTTGTAGAAGCAGCATCGAAGTGTTGGCTCCGAAACGAAAAACTGAAGTGCAGTCCACCAGCTGCTCGTTTATACGAGGGCGCGCAGCTGATGCAAATGATTGCACGCCAATGTGTATTGGCTTGTTTTAGTTTCACTTGCCTCTCTAACGAGATGCCTATTGTAGTGACCGACTGATAGGGAACGTGACAATATATCAACCATTTAACTCTGTTACAAAAGTTCCTAAAGCAATGTTTTAAATCATCACATGAAATAGCTGTATATAAAAAATATAAAACAAAATATATTATATTTATATTGTCATAAAGGGCAAAACTATCCGGCCCTTTAGTAATTCATTTAGGCTAAATCGGCAACAATGTTGCCCAGCTGTTTTTTTTATTTGATTTAATTTTGATGTTTATTTACTAGCAAATAAAAAATAACAAAAATTGCAAACTTACAAAAATAAACTACTAAAATACAATTATTAATGTTTAGTTTGACATCATGCATTGAAGCCCAACATTTTGTTTTAGACGCTATTTTGTTCCATATTCATGGAAAGTGCCAAATAAAACATAGTAAACAAACACTTGTTCATGGAGTGTGAGCCCCAGTTCACACCAGAACATAAGCAAAGCCCATACAGTTAAATGTGATTCATATGCCATTCTGCCAATCTGCACACCTGTCACATGTAAGTCCTGGCCCGCCCTTAGGCTCCTAGTGAATCCATTATAAAGCTCATAATCACAGGACACAAGGCTGCTAACCACCTACAGATAGATGTCAAGCCAATCGCACTCAAGATAATGACTCAATAGATTTCCTCCAGCTAAAGGATCTATAAGCTCATATTTCATACATTTTCCTTTTAAAACATAGCTTTCATTTCCGAACAGACCACCAAAAAGGAATATACAAGGCTATGTGCTACATGCACGCTTACAAGTGTGATTTTCTAATTACTTTCTTGAAGCTGAGAATGACTATTAATGCAATTTGCAATTTAAAATGCAATTTAAATAAAGACAAAAAAGACAATACTTTAAAGTACATTTTAAAAAGTACATTTACACATTTTACAGTACATTTTCTACCGTGTTACTTGAAATTATATTAAAAAGCCAATATTATATAAGTTAATACATTTCAAATGTAATAAAATTGCAACTTCATCATTACAAATGTGTAATTACACATATATTTAAATACATGACATTAAGTTTCAATAGAAATTACATCAAAGTGTATTTTAGTATACCAAAAATGCTAGTCAATACATTCAGCAGTACCATATTTCAAAGCTAGAAGTAATTATACAAAATTGCATATGCATGTAAATATGTACTTAAGGTCAAAAAGGAACTTATATTATTATAGACAGTATTACTTACTATATTATTTTAAAGGAGATTATATCCGTAATAAGTAAAAAAATAAATTAAAAAAAGTATTTTAAAGTGTACTTTTTTTCAGTCAATGTCATGTCAGACATAATTTTTTGAGCTGAAAAGAGAGAAGAATGAGGAAGAAGATTGTTTCTGAGTGAATGTCAAAGACAGTATCATCTAGTTTGCATACTTCCAGGGCTATAACTGTCATATACTGTAGATGAATAGAAACGCTCATGGACAGGTATATTAGACTAAAATCACATGACTTGGTAGTTTTACAAGTTGTTAAGCTGCCTTCAAGTCATGAAGGAATTATCATATTTACGAAATGAGTGCATGTGATTGGCATCATAATATCATAATTGCCAGCGGGAAACTCTTTAAGTCCTGACTTAAGTTGAGGACGTCAAATAAAGAAACATTGCGCAAGAAAATTAGTCTCATTAGTATTTATAGTTTAGTACAAGATAATACTAATAATACAAATAATAATAGGTAGGCTCAATCAACAGCATTTCGTATAATGCTGATTACCACAAAAAGTAATTTTCTTTAAAATACTCAGTTTCTACAGCCGTAAGACATAAACAATACTCAGTGGTCAGTAACCTCTATGAAGTTTTCAAATTAAAATTTTTTTTGCCATGATAACGTAATGCCTAAAACACTAAATTTAATTCATTTAAAATTTTTACTGCTCAAATTATGTAAGTGTTTTTATAAATTATAAGCTTAAAATTTTTGCTTTTAAATCCTGCATCTCGAATTTTAATTTTAAATGTCATTTAAATGTTTGCTGCTTTTTCTGTACCGTTGATTATGCTTAACTTGAATTGAACCCAGAATATTATTTTAATCATTAAAATGCTGACAGAGTATTTTAATATGCATCTAGGTTGTAAAGAGTAGCAATTTAGTTGTATCTTGTTTAAATCCTTCATTCCTTAGCTTGTCCTAATACATTTCTCTGTCTTTCCACCTGCTGTTAAAGTTAATAGGATGCACCCAGTCATACAGTACATTTAAAAAAAAGTCATTCAGTTTGAAAATAAAATTAAGTAAATTGACGTAAGGTAAAAGCTAACTCTCATCCACACTGGCATCTATCCTTTTGTAATTGCTTAAACAAGATCACCAGTCTCACCAGACACCAGACATGATATACAGTACATCTCACAAGATACTACAAAAGTCGCACACATTGAAGGGTATCATATATCAGACATCCGCTCATGGGGAACATAACAGAAAAACTGAGCACAATGATTTTGCGCACCCTTCTCTAATATTATTAATATAGTACAATAATCTTCACGCCAAAACTAGACCAACAGGCTACATCTTCCCTTACTGTACTCCACTATCCTTTATATCTTTATCCTCTCTGTAGCTGAATCCCACTGGAGCGCTGCAATGGTGTCAGGTTTAGCGGCGGTATCGGTTATCAGGGATGGAGCGACATCAAAGCCGTGCTGTTAAAAGACAGAGCTGAAATCAAGAGTGAAAAAAGAAACTTGGCTCCTTGTCCATGTCACGGTGTGGTGCAGGCAGAAGAAGATGAAGAAGGCAAAAAGCTCCAAGACAAACTTTTACTATAACTAGAATTCCAACGGGTGCAGACAGGCAGGATGAACGCACACACTACATAAGACTGAGAATGGACCAAGACTGGCTGAACTGAAAGGAACTAAATACGGACACTGACGAACACAGACTAACAGAAACCAGGTGAAACAGATGATAATTAACTAGACACATGAACTAAATGAGAGTAACCATAGAGACAGATGAGTGGCAGGAAAACAGAACAAAGGAAGACATGTGACTTGGGGTGACTGTGACATACTCCCCCGTCCAGGCGTCTTGCAGTCTTCCTCAGGAGGGTCAGTAGGGTCCACAGGGATTGAAGACTCCAGGACGGTACGGGCAGTTCAGGAGACCAGGGCGGAGCAGGCTGAGCAGATGGCCAGGACGGAGACAACCCTTTGGGCGGCCATGGCGGATCAGCCTTCTTGGCCATTCCGTGGGAGCCGTGTCTGGCCACTAAGGCCGAGGACTTACGTATACCCCCCCCCCCACCCCAAAAAATATTCTTGGGCGGAGCTATGGGTTCAGGCTCAGGGACAGGCTTTGAGGGTTCAGGCGGCAAGGCGGTCATATTGGCCGGAGGTGAGGGTTCAGTGAAGGCTGACCAGGTGTGAACAGTTTCTGGCTCGGCGGGAATGACGTGAACAGTCTCTGGCTCGGCGGGCATGACGTGAACAGTCTCTGGCTTGGCGTGCATGACATGAACAGTCTGTGGCTCGGCGGGCGTGAAGCGCAGGCTCAGCAGGACTGACGTGAAGCGCAGGTTCGGCAAGACTGACGTAAAGCGCAGGTTCGGCTGGACTGATGTGAAGCGCAGGTTCGGCAGGACTGACATGAAGCGCACGTTCGGCAGACATGACGTGAAGAATCTCAGACTCGGTAGACTTGACATGAAGAAACTCAGGTTCGGCAGACTTGACGTGAAGAAGCTCTGGCTAGTCAGGCGTGACGTGGATATCAAGCTGGTCAGACATGACGTGAAGATCAGGCTGGTCAGGCGTGACGTGAAGGTCAGGCGTGACATGAAGATCAGACTTGTCAGGCGTGATGTGAAGATCAGACTGGTCAGGCGTAGGGTTGGGTATCGGTTGGGTTTTATCCAATACCAGTACCTACTCGGTATTTTTTAAACGGTTCCGGTGCTTAAACGGTTCTTGAACCGGTACTTAAGAAAACGAAACAGCACACACTTTGTCAAAAAATAATACCCTTTTATTTACAGGGGCAAACTGGACACAATATTAACTTAAATCTTTAAACAATATAAATACAAGTAACGTGGTAATAATAAATAAACCAGTATAAAACAAAAATTCACATTTACATAATATCAAATAAAACAATATTGTATCAAACAATGTAATAATACTGGAGATTAATAGAGATTACTACCAGGGTAATCTAATATCGACATGGCTCTAGGTTCCCATGTTTTGTCTGCTTGAACCAGTCATGTAAGTTATCTGGTCATTGTACTAGTTACAGCAGCACTTAGCTTGGCGAGTTTGGCATTTCGTTCCCACCGCATCTTAGCTACGCAGCGTTGAGTGAAGCTATGAAAGAGAACGTCTCTGGTTACTGGTGTAACCTATGTTCTCTGAATAGGGAACGAGACGCTGTGTTCACTGCCACTTCCTCGCGCTGCCGACAAGCTTCCTTTTTCTGCAGAGAAATTTGAGGAGCAGATGGCGCGCGCCAATATAATATGACGACGTAAGAGCGTCGAGGCGGCGCCCGCGCCATCAGCCAATGTATTGGCGTGATTCTATAGGGGCTTCAGATAATCGGCACACCCAGAGGGCGTTCTGACTCGTAATTTTACACGTGAAATGCACCCAAACCTTGGAGCGTTTTGTCTTCGGCATCTTCATTAATTCCCTCGCTATCAGCAGACATCCCAAGTCTCCCGGAAGTTCTGGGAGTCTCCCGCATATTGATAGCGGCTCCCTGATGCCCGCAAATTAGTTAAAATCTCCCGGAATCTAGAGCGAGCGAGACAGAGGAAACTGTGCTCCAAATCGTATAGCGCGTGCTCGGCGGAGAGGGAGAGAGCGAGAGACCGTGCGTGTGTGTGCCTCATGAAGCGCCCGTAAGACAGAGAGTCTGGCACTGAAATTCTTGTTCTTATTCGGTCACGTTACTACCGTTTACGTCGGAACCGGTTCCCTATTGGCACCGCGTTTCGGTACCCAACCCTAGTCAGGCGTGACGGGAAGATCTGGGGCCTCATTTATAAAACTGGGCGTAGGATCCTTACTAAAAGTGTACAGAAAGCCAAAAATGGCGTACGCAAAAAAATATTCAGACTTATAAAACCGTGCGTACGCCAGAACCTGCGCAGAATTCACTTTATAAATCCCAGTTAGCGGAAGATTGTGCGCACATGCGTCTCCTCCCCGAAACAAATATATCTGGAGCTTACAACGCCTAGTTTTACTATGCATATCCTCATCTGCATATCATTTGCATATGATTATTCATCCACGTGATAACATGTTTAACAGTACAAGACATTAGGAAAATATGAAATGCGGATGTGCTGTCACATTAGTTACATTAATAAAAATCATTTAGTAGCCTATCCTTGCCTTGTTTTTGAGTAAATAAATCAAATGTAAATCAAATGTAAAATACATTTCGGAGAAAGTTTTTCTCAATCTTTTCCACTGGCCAAAGAGTATATTTAATTGATTTATGTTTTTAATGGAACAGATAGACCTTGTTGTGCATTATTTGCACAAAACTTTTTTCTCAGACAATCTGATATTATCATGATAAGCAATTATCTCTGTAGTTAAAACATTAAAACACAGCATGCCAGAGGAAAAGTGTTCGAAAGAATTGCATCCACAACAAATATTTCTATTTATTGAATATAAAAAATGTTGTAACTTCTCAGTAATGATTTCATGTAATTTAAGTGTTTAACTCCATTAATCAGAATGGCATATTTAATCTAAATATTTACAACAGAAGTAAAACAAAGTTTAAATCATTATTTTATTTATTTAAACTGTTATTGTGAACATGAACTGTATTTATGATTAGGACTTATAATGAAGATTTACGGTTTTAGATGCGTTATGCTATGCATCAGTTTCACTACACGGCCCAACGCGCTCGCTGGTGTGGACGTTTAAGAAGGAATGAATATTTGCTTCATGTGATAGGCTTGGTGAGTGAAATTATATTTGTATTATCTTTCTGTATATGTATAATTATTTTCGATTTTCTGTCTAAAAGTGACCAAAAAGACATGTAACTCTAGCTCACCATCTGTGTCGCCAAACTGCTCCATCTCCAAAATGTTCGTACGCATGGGTCAGAGTTTGCGTGCAGATGCGCAAATTTTTCCGTCAAGTTTGTTTTTATAAATCACAGCTTGTGTGTCGGAAGTGGCGTACGCCTCTTTCAGGGCCTGTTTAGTGCGTACGCAATGGTTATAAATGAGGACCCAGGCTGGTCAGGCATGACGTGAAGATCAGGCTCGGTAGACATGATGTAAAGAAGCTCAGGCTCAGCGGTCTCGATGGAACGAGACCCTGGAGTGGAAGAGGGTGACTGTGGTTCAGTGGGGGTGGTGTCTTCACCAACCTCTCCGACAGTGAGTGAAGAACCACTCAACCATAGCACATATTCAATGTATTGAGCCAGGGAACATGTGGTAGCTGCTGCAGGAACCTTCTGATAAAGGAAATCATCCAACCCACACCAAAAGACGGTCTTCAAGGTGTCCTCGTTCCAAGGTACTTTATGCGCCTGATCGAGGAACTCCTTTACATAGTCCTCGATCGGCTGACCATCTTGGAAGCGGGTGAGGAGAGAATGACCTGGGTTCACCAGGGTGAGAAGGATACCCATCCTATGTTTTTTTTTAGGTCCGTTCTTCTGTCACGGTGTGGTGCTGGCAGAAGACGAAGAAGGCAAAAAGCTCCAAGGCAAACTTTTACTATAACTAGAATTCCAACAACGGGTACAGACAGGCAGAATGAACACACACACTACATAAGACTGAGAACAGACCAAGAAAGGCTGAACTGAAAGGAACTAAATACAGACAATGATGAAAACAGATTAACAGAAACCAGGTGACACAGATGATAATTAACTAGACACAAGTAGAACAGATGATGAACTAAATGACAGTAACCATAGAGACAGATGAGTGGCGGGAAAACAGAACAAAGGAAGACATGTGACTAGGGGTGACTGTGACAGTCCAATGGCTACATTTTTAATGGACCCATGTCAAAGGTCAAAACATTCCACCTTTAGGGCCCCGTTTACACGAAGGGAAAACGCAGATATTTCCCTGCGGTTTGGCCTCTCGTTTACACGAAAACCCTGTTTTTATCACAGAAAACGATTATTTCTAAAAACTCCGGCCAAAGTGGAGATTTCTGAAAACGCTGGTTATGTGTTGTCGTGTCAACAGGGAGAAACGGGGTTTTAGGTTCTCAAACGTCACATTATGTGCCAGAAAATGCTTAACGTCATGTGAGCGCCCAGTTTGGCATAGTTATGATGGCACTCGACGGCGTATTTATGCGTTGATGTAAACGACAACTTTTTTGAAAACGATGTTGTGTGCACGATGTTATTATTGAAAACAGAGGGGGGGGGGGATATTTGTTTCTCTAAATACCTGGCTATGTGTAAACGTATTCTAGTCTCTATTGTAAGTCTATGGGATGTTTTTTTGTGTGCACATTTGATCAATCTTTGTGTGAAAATTATTAGAACAATCACTTAAAACAGAAAGAACATTTCTTTTCTACATGCTGCATGATTTGATGTGTGATTCATGTCTGTAGCACAAACATTTTTGGATGAGTTATGTGAGAAAGTGTATTATTTAAAATCAAATGGATAAGTCTTATTTTTAAATGGAATAAAGCAGTATTTACTATAGTAAATGATTTATCTATAGACATCAATATTTTGTACATATTTTTTCATATGTTTCCCTAATGATCTTTGATCAAAATAACTTCCCCTCCTCTTACAACAACATGTCTTCTCTGACGACACGAGGGCGAGACAACCTGCCACTCACATGTGATCGACCAATAGTAAACCATAACCATCCAACAATCCAAGATGCCGCTTCACTTGGATGTCACAATAGGGAAGAAAGGGTGATTGTAATGATCGTATGTTTTATGATATCGTATGATCGTGTATTCTGAAGGTTCCGATCCATTCTGACTTCTGACCTGTAATGCTGCCTGAATTATAATCATACACCGTTCGTTCGTTGGCCAGAGGAGAACTGGCTGAGAACAATCTCTGCAAAGATGGTTTGAAACAATCCGTACTGTAAAAAAGCGCTGTATAAATAAAGGTTTTGATTTGACTTGTACCTTTGTCTTTTTGTCCTAAATTTGTCCTTTTGTCCTAAATTTTGTCCTAATTTTGTCCTATCAAATATTTTTTTGCTTCAAATCAAAGTTTTAAATATTGCGTTTTACCTCATAGCTGGTTGGTTTGATTCATGGTTTATAGCTCTTGAACACAGACTTTTAAAAAAATACCTAAGGGAAAAATTAATAGGAAAAATAATTCCGGAACCAAAGCCGCTGAAAAAGTAGGCGGGCACAGTTGCACTCTATTAGCGATGTAAGCGAGTATTAAAAGAGCATTATGACTGTCTCAGAAATGAGAATGTTGCTTTCAAGAGTAATTCTGACTGAGAAAGAAAATCAGGTTAGTAACGACTAGCTGATATTTTCTTCCATAAATCTCTGCGAATCAGATCTAATTTCAATCCTTATTCAGAAAAGAGGGAAGGAGGGTGGAGGACAGAGAGCTGCTAGGGAACTTTATTTGACCCTCTTACAATAGGAAGAAATGTACCACCTACGTAATATTCATTGTCTTTTGTTTTCAAAAAAGGCTTGACACTTTAACTATATATATATATATATAGGCTGTAAAAGCCATGGTCAGACTCATAAAATTCATAGTGACAGTGTGCAGTCTGGAAATAGATACATGCAGAACTTAATTTGTCTCTGAGGTCTTAACTGATATGCTCTTTACCCTTATCAAATGAAGCACAAACAACCACTGCAGTGCATTAGTATGTAATGACAGAATACATTTTTAATAAAAGAGGATGATTCTGCTGTTTTTCACAGCAATTCATTTGAAGTTGTTTGTAATTCTTCATTTATTTAGATGATACTTTTATGTCAAACACAAAGCAGTCTTTGTTCTATGGCATGGTAATTTCCCATTTAGAGTTATAGAATTAGGTGTCTGTCATCAGGCCGTTCTCAGGAGTATAAGGTTCAACAATTAATCAGAAAAAGAAAAGGTACAAGACAACCTCCATGGAATATCTCCAGTGAAAGCTTGTGGTGTCACTTATGGAGAGTGTGTTCTTGTAGGACAGTAAGAATGGGTAAATATACATTTATGCAGTCCAGCATGCTTAAGTTGATTTGTTATAGCAGAGTAAAATTGACTCTAGAGGACTTTAACTAAAATTAAATGATGCAGAAGTAAATTAATAAATGATCACCGGTTTCTCCTACAGTACATTAAATGTTATTTTTGAAATGGGTTATGTAG
Organism: Gila orcuttii; assembly: GCA_026230005.1. NCBI lineage: Eukaryota > Metazoa > Chordata > Actinopteri > Cypriniformes > Leuciscidae > Gila > Gila orcuttii. Next base: position 10,599,519 of record JAPDVR010000017.1, read on the forward strand.
ATTTAAAAATTAAATGAAACTTTTCAACTTTTTTTAGTGTGTAAAGTTGTTCCCTTTTGAGGGAACTTGCACTGCATCTGTAACAACACTTTGGGGAACCGTGATTCATCACAAGGGGGGACACACATGAGCTTTGTGTGTACTGCTTGGGAGCGCAGAGCGCTGTGCTCCCGCCTGGCCATGTACAATGAGTCCGGTCAGGCTCTCGCTCCCCGCGATGCAGCGACTCAGATCGTGGGGCTCGCAGATGGAGCTGGTTGCGGGACATGAGACTGCTTCGGCATCTTCTCAGTCTTCATTCGCAGCTCTGATTTCAAGTCAAGTCAAGTCACCATTTATATAGCGCTTTTAACAATATGAACTGTTTCAAAGCAGCTTTACAGTGATAATAGGAAATTAAAGTAACAGAGATTGTTTTGGCTTTACAGCAGCTCTAGAATAAAGTTATTGTCCAGCTAAAGTTAGTTTTGATTGATTCACTTCCGTCGCAACGGTCATTAGTTATTAACTTAGGGGCCGCTAACACGACACCGTTCTAACAGAAAATTCTTTAATGCGATCCGGCCACTCATCTGCATAAAACAGTGCCTGGTGGCTCTGAGAATTTTTTTTTTTTATCGCTTCCGCGGAGCCACGTGAATTGGAATTATCCCGACAAAGTTTTATCAGTACAGAGGTAAAGGGAAGGAGGCCTTCACAAGGGAGAGACTAGTTGACACTTCAGGACTGCGTTGTCATGTCCAGGCGCAGGTCCTTCATCAGATCCGGATACGGTCTGGATCCGGCGGACTGCGGTAAACCTCGGGATAAACAGAGAGACAAATATTAGCGTAGACGCCATACTTCTTATGATGTACAAAGTACATCAGGATTTATGGGAAGTGTTACCGGTTCCGGCTGATCTAAACTATGCAGCCTAACATTGAATTATAGAAGTCTATAATGTGTTATGTGTATGCTAAGCCAAAGAGATGTGTTTTTAGTCTAGATTTGAACTGACAGACTGTGTCTGTTTCCCGGACAATGTTAGGAAGATTGTTCCAAAGTTTTGGTGCTAAATAGGAAAAGGATCTACCGCCAGCAGTCAATTTTGATAATTATCAACTGGCCGGAATTTTGAGATCGCAATAGACGTGAAGGACTATAATGCGTTAAGAACTCGCTCAAGTACTGGGGGAGCTAAACCATTAAGTGCTTGGTAAGTAATCAGCAATATTTTAAAATTTATACGATGTTTAATAGGGAGCCAATGCAGTTTTGACAGAACCGGGCTAATATGGTCATACTTGGTTCTGGTAAGAACTCTAGCTGCTGTGTTTTGGACCAGCTGTAATTTGTTTATTAAGCGTCCAGGGCAACCACCCATATGAGCATTACAATAATCTAGCCTTGATGTCATGAACGCATGAACTAATTGTTCTGCATTTGTCATTGAGAGCATATGACATAATTTATATATATATATATTTTAGAGGGAAAAATGCGGTTTTACAGATACTATTCATGTGACTTTCAAATGAAAGATTGCTATCAAAGAGCACACCCAGGTTCCTAACTGACGACAAGGACTTGACAGAGCAGCCATCAAGTGTTAGACAGTATTCTAGGTTATTACGTGAGGAAGTTTTTTGTCCAATAATTAGAATCTCTGTTTTTTTCAGAATTAAGTAGTAGGAAATTACTAGTCATCCAATTTTTTATATCAGCTATGCATTGCGTTAATTTGGTGAATTGGTAAGTTTCGTCAGGGCTTGAAGAAATATAGAGCTGAGTATCATCAGCATAACAGTGAAAACTAATGCCATGCTTCCTAACAATATCTCCTAAGGGTAGCATGTACCGAGTGAACAGCAACGGTCCTAGTACTGAGCCTTGTGGTACGCCATACTGAACTTTTGATCGATAAGACATCTCTTCATTTACTGCTACAAACTGATAAAGGTCAGATAAGTATGATTTAAACCATGCCAATGCAATTCCACTAATGCCAACATAATTTTTGAGTCTATTTAAAATAATGTTGTGGTCAATAGTATCAAATGCAGCACTAAGATCGAGTAACACCAATAGCGAGATACAGCCACGATTGGATGATAAGAGCAAATCATTTGTGACTCTAATGAGAGCTGTCTCAGTACTATGATACGGTCTAAATCCTGACTGAAAATCCTCGCAGATACCATTTCTTTCTAAAAAGGAACATAGTTGTGAGGATACTGCCTTTTCTAGTATCCATGTGATAATATTAGATCTAGAGTATGATTACGACAATGAGTAGGTCCTGAAACGTGTTGTCTAACTCCAATAGAGTTAAGAATGTCTTTAAATGCCAATCCCAATGCATATTTTTCATTATCTACATGTATATTAAAATCACCAACAATTAGGACTTTATCTGCAGCCAGTACTAACTCTGATAGAAAGTCAGCAAATTCTTTGTTAAAGTCTGTATGGTGCCCTGGTGGCCTATATACAGTAGCCAGCACAAATCTTAAGCGTGATTTATCATCTGCACTATATATTGTTACATTAAGCACCAACACTTCAAAAGAATTATATTTGAAACTAGACTTCTTAGTAATTTTGAAAATATTACTATAAATTACTGCAACACCTCCCCTTTGCCTTTCAGACGAGGTTCATGTTTATAACAGTAATCTTGTGGGGTGCACTCATTTAAAGTAATGTAATCGTTTGGTTTTAGCCAGGTTTCTGTCATACACAGCAAATCTAGGTTATAGTCTGTAATCATATCATTAACAATAAGTGCTTTGGAAGTAAGGGATCGAATAATCAGCAACCCAAGCTTTATCATTTGTTCATTTGTAATATTTCTGTTTTTTATTTGTTGAACATCAATTAAATTTTTACCCTTAGATGGGTTTGGAAGTTTTTTGTATCTCCTAATTTGGGGAACAGACACAGTCTCTATATGATGATATCTAGGTGAAAGAGTCTCTATGTGATGGGATTTATCTGACCTTGGTGACGTGAGACAGCTGGCAGACAGTCGGTTTAGCCATTTTGTCTGCTTCCTTACCCGAGCCCCAGATTGTCATGTTTGAGCTCTAAGACTATGTGCCATATTACTAGAGAGAAGAGCAGCACCATCCCAGGAGGGATGAATACCATCTCTTTTCAACAGGTCAGGTCTGCCCCAAAAACTTTTCCAATTGTCTATGAATTCTATATTATTTTGCGGACACCACTTAGACAACCAGCCATTGAGTGATTACAATCTGGTAACTATCTCATCACTCCTTCGAACAGGAAGGGGGCCAGAGCAAATTACAGTGCCTGACATCGAACTTGCGAGTTCACACACCTCTTTAACATTAATTTTAGTGATCTCCGACAGGCAAAGTCGAACATCATTAGTGCAGACGTGAATAATAATCTTTGAGAATTTACGATTAGCATTAGCCAGCACTTTTAAATTTGCTTTGATGTCAGGCGCTCTGGCAAACATGTGACTATGGTGGCTGGTGTCTCTATTTTCACGTTCCGTGTAATAGAATCGCCAATAACTAGGGCACATTCAACAGGATTATCAGTGGGTGTTTCACTGAGTAGGGAGAATCTGTTTGATGTTGTAATCGGAACGGAAGAGCGGTGTTTTGTCCCGTGACTACAGCGCCTCACCGTGACCAGATCACCAGTTACCCTGCTGCAAGGGCTCTACTTCAGCCGGAACCGAACAATGTACAGTGTTTTCTAAGCTAGTCACATCCAAAGCAGTATCTAAAGCCCTTGCACTCTTACAATTAACCTCAATTAAAGTTTGGATGCGTGTCTCTAGTTCTGAAATCTTCTCCGTCAGCCTGACTATCTCCCTGCATTTATCACATGTAAATCCTGTGCAGACAGAGAAGGCTATACTATACATGTTACAAGTTGAAGTGCAAGTCACAATAAGAGGAAGAGATGACATGACTCACCGTGTTTGTTGACTGATTCTACTTACCACAGCTTTGGTGTATTTGTAAAAGGCGGGAGTGACAATGAGTTGTGTAAGTCATGGAACAGATCTTATTCCTCATGGCTGTCCAACCCCCTCAGTATTAGATCACAGCAATATATTGGATGGAAGAGGCTTTAGCCAGTTACCTCTCCCCTGACGCTGCGTCATCCCTGAAAGCCCCGGCACTGCCCACCAAACCCTGCCTAACTACTACTTCTTTGGTGGGCAGGGCTTATATGGCAGTGGGTCGGGCTGGTGCTTGCCTGCATACTATGGCGGTTATGCAGGCATACCAGGCCGACCTTTTAAAAGATATCGACAGCGACAAGGGGCCCACCCCTGACGATATCACGGAACTGCGTAGAGCTGCAGATTTGTCTCTCCATGTTAACAAGGAGATGGCTCGTGCCATCGGCTGCGTCATGGCAGTAACGGAGAGACATTTCTGGTTAAATCTATCTGGCATCAAGGAGAAGGACAGGGCCTTCCTCCTTGATGCCCCGCTCTCGCCTTCTGGCCTGTTCGGATGCCGTTAATTCAGTTGTTGACAGGTTTCAGGAGGCGAAGAAACATTGTGCAGCCTTTAAGCAGTACCTCCCTCGTCACTCAAAATTGAAGGCTTCAGGAAAGAGGTATTAACTCCAGCCGAGGGCTCTGAGGGCTGACCACTCCCTGTTGGTAAAGGAGGCCATAGAACATGTTCCTCTGCCAGACAGGGAGTCCTGGTTCTACAGCCGGTACTTCATAGTTCCGAAGAGGGATGAGGGTTGTGTCTGATTTTAGATCTGCGGTACTTCTCGTTCTCTGAGGAGATTCAGGTTCAAGATGCTCATTATTCCCATTATCGTGAGTCAAATCCGATCCAAGGATTGGTTTGTCACGATAGATCTAAAACACACACACTTCCACATATCCATCCTTCCATCTCACAGGAAGTTCCTGAGATTCACTTTCAGGGGGGGAAGCGGTCCAATATCGGCTTCTTCCGTTCAGCCTAGCTCTTTCCCCTCGCACTTTCACCAAGTGCATGGATGCAGCCCTGGCCCCGCTGAGGCTCCAGGGCATCCGTGTGCTGAATTATATCGACGACTGGCTTATTTTAGCCCAGTCTCAGGAATTAGCAGTTCGGCATCGAGATGTCATCCTTGGCCACATTCAGAGCTTGGGGTTGAGACTCAACACAAAGAAAAGTGTTGACACCCACCCAGAGAACCACGTTTCTGGGGGTGGTGTGGGACTCGACTACAATGCGGGCACAAATGTCTCTTGTGCGTATCGAGTCCATCCTGTCCATGGTGACCAGGATAAAGCTAGGCTGTGCCATCACTGTAAAACAGTTTCAGAGACTGTTAGGGCTCATGGCAGCCGCGTCCAACGTGATACCTTTTGTCCTGCTTCATATGAGGGTCCTGCAGTGGTAGTTAAAAGCCAAGGGCTTTTCCCCCGAAGGGGAACCCATTCCGTATGATCAGGGTTAGGTATATCTATCTATATGGAAGATCCCTATCTATATGGAAGAAACCTTGGTTCCTGTCCCAAGACCCAATGTTGGGAGCACCATGTCGCCGGAAAAATAGTTTCGACAGACGCATTCCTCACGGCCTGGGGTGCAGTCATGGACGGCCGATTTACGAGAGGTCTATGGCAGGACCATCATTCTTCTTGGCACATAAACTGTCTAGAAATGTTGGCAGTCTTCTGGGCTCTGATGAGCTTCCTCCCAGACCTCAAGGGTCACCATGTTCTCATACGAACAGACTGGGGTGTAACAATATATCGATAAGGATCAATGCAAAATATCGATATGATGTACCTTTATTTTGACACTCTCCACATCCCTTCGTAACGTCCGTTTAAGCATTTCTGCCGACGCTGTTCTGTGTAAAGTTAATCTCTTCAACTGAAATTGACGCCTGACAAGATTGACTGAACCCTAAACAAGTTTTGTCACAAAAGCTGGTATTGTCCACTGTCAAGGCATCGTGAGTTCATGCTTTAAAGCAGAAACCATCAAGCACCCTTGTTCTTTGTGAACCCAACCTGATAAGTCAGTTTTAGCGAATCAGCGCTCAGTATTCAGGTCAAGTGACAAGGCTGCTAGTCACGAGGAGGAGAGGAGTTTCGTCAAAGCTGACTAAAAGTGATCGAGGATGGATCATTTCAACAAACTTGATGAACCTGTGATATCTTCTTTGGGGTGTAAAAAGGAAAATAAAAGCTGAAACTTGTTCACGGAACCTTGCTAAAGCAGCACATTACAGTGGTGAGGGAAAATCTCCCTGTATTCCGTGTAATCACAACAATACAGTTTGTCAGGCGTCTATGTCAGCGGAGGAGGTTAACGTTACAAAGAGTGTTTTATTATATATCAAAGCAATTACTTGGTTTTGTTTAACTCTGAAACATAAAATGTAGAGTTATCTGATTTTGCCAAAGAAAGACTGTTGGAGTTATCTGCTTTTGCTAAAAAACAAACTTTTAATATATATATAAAAAACATACTTTGAATAAACTTTAATAACAGGCTTCATATAGACTGGAACAAAACAGAGATGTGGGAAGTACAATGAGGTAATTCACTGCTTAACCACCATACGATGCATTGTTGTAGAAACTAGCTAGTCACGATTGTTTCCCAAAACGGTATTTGTCAGCCTCCCTCATATCTAGCAGGTTCAGCCAGAGATGGTGCTCCTGGATCACAAGTGTGGACATCATCTGCCTGAGGGACTGCGCAGTGACTTTCGTCGCACATAGGGCGAGGTCCGAACACAGTTCCTGCATCAATCCCGGGTCAGAACTGACCTTGTGCAGTTCTTTGAGTGCCTTGGCCTGATAGGCGCGGAGACATACTCAGCAGCGCAGCCCCCACTGCAATCCTCAGGTCACCCCTTGTATACACCGAAGTAGCTTTCTGCGGGGCAAATGAACTAGATCAGGGCATAGCAGATGGGACTCTACCTCTATCGAGGTTCTCGAGTCTCGACCGCAGCATCGAGATGGTCACCTTCCCGCAGTGGTGCATGACTCATCCACGAAAGCCACCTCAGCATGCTTTCAGCCCAGACACGTGAGGCAGCGACCGTGACTGTCAGACGGAGACAGGAAACGACTGCATCCAGAAACACATGGGTGGAATGACATCTTTTAAAAGACACAACTGTGCTTGCTCATTTAGGGAAAGCTCTTTTAGTGCTGAAGCTCTTTGTCACTGCACAGCGTGAAGACTTATTTAAAGCCTGCAGCATGTAACGTTGAATGTGACTGACTGATAGGGAACTATGGTTTTGGGAAATGCCAAATCGTTCTATGTTAGACTATGTTGGAACTACGGAACTTGCGACCAAAGTTGGCTAACAATGCTTTTGGGAAACGCACCCCAGAGCGTTACAGACAGACTGGGAAGAGAGGTGCTGTAATGTAAAATATGTGAAAATGATGTGTTTTTTGAACATTCAAACATGAAAACATATTATAGAAGAGAAGTTTTTGAAAAAGGGCATAATAGGTCCACTTTAATTTGTAATTGCTTTTAAATTTTGATATCTAAGAACTACTTTCCATTCAAAAAAGTGTCTGGACAATGAAGGTTTTTTAAAAGCTGTATGCATTTTCGTAGAAAGTAAAAAGTTTTCTTTGTCCCTGTACTTTCTGTTCAACCCTGGTATTTGGTGACATTTCACCCAGTTTAAAAATAATTTATATTTCTGACAATTTTTTTTGATAAAATAAGTCTTTCTCTGAGAGGTATGAGGTCTCTTGGAATCTGAGGTGCTTTTGAACCTCTTGAGTGATAATTCTGTAATTATTTGCCTGTTTTCATGTTGTGAGTGTGTGCATGTGTAAGTGTTTAAGAGGAAGTTTAGGAGTGTGCACACTGTGTGATTTATTATAGTATTTCTTCAGGAAGGCAGAACAAATCAGGGGTCAGACAGTAAGTGCATGTAAAACGTGTGTGTACTGTGCCTTATTCTTTTCATGTCTACTAGTTCATTAGGTGACCTCTTCATGTTCTACTTTTTCCTTTGAATACTTTACTTTCTCTGTGACTGTATAGATAGGGAAACAGCAAGGGGCAGAGTGAATCCATATGACAAGGAACTCATACAGTATTTCCTTAAGAGAAACACATACAGTGACCCCAAAAAATATTTGTACACTTAAAGGGATAATTCTGTATTTAATTAGTCACACTCATATTGTTCCAAACCATAAGACTTTTGTTCATCTTCGAAAAACACAAATATATATTAATTAATGTAATATATTAATATTCCATACTCCATATGAATCGAGTGGTTTAATCCTTTCTTCTGAAGAGATACGAGCGCTCTATGTAAGTACTTTTTTATGTAGGCAATTTTTGGTTGCAAGGTTTAATGGAGGGTCAGAAACCTCAAAATTGCTGAGTACATGAAAAAACAACAACGGTGTTTTTTCTGCATTAAACAGTTGTCTTGAGAAGTCACACTTGTCTGTGTGACAGACCAAAGCAGCATTTAACTAGCTGACGCAAGTCTTTTTTAATAGACTGCATTCAAAATAATGTTTAATCATTACAAGCTCAGGCGACAGCAATTTTAGTTGTTAAAAATTGACCATGTGGTTGTCAGTGGCAGAGCATAAGACTATTATGTTCTTTCTATTTTGTTTTAAGTGCCAATGACGCGAGTTTGGGAAGGGACATAAATGCTGCTAGTGGCACAGAAATTACATACTACGCCTTTAAATAATACGGTTCATCTCAAGTCTCCAGGCAGTCACAATGTTCTATTTAAAATAATCTAGCTGGTTTTGGAACTGATAACCCTGAAAGGTGCATAAATCTCATTCTCTGTCATTTTTGTGTTTCATGCCTGTGGGTTTCTAAGATGAATGCCTGTTATTGTCCAATGTTTGGAGACTGTTGCTTTTTCAAAGGTGTAAATTTGTGATAAATTGTTATTGCTGATCTTGGGCACAGTGTGTGTGTGTGTGTGTGTGTGTGTGTGTGTGTGTGTGTGTGTGTGTGTGTGTGTGTGTGTGTGTGTGTGTGTGTGTGTGTGTGTGTGTGTGTGTGTGTGTGTGTGTGTGTGTTTGTGTGTGTTCATGGAACACACCGCAGAATTGTGAAAATGTGCATAATGATACCTAAAGATATTTAACACACTTCATAGATATCATACATAATACTTTATACAACAGCTCATTCTACCATGACAGTAGGTACAAAAACAGTAGGTACTTGTAGCTTTACAATATCTTTACAAGTATTTTTTTTAACTTAAGATATGTTGGACTATTTGGTATCTTTCTCTTTTTATTGTGTTAAATGCACTGTAGCACATGCTATACATGTGTATTGTAATTATCAATGTTTTATTTTTCACAGAAAATAAAACTCAGTAACTGTAATCATGGAATAAAAAAGTTCTCCATTATATGAACCAAAGTAAAAGGTAAAAGAGACTGAAAATAAAAGTTTGTCCAAAATATTCTATAAGAATGACTGTCCAAATGAAGCACATCACAGTCTAACTCACTTTAAAGGGGCATTCGGCAACTATTTCAACTTAATAAAACCGTTTAGAAATCATTGCGATGGTTTAATAACCTGTTCTGGTGAGAATGGTGACTTCCCCCCTCCCCCCAGCGTTCCCAGGCGGAAAACCAACCTTGCAACATGAGGATTAACGTCCCGGTAAGTTGGAAATAGGAAGTCTCGTGAGAAGCGAGAACGAGCGAGAAACACAAACTGCTTTACGACAATTCGACATAAACACACATGCCGCCTAGCCTGGCTAACGTCAGACTCAAGTCTCATCGAGACTTGGGTCTGGGAACTACATGTTCATTTTCTCGTATTTAAGGTGTGGTTTACGAATGCCCAGAGCCGTTTATTGGGTGCTAAGAATGTCTATCAAGTGCGCCTGTACGTAGCTCATAGCCAATCGTTTCAATTATACCAGATGACGTATGTAGAGCAACAGAAATTAGACGAGGAAGAAGAAGATGGATCAGAGATTTATGTGTACACGAAGGCGTGTATCTAACGGCCGTTTCAGCCCTTATTTACACTGCAAACGTCTGCGACGCATTACGGCTGTGACACGGCTACCGGAGCTGATCGCAGCCACTCTAGTCAATGCTTGTGTTTACACCAGCCGCGACGCGGCAAGTTTCAGAAGCATCCCAGAAGCGGCTCTCCGCGCCGCTTCGCTAAAGATAGGCACCGAGTCTATTTTCGCCGGACGCCACGTCCAAGCCGCACAGTTATTACAAAATAAAAGTAAAAAAACACTGTCAATTTCAAAATAAAAAACCCTGTGCAATTGTATTGTACCGATTGTATTGCACACCAATCCTTGGTAGGAGGCCAGAAATGGACGACGAGAGGTTCATCCTGGAAGTTGAAAAACACACAGTGTTATATGACACCACAAATCCTTTTTACAAGGACAGTTCCAAAAAGGAAAAGGCATGGAGTTTGATTGCAGGAGTTGTAGGAGTGGAAGGTGAATACTATAACCTCCTAATTATCTTCCAACTGCATGATTTTGAAAAGTAGCCTAGATCACCATTGAGTATTTATGCATCTTCAAAACCAATTAAAATGTCCAGTAACCTTGCATTACACAGGACAGGAATTTGAGATATTATTGCTATATCAAGACATAACTACATGTTACATAGCTTGGACTTGAAGTCTCTAGCTTTTCATATGCTAATGTGAATTGCTGGGAGTGACAAGACCTCTTTTCAATGGAATTGATAGTTTACAATCACACAAGTTCTCAAACAAAAACTTTATTTTTTATTTTCCCCCAAAACACCTTTTCACCAATACAGCAAGTAATTGTCTTTGGGACCATAATCACTCATCAGCTTTTTACAGTCCTAGCATGATAACACAAATAACTTATTTACAAATTAATATTTACAATTGCTTTGAGTCTCCAATAAGCTTTGTGTTTATGCTTTTTGATCACACCATCCTGTTCTGCCATGACACACTGCCTTCAGGAGAGTTGAAGAAGGTGCAGAAGACCTCCCTCACATTACAGGCCTCTGTTGACACCCTGTTTCTTCCCATGTTTCTTACTGGTGCCATGTGTCTCCCCAGCTGCTCTGCCTCATCCAGCAAACTCTGGTTTTCGCTAGGGGCAAGCAGAAAATTGTGAAGGATGCATGCAGCCATCACCAGTGTGTCAACATTTTTTGGTTACAGGTTGATTCTGTTAAGAAATATTCTTCACCTGGCGGTCAGAATGCCAAATGCATTTTCAACCACCATCCTTGCTCTTGAAAGTCTGTAGTTGAAAATCCTCTTTTTGTAACTGAGGTTTGCTCCGGGGTATGGTCTCATCAAGAATGGCTTGAGTAGGAAAGCTGCGTCACCAACCATGACGAATGGCACATCACCCAGGTGGGCAGCACCAGGTAGAGAGGTACTGGGTGGCACATGCAATGTGCTGGTCTCCATTCCTCTCCCCAAATCCGATCTGGCATACACACCACCATCACTGGTTCTTCCGAAGTCCCCCACTTGAATGAATCGGAACCTGTAATCAGCATCCACAAGCGCCAAAAGCACTATGGAGAAAGTCTTCTTGTAATTGAAGAACTGACTTCCAGACAGTGGTGGTGCTTGTATTATTACATGTTTGCCGTCTATTGCTCCCAAACAATTTGGGAAATTCCATTTTTCACAGAATCCTTGGGTCACCTCTTTCCAAGTGTCTTCTGTTGGCCTGGGTAGGAACCTCTCCATCATCACCTTTTCAATGGCTGCACACACCATATGGACAGAGTTCATGACAGTTGCGTGCCCTAGGCAATAGCTGAATGCTAAGCTGACTATTGAATCTCCAGAAGCCAAGTACCTGTGAGGGAAGAAACAAGGGAAAAGTATTGTATTCATATATGTCTTCTTTGTTTCAGTCGACGTATGCAGGACGAGATGGAAGACATTAACCCTCTGAGGTCGACAAACGCGCCGGCACGTTTTGCTCGCTTTTTTTCACATAGCAGGAAAATAGACTTAAAATACTCTGTCATTTTTGGTCATACAGACTTAAGAAATATAAAAAAATAAACTGTTGAAAAATAAGGAAAATAAACAGGGTGTGTTTCTGTCTCTCCATCTCCGTTAACCTTTTTTCTGGAGCACGTCTCTAAACTTAAACAAAACTCAGCGAATACTATTCACCCAGGCATGAGCAATATATCTTTATAATCATTTAAGTTTGTACTTTTAAAATATCTAATTCAAAACTAAAATAAATATTCTCTGTTTATGTAATCTATAAAAAAGAGAGAGGTGTCAGCCGATCTCATTATTGTTCTCTCAGCTCATTATTCTGCTAATGTGACATGCCCACAGAGAGTGCGCGCTATTCAAACGCAAATGATCTGAAGCAACACATGCAAACGTGTAAACGCCCCTCATAAACGCGATAACACAACAAATTTAATCATCAGATTAATGTACTATTTCGTCTTGCGAGGCTGTGAGGAATAATCCTGGGACATTTACCTCAGAACATGTGCTGGTTTATTTTCATTTCGAGGAGCGACGGATCTAGCCGAGAATTGTGAGTAAGTTTTTTTATTCTTGTGCTTTGTATGAAGGTATTTTTGGTGCAAAACTACTGAACGCCTGTGACAGTGAAATTTGTAGTTGTAGAGAATAGCCACACATGTGTATCAGTAAATTTGAAGTCACAGAGAGAAATGCATTAAGAGTTGCAAACTTGTAGACTTTTTTTTCTCTCCCACAAACACAACACAACAGTTACACCTTCTCAAATTCTTCATTGCAGGTGCACAAATCCTATTCTACAAATCACAAATTAATAAACTCGTGCTCTCACATTTTTGCTACAATTGCTGCAGTGAATATGGTGCAAAACACATTTAAACACCCGCATCCAGTTTCGGTTTTTGGCACGGGCGAACCGGGCAATTGCCCGGGGCGGCATTTTTTGGGGGGCGGCACCGCCGAGATGGTTCTCACTGCGGAACATGAAATCCACGGGGAGGAGTCGGATCCAGATCCGACTCCTCCCACCTTACATACACCTAAACCTACCCAACTCCGCCCCCTGATCCCTAAACCCACCCCTAGTCCCTAAACCCAACCCTAATCCTACCCATCTCCACCCCATGGATCTTGATCCGACTCCTCCCCGTGGATCTCATGTACTGCATTGAGGTGCTACTGGCGCCGCCGGCACGAGAAAAAAAAAAAAAAAAATCTGCGCCGCGAAGCGGTTTTCTATTATTGTCTATCTATAATTTCACTGTGTGGGGAATTGGTAAATTTGCGCCCCCTGCTTGCTGAGAAGATGCCATGCACAGAAGCTGTTTGTTTGAGGAGAAAGGGGAGGGGGCGCGGAAGCGCGGGCGCGGATGACGGTCTCTCTCAAATGGAACGGACAGGGGGGGTGGACGGGGGATCCACACTAGAGCAATATACTCTAATAGAATTAATGGGCAGGGCTGGGGCTAAACTTAGTCACACACTTCGACTTTCTTCCAAATAACGCACATTTCATTCATAATATTATATAAATACAGGCCTATAGTTCCTGCAAATAAAAAAAGGTAATAAAAAACGATTATGCGGTCATCAAGGTGAATTGGTTTAGTCTTGACTTCTGGTCGTGAGTGACAGTTGGGGGGATGGGAAATCTGTTGATTGTCGAGTGCGAAACAGGGATGGAGAAGAAAAGGTCAAAGCCATCAGGTGCCCAATTTCGAAAAAAAAAAAGAAAAGAAGAAGAGGAGAAACGAGCAAAAGAAAAAGGTATGCAACTATGTTCTCTCTCTCTGTATGATTACTGTCGGTATCCATCATGACATGAATGAAGGGCTAATGTTAATTGGGAATTACTCTTTGTTAGCCTTTTTGCTATGATGCTTGCTATGCTTATACAACAATAATTTGGTTTCAACTCAATCACGAGATCTAATTTCTAATATTGTGCTTTAATAAAACTGTTACAAGTTCAGTTATCATTTCCATCAGTTGGGTTAACGTTAGGCCCTGTAAATAACCATCGGAATTTTCAAATCTGTAGGTAGTGTTAAAGACGAACATTTGCTATTTATTTGCTACAGTATGCCAAGTATAGTTTTTTTAAGTATAGTTTTACAAGTCATAACTAAAAGTGCACTTGCATAAAAGTGCACTTGCAGTAACCAAAGAGCTAATGGTTCCTCCATGAAAGTTAGATTAATATACAAATTTTGGTTGAAAAATATCCTGAAACCCAAAAAGTTATTGGTGATTAAAAAATAAAATCCCATTGCTTTTGCCTATACATATAATTTAATGTCATTTTATTTTTTAAACAACTGAGTCCCAGTGACTACTACATAGCATAACAAATAAAATTTATTTTTTCAATAACATTTTTTTAAAGTATTTTTTTTACCATTTGTTTCTTCTGCTCTAAATAATGTGATGACATGAAAGTAAAAAAATCGTAAAAAATGTTTTGTTTTACGGGTTTAGGAGGATATAGCGTGTAATGACAGACATTTAGCGTGTAAGAGCATGTTTATGTAACCCTTCTATTATGTTTTGGGTCAATTTGACCCCAGGCTGTTTTAGCTGTATAAAACATTATCCTATGGTCTTTTGATTTCAATTGCAATTTCAGGGGCACTTCTAAAATATTTTGGAGCAACCTCTGCCACTGGTCAGGATGAGCCAACCACCTCCTCCGCTACACAGGCCTCTTCTGGAATGGTCTCAACCCTTCAGGATGGGCTACAATCCATGTCCTCAGCTACACATATGTCTCCACAAATATCACCACAAATATCTGATATTGAGGATGAAGACCTCTTTGCCTCTACTTCTCCCCAGCATGAGCCTTCAGGTGTGCATATCATGTGTGTGTGTGTGTGTGTGTAGGCTACAAGACAACTGGACAACTGCAATTTAATGTAATTTTAATATTTCTGATAATTTATGAGTAGGACTATGTGTTGTTTCACTGTTATGTGTTTTGAGTAATGTGCCAATATGCTGTCTGATAGAAATGCCTGGAGCTGAACCCCCACTGAGCCCCACTGGTGAGGATGAGCCTCTGTCAACCGACCCTGCTAACTGGCCCTTACATCTGACTGACAGGATTCGGACTGGGCTGGTTCGCAGAGGACCAAGTAAGGTGCCACCTGGCTTTGTTTTCCGTAGGAATGAGGGTGATGGGAGAAGTTGCCACCACCAATATTTTAAGAAGACATTAGTAAGTGGTGAAAAGATGGCAAGAAGTTGGCTGATTTATTCAATTAAGAACAACAGCCTCTTTTGCTTCTGCTGCAAATTGTTTTCCAAGAAGAACATTAATTTAACAAGTGCAGGAATGGCAAATTGGAAACATGCAAGCAATTATCTCACATCACATGAAAACAGTCCAGAACACATCAATTGCATGAAAGCATGGAAGGAACTGTCAGTGAGGTTAAAAAGTGGGACAACTATTGATAAGCTGGAGATGGCACTTCTGGAGGCTGAAAGGGTGAGATGGAGAGCAGTGCTGACACGTCTCACTGCTAGCGTGCAGTCACTGGCCATTCGAAATTTGGCTTTAAGGGGACACACAGAAACACTGTTCACACCATCAAATGGGAATTTTCTCAAAGAGGTTGAACTTATGGCCAGGTTTGATCCCATCTTGAAAGATCACCTTAACCGTGTCGAAAGAGGAACAGCAAGTCTTAACAGCTACCTAGGCCGTCATGTGCAGAATGAGCTGATTGATTTGTTGAGCAGCAAAATCATATCTGCTATAGTGGATGACATCAAGCAGGCAAAGTTTTTTTCAATAATTCTGGACTGCACCCCAGATATAAGCCACACAGAACAGTTGTCAGTTGTCATTAGAGTGGTGTCACTGATGGAGAAGCCCCATATCAGGGAACATTTTATGGGATTTTTGGAGGCAGAGGAGTCCACAGGCCAGCACTTGGAATCCATGATCCTGACGAGACTTGAGGAGTTGGGAATTCCTTTTGAAGACTGCAGAGGACAGTCATATGACAATGGGGCAAACATGAAAGGCAAAAATAAGTTCAAGCCAGACTCTTAGAAAAGAATCCCCGAGCTCTGTTTGTGCCATGTGGGGCACATACATTGAATTTAGTTGTGTGTGATGCTGCTAAGGGATCTGTTGATGCTTTAAGTTACTTTGGTGTCCTGCAAAAGCTGTACACAATATTTTCAGCCTCCACCCAAAGATGGGCCATACTGAAGAACCATGTGAGCATCACCTTAAAGATGTGGGCAGAAACAAGGTGGGAGAGCAAGGTCAAGAGTGTCGAGCCCATGAGGTACCAGGGAGCTGCCGTGAGAGAGGCTTTAATTGAGGTGAGAGACCACACCAAAGACCCTGCTATAAAGGCTGAGGCCCAATCTTTATCTGAGGAGGTGGGGTCGTACCGCTTCAGCATCTGCACGGTTGTTTGGTATGACATGCTATCTGCAATACAGCATGCCAGCAAACTCATGCTTTCCTAACATGCATGTGGACCTAGCCGTGAGTCTTTTGAAGAAGACTGAGCGAGATCTCCAGAACTACAGGGCAACTGGCTTTGTGACTGCACAGATGGTGGCCAAAGAGATTTGTGAAGATATGAATGTGGAGGCTGTATTAAAACAAAAAAGGCTGAGGTCCACAAAGCGCCACTTCTCATATGAATCACATGATGAGCCTTTCAGTGATGCACTTAGGAAGTTGGAGGTTGAATTCTTCAATGTTGTCGTTGATGCAGCCACGTCAGCCATCAAAGAGAGATTTTCCACATTGGAAAATGTTGGAAAGAAATTTGGAGTTTTGACCAATTTCCCAAGTCTTGCAGATGTGGAGCTGACAGATCAATGCGAGGCACTTGGCACCACACTGCACTTTAAGGGGCACTCTGATTTGGACAGTAGAGAGCTTGTGCAGGAAATTAAGAACTTCCCTGACCTGCCATCAAAGACCATGAGCCTCCTTGAGCTTATCACTTTTATGGATGATAAGGATCTATCGGAGATCTACCCCAACTTTTGGACTGCTCTCAGGATTGCACTTACTCTGCCAGTCACTGTGGCTCAAGCAGAGAGGAGCTTTTCAAAACTGAAGTTGATCAAGTCATACCTGAGGTCCACCATGTCCCAGGAACGGCTCACTGGACTTGCCGTCATCAGTATCAATCACTTAATAGGGGAGCAGATTGCATACGATGACATCATTGATGATTTTGCATCAAGGAAGGCCAGAAAGGTCAGGTTTTAGTTTGTTTTCTGTTCTGGGCCTATGCCCTCTTTGGTGTTTTTTCACATTTGTGTGATGAAGAATTTGTGCTATTTAGAATATTTATTCTATATTTTATTTGTATAATATTCCTAATATTTTTTGTTGATAATAATATTGTTGCTCTCTGCTTTTGTTACTTTTTTATATATCTGATTGTATATATTTTTGGGTTTGGGCGCTCGAAAGGGGTCTCGCCCAGGGTGTACTTCAATGTAGAACCGCCACTGCCCGCATCAAAAAATGTGAAGTCACGGAGAAATTCTGCTCATCCGCAAATCAGTATGTGAATTCATCCAATGAGAGTTGGACACTTGTAGAATACTTTCTCACAAATATCTTGTATATTTTTCTAGCACAAACACAAGTACATAACTACAGCTGCTTGAATCTGCTGCGACGAATCTCAAACACTGTTTTTCGCTTTCAAGTGACAAGTTTCACGCGCTCTCCCTTTTGCACCATATATATCTCGTTAAATGTGGAGCAAAACTGACTTGTGCATCTGTAGAGGCAGTGGGCGGAGCCAACATTAATATTCATGAGTTTCCCGGGCATGCGCGTGGAACTGCTCGCTCATTTTAGTTCACTCAGAGGTTCACTCCTCGTTTCTCAGCAGGTTTAATGGGTTATTTAAAAAAAAAAGGTAAATATAGTTTCAGCGCGAACTTAAACTACAATTGTGTATCGTTTCGTAAAGTTCATAATGTTTTTATTAATTTGCACGTTTTGTGCATTCGTCAATGACTGAATCATTCCAGGCATTCACTTCGTGTAGGCCTATATAAAGTACAGCAAACTTCAACTCGTCGTATAAATTGCACCTTGCGAAGCTTTAAAACTGTGTATTTTACTAATTGTTATCATTTGTTGATTGCATTTGTTGATCATTTGTTGATTGTTGATCTTTTTTTTTTTACAAATATATCCTGGTGTGATTGTTCTTAAATTCTTGTTCATTTAAATAAGCCAAATCATTTAAGACCACACAGAAGCATGAATGTGTTGCTTTTAAACTTAAGTACAATTTGGATTAAACAAAATTGTATGGACAAAAGTGGATAAATTACATTTGGTACAACTAGGTTACTGTAAATGAGGAAAAAAACACTTAACATTCTTTTACGGAATATAATAAGCAACCAATTTGATGTTCTAAAAGAATTATATTTACAAATATACATACTGGCAAAATAATGTAACACTATTTTTTTAATGTTTTGGTTGCAATGTGTGCTTGTGCTGACTTTGTTATAATAATATATACACTACTGTTCAAAAGTTTGGTATTAGTAAGGTTCTAGGTAGGGTACCAAGACTACATTTATCTGAAAAATAGTAATATTGTGAAATATTATAAATATGTGAAAGTTTTCTATTTTAATGTTTTTAAAAAAAAATGTATTGTGATGGCAGAGCTAATTACTCTAGATTTCAGTGTCACACAAGCCTTCAGAAATCTGATTTGCTGCTCAAGAGACATTTCAGATTATGATCACAGTTGAAGATGTTTGCTTAATGAAGTGTGGAAATCATCATGGAGCATATATTTCCAGAATTGTTTATGAATAGCAAGTACAAAAGAACAACATTTATTTAAAATTATTATTTTTTTGTAACATTATAAGTGTCTTTGCTGTCTTTGTGACCAATTTAAGGCATCCTTGGCCTTGCCTGCTATAAAAGTATATATTTTTTTAAATCATAGTGAGTGATTCCAAACAAATCTTGCAAATCTTAAGTGATGAAAATGATGAGAATGTCATGTTTTAACATCGATCCAACAAAGTTTAAAGGTTTCATTTTTCAAGAGTTCAAGTCAGAAGTGCCTCTAATTGAAGCCCAATCAAGAACATACATGTTTATAGAACTTTATGACTTTTAAAACATTTTGAATGTGTTTGTTGTGCAACAAAATAGATCATGCATTTGTATCAATGATCATCATTGTGTATCATCCAGGCACACAGTGCAACACATAAGGTCAAAGAAATAACATGACAAAGAGAAACATCAGTGTAGGGTGCAGAATGTTTATTTGGACACTGATATGGTTGTGGAGTTATTTGATATTTGATTATTGGCAGAGATGACAGTTTTAAAGCTTCATAAGGTAAGGTATCAGAAGAGCTTAGCAATAAATAAATTAAATGGTAATGGTTAATGTATTTAGGAATATATCTGCTCTTCTGTTGGAAATAAGTGTTGCTGTAATCATTCAGGTGTTCTGGAATTTCTGGTTTTACAGTAAAAGTGGAACCTGTGATATTTTTTTGTAAATTTATATTTTGTTTGTAAAAAAAAAAATTATATTTTTTATTGCAGTGACATTCAACAAATGACAACAAAAGACATTTTTAAATCATTCCAATGTACAAAGGAAAAGTACAACGAAATGAACGAGTTGAAGTTTGCTGTAGGCCTACTTTATATAGGCCTACACGAAGTGAATGCCTGCAATCATTCAGTCATTGACGAATGCACAAAACGTGCAAAGTAATAAAAACATTATGAACTTTACGAAACGATACACAATTGTAGTTTAAGTTCGCGCTGAAAATATATTTACCTTTTTTTTTTTAAATAACCATTAAACCTGCTGAGAAACGAGGAGTGAACCTCTGAGTGAACTAAAATGAGCGAGCAGTTCCACGCGCATGCCCGGGAAACTCATGAATATTAATGTTGGCTCCGCCCACTGCCTCTACAGATGCACAAGTCAGTTTTGCTCCACATTTAACGAGAAATATATGGTGCAAAAGGGAGAGCGCGTGAAACTTGTCACTTGAAAGCGAAAAACAGTGTTTGAGATTCGTCGCAGCAGATTCAAGCAGCTGTAGTCATGTACTTGTGTTTGTGCTAGAAAAATATACAAGATATTTGTGAGAAAATATTCTACTGTCAAAAATAAACTCATCAACTAAGATGTTATTATAGTGTTTGTTCCAATGTAAGCTATATCAAACTAATGAATCCTTAACTTTAAAATATGTATGATAAAATGTATTGGCCTACTTTTAAAAAGAATATTTTATAAGAAATTTATGGGAAAAGACAATTTTCTTTTCAAGATGTTTCCAACTCTAACTTTGAACAAATTCTGTAGAATGGCCCATATAGCCTATTTGAACAGGATTTGTTTCCAGGAATGACTATGTACTAAAAATGTGCTTTTAACTTTAATTTATATTTGGATTATATAATCCAAATTGCCGTTCAAAAGTTTGGGGTCGGTACAATTTTTAATGTTTTTAAAAGAAGTCACTTATGTTCACCAATGCTGTATTTATTTCATTAAAAATACAACAAAAAACAGTAATATAGTGAAATATTATTACAATTTAAAATAACTGTTTTCGATTTTAATATATTTTAAAATATTATTTATTTGGGATTTTCATTAGTTGTCAGTTTTATTCATCACAATTAAATTAAATATATCAGTCTGTGTGTAATGAATGAATATAATGATGAACGATATAGGGTAGACTGTGTACAGTTGAGACAGGAGTACAGTTGAGACACCTTAAATAACTTGCGTGTGCAGCATGCACTAGTTGTGATTTTTGCTGTGCACATGTGTATTAGTGTCCTCTTTGATCGTGGGAAATTTGAACAATGGACACATCTCGGTTCCGAAGATATCAGCAGAACTGCAGGCTTCGGAAACCTCGGGAGACCAGAGGATAGAGGATGGCTGGATACTGGCGCTGGTCACTACAATAGTTTGAGCTGGGTAGAGTTCAGAGTGCGAGCAACAGCATACACAGAGATATACCTGCAGCTGGTTATCATCTAGCAGTAACACCTTGATTACTGGACAGGACAGGACAGGACAGGAACGAGAGGTGAGAACGCTGTGATCCTTCAAGTAGGTACATTGAATAATATGGCGACAAGACAGGGGAAAAGAAGGACTAGAAGAAGCAAACACAATTAGGAGGAAAGGGGGAGCAGGTGAAGGAATGATTAGCGCAATTGCAGGGATAGAGTAGGAACAGCTGCGAGTGATGAGAGAGCGCGTGGAATGGGTGTATGCGTAACGGGCGGTGAGTGTGTGATCAAAAGGGGGAGACAGAGAAAAGAGAAAGATACCAGGATCATGACATTATCCCTATTGCTTGTACATTTTTTCTACCACATATTTTCCTTCCCTTCGCCTCTCTATTAATGTGCTTGGACACAGAGCTCTGTGAACAGCCAGCCTCTTTAGCAAAGAACTTTTGTGTCTTGCCCTCCTTGTGCAAGATGTCAATGGTCGTCTTTTGGACAGCTGTCAAGTCAGCAGTCTTCCCCATGATTGTGTAGCCTACAGAACTAGACTGAGAGACCATATAAAAGGCCTTTGCAGGTGTTTTGAGTTAATTAGCTGATTAGAGTGTGGCACCTGCAGGTGTCTTCAATATTGAACCTTTTTACAATATTCAAATTTTCTGAGATACTGATTTTGGGGTTTTCATTAGTTGTCAGTTATAATCATCAAAATTAAAAGGAATAAACACTTGAAATATATCAGTCTGTGTGTAATGAATGAATATAATATCCAAGTTTCATTTTTTGAATGGGATTACTGAAATAAATCAACTTTTTGATGATATTCTAATTATATGACCAGCATCTTATATACATAACCGGCCACTCTGCAAATTAGTGTATATTTAATTAGATATTTAAACACTGTTATGACCAGTGCACATGAGTAAGTGTTTTGAAAACATCCATATAAAACCATAATTTACAGACAATGCATTATGAAATTGTTTACTTAGGGTTTGTGATGCAGCTGCTGTCATAGCCAATGCAGTTGGCTCTCCATTAGCCTACACTGTGCCATGTTTACGAAACAATGCAAAAAGTTATTTTACTTTTCTATTTGTCCTGTTGTCAAGAGTATGTCAAAAAACTGAAAGGGCATTTGTATCCCGGGATGAGCAGTTTCGGTCCTGGAGTGCAGCTGTCCTGCAGAGTTTGGCTCCAACCCTGATAAATAAATAAAAACTCCCCTGCCTGTAGCCTTAGTAATCCAGAAGACATTGATTAGCTTGTTCAGGTGTGTTTGATTAGGGTTGGAGTTAAACTCTGCAGGACAGCGACACTCCAGGGCCGTTGTTGCCCATCCCAGATTAAAGTTGTCATGAAACGGATGAAGTAGCGATAGTCTTTGTTCCTTATTGTGGCGTATATCTGAGTGAAAGGCTTCTCAAACAAGAAAAAAATGTAGGGCGGGACTTAATTTTGTCCATCGAGATTGATTGGATCTAATGAATTGATTGTTTGCTAATGCTGTGGTCACATGTGTGTGACAGGCTGTCCCGTCCTCACGTCACTAAAGACCAGACCAGACCAGACAAGAGATTCATCTGAATGTCACCATTTGTGAGATTTAGTCAGCCGAAACAGTTTTAAGGGGAATTTATCTAATTTTGTGTCTCTGAAAATTGTGATATATGTGACATTGTATTATGTTAAATATTAAAGTTTATTGTGTCACAATGAATGGATTTGTGGACACAAAAATGTTTTTGGATTTGTGGCGTAAAAGTTATAGACTAAATTTAGTTGACTAAACAACTAAATTAGCAAAATGTTTCCATTTATTTCCTATAATAACACATTGGCTGATGCATTTTCATCTAGCACACGCTAAACTTATATCTAAATATGTTGCAGTTTAAAAGTAAATCCACATTGTTCTTAAAGGGGAAATTTTCCCTTATGTTACCCTATGTGACAAAAAAAGTATGTCAGAATTCACAGTACTCATAAAACAGTAGGCAAAAATTACGCAGATGACCTACTACCGGCAAGATTCTTAAGTGTGCATAATGGACACTTTCTATCCACGTAAGAGGATTTAAGAATGGCAGTGAAATGACACAACAGATGCTGGTAGGTCGCATGATAATGACAACATGGCGATTGGCGAATGTAGTGTATGTAATGTAATGCTCATACTACACACATTCATACTATTTCGCTGCAAGAGGAAGGGAAAGTTATTTTGATAGGGCATATGAATTTTTAAAACAATGATGCACACAGATAAATCATTTAAAATAAATACTGCAATATTCTATAAATTAGAACTGTCAATTTTGGTGACTTTAAAGTCACTCACATGAGATCACAGCAGTAGATCCAATGGTCCAATACATTTTTGATGGGCAAAATCAAGTCCCGCCCCCAATTTTTTTTTCTTGTTTGAGAAGCCATTTCAGATATACGTCACAAAGAAAATAATATCGAAACTTCCGTTTCATGCCGACTTTAAACAACTGAAAGTCAATATAGGTCTATGGTGCGATAACTATTTTTTTGGAAGTCATATGCAAATGTATTTGCCTGTGACACATCACTTTTGGAGCTTGGTTAAATAAATGCTTTTTTCAGATGAAGAGGACATTTTAAGCCTTGAAACATGCAGGATGTTTTAATGGTACAAATACATTTTATATGTCAAAGGATCCAGGAAAATTAGATTTTTCTTGTCATGACCCCTTTAAAGAGTGCAACAAGGGTCATGCAAATCCACCAGCTAGTTAGTAAGAATTTTGGGGGCTATCCTTTTGGGAAATATCCTTTTAACACATTACTTCATGCTTAGTGAAGCTTGACATTTGCAACAAAATATTTGCGATTGAAAGCTTACACCATCTGCAATGAACCCTCTACATAAACATATCAATCCTGGCCATGTTTTTCCTTCAATAAAGAGCTAAGGACATAATCCCAGTCGTAAGACCTCCGTCCCACACAATATTGGTTTCACATTTTTATCATCACTTTACTGACCAACTCCCTACAGAATGGGGATGTGGTGAAATCTTAGAGCCTTTACAACGGATGAAATCTGGTTCTTTATCCAAACAAGCCTAGAATCTAGTATGGAAAAATATTACTCAAGTCAACTGAGAGAAAATAAGGACTACGAAACTTGCATGATCATCCCCAAAACATTATAGTTCTGATCAATATGAACAGAGTGCTTTAATAAACGTATGGCTACTAGTGGATTAAGTTTATAAAGAACTATTTGTTTAATCTCAGGGATCGCAATTTCCTGTCATCACCTACTGGAAACACTTTCCAACCTCACAGAAACCTCAAAGTTCCCACACCCACTTATAAACCTATATTCTACAGAGCCTCTTGGGTAATAGATCTGCTATGAGAGCGTCATGTCTGTTTTCATGGCCAAGATTAAGACCCATTTCTGTCATGTTAGCAGCTTCTAACAGGAAAGATCAGGATTTCGCTCAGCTCAAAGAGAAGAATGTTTGGGGAGCTCTTTATGTTTTTAACAATGGAGAGAAACTTAATAGAGTAGGTTTACACTGCCAGACTCTTTCAAGCAAGAGATGCATGTAATAATACACCTCAGGGTTCGATAGCAAAATACAACTTTGCATCGAAAACATTAATCATTTGTTTAGTTTGATAGTTTACATGTAAGCTAGATTTAATGCACAACAACAACAAAAACACTTTTTAAAGAACTTTTTTAAACTTAAAAGCCATTGAATTATAGACAAATAGCCTCACTGAGATAATCATATTAAAACAAACAC